>WOXC01003712.1:0-600000 GCA_011680675.1 Gymnobelideus leadbeateri
ATGCGTCGGCTCCCTTCCCTGGGGGCTAGAAGCCACTGAGGAGACACGCCATTTTGTAGTTTTCAGAGGCAGCTCCAGCTCCTGGCCTGCAATTAATTGTAGGGAGATCCAGCGATCAGTCTTGGGGGGTAATCGCTTTTGCTTTAACCTCCCTGGATCTGGATTGTGATCTAGGGTGGAAGTCGTGGGTGGGTTTACAGCTTGCCAGAAACGGAAGTTGCCCCCCACACGTTCGGGACGAAAATTCCTCTATCTGGCCTTAAAGCCATAGTGTGGCAACAAGCCCAAAAGTCAAGCAATTAAGTGGCAACATGCCAAGGCAAAGGAAACAGAAAAATGCAACCCTAGACTCCTATTTTGGGGGCATAGAGCGGGAAAAGGACTGTGAGGTCAGAAGTCCTGCTCCAAAAGCCCCAGGGGAAAGCATGAGTGGGTTGCAGGCCATAGAGGACCTTAAGAAGGACTTTAAAAATCAAATAAGAGAAGTGGAGGAAAAATTGGGAAGAGAAATGAGAAGGATGCAGGAAAGTATGAAATGAGGGTCAACAACCTGACTGAGGAAAACAACACCTTAAAAAATAGACTAATTCAAATGGCAAAGGAGGCCCAAAAGGGCAATGAGGAGAAGAATGCCTTAAAAAGTCGAATTTGCCAGATGGAAAAAGAATCTCAAAAGCTCACTGAGGAGATTCATTCCTTCAGAGTTAGACTGGAGCAGATGGAAGCTAGTGACTTTATGAGAAATCAAGATACTATTAAACAGATCCAAACAAATGAAAGAATAGAAGGCAATGTGAAATATCTCATGGAAAAACCACTGACCTGGAAAATAGATCCAGGAGAGATAATTTAAAAATTATTGGACTACCTGAAAGCCATGATCAAAGAAAGAACCTAGAAATCACCCTTCAAGAAATTCTCAAGGAAAATTGCCCTGATGTTTTAGATCCAGAGGGCAAATAGAGGTTGAAAGAATCCACAGATCACCTCCTGAAAAAGATCCCAGAAAGAAAACTCCCAGGAATATTATAGCCAGGTTCCAGAATCCCCAGATCAAGGAGAAAATGCTACAAGCAGCCAGGAAGAAACAATTTCAGTATTGTGGAAACACAATCAGAATAGCCCAGGACCTGGCAACTTCTACACTGAGGGATTGAAGGGCATGGAATATGATATTCCAGAGGGCAAAAGAGCTGGGACTGAACCCAAGGGTCACCTACCCAGCAAAACTGAGTATTTTGTTTCAGGGGAAAATATGGTCATTCAGTGGAATAGAGGACTTTCAAGCATTCTTGAGGAAAAAACCAGAATTGAATAGAAACTTTGACATCCAGACACAAGAAGCAAGAGATGCCTGAGAAGGTAATCAGGGAAAAGAAATTAAAAGGAACTTATCAAAGTTGAACTATTTACATTCCTATATGGAAAAGCAATATCTGTGACTGATGATATCTTTCTCACTATGAAAATAATGGAAGAAGGGGGTGTTGTCATATGAATACATATGTGAATGTGTGTGTATATGGCTACAGTTATATATGGATAGAGGGCATAGGTTGATTTTGTTGGGAAGGGAGAGTACTCAAGGGATGAAATTATGAGTTGAGAGAGGAAAGTGGCAAGAGGAGATGGGGAGAGACATGGTAGGGTAAACTATCTCATGTAGGGGAAGTGGGTGCAAAGGAGGGGGAGAATAAGGAAGGCTAAAAAGGCAAAACCACATTCACATTGAATTTGGTTCAGGGAGAAAATGACATACATACTAAAATGGGATATCTCAACCTGCAGCAAGATAGGGGAAGGGGGATGAGAGGAGGGATGATGGATGGGAGGGCATCCTTGGGGGGAGGGGAGGTTGGAAGTACCCACTATAGAAGAGGGACACGATCATGTAGGGAATGGACCAGGTGGGGGGTGGGATGAGTGGGAGGGAATTATAAGCAGCCTTGTACAATATATCTACTATGATAATGTTTTGCATAGCTAGACATGTACAACATATACTGAATTACTTATATCCCAAGAAGGAATGGGTGAGAAGGGAGGAAGGAAATGGATCTGAAATTCAAGGTCGTAACATTAAATGTTTCAAATATATATATAAATACTATTATTAATACTCTTTTGCCTATAATTGGGATATAAGATGTGCAGGCATTGGGACACAAAGATTCATCTTCCTCTAATGGAAAAGTCGATGGGGGTATGGGAGAAGGTATGAGAGAGAGCAGATTGGAGGAAGCGATATCTTGTGGGATTACTATTCTGGGAGGTTGGGTAGGGGAATAATGGGGGGAAAATGATTGTAACTCAAAATCTGGTGGAAATGAATGATGTAAAACAGAAGTTAATAAAGTATTTGTTTAAAAAAAAACAAAAACAAAAACAAAAATAATTTCTAACATCCTACCACATAGGAACAAAACACAGAGACTGTTAAATTGCCCTTGTTACCAATGTATTTTCCATGAAGTCAAATTCAACTTGGAAGGCAAGATAGATTTATTAAAAACCTCTAGGAGAAAATGTATTTTTAATGGGCAGTGACATCAAATATAGTAAAAGAGAATTCTCATTTGAACTATGCAATTGTAAGGCTCTATGACTGACTTCAATGTTTATATAATTTTTGAAAATGAAAAGCAGATCCAGGGCTGAGAGATGGCAAGGGTGTGGTTGAAAGGAATTGGAGTCTGATTAATGAGGTCATGGTCATGGTTATTTGGCCTCTCTAAGTAGCAGTTAGAAAAAGAGAATAATATTCATACTGCCTACCTTCAGAGGGTTGTTGTGATCTATCTACTGGAGTGCATATAAATTTTAAAGTTTATAAAACCATGTATATAATATATACAAAACTATACATATATACAAATATGAATATACATATAAAACCATATAAATACACATATGTATGTGTATTTATACATACATTCACACACATATACACACAGAGCTTTTTAAACTAAAAGTACCATGTAGTCATCACCTATTACTTCCCACACAACCTTGTAAGTCAAAGATTGTATTTCCAATTGCTCCAATTTTTAATCCCTTCTTTGTTGTCAAATTTTTGAATTTGAAATCAACGAGTAGGAAATTACCAATGTAGGGGGAGTGGGGTTGGTTACCGATGCTACAATCCACTTTATCTCTAAATATATTAAGCAGCCATTTTTTTCTTTGGGTTAAATTGACTTACATACAAGATGACATTCTGTTGATGGGGGAAGAATACAGAGAGAGTGTTATACTTCTAGGTGACCAATACTTGTCAGAATTCTTATTTTTTTTTTATCTTCTCTTTGAGTCCTAAGATTTTAGAATAAAGTCAACTCAATTCACCAAATGCCTACTCTATTTAAGTATAACAATATAGAACTACTGCTGGGCCCAGCGGGGCTGGAGTGCTCATCTTTTGCCGCTTCAGCTAAAGGCCACTATCTCTGGAATATTGTGTGTAGACAGGTTGCGTCCAGGGGAAACCTGGCCTTTAAGAGAGGCATCAAACTCTTAAAACACTGATCCCCCCCACTTCTAGCCCTTTAAACTTCTCCTCTCATGTACACAAACAGGAGCCCTGGGAAAACCACTTAAATCTAGTTTCACTTTTGTCTAAGGTCCCGCCAAAAAGGAGGGGAAAGGTATTCAATGTCCAGTATAGATCATGTATAGGACAGTTATTTTCTCCACAAAAAATTCAGTCAGACAGCTAACATTTATTAAGTGCCTACTATGTGTCAGACTCTGTGCTAAGTCCTAGGTATACAAAGAAAGGCAAAAGACAGTCCTTGCTCTCAATGAGCTCATAGCTCTTGATGCAAATATGAAAGACTTACAAGCGTGCACTGACAAAAACTTACGTAGGAAGCAAGTTATGATTATTTTCCTCTCCTGTATAGATGGCCCTTAAAACTGAAAGCTTGAAACATTTTGAAGCCTCGAAGAAAGAATATTTCACCTTAGACTTGTTTTCTCTCATGTTTCTCTCATGGCCTATGTCTTCGAACAAGTCAGGCCAGGGGCTGAGATTTTCCTCCTCTTAGTGGTTATCTTCTCTAAGGGGTTCTGCAGCACCTATGGGGGGGGGCACCTCCCATAGTGCAATTGGCACAGGCTGAGGGACCCAGGAGCTCTTCACATAGAGACTGTGTATATAGGTGGGAGAGTGAGTCCCAGGTTTACAGGGAAGGGCAGGGGGAGGTTTTATAACTATTGTTCTTCCTACATTTCCTGAGGAAATAACTTTGCTGAGAGCTAATTGTGTTTATTGATACTATACAAAGAAAAGGAATTTAGCAAAATAACACATTATGGTGATCTTGTCTGATAATATGTAAAACATTCTACCCTAGTAATTCTCCTCTCCACCTTGAGGAGGGAGATATATTTCATTTTTTTTCTGACATCACTGGTTTCTCACAAACTTAGAATTTGGCTTCCTTCAATTCATCTTTTATTTTACATAGTTGTAGCTGTATACATTGTTCGTTTGGTTCACCTTCTTTTGCTCTGCATCAGTTTGTAAAATCTTCCCTTGGTTCTCTGATTTCCTCATATTGTTTTGACCCTTTACTATTCTGTATGCTGTCCTTCATTCTCATATAGATCTTAGACTTTTGTATCTTTCCTCTACATTGGAAAATATGCTCAGTAGTGGGATTGCTGAGTTAAAGGTTAAGAACAACTTGATCACTTTTCTTACGTAATCTCAAACTGATTTTTGGGTTGCATCAATTCACAGAACCATTAATAGTGCTTTTCTTCCCAAACCAAGTCAATATGACCAACTGAACTCATCATCTTCCCCCCAAATCTTCCCTTTCTTCTAATTTCTCTAATTGTGTTGATGATGCCAATATTGTTCCACTTACATAAACTTAAATCCATAGAATCATTTTTGACTTTTCTCTTTCCCTCTCTTTTATGTATCTAATCACTTGCCAAGTCCTCTCAATTCTACCTCTACAATATCTCTCACCTATATTCACCTCATTTTTACTTGTTCTCCCACAGATCTAGTTCTGGTTATTTCCTCTTGGTTAGACCACAAAGAGCAGAGGTCTGACTTGTCTCCATTCTTGTCTTTTTAGTCCACTTTTTTTGGGTACAGCTTCCAAAATAATCTTCCCAGGGCACAGGGCTGACCATATCACGTTCCTGCTCAGAAACTTTCAATAGAGCTCTTATCTGTAAGACAGAATGAAAAGGTACTAATTTAGAAATAAGAACAAAATAGAACTAGAACTAGGGGGAAAAAACTGCCTTAGTTTAGAACTTATGGCCACCATATTCTGAAATACCATGAAATAGTGGAATGAGCACTGGATGTAGAGTCAGCTAGGTATTGTAGTAGAGACAATGCCAGATTTGGAGCTAGTAAGACTCAAGTTCAAATCCTGCCTCAGACACTTACTTAGCTATGTGACTGGGTAAGTTACTTAATTTCAATCTGCCCCTCTTTTCTTTCTTTCTTTGTTTCTTTCTTTTTTGGAGGGAGAAGGGCAGGGCAATTGGGGTTAAGTGACTTGCCCAAGTTCACACAGCTAGTACGTGTTAAGTGTCTGAGGCAGGATTTGAACTCAAGTCCTCCTGACTCCAGGGCCAGTGCTCTATTTACTATGGCACCGAGCTGCCCCTGCCCCACTTTTCTCATCTGTAAAATGGTGCATCTACCTCATGGTGTTGTGAGGATCAAGTTAAATAACATGTATAAAGCATTTTCAAACCTTAAAGCACTACGTAAATGCTTAGTTCTTGCTATCTGGAGTTGGTGAATCTGAGTTGAGTCCTGGCTCTGATATTTACTTTCTTTGTGACTTTGGGCAAGTCACTGAACTCCTTTGAGCTTCAGCTTCCTTATCTATGTAAAGGAGTTGGACTTTCAGATTTGTTTCATGCCTAAATCTGTGACCCTGTCTTTCCAGGTTTTTTTCACAGTGCTTTCCTTCATATACTCTAACTTCCAGCCAAATTGGATAACTAGCTGTTCCGAAATCTGGGCATATCATCTTCCTTCTCTGAACATTCATGGAAGCCATCCCAGATTCTAATTTATAATTTTATAATGAAAGAAAGAGTATTTTCTCCCCTCCTTCCAATAAATCAAAGTAGTGTGCACCTGAATAAGACATGGACAGATTTAGATCAATCTGTAAACTAGACCAGATGAGACTTAAATTTCAGACTTGAGCTGATATTTTG
This sequence comes from Gymnobelideus leadbeateri, assembly GCA_011680675.1. Lineage (NCBI taxonomy): Eukaryota > Metazoa > Chordata > Mammalia > Diprotodontia > Petauridae > Gymnobelideus > Gymnobelideus leadbeateri. The sequence goes on from WOXC01003712.1 coordinate 6,205, forward strand.
GTCTTTATATCACTAGCACCTAATAAATGCTTGAGAATAAAGGAGTTTGTTAATTTGATGTAAAATGATATTTTGAAGTTGATTTAATTTGCAATTTTCTTATTATTTGTGACTTGAAAATATAGTTGTTTATAGTTTGGACTCATTCTTCTGAAACCTGTTCATGTCTTTTGAACATGTATTCGGGAATGGCTCTTAGTTTATATAGATTTGTTTCAGTTCTCTACATTTTGGATGTCAAGCTTTTATTGAAGATACTTGATGCAAATGTTTCCTCTCAATTCACTGTTGTTCTTTCTTATTCTACTTGTGTAAATTTTGTTTGTGACAATGTTTTTGCATTCAATGTAGTATCCAAATTGTCCCTTTTGTCTTTCATAATCACCTCTCTATGTGCTGCCTCCTTATAGATAGTTAAGTGGTAGAGTGGATAGAGGGCCAAACATGGAGTCAGTCAGACCTGAGTTCAAATTCAACCTCAGAAACTTATTAGTTGTACTTTGAGTAAGTTATTTAACCTCTGTTGTCTTTATTTCTCATCTGTAAAATGGGGATAAAAAGAATACCTTCCTTCTAGGGATGTCGTGAAGATAAATGAGATAACATTTTAAAGATAACTTTGTTAACTTTAAAGTGCCATAGTCATGCTATTAGTATTATTATTAATAATATTATTATTAATTTCCCTAATCAGAGTAACAACCTTTTTTTCCCCTAAAGTTTTAATAAGTGTGACTTTTTATATTGATATCACTTATTTGTTTGGAATTTGTGAACTTAGGCTAAATCTTTTGTTGATTTAATATGTACAAAATACTTTCTCACAGATTACACACACACACACACACACACACACACACACACAAACACACGCGCGTGGGCGCACACACATATATTCCTCTGAAAAACCTCTTGAGGTAGGCAAAGCCATAGTCACTAATTTACAGATGAGGAAATTGGAGCTCAGTGAGGTTGTATTTTCCCCAAGAAACATAGCCCATAAATGTCCCAGAAGTCAGTCTTCTTGACTCTTAGCTCAGGGTTTCTTGCTACCACACTTAGCTCTGCCCACCACCCTTTTAAAATTCCTTAATCTTGTGGACCTAGATAATTCTCTGATTCCCCTTTTCTCTTTCTTGTTGTTTGTCCACTTTGGCAATCTACTGAAGAAGGAATATCGAAGCAAAGATAATTTCCATCTAGAACTTCCTTCAAATCTTTCATTGTGGGGTTCCAAAGAAAAGAGAAATGCTGTGTTGGCTGAAGAAGGGGGCTGCTGAGCATGAATGAGTACACCCTTTCAGGAGCTTCTGGCCGGACTGGTTCTTAGAAATGGCTTTTAGCTTTGATCACAAAGGATCTGAAATTATTCTTCCTTAGCTAATAACAGGAAAGAATTATCTAAATAGAATGGAATGTACTAGGAAAACCAATTTGAAACAATCTTTTTAAAAGCAAAGGAATAAGTAGTTCCTGATGGCTATTAATTTACTGAACCAGATGGGTAATGCTCTAGTTAGAGGTCAGATATATGTATGGAAGTTCTATTATGGCTTTCATGAGACAGTATATTATTTGAGTATCATAACTAGCTATTTAGTAACACCTTGTTTAATAGTGCCATGGCCTTATAAGACCCTACTGACTTTTCAAAGTTTCAGACACTTGGCCATCAGGAAAAATATTTTTTTTTCTTTTTGCAATACAGCAATGCATGTGAATGTGTCCTATGGAGTAAAGGGCTTGTGATCTGTTCTGTCAGAGGCAATACACAGACTGATGAAATCTGACATTGTTTGAGGCATTGGAGTATTTCATTTCATCCCTATAACAACTTGATGATTAGCTAGGGCAGGTAGCTATTTGTAGCAACTAGACCAGGGTTCTAAACTTTTTTGTGGCATGGACACCTTTGGATATGTAGGAAGTCTATGTAGTCTATTTCAGAATAGTGGTGTTAAACCCATGGAATTACAAAGGAAATTAATTATAAAAATAATTATAGTGACTGTAAGTAAAATGAAAGGGATGACTGGAAGAGACATTTTGGGAGTAAAATTAACAACTGGTTGCATAAGGGGAATGAAAGAGAGTGAAGAGTTAGATATTTCCAATAATTTACACCGGGGTCAACGGAAGGTTGGTGGTGTTCTCAATAAAAATAGATGGTAGGATGAATGGTGAGTTTAGGAGTAAAGATAATAAGTGATTTAATTATTTATTATTAATAAATAATATTAATGAAATATTTTGAAAAATACAGGTTCATGGATCCCAGGTTATGAGCCCCTTAGACTGTGGTAGGTCCCAAGGGGTACAAGAGGGAGAGAAGAGACTACTTAGCAGAGACAAGAATGAAATGATATTCATTCCCTCCAAGAAAAGAACTGTTCCTAGCACAATATTCCAGCTAGAAATAAAGAAAGACCAAAGAACTATAGGACCTCAGGATTTATACCCAGAAGGAACATTAAACATCATCTAGTCCAACCTTCTTATTATACAGATGAGGAAACTGAGGCCTGGCAAAGTGGCATAACTTCCTCAAAATAGCAGAGGTAGCAAGTTGCAGTGTCAGAATTTAAACCCAGATTCCTAAACTCCCAATCTACTGCTCATTTCACTATATCACACTACTTCTTAATCCCTTATACTTCTTAGTTTGACATTCAAAGAGTTAAGTAACCTAGCTCTAACTAGCTTTTCTGACCTTTTCTCCCACTGCGATCCTTTATATGTGGTACACTACAACCAAACCAGAATCCTTGTTTTTCCCCAAATGCATTCTGGATTTTCTTCACTCCGTTCCAAAGAGTCCTAGGGTATCAGAAATGGGAGAGAACTCAGAATCCTACATATATGTAAATATGAATCCCCTCTACAATATGACAGGGAATGGTGAGAAGAAAAGCTCATGAACATCTTTTTCAATTCTATTCAAGAAACATTGTGAAATGAACAGAACACTGGGGAGATACAGAGCTTAGATAAAGCAATCCTTGACCCTGTGAAGCTTATAGTCCAGGAAGAGGATAAAACACATGCAAGAAAAGCTATAATACATGATTATATAAAAGAGGAACAAAGTGCAATGTGAGATTGGAGGAGAGTATGGAGGGAGACCAATAAATATATGCTATTGATTGATTAATTCAAAGGGCTATCTTAAAATTTAATTTGATTGACAATATCTTTTTGTTTCTACATCAACTTCTTTTCCAAATATATCCTTCTCTCCTGCCCCTCCCCAATGAGCCTTCTCTTACATCAAACAATAAAAAAGAGAAGAGGAAAAAAACATCCCATAAAACTAATAATAAATTAACTGAATCTGATAGTATATGCAATGTTATATTCCCATTTGTTTGGTACACTTTACTTAATGAAGTCATAGAGATTAGACCAGTAAAGGGCCAATCGCCTAAATTTGGAGGTAGGACTATCCTATTCAGATTAACATCAAATGCTGACTTTTCTGTATACTCACCAGTAGCTACAAGAGGGATTAGCCTACTTTGCAAATTCTGGTGACCTTTTAGTTTTTAGAAAGTTAAAATAGATCCCCACCACTGCAAAGAAGAGAGGTGCATCAATGAAAATATTAATGCAAGAAGAGCCCTAACTGTAAGAGAATATTAGGGAATTTGTTCAGAAAAATGTTTTAAAATTCATTATTTTCTATTAGAGTTCAAATCCTTAGGTTTATTGCTAAAATTTGCTTTAGCTCATAGTTCTTTTTTCCTAGCTACAGAAAAGCCAATTATATAAGCTATAGATATCCACATAATTTTAAAAATAATTTTGTTATCATTAATTTAAAAAATATTTCATGTTGAAATGTCTGTGGGAAGATAGGAACAATAAAACCCTGTCAGAGGGGCAGCAAATGAATTCAACCATTCTGGAAAGTTAATAGAAATTATGCTAAAAAAAGGTGACAAAAGTTTCCATATATTTTGACCCAGATAGTCCATTACTAGGCTTATATCCTCCCAAAGGTCAGAAATCCCATGTAGTGTAAAATATTTGTAACATTATTTTTGTTTTGTGCTATAGCAAAGGATTAGAAACAAAGTAGGTGCCTCTCAGTTGGAAAATGGCTAAATCAATTGTGGAAAATGAACGTAATAAAATAGAATATTACTGAACAATTAGAAATAATTACTATGAAGAACTCAGAGAAGTAAGGGAAGACTTATAAAAGCTGATTCAAAATGAAATAAACTAAACCAGGAACACAATGTATACAAATTGCCAAAACAATATAAATTGAAGACGGTAGAAACAAATGAAATCATGTGTAATTATAATGACTAAAAGTTGGTCTGAGAGAAGAGTTTAGAAAACTTACCTCTTTCCCCTTATTACAGAGGTGGGGTGGGGGTAAACTATGGATGTAGAATATTATAAGGATTCTAGGTCATGGTTGATGAATTAGTTCACTTTTTTGAACTACATTTTCTCTCTTTTTGAACCCTTGTTAAGGGACATAGTTTGCCAAGTAGGAGGGATCTATTTGGAAATTAACATAATGTAAAAACATTATGTTAAAACAGGAGATAATGTTAAACAGATATTAACAAAAGAAGACATTAGATATTAACAAAAAGAAAATACAACATTCACATTGATCACATAGGTTGGGCTGTAAGCATTAGCTACCGATTTAATAAAAATTTATTAATTTCCTACTATGTGGAAGGCATAGTACTTGGTAGGTGCTAGAGATTCAAAGACAGACGAGGGAGGTAAAAAGATGAAAACTGGGAATGGGGAAAATAAATGTAAAGTGGCTAACGACCACATCATTTTCCAGGGCTTGCCTCATCTCTGCGAGCAGCAAATGGGAATAGAACAAAAGCCTGGTCTGCCATCAGCCAATTATTTTAGTGAAGTAGGGGTTTTGAACAAATACTTCATCCCAGAAGTATTTTGATTTGGTACAAGAACAAAGAATAGCAGAATGGTACCTTTCTGAGGAAGAGATTTGGGGTTCATGCAGAGGCTGCAATTAGTAAGTGTTGCCTGGTGGGATTATAAAAGTCATAGAATTTCTCTATTTTCAGAAATGTCATAAATATTACAAGTATATTCACAATCCTTATTTCAAGTTTGCTTCAAAGTTGTAAAAATATCATTCAATCTAACCTTAGAGCCTAGAGAATTTTTAATTCAATAACTCATTCACTCTGGAAAGTGCTAAATATGGCACTCCCTCCACTGGAGCTGCTCACCACTCATTCATGGCTTTTCATATTCTATAGTGTTTGTTGAAGTCCTTCCACTAGTCCTTCATAGAGGATCTGTCCAAGGTACTAGATGCCTTCCTTTGGCTCTTTTGCTATTTCATTAGATTCTGGTGCAATATTGGGGCTATTCATTTCCTCTCACCCTTATAATTCATACATGTCTTTGGTAATATCTTTATGACACTTTTTGTGCATAAGTAATCATTGGTAGCTATTGCTGCCTATTTTCATTCATCATTCATTTCTCCCTTGCCCTTTGGGTTATTTGCAAATTTGATCATTTGGACATTCTATGTTCCATGATTTGTGCTCATACATTCGTCCATGGCAGATATAGGCAGATATACTAGGATATGATAATATCCTTCTTCCACCAATGAATTGCCATTTGGCCATCTTACTTAGTTAATAGTAATATCAGTAGAGGATACAGGAGTGATGGGAACAGTGATAGAAACTTGCATGCTTGGTCATCTTCAGCAGTATTGTAATCGATACCCAATCATATTCTAGCTATCTGGAATGGGAAAGCATAGGAGGGGGAACCCATATTGTCCTCACTCTGCTCAAACTAGAGCAATTGTGGACCCCCAAAGAGCATTGCTGACTGATTTGAAATGACTTTCTTCTTCTTAGTATGGCCTGTTTGATTCAAAATTTTATTGTCCCTTGAACAGATTTGGTAGAGATTGGACTCTTCCATTGACCTTAATCTCTGTAAGAGATAGAGATCAAGAAAACTTGATGTTTCCTCTAATCCCAAAGAAGGAATATTTGAGCAAAGCCTATATCTTAGCATGTGGCCTGACTGGAATAGCAGCATGAGACCTGTGCTTTTATGATATATGTCTTCTAAGATCTCTACCTGGGAGGCAAATCAAAGGATTCTTCACTGTGCTGTCTTTTCCTTGTTGATCTTCTCTTTAAGTACAGAGCCATAGGCAGCATCTTAACTGTTGACCTTTGATATAGGCAGTTGCAGAGAGAACATTCTGGAAGGCACAGGAAGAACTAGCAATGTCTCTTTCCTTCTCCCCTCCTCCCTTCCCAGTTTTTATCAATTGTTAAGTTTCTGTGGCTTCAAGTCAAAGTAGGCCCATCTGGGCCCTGGAGAGTTCACACATTATCATTTTCTTTTCAAAAATAATTGTTTTTTTTAAAGCAATCGGGGTTAAGTAACTTGCTCAAGGTTACACGGCTTGTCATTATTTATGTGTGGGTGCTCATTTTCTGAGGCCGGATTTGATCTCGGGTCATCCCAACTCCGAGGCTGGTGCTCTTACTCACTGTGCCACCTAGCTGCCCCTTTTAGGGCAATTGGGGTTAAGTAACTTGCCCAAGGTCACACGGCTAGGTTTTTTTGTTTGTGTGGGTTAAGTGTCTGAGGCCGGATCTGAACTCAGGTCCTTCTGACTCCAGGGCTGGCGCTCTACTCACTGTACCACCTAGCCGCCCCTAGAATTGTTATCAATATATATGAGTTAATTTTGTTATATGTTTTTGTTTGCATCGAGCTAAAAATTTCTGCTGATAGCTCATTAGTGCTTGGCAGTCTCCATTAAATCCCTCCTCTCTTCTCTCTCTCTGTGCCTGTGTCTATGTCTTTTGTGTCTCTGTCTCCCTGTCTCTCTCTCCTCTCCCCACCTTCTCTCTCTTTTTCTCTCCACCCCATGGAAAGAGTCCTGGCCTTGAAACATTTTGAGTTGATTTTCAAACTAATAGTTTCTGGTAGAAGGATATAGGCATAGAATATATATAGAGAGAGCTGTGGGGGTAATGGAAAGAATACTGAATCTGGAATTATGAGAAATCTGGGTCTGAGTTCTGCCTTGACACTTTCTAGCTGTGGGATTATGGGAAAATCACTTCACCTCCATGATCTTCAGGTTCTCATTTGTAAAATGGGAACAATAATACCTACTGAATATCCCCCCTAGGTGTGCTCTGAGGATCATGTAAGTTACTATTTGCAAAGTGCTTTTCAACTCTTGAAGCACTAGAGAAATACTACTACTATTAAACATCTCCCCCTATTTAAAGCTCTGCAAATGACTTTTTTGTGTGTATGTGTAATAACATGGGCAGCATGTCCCTGAAAATCTGTGTGCTTTAGTGCTCTTAGAAGATGATTGGTGGTGAAAAACAAGTAATCTTGGTAACAACAGAAAAAGAAATAAAAATTCAAATAAACCTATTTTTGTTACTAACTGGTATGATGGGAGGGAAGGTCAAAGCAATTTAAGGCATCCCCTGTGGATTTATTTGTCATACTTTGCACATCACCCCCAAATCTGGCTATTTTTCTAAGAATTCTGCTTGCAGTGTCATTCATTGATTATAGAATTTTTGTTTCTGAGCTGCTGAGGTTGTATGATATAGTGGAAAGATCAGTGGATTTGTAGTTAGTGGCTGAAGGTTCAAATCTTACTACGTCTTATTTATTGCAAGTGTGACCTTGGGCAATTTAAGATTTCTGTTCTAGGTGTGTTCATTTGTAAAATGTTGAACCAGATGACTTTCAAGTTTTCTTCCAGGGTAACCATCCTAGACCACTGCCTGGTATGCATTACTGTAGAGATATCAGATTCTGGAAATGGTCAAACAGTTGCTGTCCTAGAATTGGTCAGTCTGGTGGTGTCTTGAACGTGGCGTTGAGACTTCTAGGAAGGAGAAGCCAGAAGAAATTATATTCTTACTCATGAGCCACAAGGAAGCATAGAGTGAGGTTGGGCTTTTAGAGGGGCATTATTGGCATAGGGCCATTTCTCATTTATTTAATTTTATCCTCACAAGAACTCTGAGAGGTAAGTTTAATTATTATCTTCATTTCACACATGAAGAAAGGAGAGTAGCTTATATGGCTTGTTTGGGGTTGCACAGCTAGGAAATACCCAAAGCTAAATTTGCACTTAGGTTTTTCTGATGCTAGGTCTAGCACTCAATTCACCATATGACCTGGGGGGGAGGGGCAACTCCCAAGGTTTTGTCCTGGGCCCTTTTCCCTTTCTATACCATTTTATTTGGTTATTTAATTGGCTTCAAAGGTTTCAACTATCATCTCTATGCTGAAGGTTTTCAGCTTTCTTTTTCTAGATCTAATCTCTCTCTGACCTTTAACCTCACAACTCTACTTATTGGACATTTCTTTTTTTTTTTTTTGAGAGGGGGAAGGGCAGGGAAATTGGGGTTAAGTGACTTGCCCAAGGTTACATGGCTAGTAAGTGTTAAGTGTCGGAGGTTGGATTTGAACTCAGGACGTCCTGACTCCATGGCCCATGCTCTATTCACTGTGCCACCTGGCCGCACTGGACATTTCAAACTATGTGTCTCAGAGACATCTTAAATTCCCTGAGACCACAATTGAACTTGTCATCTTTCTCCCCAGACTCATCTATCTTTCTAACTTTCCTATTGCTGTGAGTTTAGGCAGCACCATCCTCCCTGTCACCTAGGATTGAAATGCAGCCTTCTTTCTCAGATTTTCACCCTCTCTCACCCCTCAGATCCAATCAGTTGCCAAGTCTTGGGGTTTCCATTCTACTTTCAGAACATCTCTCATTTACACTACTGTCTCTCCTCTTGCACTGCCCACCCTATGCCACCTCCTCATCTCACTACTGGACTATTTCAGGTGACTCTGGGCTGGTCTCCCTTCTTCATGTCTCTCCCCACTCATCACTGTTCTGTCAAATTGATCAAATTGTCAAATCTGATCAAACTGATTTAAAGTACAAATTTGACAATATCACTCATATTTGATCAACTCCACTGGCTCCCTTTTGCCTCTAGGATTAAATATGCCATCTTCCAGACCTGAGTGTTTTCACTGTTGTACCCCATAGCTGGAATGTCTCCCTTCCTCATCTCTGCCTTTCTGTTTCCCTGTTATTGTTGTTCCGTTATTTCAGTTGTGTCTGACTTTTTGTGACCTTGTTTGGGGTTTTCTTGGAAAAGATACTGGAATGATTTGCCATTTCCTTCTCCAACTTATTTTACAAATGAGGAAACTGAGGCAAACAGGGTTAAGTGACTTGCTCAGGGTCACACAGCTAGGAAGTGTCTGAGGCTAGATTTCAACTCAGGTTTTCCTGACTCCAGACTTGGTACTTTATCCACATTGCAGCCTATCTACCTCTCTGGCTTCCTTCAAGTCTCAATGAAAATCTCACCTTCAGAAAAAGGCCTTCCTTGATCTCTCTTGATGCTAAATAGTAGAGGAAACTCTACTAATTATCTACAGTTACGAATATATGTCTCTATATATGTATATATCTATATCTTTATTATTCATAGTTGTACATTGTAGCTTGCATGTTGTCTACATTAGCCTATATTCTCCTTGAGGGCAAGGAATGTCTTTTAACATTAAAAAAAATAACTAGCACTTAGAACAGTGGCTAGTACACAGTAGGTGCTTAATAAATTTTTTTGACTGAGGTGACTAGGTAGCACAGTGAATAGAGCACAGGCCCTGGAGTTAGGAGGACCTGAGTTCAAATCCAGTCTCAGACACTTAGCACTTAACTAGCTGCATGACCTTGGGCAAGTCACTTAACTCTAATTGCCCTCCAAAAAAGCAAAAAAATATTTTTTCTTGACTGACTGACCCATTCCCACTACTATCTGCATGCTTTTCACTGGGACTCTTGTGAATTACTGTTGCAGGATGGAGCAATGAGAACTGTGGGGTGCTAGAAACTTCTGAAAGCTAAGAGTGTGGCCTGAGCTAAGATATTAACCCCCCTTCTGCTCTGTCTTCATACAGATTCTTGTTCACTATTTAACTCACCCAGTTTCTATCTTGTCTCATCTCTGTAGAGGGGGAGGTGGTAAAATTTGGAGAAGCTGATTATACCTTGGAGCTAGCAATATTTTATATTCAAAAGAAATGTTCCTTGGTCAGCTTTCCCCTAGAATTTTTCATTGTTCTTTTATTGGGATGCTTTATTCCCTCTGATAAAATGGAAACTTAGTGCTTATTAATCCTTGCTTGTATTATTAATGTGGAGAGGCTGAGGAAGAGATTTAACCTGTTAAAGAGAGAGAGGAGCTATTATCTCCTTTTCAGCATGAACTGGTGGAAATAGTTATGAATCCTGTTTGGATTTTCCCACAAGCAAGAAAGTGCCCCTTAATCATAGCCCCCAAACTAACATAAGCTAACCCATCCAGGAGAGAACATAGCCCACTTGGGGTGAACACTTGGGAATTTCAAAAATTGCATCTGTGAGACTACTTCTAACTTAGCTCCAGGTACTGCTGTTTTGGCCTGAGGCAATTTGGCCCCAGTTTACTACAACTGGCTTTATGCTGAGAGTTTTCCTTGTGTATAGATCTGTATCATATTTATATCTTTATACGTATCTATACATACATACACATATATGTGTGTACCTTATATACCCAGGCTCTACTTAGCATATGCAACTGTATGCCAATTTTATTATATTCACCCACTCTTCTTTAATTATTCTACAAAGGGGGATTAGATGCATTTTACTTGTGGTAGCTCAGAGTAAAACTATGGCCTTTCTAAGCCCTAGGGACCCAATAAAAAAGAAAAATTACTTAACTTTAAATCTTATATTCAATCTATTGATTTTCCTTCTTAGACCTTGGGAATTGCCTTTAAAAGTATACTCAAATGTTGCTTACTATAAGGGGGTACAGATGGGATGCTAAATATATTTGTTTTATTAGTGCTGGTAAAGAAAACAAGTGTTTTTGCATTCAGAATTAATTTTTTAAAAAATTTATTCATTTTTAGTTTTCAACTTTCACTTCTATAATATTTTGAGTTCTAAAATTTCTCCCCCTTCATCTCCTCCCCCCTCCCTAAAACAGTATGTAATCTGATATAGGTTATACATAAACATTCATATTAAACATATTTCTACCTTAGTCATGTTGTAAAGAAGAATTAGAACTAAAGGGAAAAACCACAAGAAAGAAGATACAAAAAAGGAGGGAAAATAGTATGCTTGGGTCTGCATTCAATCTCCATAGTTCTTTCCCTGGATGAGAATAGCATAGAAAACAACTGTTTTTTTAAAAAAGACTCATTACATAAATTTCGATTCTTTCTTTAGCAGATTTCTTTTTTACTAGACTAATCTCACCTCTGAGGAACCAGGACCTCGGAATGATGTTCATTCTTCTGAGTTGCTCATCAGACTTTTGGAAACAAGATAATGGTTATTTTTTAAAACTTATTCCAGATTATGGTCCATTTTTTCCATCCCCCTTTTCCCCACCTAGTGTTCCAAATGGTAAATTTTTAAAAGGTGACTTGATTCTACATCTCAAGTGATGCTACTGTTCCTCAGAGTAAAAATAGATTTACCAACCTGATGGAGGCCCATTCTGGGAGACTTTTCAGGGCTGGTCTGATAGGTGGATTTCTCACTGTTCTCAGAAGTTTTGCATTCTGCAATGAAGCTCTAGCTCATGGACACAATCACAAGTTAGTGTGAAGGCTCTAAACTCAGGAAAAAAATCAAGCTTGACTGGAAGCTTGTGAATCTATTGAAAGTTTAAAGAGACTTTTGGTCAGTGTAGGAGAGCCGGCAAACCTAATGTAGTGGTGTGTGTGTGTGTGTGTGTGTGTGTGTGTGTGTGTGTGTGTGTGCATGCATGTGCTTGCACATCTGTGGGTCCATGTGATGGAATTCTAATCAAGCTGCCCCTGACAAGGGAAAGATAGGTGTTTGAGGAGCTCCAATGACCAGAGTCCCTGAGTGGGCAGTCTGGAATGAATTCATAGGCTCAGGCATTCTGAGTCAAGTTGGTAAAAGTTTATTGTTACACTTTACAGTGGGCGTGAGTTCTTAGGGAACCTGCAAACTTAAGTCATAGGTATAGTTTATAAAGAGCTACAATAGTAAATCAGATGTCAATTATGTTAACTAGGTGAGTAAGGGTGGGATTAGGGAGGAGTTAAGGAGTGGTCAGTGCTTAAAGGAACATGAACTTTTAATATCAACTGCAAAAGTGTATTGCCCATAATTCACTGGGAAATAGCTCAAGGGGGACTTCCTGGAGGTGTGGTTTTAGGCTTGAAATGTCACTAAGTCAGTTAGACTGAGAAGTGCCTAGTTTGCTACCCATCAATGTCATGTTTGACAAGATGGATGTTAGGAACTAAGGCTAACGGGGATTCAGGATGTGCTTAATTAGCTAAGGAGTTAACTTACAGATAGTGCATTGAAGGATTCATAGGTGCAGCTGGCGATTATACTAGGGGGAGATAACATTTGCCTAAGCTAAAAAGTTTATAGATAGCTTAGCGAAGGATTCATAGGTATAGCTTGTTATTGTACCAAGCAGAGATAAACAGTTCATGAATTGTTGCTGGGCAGAGTGCTGGCAGGGGGAAGGGGCAGAGATAATGCTCTGAGGCTGGGGCGGAGGGTGGGATGAGATTTTACAAATTGGTTTTACAAATTGATTTTACAAACTGATGTTACAAACATAGACACCCCAAGCACCCATCATCCCCAGCCCCAATATTCTAGCTTCATTATAGGCTTGGCCCTACTGAACAGCAGGCCCACTGCATCCACCTAGACCCCTCCCTACCAATGTCCCAACTTCTTTGTATATGTCTCACTGCTCACTGAAACAACAGGTGTAACCCTGAACTCTTAGTTCCCACAGAAACAGCAGGTGTGTTCATGTGATGGGAACCCAGCTACTGCCTCTACCTGGTCACTGCCCCCACACCCATTCCCACAGAAACAGGTGTGTTCTTGTATTCAATCACAATCACATCATCCATCTAGCCCAAGACAGAAACACAATACCTGACTATCTGTCTTAACCAGACAAGACCACAATAACTAGCCAGTTGGAGGGCAGAATGCCCAGAATGTTTAACCACCAAACCATAGATGGAACCTCTCCTCCATTACCTAATCCCCTAACAAACTCCTGACTTTTTCATATTCCTCTATTCTATGTAAATTTCTGTTATTTAATTGCACCTTTACCCTATAAAAATCCATCTTGCTTTTCCTAAAGTTGCTGGTTCCTCTTGGAACTTAGCCCACTTCATGAGAGGCATCAATCTCAATAAATGCCTATACTTGGATTGACTCTGAATTGACTCTGACACTGAATTCTTTGAGCTGGTTCCACCACAACACATCATGAAACCACAACAGTTTTAGGGTGGGCAGAGACCCCACATCAACAGTTTTAGGTGTCCCTGAGTTTAAACCACAACACACGCATTACATTAAGATCCACAACTAATAATAGATCTCCTCTATTTCCTTTTTTTTTTCTTTGCTAAGCTTGTGTCTGTGAAGTTCTGCTTTTACTGAATCCAGTGAAAAATATAGCCCTGGCTCCAACAGAACTAGTTATACTCTGAGAATGGTTGATTTAATGTATATTATGTGTAATATATATTATCTTAATATATGATTAATATATAACAATATCAAATTATCTTACTTGTATAATATTAATGATGAATAATTAGTATATGGTTATTATGATATAATGATTACTATAATATAGCATGCTTATATATAATATACTTATGTATTATGTAATATATCATGTGTAAGAAATATATTATGCTTATATATTATATAATATGCTTATATGTCATATAATATACTTATGTTCTTATGTCCTCATGTTATATGTAATATATATTATATGTGATATGTATTACAAGTACTATACATGTATATGATATATTTGAACCAATTTTTCTCAAATATATATGTATATGCCTATTCCATCTACCAATCAACATGTATACATGTATATCAAAGGTATATGTATATGTGTACCTATATCTTTATCAGATATATCTATATTTATACCTATTTAATGATTTGAGAATACAAATCATTAACTGCAAATTCTTTAGGTTCCAATGTTCAGAATGTGCCAGAAATAATTAGAAATCAAACACTACATCCACTTCCATTGTTTTCTGGTGGATAATTTGGTCTAGGATGAACAACCAGATTATGTTTTATAATTACATAGCTAGTTCTCTTTTTGGTTAGAGAAATGCTATCATGCTTTACACACTAGGAATTATAAATAGCACTGGCCATCATCCCAGATTGCCTGACCTCATTATCCTTATTATCATTATACAGCATTTATTTTGACTTTCTGTTTTCCAAGTGGTTGGTTCTCACTAATTAGTTAACAGGAGGTTTTCTGCCTTCCAAGTGGTTATTCTGGGGGTATGCCTCAGGAAACAGTGGAGACGAGTGGCCGGAGAGCAAGATGATCATTCCAGCCTCTGGTTCTGTCACTAGCTCTTTCCCATGCTAAGCACATCTCTTCATGTTTCCGGATCTCTGAGGGCTCTTCTATCTTCTTGCTCAAGAGCACTTTATCCAGAATTGTCTGCCAGGTTCTACTTTCAGGCCTGAAATTGATTAACTCTGTGACCTCAAACAAGCCATTCAATTTCTCTGAGTCTCAGTTTTTTTTCTATATAAAATGATGTGGACAGATGTTTTAAATGTTTTCTAAGTCCCTTTTAGTGCTATTTTTTCCTGTTATTTCCTTAGTATTTCTTAGGGCAGGATAGGTGTTATACCCTACAGAGACATCAGGATAAAGATCTTGTATATTAGTGTAATCCTCCCAAGCAGAAAACAATTTATACGTCTCTAGTTTCACCTAGAACAAGGTTTCTTATCCTGGGGTCCATGAATTTGAAAAAATTCATAATCATACTTTAGTATAATTAGTTTCTCTCCCCTACTTTATAAATTTTAAAAGACTATTGGGAGACAAGATCCAAGGGCTTCATCAGACCACTTGGTGTCTGGCATACATATACAAGAAAGTTAAGAACCCATGTAAAAGATATAGCATATAGCCATAGTGGCAAAAGACAAGAAAAAGTTATTTAAAAAAAAACAGTTATATTAGAGAAAACATGAAGATCATAGAAGGGATAAAATGGATGATCAGGGTTGATATGATGATGTTGATGACTGATGATAGAATGTCTTGTTTGCTTTTTTCTGCCATTTAGGACACACGCATATACACACACATACATATATGCACACATATACACAGACATTTATGCATATATACACACATACATACATACATGAGTGTATAAAATGGCCTTCATAATAGAACAAAAAAAGGGTAATAATAGGAATTGGCTAACCAAGATAACTAAGGAGCTGCTAATAGAACACATGGCTGTCATTGAAGGGCTAAGTCACCAGGCCAAGATAATGGGGAGTAATGCAAAGATTGGTTCTACTTCTGACTTGCTGGATCTTGACATGATGTCTTAGCTGCCTCTTACCCTAGAGCCTGTGCCTGGGCTCAGTGCCTGGGACCTCCTCACCCTACAACATCCCTTTGCTAGGCTGGGCTTTCTCTCCTGTTGGTTCCTCCCAGGGACCTCCCTTTTGCGGAGGGGCCCAAGCTGGACAATCTTCATTTCCCTCTTGGCTCTACCCCTGATTTTTTGGATTTTGACCCCATGTCCGCATGTGGGTCCTCCACGCCCCCCATCCTTCTCAACTTCCTTTTATGTAGTGTCTTCCTCCATTAGAATGTGGATTTCTTGAGGGGAACGACTATATTTCTTTGTATATCTGTTTGGGTACTTAGCACAGGGCCTGGCACAGAGCAAGTGCATAACAAAAGCTTGTAGCCTGCCACTCTGCTTGCAGATATGGTTCCTCCATCCTCATTCGATTTGAAATATTTGGAAGATCATACGGAACTGGGAAGATACTAGTGAATTTGATTTCACTTGCTGGCAAAATTCTAGAAGGTATTTTTAAAGGCATATTAACTGAGGGGCAGCTAGGTAGCACAGTGAATAGAGTACTGGCCCTGGAGTCAGGAGGACCTGAGTTCAAATCTGACCTCAGAAATTGGACGCAACTAACTGCGTGACCTTGGACAAGTCACTTAACTCCAATTACCTTGCCTTCCCCCTCTAAAAAAAAAAGGAAAAAGAAAAGAAAGGAATATTAACTGAAAAGGAAGCAGTGGTAACAAAGAACTCTCATGCTGTTATCAAGTGGAAGTAGAACTAGATTAACACGCCCCCCTTTTTTAAAAAACAGGTTTACTGGTCTTGTAGATGGAGCTAATATAAATATATTTCAGCTTTTAACAAAGCATTTGACAAAAATCTTGTGCTTTTGTTGGTGAAAAGATGTACAGGTTTAGGCTAGATGACAGAGGCAGCTAGGTGACTTGAAATCAGGAAGACCTAAGTTCAAATCCAGCTTCTGACCCTTACTAGCTGTGTGACCCTGTGCAAGTCACTTAACCCTGTTTGCCTCAGTTTCCTCCTCTGTAAAATGAGCAGGAAAAGGAAAGGGCAAACTACTTCAATGTCTTTTTCAAGAAAATCCTGAAGGGGGCCATGAAGTGTCAGACTTGACTGAAAAGAACTGAACAACAACAACATATGCAATGAAAAATGAGGAGGGAAAGAGCACTGACAACCAGGCTGGTTTCCCATGGGAAATGATACCTGAGCTGAGCTGTCCTTTTCTTTTTCAGTCATTTTCCAGTCTTATCCAACTCTTTTTTTCTACCCCATTTGGGGTTTTCTTGCCAGAGATACTGGAGTGGTTTGCCATTTCCTTCTCCAACTCATTTTATAGATGAAGAAATCGAGGCAAAAAGGGTTAAGTGACTTGCCCAGGGTCACATAGCTAATAAGTGTCTGAGGCCAGATTTGAACTTAGGAAGATAAGTTTTCCTGACTCCAAGCCTGTGCTACCTGGCTGCTCCTGTATTTACTAGAATATATATTTATGTCTGCTATCTCTATCTCTATATCTCTATCTCCATCTAACCATCCATCTATCTATCTATCTATCTATCTATCTATCTATCTATCTATCTATCTCTCACCTATCTATTTATCTATCTCCCCACTAGGTGTCACTGTGGAGACCTAGGAGAGCTGCCTGGTGACTGAATTGCAAGTAAACTAGATTTGAGTGAATGAGGGAGTCACCAGCCTCACTTTCTCCTCTGGAGAAATCTGGGTCCAGTGGCCAGATATAGATCAAGACAACTAGAGATGACCCAGTAAAGTGTGTGTGCAGTGGTATATAAGAAAGAGACTGAGATTCTCTCCTCTTCCCTACCAAGAGATTCCCTTTCAAAGATCTGACTGATACTTGCCCCATCATTTAGGTGGCCACTATTGTGGCTATGTGATTAGTACCTAGAAGCTTGCCCCATTTGTAAGTGGCTATGTATATTATACATGTTGTCTCCCCTGCCTAGAGTGTAAAGTCCTTGAGGGTAGAGACTGTTTATCTCTTGTCCTTACATCCCCAGTGCCTAGCATAGTTCCTGGTACATAGTAGCTGTATAATAAAAGTGTGTTTCTTGCTTGATTGGAGAAGCGGCTGTTTTAGGGGAGAAGATAGCATGAGATTTGGCTATCCAGAGTGTGAGATACCTGTAAGAGATCCAGGTGGAGACATAACTGGCAGCTATAGATGCAAGATTGGCACTTGGGAGAGAGGCTAGGGCTGATAGATTTATTTGTGAGTTGTCTGCACGGAGATGATAATAAAATCCATAGGAACGTATGGGATTGCTAAAAGCTCAGGAGAAAGAAGAGGGCTAAGGTGTAGTCTTGGAGAGCATGAACATTTAAATAGTAAAGGGGATGCCATGACAAAGCAAATTGAGAGGCAGTCAGACAGGCAGAGAGGGAGCACCGAAGAGCAGAGAGAGCTGGTTTCAAAGCCAAGGTGACTTTTTTGAAAGATATTCAACTTTTAGCAAAGTAGTGATGTAGCAGCAAGCACCGTAGCATCCCCAGGGTGGCTGCCAGCACAGGTGCTTAGATCTGCTTTTCTAAAGGAAAGCAACTCAAAATGGGTTAACAATCTTGCTTTAATCAAACATATCATTTACCTAGTTCAGGGGAAAAAAGTCAGCACCCCGAACTTCAGAGTATACAGACAGGTTACAAGCAGAAGTTATAAGAAGACAGAGAAACATTTCAGCAGACAGGTTTCCAACTGTCTGACCATTACATCTGTACCTAATCACAGGTACCAGAGAGGGAAGCACCAACTTCTGGGTTTTCAAAGCCAGGGGGCTCAACAGCTGCCCAGAGTCTCGTCTGGTCAAATCACACAACACTTCTCAAAATGAGCCCCAAAATAAAGCTTCACATCAGGGTTTATACATCTTTCTCCTGGCTCAGAGAATGTCATAACCCTCTTGACCCACTGCCCAATCACAAAGTAACAAGGTGTGGGCATTCCTGAAAACCAAGCCTCCCACCACAGGCTCCAGGTGCACTTAAGCCTATTAAAGGGCCTAGGGGCAGGGAAGATCTTAAATTCCCATTCCCATAACAAGTGATTCCATAGCTATCCTAATCTTGATTGCTGCAGCTATTGCTACTAGAGGCCTATATCCAATAAGGCTTGTCCAGCCATTAGTCAATGTAAAGGTACACAAGAGAATGAGCTGTAATGATTAAGCAGTAGGTAGAAGCTTGTTCAAGGGCATGCCTCTATAATCAAGTATGTTCTGTCTGAAGGTGATAGGCCTAGAATTAACATAAATGTTTTATTGTTCTTCAGTCATGTCTGACTCTCCATGATCCCATTTGGGGTCTTCTTGGCAAAGATACTGGAATGGCTTGCCATTTCTTTCTCCAGCTCATTTTACAGAAGAGGAAACTGAGGCAAAGAGGATTAAATGATTTGTGATAAATTCTAGAAGGGATGTGAAAAAAAAACTGGGACATTAATGTACCATTGGTGGAGTTGTGAACTGATCCAACCATTCTGGAGAGTGATTTGGAACTCTGCCCAAAGGACTATAAAATTGCAAATTCTTTGATTCAGAAGAATTATTATTAGATTATTAGATCTACTTACAAAAGATATTAAAAAAAGGAAAAAGGACCTATTTGCACAAAAAAATTTATGGTAGTTTTCTTTGTGTCAGTTAAGAATTGGAAACTGAAGGGATACCCATCAATTGGGGAATGGCCAAACAAATTGTGGTAAAAGATTGTGATGGAATACTACTATGCTCTAAGAAATGACAAGCAGGATGAGCTCAGAAAGACCTGGACTTACATGAACTGATGCAAAGTAAAGTGAACTGAACCAGGAAAACATTGTATACAGTAACAGCAATAGTATATAATGAAGAACTGAATAACTTAGCTATTCTCAGCAGTCCAATGATCAAAGACAATCTCAAAGGACTAATGATGAAGCACGTTATCTGCTTCCAGAGAAAGAATTGAGATTGTCTGAATATAGACCAAAGCATGCTCTTTCTTTTTTTTTCCTTCCTTTCTTCATTCCTTCCTTTTCCTTCCTTCCTTCTTTCCTTCCTTCCTTCCTTCCTTCCTTCCTTCCTTCCTTCCTTCCTTCCTTCCTTCCTTCCTTCCTTCCTTCCTTCTTTCCTTCCTTCCTTCCTTCCTTCCTTCCTTCCTTCTTTCCTTCCTTTCTTCTTTCCTTCTTTTTTCCTTCCTTCCTCTTTTCTTTTTTATTGGAATCTTCTTGTACAAATGACTAATATGGAAATGTTTTATAAGATTGCACATGTATAAAATGTATTAGATTGCTTACTGTCTCAGGGAGTGGGAAGAGGACGTAGGTAGGTATAGAATTTAGAACTTAAAACTTTAAAAACTTTAAAAAATTGTTTTAACATTATGCATATATATGGTCAGAGGACCAGGCTTCCAATCTCAGCTTTGCTACCTGTCTGATGTTGGGAAAATGATTTAATCTCTCAAGGCCTCCATTTCTTACCCAAACATTGAAGAGGCTGGATTGGATGATCTCTAAGGCTTCTTTTCATTTTAAATCTATGATCCTATGAAAATAGTTCCCTATTGGCTGCAAGTATAAATTGCATAAACAGCCTTGAATAAGTATAAAAAAGCTATCTGACCACACTTTGCCCCTTTCTCTAGAGGTCAGAAGATGCACATTTAAAGCAGTGGTTCTTAACCTCATTCTATTAGTTCCTGGAACCATCTGGCAGTCCAGTAAAACTTATGAACCTCTTCTTAGAATAATGTTTTCAATTGCATGAAATTAATCATAGTATTACAAAGGAGATCAATTATGCTAAAATATGGTTATCACAAAATACATATATTTTTTAAAAGCTCACTGTCCCTGGGTTAAGACATCCTGATCCTAGATAGAACCAGCTGGTGACAAAGCTAAGGGCATACCAATCTCTGTATGTGTGAGGTAACCAGGTGGGGCAGTGGATGGAATGCTGGGTCTGGTGTCAGGAAGATCTGAGCTCAAATTTGACCTTAGACCCTTACTGGCTGTGTGGCTCTGCTCAAGTCACTTAATCTCTATTTGCCTCAGTTTCCCCAATTGTAAAATGGGACTAATAATAGCACCTATCACCCAGGGAAGTTGTGAGGATCCAGTGAAATACTATTTGTGAAGCACTTAGCACAGTGCTAGGCACATAGGAGGTGTTTAATAAATGTTTATTTCCTTCCTTTTATGTCACTCAGAATTGGTGATTTCACAGGTTCCTGGGAGTTTTCTTATCACAGATTGGTAGATTTGTAAAGGCATTGGTTCCCTTAGTTTACTCCTGAGTATAAAGGAACAAAGGCCTCAATATTTGAGAACTCCTCAAGGTCAGTCTTAAATCCTGTGAGAGTTAACCAGTTCCTGGTTGGACCTCATATATAATGTAGATTATCCTTGAGACAGCTAAGGAAGCTAGGTGGCACAGTGGATAGAGTAATGATCCTGGAGTCTGGAAGACCTAAGTTCAAATCCGGCTGCAGACACTTACCAGCTTGTGACCTTGGGCAAGTCACTTAACCCTGCTTGCCTCAGTTTCCTCATCTGCAAAATGAGCTGAAGAAGGAAATGGCAAACTGCTCCAGTATCTTTGCCAAGAAATCCCCAAATGGGGTCACAAAGAGCTGGACAAAACTGAAAAATGACTGAACAACAACAAAAATATCCTTGAGTCAAGACAAAAGTGATGACTGTCTCTTAGACTCACAAATGTTCTTACTAAATATTTATTTTTGGTATCAGCAAATTATAGCTATCAAGTTCTCTGCAAGATCATAGGATTATAGGGGAGGCTAGGTGGTACAGTGAATAGAGCACCGTCCCTGGAGTCAGGAGGATCTGGGTTCAGATTTGGCCTCAGACACTTAACACACACACACACACACACACAAAACTAGCCATTGTGACCTTGGGCAAGTCACTTAACCCCAATTGCCCTCCAAAAAGCAAAAACAAACAAACAAACAAACAAACAAACCGAAAAGCCATAGGATTATGGAGATAGGATTAGAAGCAACCTTAGTGGTTATCTGGAGGGCCATGTAGCTTAAGTGATGTGTCCAAGATGGGAAAGGTACTAAATGGCAAAGGCAGAATTTGAAACCAAATATTTTGACTCCAGAGGGAGTGTTCTCTTCCCAGAGTGTGCCATATCTCTTTTTAAAAAATATTAAATAACTTGGGATATCTATCTATCTATATCTATATATATCTACATACACATAATATATACATCTATGTATATATACACACATACATATCTATATGTATACATATATGTATATTGAGACTGAACATCTACATTGCACTTTGGACTCCTCTCGAAATAAAAGTGAAAAATCTGAATTAGGAGGACCTGAGTTCAAATCCAGCCTTGCTAACTGCGTGACCCTGAGCAAGTCACTTAACCCCAATTGCCTCCACCAAAAAAAAAAAAATCTACCTGAGGTGATTAGGAACCACAGTCCTTTAGATTAGGTGCTTTCCCATTTACTTCCTGTCCTAACAAGCATCTGCTTCAAGACCAGGAAGGCTAGGGAAAAATGATGGCTCTCACCACCTCTCTCATGAATTACAAATAGACTGGTAGTATGACTTCACCTTGTTTGTCCACTTTTATCCTTGGGTTTAAAGTGTTTGTATTGATAGAAGTAGCTTTCCCCTTCAAAAAATCCATTTCCCTGGCCCATCCATAAAAGCTGCACCTATGCTACAAGTGGAAATTTTGGGGGACCAAAGAGAGTGGATCCTTTGCCCCAGCGGGAGCTGAAGATTGTTCCACTAGCTCAGGAAAGAGCAGCCTTGGGATGACTGGAGTAATTTTGCTCAGTCTAACTTATCTTTCGCAAGGCTTCCCATGCCCAAGGACTCCTCAAGTCTTTAAATAATTGTGTTTCATGGTCTGGCTATTGCAGCAGTACTTGTCAGAAGATGAGAAAATAGTTGTCTTTATTGATAGGGCCTGAGGCTCATCACTCTTCCAATTCTGACCTTGTTTGACTTCCTTGTTCCTCAGGCCTTGTTGCTCTGGAATTATACAGTGCCTGTTGTATGCTCCAATGCTTTCCTTGGTGGAATCAACAAGGATGGGATGATTTATTTGTGATTCTGGTGATTGACAGCTGCCACATTCCACAGGACCACAGGGAATGTCCTGAAATGAGGAAACTGTCTAACGAAGAAGATCCCGGTGTATAACCAATTGGACTTCATTTCCCATGAATGTGATTTGGAAGCATAGATTACCAGGGCATTCATACAATGGTGACTTCAGAGATTAGGTACATTAAAAATCCTGGCTGTGACTTGGTTAAACATAAATATTTGGACAAGGCTAGGATGTTCAGAACAAACTCAGTCTCTTTAATTTCTAAATCAATATAGCAAAATCTCATTTGCTATGTTGGTGGTTACACAACTCTGTCTCCATAAAAAAGTTTTCTGTATCATTATGCAAAAAGCTGTGTTAGCCCTTACCCTAAGCATGAGGATCCTGGTTTGACTTCAGGAGTGAACTCCAGCTACAAAAAATCATACTGTTTTAAAAGCTCTCTGGCTGTACTGGTGGGCATTTAAAACAATAGCTGGGCTTATCTCCATCTCCCATACACTTGCTATGGAGCAGTCTAGACTTTGAACTAGAATCATGGAACTGGAAGGAACTTTAGAAATAATATAACTCAAACTCCTCATTTTATAGACAAAAACCATGCTAAGCTTCAGTTACATGACTTATCCAAGGTCACACAGTCTGGTGAGCCAGAACAAAGATTTTTTTGTCTCCTGTCCCTCAATCCATTGCTCTTTTCACAATTCCGCACAACCTGTGGCTATCTTGTCTGACTCATTCATTCTACAAACATGTGTCTTGGATACTCAAATTACAAAGTAGATCTGTGAATGGGGCAACCTGGTGGTGCAGTGGATAGGGCGCTAGGCCTGGAGTCAGGAAGACCTGAGTCCAAATCTAGCCTTAGACACTTACTAGCTGTGTGACGCTGGGCAAGTCACTTAACTCTATTTGCCTCAGTTTCCTAATCTGTAAAATGATCTGGAGAAGGAAATGACAAACCACTCCAGTATCTTTGCCAAGAAAACCCCAAATAGGGTCACACAGAGTCAGACAAGACTGAAACGGCTGAGCACCCAAAACTCCATGAATCCTTAACAGGCTGTCATACAGGAAAACTTTATCATCTTTTTTTCTGAATTCATATAATAGATTTAAAGCCAGAAGGAACTTGGGAGATCTAAATCAACCCCTTCATTTTACTGAAGAGGAAATAGAGGAACAGAGAAATGAAGTGATTTGCCCAAGGCCGTAGGGTTTATAAGTGACAGAACCAATATTTAAACCCAGGCCTTTTGGCTTCAAATCCAGTGCTCCTTACTTTTAAAAATTCCATCCCTCCTACAAGAGTTCTCTGGTACTCTCTTTTTTTTTTGGAGGGCAATTGGGGTTAAGTAACTTGCCCAAGGTCACACGGCTAGGTTTTTTGTTTGTGTGTGTTAAGTGTCTGAGGTCGGATCCGAACTCAGGTCCTTCTGACTCCAGGGCCGATGCTCTACTCACTGCGCCACCTAGCCGCCCCTCTCTGGTACTCTTAAGAGATTTTGGGTTATCTAGGCTCACTATTAGCTTCAGGCCCATTGACTGCATACTGGCTGCCTTCTTTCAATTTTAGAAGGGTCTTCTGCACCCCAGTTCCATTTAATCTCTTAAGAGTCAAATTAGGAAATATTTACTTCAAAGGAATAGTAAGAAAACATCCCCCTCATTCCTATTCCCCCCCCATACTCTGGGGATGGAAGGTTCATAGCTTAGACTAATTTCTTTCTTTTTCTTTCTCTCCCTTCCTTCCTTCCTTCCTTCCTTCCTTCCTTCCTTCCTTCCTTCCTTCCTTCCTTCCTTCCTTCCTTCCTTTCTGTCTTTCTTTCTTTGTCAATCAGGGTTAAGTGACTTGCCCATGGTCACAGTTAGTAAACATCTGAGTCTGAATTTGAATGCAGGTCCTCCTGACTCCAGGATCAGAGCTCTATCCACTATACCACCTAGCTGCCCTGCTCAGTCTCTAAGTAGCACAGGCCCACTAAGCTCCATGTCCAAAGCTCCCCTTGGCCTTGAGTCTCTGGCACTCTGACTTTTCAGGACTTCCCTGCTGAGCAGGTTGGCTGCATGTCCAGTCCAGAATCTTGCCTCCAAGACCATCATGGCTCAAGCTCTAGGGAGCCAGTGGGTAATTTCATGTCTTGCTCCTAGAACCGAAAAGGGCAAAGAAAACAGAAGAAAACAAAACTCTAACCCTAAGCCCATTCCTTGAGGCCACAGGGAAAGATAACTTTCCCTCCCGCCTTCAGTTCATGGTGTCTGCATGGTGGGCGAATATGACCTTCAGCCCCTCTGGATGTTGTAGGAAAGAGAAAGAGACAATGTGTTCTGGTCTCATGGTCCATTCCAGCTTTTCAGTGAATCAAAGAGACTCCTCCTGCCCATGTAGTAAGGGATGCACAATGTTTCCTCCCAGAAGCTGATCCCTCCATTTTAGATGATCTGGGCATGCTCAAAGAGGAAGAGAAACAAAATTAAGATTCAGCTGAACTAGCCAAGGCATTTAAGAAGTCTGACACTCTATTTTCTCTCAGTGCCCCACCTCTGCAAAGAAAAGAGGGCGGGACCTTCTCATAGCTATTCTTTGGGGTCAAGTTCAACCCATTATGTGTTTCATGTTATAAGGGGCAGATAGGTGGCCAGTAGGTGGCAAAGTGGAAAGAATAAAAGCCTTGTAGTCAGGAGGACCTGAGTTCAAATTCGACCTCAGACACATATTAGCTGTGTGACCCTTGGCAAGTCACTTAACTCTATTTGCCTCAGTTTCCTCATCTGTTAAATGAGCTGGACAAGGAAACAATAAACCACTCCAGTATCTTGGCCAAGAAAACCCCAAATGGGGTTATGAAGAGGCAGACATGATTGAAAAATGACTAGAATAAATGCTATCAGCCACAGGAATGAACTCAAGGCTGCCTGACTAAGCCTAACACTTTATTCATTATGTCATACTATCTCTACATGAAAAATACAGCAAACACTAAAATCTTATTTTTTCTGAGATATTAAATGTTCTTATTTCCTTAAGAAGAAACTTCATTTTATTTTATTTTTTCAGAATTTATTTAGAAACCTTTATTTAGAAACCTTATTTTAATTCAAGCTTGGAAAACCTTTTGAATGTGGGTTTGTCCATTTTCCTGAGACAGTGCATTGACTTTAATGGAATCATTCTTGGATGACTGATGATCTTTCAGAACCTTTGAATCATCATGATGAATCATAAGTTTCCATGTTCAAGACCACAGACCATGGAGTTAGCTAGACAAGGCATCCCTGAAGTTGCTTTTTAAAAAGCCTCTAATATATAGAAGGCATTTTGGTATCACATCTAAGTAGTATGAAGATTTAGATGTGTGTTGTGTTCCTACCTTTTCCCCAGCTGACCAGGTAACCTTGGGCAAGCTGATCAACATTTTCTGTTTTTTCATCTGCAAAATGTCTTTTATGTCTTCTGTGGTAAATGGTTGTTCAGACTACATTTGCAGACCTTCTGCAATTCTATCTGGAGACAATCCATTACATTTGGAGGATAATTTTAATTGCTAGGAAGTTTTTCCTTATGTTGAGTTGAAGTTTGTATCTCCAGTTGTGTCTTTTGTGATCAGAAAAAATGGTTATACTCTCTTCCATATGACAGCCCTTTAAAAACAAGTAATTTTCACTGTTGTTCCCCATGGCTATAATGCATCCCCTCCTCAGTGCTACTTTTTGGCTTCTTTAAAGTCTCAGCTAAAACCCCAGTTTCGGTTTCCCTCAATGCCAGCACACTCTAGATTACCTCCAATTTACCTTTTACTTATTTTGTGTGTACACAGGGGTTTTGGTGTTGTCTCCCCCATCAGATTCTGAGTTCTTTGAAAGCAGGGATCCTGTGCCTTTCTTTGTATCCCTAGTATCTAGCACCTAGTATCTGGAACATAGTTGGTATATGATAAATACTTATTGATTTAAGACAGCTACCATGTCCAATCTACTGACTTTTTTTCAAACTAAATAGCCCTACTTCCTTCCATTTATTCTCCCATGGAATGATTTTTTTTTAAAATCCATTGACCATGTTGGTTGCCCTCTGGTGTTCCGACTTGTTAGGTTTTTATTTGGTTACTTCGTATGGTTGGTTGTTGTTCTTGAAGAGGACCAAAATGACATCATCACATTGGAGTCAAGTTACAGTGTGTCCCTACATTTAGTCTTGGCTTCTTTCTTTCACATAAAAATATAGTGAAGATTAGGACAGGGATTCTTGACCTTTTTTCTGTGTCTTGGACAGTTTTGACAGTCTGGTGGAGCCTATAGACTCATTCTCATAATCATAATTATGCTTTTTATTATTTTTTTCATGAGAAAGGCAATGCCATTTCTTTATATTCGATTGAAGGGGTGAGTTAGGGATGAGGCTCCTATTCTCTACTGTCACGATTTCCATCCCCAGCTCAGAAAATGACTTCATCATCACCACCTCCTTCAAATAGGGGTTTTATGCATATAGGACCAAAGAAAGAACTTAGAGGAGGGAATAAACACAGAGGTAAGAAAAACCTAGGCTCAGGATGCAGAGGCTGAGCTCCCCCATCCCTCTTCTATCCTATGATCTCAAAGCCCTTAACGGTATCCAGAAGTGATTATGTATTTGTGTGTATGTGTGTGTGTCTGAGGGTATGGCTGGATGATATACTTGCCCTTTTCAATGGGGCATGTTTATCCTTATTTAGCATCAAGACTTCTGCATACCAGCTACCATCTACCCCTAGACTGGCAAAACCCCATTTCTCCTTGTGGGAGATGATTTTGAAATTAGAACATAGGACCCTCCCTCCTACAACATTCCTGAGGGGCCAGGAAGGAATCTCAGTCCCTTCTGAGGAACAAAGCCTATTTCTGGGAGGGAGAAGAGGGGGTTAAAGGTACTGGTCACATCAGACCTGGACATGACCCTGGTGGTCTTTAGCACATGGAAAATGTATTTGTGTCTGGGAGGATCATGGTAAAGAGGAAGGACCTCAATATTCTGTGCTTGGGGCTTATGTAGTCAACAGGGACCACTGGGTATTGGGAATTACCCTCTCTCCTTTCTAATTCCAATCCCTAATAAGGATTTGTAAATCCCTTCTCCACCCCAATCTAGCAAACTACAGTTTGCTCCTAGGGATATTTTTTTCCTAGCTTCTGGCTCTTCCCATTCTGACCTGTCCCCGTAATTGGGACACCCATTCTCTCTTCTAGGAAGCCTCATTGCCCCCAACAAAAGATCCCACTCTGTATCTGCAGTACTGAAACCTAGATCCTCACCTGTCAGGATCACCCCACCTTGTGTGTGTCCTGAAAGAGTAAGCCATCTCCCTCTCCAAATGAGGAAACAATTTTTCCTTTCCTTTCTCACAGCAGAGCCCATGAGAGGTCTGTGCACACAAAGGGTGTTCAGAATGGGAGGATATACTGGGAGAACAGAAAACAGGGCAGGGGTATCTTAAACAGACTAATTGCTGACTTTACCTGCCCTTTCCTGTTTGGAAGCACAGAAACTCACAAACCTTCATTAGGGAGGGAAGGGTGAGGTTGGAGATGGGGCTGGTGGGGAGTATCATGAGAGGGCACTAGTAAGGGATCTGGGGTATCACCAGAATTAGATATAAAAGATTCCATAATCAATTAAAGGGGCAGACCAATGTCCTCTGATAAATTAAGTCAATCAGGTCATCCTGTGACTCAGTTTCCTTAAAGATAAGTTATGGAGAATGTGAGGGATAGTCAGGGATGGAGTTGGAAACCCAAATAAAAGTTAAAATTGCTTAAATATCTCTGCCAAAGGTCAGGCAGGGTCAGAATGGGGGAAAGATGTACAATTAGAACCAAGAAACTCAAGACAGAGCTTTGGGGGTAGGCTGCCATGCCCCACCTGCCCCCACCCCTGCTGTTTGAAGAGACTTGAAGACTAGTGAGAGGCGGGGATGGAATCATAGGAAAGGAGGTGGAGAGGAGGGGGAGCTGTCAAAGGAACCAAATGATGTGGGGGAGGTCACATGCAAGTGTGCCTGTGTGGATGGGCACAGGGTGGGCTGGGAGTGGGGAATGGACTCGGGGATTAGGAGGGCTGAGAACCCAGCAGTCTTGCAGTGGCTGCACTAATATCCCCACCTGTAGCAATCAGGGTTTTCAGGTTAGCGTCTCAATTAATGAAGCCTATGGCTGAGCTTTTCCTGCTATTGCTGTAATCAAAATTCTGGTGTCTGCACCAAGGAGTTTCCCTCTCCAGCAAAAAGCTGGATCATCTGTTGAATCTGCTGCTGCTGGGGAGGGGTTGTGTCCCCTGCTGGAGAGGCACTAGCTGGGATGGATGGGATAGTGATGGGATCTGTGGGGCTGCTGCTACCTTCGGCAGTGGGAGGTGGGATTTGGGTCGTCTCCAGGTTGCCAAGGCTGGGCACCAGTCCTGGGGCCTCCGGCTGTAGCATCTGCAGCCCCTATTAGATCTGTAGCACTGCCTGCACGGGGTTGGTGATATACGGGGAGCCTAGGTTCTGCATCTGCTGTAGATAGACCTGGAGCTGGAGCTAGAGCTGCTCCTGCAGCTGGGGGACCGAGGCAGTGTTCCTGCAAACAGGAGGACATTTGCCATCATCTGAGCAGCAAAGTTGGGATTCTGGGCAAGTGTCTGCATCATACTTAGCATGTATGGGGCAGAGATCATGTTTTGTATTAGCTGAGGGTTCTTTGAAATTTGCTGGAGAGGGCTATTCATCATTCCTGACCTCAGGCTAGCTGCATTGATCCCAAAGGGCCTGGAGACTGCTGGGTGCACCTGGCTGGTCCCTGAGCCTCTGGTGCCCTCCTTGTGGGCCCTGGGGCCTTGGAGGTGGGGACTGAGGGGTTCCAAGACTTAGGGAGGGACTTCCGGTTCTTAGTCCAGAGACATTGGGAGGAGGAGCTGTCAGAATTCCCTACCAATGAGGAAATGGATCGTCACTGAACTATTCCTGAGCAGCACTGAACATGGGTTCCTGTATGTCTCTGTACATACTACATGGTATTGTATCCCTGAGGGATGCTTTCTGGGTTGCTCCAGGACCAGTCCTTCTCTTGCATCATGGCAGGGTTTTGAGTCAATTCCATGGTCTGTCTTATTAACTCTGGGTTATTGAGCATGTGGTTGATTGATCTTTGGATTCCTCTCCATCAGCTGCTACACCTGTGGGTTGGCCATGAACATGGGGTGCATCAGGTCAGGGTTGAACATCATGCCTTGGCCAAGAGGGTTCTCCATGATCTGGGAGAGCATCTCAGGGAGGGAAATCGGTTGCCTGCATCTGCTGCTGTAGCTCCAAGAAAGTGGCTGAGTCAAAGTCTAGATTGACTAGAAATTCATCAGTAGGACAATATCCAGAGACCTGGGTGAGCTAAAGCAGTGCTACCTGGTACACATCATTGTAAACTATGCTGAATTCCAGCTCACAGAAAATACATAGCCAACCACAGAAGCCTAAAGCCGTCTAAGACTATAATTGGTGAGAATAATCTCCATTTGTCACTTTCTTACTAAACAGATCGTGCTGAACCAATGCCAGAAACTGAAGGTGGAGAAAAATCAATTAAGGAAGGTTCTGAATTTGTTCTCAGTCAGTCAACATTAAACATTTATTAAGGACCTATAAAGGCAGCTAGGTGGTGCAGTGGATGGAGTATTGAGCCTGGTGTCAGGAAGACCTTTTTTCAAATTCAGCCTCAGATACTTACTAGCTGTGTGATACTGTGTAAGTCACTTAACTTTTGTTTGCCTCAGTTACCTTAACTATAAAATGGGGATAATAGCACTTACCTCAAAGGGTTGTTGTGAGGAACGGATAACATTAGTACAAAAGCACTTAGCACAGTATCTGGTACATAGCAGGCAGACTTGAATGAAAATGTTCTAGCTTTGAATAATTCAAATTTGAGTTGGACACAGATGAGAAGCTGGTTGATGAAGGTTGTTCTATAGCTACTTTGGTGAACCATTCACTTTTCCTTTTGGTAAGAATTTTGCTGCACAATGTTCTGGAAACTTTAGGGGTCAATTAAGCTCAATGTCCTTGCACTGTATAAATTGACCCTACTTTATTCAGGAACACTGGTATTGAATGAAAAGAAGCAAATGGATTCTGAGAACCCTTGATAGAAGACCTCCTGGTGGTAGTGGTGGAGTATGTGTGTACATGAGCATGTGCTTTTGGGAGGAAATGAGGGAGTTCAGCAATTCTCTTATCCATTCTCTAAGATTACAGAAAAGAAGACTAAAGAAGAAAGAAAATGAGAGCACATTTGTGTCCTAAAAAACAAGGCCAATCTGCCGAGGGTAGCTTTATCCAATTTTGTCTATTAATATTTGTCAAAGGCACCTAGTCTGTGCAAAATGCTATGGTTTGTTCTGGGGATAAAGAAACAAGAGGAAAACCAGTCTGTCTTAAGGAGCTTCTATTCTCTTGAGGGAAGGGTGCTTCTGGAAGGAAGGGATTACAATGTTCGTGTAGGCATAGATACACATGATAGTATAAAAACAGAGAATGCATTAACTAGACAGATTGGCAGAGGCTTTTTGCAAGAGGTGACATACATACAGAACCTCGAAGGATATTACAAATGAGGAGAGAGTGGGATACATGGGTGGGATACAAAGCCCAGCCATGGTGGTCTGACTTGGAATGCCAAGATTGGGGAACAGCAAGTAAGCAAATATGACTGGAACACAGAGTGCATGAAGGGGGATCATAAGAATTAAGCCTGGAAAGAATTAAACCTGAAACCAAATTGTGAAGGGCTTTCAATGCCAAGTTGACCCTCTACTAGTTATTACTGATTCAGTTACAAAAATCCTAAACAAAATTAAAGGTATAGATGTCAGCAAGGAGCAGGAAAAAATTATTCCTATTTACAGATGATGGGATGGTCTACTTAGAAAACCTCAGAGATCAGCAGTGTGACTTAGTGGACAGGACATTCAGCCCTGAGTCAGATAGACCTGGGTTCAGATTCTGACTTGGACAATTATTAGCTGTGTGACCTTGGACAAGTTATTTAGCTTTCATATTCTTCAGCTTTCCCATGTATAAAATGAAGGAAGCTGGACTTGAAGGTGTCCTTTTAAACTCTGGATCTATGATCCTAATTGAGATTATTAGTAGTTTCAGTAAGATAGCAGGGCACAAAATAAATTCACAAATATCAATATTTCTATATAGTACTAACAATTACCCAGAAGAAATGATAAAGAGAGATTCTATCCAAAATACCTCTAAAATCCATAAAATACCCTGGAATTAGCCTACCAATACATGTAGGAGAATTATATAAACATAAAACACTAATAAAACAAGTGGGAACAAATAATTGTAGAACTATCTAACTGCTCATGGTTAGACCTTACTGATATTTATTTATTTATTTTGGTGATGCAATTGGGGTTAAGTGACGTGCCCAGGGTCACACAGCTAATACGTGTCAATTTCTGAGGTCAGATTTGAACTCAGGTCCTCCTGACTCTAGGGCCAGTGCTCTATTTACTACACTATCTAGCTACCCTTCCCCCCTTACTAATATTTTTAAAAGCTGATATTACACTAACTTTAGTCAGTTTAATTTAGCTCTATGCTCATCAAACTGGTGTTATTGAGTCGTTTTTCATGTCTGACTCTTTGTGACCCTATTTGGAGTTTTCTTGGCAAAGATACTGGAGTGGTTTGCCATTTACTTCTCCAGCTCATTTTGCAGATGAGAAAACTAAAGCAAACAAGGTTAAGTGACTTGCCCAGGGCCACACAGTATCACACACTGTCTGAAGCCATATTTGAACTCAGGAAGATGAGTTTTCCTGACTCTAGGCTTGGCATTTTATCCACTGTGCCATCTAACTGCCTGCTAGTTAAATTTAATAATGGTAATAATAATAATAATTAACACTTATGTAACAACTGCTATGTTCTGGGTACTGTGCCTAGAGCTTTCCAAATATTATGTCATTTGATTCTCACAAAAATTCTGGGAGGTAGGTGTTATTATTATCCCCATTTCATAGTTGAGGAAACTGAGATTAAATGACTTGCCCATGGTCATATAGCTAGTAAGTGTCTGAGGTGGAATTTGAACTCAGGTCTTCCAGACTCCAGGCTCAGTACTCTATCCACTGAGCTGTCTAGATGTCTCCAATTGCATAATTACATGAGATAATTTGTAGAATTAGACAAAACACTAACAAAATTCATTTGAAAGAACAAAAGATCTATAAAACTAGATCCATGAACATACTAGATAAGTAAGAAAATGCAACAATTGCAAACTGCAACCCAGTGTTTGATAAACCCCCCAAAAATAAAGCAGCAGAGGAAGGACTTCCTTTTCAAGAAGGTCTAATGGGAAAACTGGAAAATTTTGCAGAAATTTGCATTAGACCAACATTTTTATACTCTATCCCCTAGTGAACTCAACATGGCTATGTGACTTTAATGAAAAAGGCCATTTCATAGTACATTTAGTGGAAAATAAGGGGAGGTACTTTTCACAATGATGACTAGAGGGAGAATTCTTAACTAAAACTGGGATAAAGGAAATCATTAAAAACAAATTAAAAAATTGATTATATGAACTTTAAAAGGTCTTGGATGAATAAAATCAATGAAGATAGAACAAGAAGAAAAACTACGAAGTAGAGAAAATATTTGCACTAAATATTATCGATAGGTTGAAATCCAAGCTCTGTTGAAGAATTGACACACATAAAAAACCAAAACCCTTTCTTAAATAGTCAAAGGATGTGAAGAATTATGAGCAATAAATGACCATTTTGAAAAAAGCTACAGCCTACTAACAATGAGAGAAAGGCAGATTAAGCCACTTCTGAGACTTTATCTCATACCCTGAAAACTAGTAAAAATTACAAGTACATTAATCCACCTTATTGTAGCTGTCCAAACACTCTGAATATAAATTTAGAATTATGAAAGGAAAAGGACCAAACTATCCATAATCTTTGATCCAGCCACTCAGTTGTTGGGCACATACTCGAAGGAAGTTGAGGATGAAAAGAATGGCCCCAAATTACAGAAATCTTTATGGTACAAAGAACTACAATCATTCAATCAAACAAAAGACATTGTTACTACTATGCCAAGCACTCTGCTAAGTGTTGGGTATTCAAAGAGAGGGGGAAAATGACAACAGCCACAGCAACAGCAACAACAACAAACGTCCCTTCTCTCAGGGAGTTCCAATTCCAGTGGGGTAGACGACCTGTAAAATCGTGTATATGAAAAATAAAAACAGAGTATATGGAAGGGAAGGCATTATTCAATTTAGTTAAATCAATATTTTTTAAGCACCTACTATGTGCTAGGTATTGTGCTAAACATTAGCATGTATGTGTGTATATGAATTACAAGTAGGTGGCACAGTGGATAGAATGGCAAGCCTGGAGTTAGGAAGAATTGAGTTCAAATCCAACCTTAGATACTTACTAGCTGTGTGGTCCTGAGCAAGTCACTTCACCCTGTTTGCCTCAGTTTCCTCATCTGTAAAGTGAACTAGAAAAGAAAATGGCAAACTACTCCTGTATTTTTGCCAAGAAAACCCCAAATGGGGTCACAAAGAGTTGTACATGACTGAAAAAGGACTCAACAGCAACAAAGTATGTGTGGTTGGTGGGTAGGAGATTAGGAAAGGCCTCCTGCAGAAGGTAAGATGAATTTTGAAGGAAGCAAAGAAACTAATAAATGAAGACGAGGAGGAATTTCATTTCAGATATGGGGGCAGCCAATGAAAAAGCACAGAATTAAAAAAAATATTTATTTGTTTATTTATTTTTAGTTTACAACATTCAGTTCCACAAGCTTTTGAGATCCAAATTTTCTCCCCTTCCCTCTCCTCCCTCCTTTCTCCCTCTATGGTGGCATTCAATCTGATATAGGTTCTACAAATACCTTCACACTAAACTTTAGTCAAATTGTAAAGAAGGATTAAAACCAATGGAATGAACAATGAGAAAGAAGGAACAAAACAAAACAAAAAAGAGAGAGAGCGAATAGTTTGCTTCAATCTGCATTTAGACCCTGTAATTCTTTCTCTGAATGTGGATAGCCCTTTCCATCTTGAGCCTTTTGGAGTTGTCTTACAGCCTTGCACTGCTGAGAGGAGCCCAGTCTATCAAAGTCAGTCATCACAAAAGGCACAGAATCTTGAGGTGAAGCAAGAACAGTAAGGGACCAGTGTAGCTAATTGTAGAACATGCAGAGGGTAGTAACATTTAAGAAGACTGGAAAAATAGGAATGGATGAGGTGATGAGGGGCTTTAAATGCAAAATGGAGGCCGTTATGATCCTAGAGGCAATAGGGAGCAATTAAAATGGCGTGTGTGTGTGTGTGTGTGTGTGTGTGTGTGTGTGTGTGTGTGTAAGGGGTTGTTATAGTCACATTATTTGTTTCCATCTATTTTATTGAGGAGTATTTTATATTTATGTAAATCTTCTGTATCTATTGGTAGCCTAATTCCAGAATATTTTATGCATTTTGTAGTTATTTTGAATGGAATCTCTCATCATTTCTTCTGGGTAATTGTTAGCACCGAAATGTTGTATTTTAAAATTGATTTCATAGTTTTCTTTGGGAAAACCATTTTGGCAGCTTTGTGGGGGATGAATTGTAGAGGGGGAGAGAATTGAAACAGAGAAAACAAATAGAAGACCATGTCAATAATCCATGTGTGAGGTGATGAGGGTTTGTGCTAGTGTGGTAGTTGTGTGAGTAGAGAGAAGGCTAATATGCTAGAGATCTTGTGAATGAAGAAACAATAAGACTTGGCAAAAGATTATATACATGACCAAGTATGACACTAAGGTTGAAAGTTTGGGTGACTAGCAAAGTGGTGGCAATCTCTACAGTAATTAAAAAATTGGTGGAGGGTTGAGGGTGGTTTAGGAAAAAAAATAATGAATTCCCTTTTGGATATGTTGAACTTGAGACATCCATGGAACACACAGTTTGAGATGTCCAGAATGCAGGTGCTGATGCAGGACTGTAGCTCAGGAGAGAGTCTATGGTTAGATATATAGCTTTGGGAATCATCTGCATAGAGATTATAATTGAACTCATGGCAGCTGATAACTTTTGATAGTACAGAGGGAGAAGAGAAGAGGGACCAGGACAGAATCCTAAGGGGCAACCAGGGTTAGTAGGCATGAAGACACAGATGAGGATCCAGCAAAAGAGACTGAGAAAGAGCAGTTAGTAGAAGAAGAATCAAGAAAGAACAGTCACAAAAAGAGAGGAAAGAACTTCTAGGAAAAGATGGCGATCAGCAGTGTCAAAGGCTTCAGAGAAGTCAAGAAGGACAGGGATTGTGGAAAGACTATCAGATTTGGCGATTAAAGGTCATCAATAACTTTGGAGAGAGTGGTTTCAGGGGAATGTTGAGTTCAAAAGTCATATCACAAATGTGTTGAAAGTAGATGAGAGGAGAGAAAATGGCAGCCCCTGGTGTAGTTGACTTTCTAGGTCATGAATGATTGCTTTCAAAGATGGGAAGAAGAAACAAGGGCTTTGCAAAGATGGGGAAGACCCAGACATGCTATTAGGCAGACGTAAGAACAGGGTAAATTTGAAATTAAAGAGAGAAGGGGGATAATAGTGAGGATAATCTCCCAGACAAGACATTCAAGGATAGGTTTCAAGGTTCATGTAGAGGAGTTTGCCATTGTAAATAGAAGCACCACCTCTTCATCAGATAGAATCATGAAGAAAAAGATGGTGGGGGAAGATGTCTAAGCAGGGAAGAAGAGAGAGCTCTCATCAAATAGACTACATTATTTTCAGTGAAGTTGTGGTTGGGTTTGTCCTTTGCTCTCAAAGAGGACCATGACATCAGAGAGGTGATGACATGACTTTCAATTTACTTTGATTTGGGTGAGGGAGACTGTGCAAAGTCATCAGCCTCACTTTCTCCTCTAGAGCCAAGTGGGTCCAATGGCCAGATACTGATCAAGACGACTGGGGATGGCCCAGGATGCAGTGGGAGACCTTGGACCTTTTAAGCTAAGGTCTTTTCCGATGCTCACTTTAAGTGAGGGGATGCCCATTCAGTGAATAGGCCTCTTTAAGCAGTGAATCAAGGGATGGCCCCTTTAATAATAATAAAAAAATCAGACTGGGAGGGGAAGACCCTCAGGGTTGCTGGCCAAAGGGGAAACAGTTACTATTGACATTATCTCTGAGCCATGAGGGCCCCAAAATAACTATTAAGTGGTGACCTATTGTTGTCCAGTCCCTGGGATCCAGAGTGAATTGGGTTTAAGGCTTTGTCTTTGAGAAAGAAATCTAGACAATAAATCTATTCACTGAATGGGCATCCCCTCAAAGTGAGAACTTGGAACGGCCTTAACTTAAAAGGGTCAAAGTCTTCCACTACATCTTGGGCCATCCCTAGTTGTTTTGATCAATATCTGGCCACTGGACCCAGATTAATCTGGAGGAGAAAGTGAGGCTGGTGACCTTGCACATTTTCATTCAAATCAAAGTCAATTTCAAGTCATGTCTTCACCTGTCATGATCCTCTTTGAGAAGGAAGGAAAAACCACAACCTGTAAGAAGTCCAAGCTGCCTGAATGGAGACCCAGCTGGCCAGTTCCATTTGGGCAACTCACCTCCTCCTACCTTTCCCTCCCCTCTCATCTTCTCTTGAGGGTGTTCTGCCCAAAAGGAAGGGAAATTTTTGATGACTGAAAGCTACCCAGTTAATTTGGGGTTCAGTGAAGTATGAATCTGAGAAGGGATAAAAAAGTTTAGATTATCTACTGTGGTGAGTGGGATAGTGAGTCAATTATGGAGGTGTACAAAGATTGCTTTACTACAATGAAGGCCCAGTTGAGATTATGTTACATAAATCTATAGTGGACTCAATTGACATAGTTTTTTATTTTCCTCAGTATTGAGCAAAATGTTTTAAAAGATGATTTTGGATACTATATGAAGAATGGCCGGGAAGAGAGAGAAGCCAGAAACCAATAGCCTAAGTTTGTATCAGCTTTCTTGAACTTTATGTTTACCTCCAGTAAATTTCATCTTATTGGATTCATCCCAGCTGCTAAACCATCAAGACCTTTTGGTTTCTGGCTGTGTGGTGGCTATCCTTCCCAGCTGTGTGTCATATGCAAATTTGACAAGCCTGCCATTTATGGAAGTCATTGATAACGTTAAAGAGCAGAGAACCAAGCACAAATTCCTGGGGAAAGTAGGAAACAAAGATACTGATAGAATTCAGCATCAATGAGACCTTAAGGGATGGGAGAAGAAAACACAAGAGAGATAATGTGGAGATAATTCTTTTTATCTTGCTAATCATTTTGAAGATCAAAGACATTTTCATTGCTCCTTCTAGACTGGTATTAAGAAAAAGGTGGATGTGATATGATAGTGTCAAAAAAGGGAAGAGGAAAGAGTTTATGTGGGAATGATATGTTCTAAAAGAATCTTTCTCCACCCTACCCCCTGCTTTCCAGACACCTAAAAGTACGGCATGAGAAAGAAGCCTAGGAAAAAGAAGAATGAATTAAAATTTATCTTCAAAGCACTTCTTGAATCTTCTTTCTATCCTATTTTTCCTCCATGACTTTTCTGGCCCCTTCAGGTGCCCCTTGCTGTCAAGCTGATTCCCCTGATCCTTACCAAGAAATGATTTGATAGTCACTTGCACCTTGAAACCTAAAATGGAATATAAGAGTAGGAAAGGAAATAAGAAACTATGTAGTCCAACATCCTCATTTTTACAGATGAAGAAACTGAGGCCCAGAGTAGGTGACTTGTGTGAAATCATGTAGCTAATGAGAGGTAGTGAAAGGATTAAGATCTTGCTCAAGGATTGCTTTAAGTATTGCTTGAAGACTCAAGAGATTTGGTTTTATGCCTCAGCTTGGCCACTCTCCAACTATGTAATTTTGGGCAAATCTTTTAGCTGCCCTGAGCTTTAGTTTACTCATCTGAAAATTAGGGATGTGGAGAACGTGATCTCTAAGAGCTTTTCCATGACTAACAATCCATGAATCTAAGACTTTAGGAGTTTCATGATTTCTAGTCCTATGCTCTTCAGACTAAACCACTTTGCATTTTGGTTTTATCTTTAATTGTGACAAGGATTTTTCTCCTTTTCAAAAAACAAAACTATCAATGAGAGACAAGGGAAGTATTTCAGTAAGGAGGCTTTTCTTGGTGACTCTGAAATAATATATTTTTGCATTTTTGTTTTTTGGACTGGGAAGGTAGGGCAATTGGGGTTAAGTGACTTGCCCAAGGTTACATGGCTAGTAAGTGTTAAGTGTCTGAGGCCAGATTTGAACTCAGGTCCTCCTTGACTCCAGGGCCAGTGCTCTATTCACTGCACCACCTCGCCACCTAGCATTTAATAATTGTTAGCATTTAGACAGTGCTATAAGATTTGCAAAGTGCCATAAAGTGTTATCTCATTTGGTCATCACAACAATCCAATGAGGTAGTTACCTCCATTATAGAGGGGGAAACTGAAGAGATTACAAAGGGGAAGTGATTTGCCCAGAGTCACACACATACATAGTTAAGTATGTAAGGCTAGATTCTAACTTAGGTCTTCTTGACTTCATTCCACTGTACTTACTCATTGTGCCTCCTAGCTAATACCTAGAAAAGTCATATGGAAGAGGTGGCTCCTCTGAGGACAATCCAATTGTGGGCATAGTCTTGCTAGGATAGGGGTGTTTCACCTTACTTAGCCAGTCTGTATGGATGCTCTTCTCTGTCCATCCTGACCTGCCTATTGATACAACTTCCAGTATCCCATGTCCTTTATCCCCTCTGAGCACATATATACAACTTGTCCACCATAAGTCAGACTCTTCTGGGCCATCTTCTCACTTCCCTACTTTATTGCACCAGGTAGAAGAATTCTTAATTCTGTCTCTGACTTCCTAGCCTATGAGTATGGCCCCAATTCTAAATGTTAGAGTAAAATAATTGGTGTAAGATTCATACACTTCAGGAAAGAGAATGCTTAAGAATTGGCATCATAATACTTTAATAGTACTTTAATAGTGTCTTTCCCCTAAAAAGTGAATGCTGTTTCATACCTGTTATCTCATTTATCCTCAAATTTCCCGGGAAACATGGAGCAATATAAATTTATAGGTCTATTTCACAGGTGTAGAAAAAAGGAAATGGCTTTGTCCAATGGCTGGTTGAGTCATGGAGACAAATGCAGAAACAAAACTAAAGGATTCAGTTTAGTGTTGATTGACTTTGTTAGTGGATAGGAGATGAATTACTTATTGTTTGGGTCTAAAAAATTTCTTAAGGAGTTTGGGATTTCAAAAAACACAAAAAATGTCACTCTCAAAGTTGATTTAATTATCAAGTTGTTGAATGATATCCAAACCACATGGAATACTTTCCTTCACAAATGGATGATATGAAAAGATGTGAATTTGATTCACTACCAGCTACTGGGTCTTTTACATTTGTCTGGTTTAGGAAAATGAAGAAGCATATGTAATAGCCCACAAAAGGCATACCATCATGGTATCGCCCAACTGCCAGCTGGCCCATAGCACTAGGGGATCTGGGGTTTTATGCATATTAGAACAGAGGTTCTTAACCTGGGGTCTATGAATTTGGGTTTTAAAAATATATTTTGGCTGTGTTATCAATATAATTGGTTTCCTTTTAATCTTTTGTAATTTGTTTTATGAGGCAGTTAGGTGGTGCAGTGGATAGAGTATCTGACCTGGGGTGAGGAAGACATCCTCAGTTCAAATTCGACTTCAGACACTTACTAGCTGTGTGATCCTGGGCAAGTCACTTAACCCTGTTTGCCTCAGTTTTCTCATCTCTAAAATGAGCTGGAGAAGGATATGGCGAACTACTCCAGTATCTTTGCCAAGAAAACCCAAAATGGGGTCACAAAGAGTTGAACATGACTGAAAAATGACTCAACAACAACAAAGTTTGTTTGATGGAAGAAATGATTATTTCTCTCTCATATTAATAGCCAGTTACTAACATTGGGGAAACCCAAGCTTTTTCCTGGCCCAATTTCTTTGTCTAAAGCCCAGGACAGGGCTGATGGTAGATAGGATTAACTTTTTCCTCATTCTGGGTATTGCTAGTCCACTCGACTAAATAGACTTCTAATCTAAAATTAATGCCTGCCTGTCTTAACTGCGTTCCAGTCAAGCTAATTTTCATAGAGTTAGATTCTCTGTCTAGGCTGCCCAAGGTAGTGGGTGGTCTGGATGTAGAGGTAGTCCCTTTGTCCAAGAATGACATGATGTCACTCTCCCAACCCCTCATTAGAATAGGTCCACCTATTAATATTAATATTAATTGTTAACCAATCAGAGCTGATTGCCACCCTCTGGAACCCCACTTTTCCAAGGGCATATAAGTCATGAGCCCTCCATCATCGATGTTTTTGGTCAAAGAGAGAGATAGCTAAATGATCATTCCTTTTATTAATAAAATGCTAGCATTATTAATAAAATGATTAATTACCCAGAAACTATGTCTCTTGAACTTTTTAAACATCACTATGAATTTAAAAACATGATTCAGAGAAGGGATGAATAGCTTCAGCAGACTGCCAAACAGCTCCAGGATGCTAAAAACATAAAAAATTCTTGCATTAGATAAAGGGAACTGAAGCCTCTTATAAAAGTTCTGGCCTTGAGTAGATCAAATAAAGCTAAGCCAAGGGGTGGCTAGAATTCCTCTGGGGAAAAGACTGCACTGGTGAATACTCATCAGTCACTTTAGTTTTCCCATCTTTAGGTCCCTGCTGCTTCTCCCTCTTTGGTTACAGGAACTTGTTGAACTTGTCTGTACCATTGGTGGAGCACTATGAGTACATGGCAACTTTTGCTCTTTTGAAAAAGTTAAAGCTGTTTCCAACAGCCATTTACTTGTGGATTGCTGACTATTCATCCAGGGAGGTCCAAGCTTGATGCAGTTCAGGAAAAACACAATGTGATGGGGGACATCAGATTTAAATATAATAGAAACAAGACCAAAGACCCATAGAGAGGGAGGTAGTCAATCAGCTAACATTTATTAAGTGCCTACTATGTGTCAGGCATTATGTTAAATGAAGAGGATACAAAGAAAGGCAAAAAACAAACAGTCCTCATTCTCAAGGAACTCACAGTTTAAAGGTGGAGACAATATGAAATGAAAAGAGATACACAAGATAGATTTGGGACAGTCTGAAAGGGAAGGCACTAAGATTAAGGAAGACTAGGAGCACAGTACAGTGGACATGTTCAGGTTCAAAGGTCCTGGACCTAGATCCGCTACTTATTGCATTGGTATGACTTTGGTTAAGTCACTTAACTTTTCTGAGCTCCAGTTTCCTCATTTGGGAAAAAAGAAGTTTGGATTAGATGACCTCCAACTTAATTTCTCTATTTTTTTTTTTATCCTGAAAGACACATACACTCAGGAAGAAAACCTTCAAGAAATAATGACAAATAGACCAGGAATAACTTAAACAACATTAAAAAAAATTACTAAATTGTACACTCCTTTAAAAAAAAAAAGGTCAAAGATTCCAACTCCATTTTCAAATATTGGGTCATAGCCATTGGATTTCTAGGCCTGACTCTTTCCCAGGTGTCAGCTGCAAGGCTATAGCAGACTATCTTAGTGTCAGGGTCTAATATGTTGGAACTGTAAATAAAGAGTACCCATGGAGTGTATGTAGCAATTAACCCATCAGAATTCTCCAGAACCATACACTTAGGTTGTGTTTTTGCCTGACAGAACAGGAATCAAATTACAGGGAAAGCTATTGTCTCCTTTTTTGTTGATATTGTTGTTCATGGAGTGGAGATGCTGCAGTGATTTCTCTAAAGAGGTAATTGCCAACGACTGCAAATCAAATGGGGAAATCAATACAAATTAATTTATCCAGAGAGACAAGCATAATGCCCAGATGATATTCAACCTTGCAGAAGCTAAAGGTTCCCTTGGTAGAATGAATGATAAAGCACAAATTCCTTGAGTGTACAGTATAGAGTGTCTAAAATGTGGACAGTCCATTAGAAATTAGCCTTAACTTCTTTTTCTTTCTCCCTGGAATTCAAGTGCTTGAATCACCCAGGATTGTAAACTATAGTAATAACAGGGACAGTTTGTGTTGTTCTTTAGGATCAAGTAAGTTTCTGAAGTCACATTTGAACTCAAATCTTCCTTACAGTAGCTCCAACACTCTATCCACTGCACTGTTGAGCTACTTAAGAATTATGCTAGAAAGAGGCTGAAACAACCATACCCTATGACCTGAAGATCACATTGCTGGGCATATTTCCTGAAGGAGTCAAAGATAGAAAGAAAGGTTCTATATTTTTGTAGTAGCAAAAACCTAGAAACAAAGTAGATATACCTATCAAGCTGGGGATGGCTAAACAGATTATGATATAGTATGTGAATATTATGGAATTTTATTGCACCATAAGAAATGAAGAATATAAAAATATAGAGAGACAAGGAAAGAATTATATGAACTGGTATAAAATCAAGTAAGCAGGGCCAAGAAAACAAATATATATATATATATATGCATATATATATATATATGCACATATATATATATACATACATACAAATATACACACATACATTTACAACAATGTAAATGGGAAGAAAAAACAAAAAATAAATTGAATACTATGTAATTAAAATGATTGAATTCTCATTGTGATTATTATTACAAGGACAGATCTTTGGGGAAGGGAAGAATATATTCAGAATTGAAAGCGATATAAGAACAAGTAACATGAATACTATTTTTAAAAAAATGAATTACTGCTCTTTATTTTAGCCTGATGTGTCACCTCTAAATGAGTATTATTTTCCTCCACCACATGCTGCAAATTATCTGTGACCTGACTTCCCCATTTGGAAAGGAAAGTACTGATGATCACAGTTGAATGTGTTTCTCAGATCCATATCTACCTTTGTGGCTCCTGGGTGTCATTGCTCTTCCTGCCATGAAGAATCATAAGGGAAAACAACTAAAATGTTTGGCATTTCACATCTGGGTTATTAACATTAGGGCCTCATTTTAGGCAGGAGTCTGCTAACAGCTGCTGATTAATCATCCAATGCTCCATCTAGCTCAAATAATATTTTTTCATTTATTTTTCATAAGCATTTTTTCCCAATGCTAGAATTTTATTTGAACTATACCATTTATTTTTGAATTTCCTCTACATTTCAGATGACAGGAAAACTGCCAGGATGGATAATTTTTAACATAATCAGTGCAAAGATGAATCAACACTGGGTATTTGTCAGGCATGAGAAAGTAGAGAGCTAAAAGTCAGAGAATTAAAAGTACTTCAGAGATACTTTAGCAAAGTGATAAAAAGTTTGGGGAAGTGATATTCCTTTGACATGGGGCAGGGGGGAGGAAGGGGAGGAACTGAGTATAAAAATATTTAAAGACCCATTTTCTTTTTAGTTAAAAGAATTAAACATGGAATTAACATCATTGTGTACAAACCTACCTAAATGTAATTTTTTAACAGAGAAAAGTACTAATGATCCTTATAAAGAGGTCTGAGTTGCTCCTGTGAAAGTAATTTCTCTACACACCCAGTTCTGGCTCAGTAGCTGATTAAAAAAAAG
This sequence comes from Gymnobelideus leadbeateri, assembly GCA_011680675.1. Classification (NCBI taxonomy): domain Eukaryota; kingdom Metazoa; phylum Chordata; class Mammalia; order Diprotodontia; family Petauridae; genus Gymnobelideus; species Gymnobelideus leadbeateri. Next base: position 50,532 of record WOXC01003712.1, read on the forward strand.
GCATTCAGTAGGGGGACCAGAAACAGTTAAAGAATAAGTTGCTGAACAGTTGTTAATCTTAGTTTCTTTGTTCAAAAGTTCCCTACATCAATGAAACTAAAGTCTGGACAAACACACACACATACATACATGCATAATATGTGTGTGTGTATTCATACATACACATATGTGCATGTGATTTTTTCTTTTCCTTCAGTAGAATATAATCTCCTTGAGGGTAGGGACTATTTCATTTGTTTTTCATCGTAAGCATCCAACACAGTTCCTTGTTATATGGCAAGCACCTGATGAATTCTTGTTGAATGAATGAAGAACTATTCTTTGACCTATATCAAGTGAGGCATAAGATAAGGAGACGCTGGCATAACAGCATGCTTGGCACTGTCATGGAGGAAGCCCAGAGCAGATTCTACTGGAAAAGATGGGGAGGTTCTCTAGATGTTCCTATTTTCAGATGTGCTAATTGCATCAAACTCTGAAGTACTATGAAGACTCCTAAACAATATCCATAAGTGCTCAACATAGCTCAGCCTAGCAATCCGTAGAGGTAAAACCGAGCAGATGAAAACCCCCCATTACCTGGAATATTACTTGAAGTAATATCCAGGTGGTTCAACCAAACACATATCTTAAAGAGGTACTACAGAAGGACAATGAGGTAGGCCAAGCATCATATAGAAATACAGAGTGGGCTAGATTACTTTTGGCAAAGTGTTTTCTAGGACCCCCGACTTTTCCCTTGAAATAATCAAACAAACCCCTACCCCATATCACTTTTTAATGTCATATTTTTCTAGGAATGTTATATGCCTAGAAACATTATAATCTCCAAAAACCTGAGTGTTTAGTGATCTAGACATCAATGGAGAGGCACATGTTGTCATTTTAGTTTAAACAAACCAGACACAGTGCTAGGTTGTCAGTAAATATTTTTTAAGAATCTACTATGTGCCAGGCATTGTGCTAAGCACTGGGGATATAAGGAATGGCAAAAGACAGTCTCTGTCTTCAAGGAGTTCTACTAGGGGAGATGAGAAGAAATCAAATATGTACAATCTATATACAGGTTAAATGAGAAATAATTAAAAGAGCAAAAATACTAGAATAAGAGGGGTTGGAAAACACTTCCTAAAGAAATTTCATCTGGGACTTGAAGGAGGGCAGGGAAGTCAGGAGATGGAGATGAAGAGGAACAGCTTCCAGGGTTGGGGGATAGGCAGAGAAAATGCCCAGAGACAAGAGATTGTATCTTGATTGGGAAGCAGAGAGGCCAGGGTCACCAGATTGAAGACTACATGGCAGAGAATAAGATAGAAGAAGCCTAGAGATGTGTGGGAAGGAGGAATAGGTTATGTAGAGTTTTTGTGCCAAACAGAGGCTTTTGTATTTGATTTTAGAGGTAAGAGGGGGCCCCTGGAGATTGCTAAGGAGGAGGATTACATGGCCATATCTTTGTGGGGACACAAAATCAAAGTCAAAATAATATAATATAAGTCAATATAACTTAATGAGATTATATTTTATGCACAGTGGACCGAAGTAAGCGGTAGTATAGTAACGATGATTTTTTTTTTTTTGCTGAAGAAGTGGAATAAGAAACTCATTTAGGAGATATATCCAGGAGATCAGATTGGAAAAAGAGGAAAGGGAATTATAACAACAGATGGACAGCCTGAGTGCTATACTGATGACTTCACATTTGGGGGGTTAACTTTTTGGACTTGCCACATTGTATGACATCCCTATGGAGAACTTATGGGAGGAGGATGTGGAGAAGAGTTGCACAAAATGAAAAGGCACAGATGAGCTGTAAAAAACATATATATATATATATACACATATATATGTAAAATTATTTTATACATACTTCTATTTATCAGTTCTTTCTCTGGATGTAGACAGTGTCTTCATATGTCCTTTATAGTTAATTTGGGTATTTATAGTAGACAATATAACTTATTTGATCAAAATCATTCCTAAAACAATATTGCTATTACTGTATACAGTGTTCCCTTGGCCTACCTGTTATTATTATTATTATTTTTCTTTTTGGAGGGGGGGAAGGTAGGGCAATTGGAGTTAAGTGACTTGCCCAAGGTCACATGGCTAGTTTTGTGTTTTGTGTTAAGTGTCTGAGGCCAGATTTGAAGTCAAGTCCTCCTGACTCCAAGGCTGGTGCTCTCTATTCATTGTGCCACCTACATGCCCCAACCTGTTATTATTAAGATCATATAATTTAGAACTGGAGGCATCCTTTAGAGGTCATTGAAATAAACAATTTCATTTTAAAGATTAAAATGAAGTATTCATTTATTCAATTAGTCCCAAAAATTTATTAAGCACTGACTATATGCAGGGCAGTGTGCAGCTAAGCAACTAGGGATACAAAGGCACGTCTGAAACACACATAAACACACACACACACACAAGCACACACATTGCTAAAAGGGCTATGACAGTTTTTAAAAGAGACAAAAATTTCCAAGAGGTAGAAAAGAATATTAAGATATTAAGAATTGATATCATCTTCACTCTTGTCTCACACGAAAAGGTGGCCCTACTCCTTGCCAAGGCGAACCCTCTACATACACAAATGATCCCACTGAATTTTATCCCATTTAGTAGAAAGCTCCCTCTGTCATCCCGATTCTTTCATTTTACTTTGATCTCTTCCTGTGTACTAGCATATTCCCTACTCCCTAAAACACACCCATGTGTCCTCCATCTAAAACCCCTCTCTTGATCTCCATTAAATATAATCCCATACCTCTTCAGCCACTGGAGGCTAAACTCCTTGAGAAGACTGTTCAAAAGAAGCCTCCCCTTCTGTAGCAGCAAGCACCCCAATATCCCCAGGATGGCTGCCAACACAGGTTCTTAAATCTGCTTTTGTAAAGGAAAGCAACTCAAAATGGGTTAACAAGCTTACTTTAGTCAAACAAACATATATCATTTAGTTCAGGGGGAAAAGGTCAGCACCCCGAACTTCAGAGTTACAGAACTTACAGATCAAACAGACAGGCTTCCGAACTGTCCAACCATTATATCAATACCAAATCACAGTTACCAGAGAGGGAAGCATCAACATCTGGGTTTTCAAAGCCGGGGGGCTCTCAACAACGGCTTCCCAGAGTCTCATCTGGTCAAATCACACAACACTTCTCAAAGTGAGCCCCAAAGCAAAGCCTCTCCTCAGGGCTTATATAGCCTTCTCTTGGCTCAGAGAATGTAAAAACCTCCTTGACCCACTGCCCAATCACAAAGTATCAAGGTGTGGGCTTTCCTGAAAAACAAGCCTCCCACCACAGGCTCCAGGTGCACTTAAGCTAGGGGCAGGGAAGATCTTTAAATATGCATTTCCATTACACCTTCTCCCCCGTCTCTTCTTAGCTCTCTACATTCTGGTTTCTGAACTCATCATTCAACGGAAGCTGTTCCTCACAAAGTTACCAAGGATCTCTTAATTGTTTGATCCAACGGTGTTTTCTCAAATCTCATCCTTCCTGAGCTCTCTGCAGTCTTTAACACTGTGATCACCATCTCCTCTTTGATATTCCCTTCTCTCTAGGCTTTTGGATCACTCTCCTGGCTCTCCTTCCACCTGTTTGGCCCCTCCTTCTTAGTCTCCTTTGCTGAATCTTCATGGAGTCATGCCTGCTAACTGTGGGTGTCCCACTGGACTCTGCTCTGGGTCATCTCTTCTTCCTCTGTCTTACTTCACATGGTGTTCTTATCAGCTCTCACAGATTTAACAATAGTAACGATAATAGATAGCATTTAGATAGCACATACTATACACCAGGCACGGTGCTATATTCCAGGTGTTTCTGGACTTTTTGTTAATTTTCATTGACTTCGATGGGTCATTGCTTTGTAGCAGATTCACCTTTCAATAAAGCCATGCATGAGGTGAAAGGATGATGGCTGGCTGGTCTTAAGAGAGAAAAGATTACCAGAAAAATGAGCAATGGATCAGGCTGATAAAAGTCCAGCCCCAGACTTTCAGGAACTAAGGCCTCATCTCAGATCATCCTTGGTCTGGATGTATATATTCTCACAACTTGAGAGGTAGGTGCTATTGTTATCCCCATATTACAGCTGAGGAAACTGAGGTAAACAAAGGTTAAGTGATTTGCCCAAGGTTACACAGTTATTAAATGTCTGAGAAAGGATTTGAACTCAGGTCTTCCTGACTCCAGACTCAGGGCTTCATCCACTGTGCCTCCCAGCATCTTCATGCTGACTATTCTCAGATCTACCTATCCAGTTCTAAGCTCTCTGCTGACGTCTGCTCTGACATCTCCAAATGCCTATCAGACACCTTGAGCTGGATGTCCCCTGGATAGCTGAAACTCAGTATGTACAAAACAGAATTTGTCTTTCCACCAAATCCTCCTGCTTTAGAACTTCTTTATTACTATTATCAAGACTACCAGCATCCTCCAAATTACAGTCTAGGAACTCCTCACTATCTCTTACCATTCTTCCTTCCCATATGAATTATGTTGCCAAGGTGTGTCAGTTTTACCTTTGTAATATCTCCGACATACCCCTTTCCCTGACGCTGCCACCACCCTGGTACGTGCCCTAACCTCCTCATGCCTGGAGGGTTGCAATAGCCTGCTGGCCGGTCTGCCTGCTATAAGTCTTTTCCCATTCTAGTCAAGCATCCATTCAACTACCAAAATGGTTTTCCCAAGTGCAGGTCCAGCCATGTCACCACCGTGCTCAATAAACTTCAGAGGTTCCTTATCACCACCCAAATCTCAAACAAAATCTTCCGTTGTTGGCATTCAAAGCTCTATATAACCTAGACTCCCCTACCTCTTTATAGTCTTCCTCCACTGTATTACCCTACCCCATCTCCATACTCTTCAATCCAGTGGCACTGGCTTCCTTGGTGTTTGAACAGGACACTCCATCTCTTGGTCCTACACATTTTCTCTAGCTATCCTTTATGCCTGGAATGCTGCCTCTCCTCATCTCTACTTCCTGGCTTTGCTGACTTTTTTTTTGAGTCCTGGCTAAAATCTTAATTGCTTCTCTTCTGTTATTTCCCATTTATCCTGCATATAGCTTGTTTGTCTGTATCTGTTTGCCTGTTTGTCTTCCTTTTTAGATTACAAACTCTTTGAGGCCAGGAACTGTCTTTTGCCAGTCTTTGTATCCCCAGTGTTTTGCTCAGTTTCTGGTACATAGTAGGTGCTTAATAAGTGCTTACAGACTGACTGACTGATAATATTTCAAAACTATCCTGAGAACTAACCTGTTTTGTCTGACAGTCATGGACATTGGAGCATGGAGAAATTAGGTGACTTTCAAAAAGTCACCTAATTAGCAAAAGAGTTGGGACTTGAGCCCAGGGCTTTGTGCTATCTCTTTCCACTATTCAATTGAGTCTCAATCAATACTTGTTTACAGATCAGACTCTGAGGAGAACCTGGAACTGAGCTGGTCATCCAGACCAAGGATGATCTGAGATGAGGCCTTAGTTCCTGAAAGTCTGGGGCCGGACTTTTATCAGCCTGATCCATTGCTCATTTTTCTGGTAATCTTTTTTCTCTTAAGACCAGTCAGCCATCATCCTTTCACCTCATGCATGGCTTTATTGAAAGGTGAATCTGCTACAAAGCAACGACCCATCAAGTCAATGAAAATCAACAAAAAGGCCAGAAACACCTGGAAAAGATTAGTATTAAATTTCAGTGATGGGGAAAAACATACATTAGGTACAAAACACATAAATGACAGATTTATTTCAATGCCCAAGTGCCAATCACGACTTTTAAAATCTTCAGTTTCTACTTCTATCAGAAATTTCACAGAGAAAAAGAAAAACTCTGTAATTTCCATATTTCTGCTACTGATTTAAATGAAAGTCAGTAGTAATTTGTAGCTAATAGTGGTTGGAAATGAGCTCACTGCTTCTCCCAACAAGGCTTTGCAGATAGCATCTCTATAATCTAAATACCATGATCCCCCACCCCCAGCCCCATCCCTCAAATCACTTCCCAATTGTCTGCAGAGTCACAACCTGAGTGTGTTTTGATGAATTTTGAACAGGAAATCATTATGTCCCTCTGACAGCTCATTGAGTATTAGCAGTTTTGGAAGACCTCTACACCAGACACAAAGAGCAAGTTATAAAATATTTATGGGCCCAATTGTGGACCTAACAAGTGAGGCGGTTGGCACATTGCCACAGCACTAATGCATCTGTGGTTTTCCATCCTTCTGCAAAACTTGATTCTGCCTTCTGTTACACTTTGATGTCTAAATGTGCTCTCCAGAGATTTGCAAAACGGCTCATGACTTTATTGCAAATGTGTATAAAACATAATTGGGCTTTGACAAAGAGTCCTGTTAATGTCCTTGCATATTAATCCTGGTTTTACTTCTTTGATTTCTCCAAATTGCTAAGAAAAAGCACCACACAATTTAATTCTAAAGTGTTGGGATTGTGTTTATGCCCCCTGCTTCCCTTTCATATATCATCCAAGATTGTATTTTCCTATACTTTTAGAAAGAGCATGGAATTTGAAGTCAAGAAGGTATGGGTTGAAATCTTCCTTTTGTCACATATAACCATGTGACCTTGGGAAAGTGACAACTTTTCTGGACAGTCATTTCTATATCTATAAAATGAGCAAGTAGATTAGTAGATTTCAGACATTCCTTCCATCTTCAAGCTTCTGGTTCCGTTGGAGTGTCACAGAGTCTAACATGAATGGGCCAGAATGATGTCCTCTGTCAAAGGCGGTACCCTACTGTCCATCACATTGACTTTTGTATAATCACAATTGGGTTTTAGTAGGTAACAAGTTGAAGGGACTGGACCCAAAGGCAGATCTGGAGGGGGGAAGGGGTATATATACAAGAACTAGGGTCTTGGCAATAGTAAATCAGAAGGTTAGGGAGACAGTCAGGATTGAAAGGCTAGAATGTACTAGAAGGACTAGCAAAATGAGTAGAAAGTTCTCACATTTTCTATTGCCCATCATTGGATCATACAATTAAAATGTCAGTTAAGGTATATAAGATAGGAGTTGGGGGGAACATTAGATTTTCTATTTGGATAAGGCAATATAAAGTAAGTCTAGGTTAAGATTTTGGTAGATGTGATAATAGCAAGGAAAAAAAGACATTAAGGTCCCTGAACCCCTCCTGGATCACTATGTTGTCATGGTGGAGGGGCTTGTTTAGCTCAATGAAACTATGAACTATGCTGTGCAGGGTTACCCAAAACAGACATATAAGGACATCTGAGTGCCACAGAATCTATGCTTTTGAACTGTGGTGCTGGAGAAGACTTTCAGGAGTCCCTTGGACATCAAGGAGATCAAATTAATCAATACTTAAAAAATTAATTCAGGCTACACACTGGAAGGTCAAATATTGAAACTGAAGCTTAAATACTTTAATTACATAATGAGAAGATGAGATTCACTAGAAAAGGCCCTGATGTTGGGAATGATTGAAGGCAAAAATAAGGGGGATGGCAGAGGGTGACATGGATAGATAGTGTCATAGAAGTAATGAACGTGAGCTTGGGCAGACTTTGGGAGTTAGTGAAAGATAGAAGGGCCTGCCATGCTATGATGATTCATGAAGAGTCAGACATGATTGAACAATAGCAACAAAGGTCTTACACTATCCACATTTACTTAAATATGATAATTGAACATGGTAACCAATACTTAAACAGATCATTGAAAACTTCATCAAACTACACCAAATTTGCATGCTTACCACTATAGGGATTATTTTCTGAATGTTGCTACTCCTGGTCTCTAATGAAGCGCAGACTCTGACCTCCATGTTGACCAGCATTGGGCAATATTACATTAAAAAAATAAAAAGAGCTGAAATACTGGAGAGTAACATTGTAAATTCAATTTCTGGACCCTCTAGGCAAAAATATCAGAAGGGCCCCCCTTCTTTTTAAAGAATCCCATTTATCCAGCTCTTGTTTTTAGCACAGCGGAAATTTGCTCCCATTATTACACTCTCAAATGCTAACTGATGTTAACATTTAAAAAAAAATATAACCCCAGCTCACTTTTAGCAATACTTGCTTTTTTTTGGTTTTTTTTGGAAGGGGGAATGTGGGGCAATTGGGGTTAAGTGACTTGCCCAAGGTCACAGGGCTAGTTTTTGTGTTAAGTGTCTGAGGCCGGATTTGAACTCAGGTTCTCCTGACTCCAGGGCCAGTGCTCTATTCACTGCACCACTTAGCTGCTCCAATACTTCCTTCTTCTTATAGAATAAATATGAAGAACCCAATCAATGATGTATAGAAGAGTTAACAGAAAATAGGAAAGGACTATTTGGAATTACATATAAAAATAAGTTATTGAGGGAGTTGGAAGTCATCATATCTGCTGGTATTGGAAAACAGTATAGACACTTATTATTTAGGCATGATTTAGCTGTGTCCACTTTTGTTGGTGGTGAGTGAGCCTATTGTTCTTGAATGGTTTCACTTTTTAAATTCAAGAAATCTGTTTCCATTATTACGTCCCCAAATTCCAACTCCAATAAACATTGTAAAAAATGACAATTTACTTTTAGCAATACCTGCTTCTTACAGAATACATGTTAATAACTGAATGTAACAGGGGAAAGACGGTACAAACTGGCCCAAATTTGTGTAGTGACCATGTGTCATTAAGCTTTAATTAGAGTGAAAATCTTCTAGATGGGTAGAATTATAAATTGGACCATAGACCATCTGGTATCTTACCTCTCATTCAGGTTGTCAGGGTCCCATGACTTCTATTACAGACATACAGTTTTGGACACCAACATGCCCAAGAGAAGAGGGACTGGGTCAAAAGGTGTTGTGAAGGACGTGGCTGTCACTGACTTTGGGAAAGTATTGATCATTACTCTACTCTTCCTATGTCTAAGACCTCGGGTACTTGGAAAAGTCTGGAACACAAAACTCCAGGGACACACAAAAGACAGGGAAATAAAAATATATACATGCTATCCCAAAATTACAAAAAAGGCTTTTGGGATGCCATGTATATAAGAAAGATACATAGAAACAGATAATCCAGGGGGATATTGAAATAAAGAATAACTACCTCCTGCAGGAGAATAGAGGGAAAGAATGGTCCATAGAGAGAGGAAAGTATTGCCACATCAAGGAAAATAGGAAAGCTGAGCTGTAGGGGCAACAAGCAACAGTCCTGATGATGGCAATAGCCACCTTCCCCAAGATTTGGGCTCCCCAGGAGCAGATAAAAGTAGAGAGAAATATATTTTAAGAGCTGGCCTTTATTAGGTTAGGTGATTCCAATACTGTTACATGGCATTTGTCCCCGGAAAAAGGAAGTAGTGGTGAACCAGGAGACCTCTTCTAGGAGAGCAGAGGTGTCAAACATATGGCAGGTGCATGTAGTCCACAGCACTCACAAGGAGACTGAACCAGATGAAAATGTAATTGGGAAGTATTTAACAAAAATATAATAGAACATAAATAATAACAATATGTGATTTTCTAAATCATGTGGCCTGCAAAGCACCTTATGTAAGGTGGTCCCTTTTTTATTTGAATCTGATACTCTGTTTTAGAGCAATGTTGATTTAAGATCTAACTATGAGGGAAAACTTTCCAACATCACCAAAAAGATTAATCATATCCTAACAAATAGGAAATGACTTGTAACATGTCAATTTAAGTCCACAAGCATTTAATAAGCATCTGATATGTGCCTAGCACTGTGCTAACTAACCATATAAAGAAAAGCAAAAGAAAACCCATGCTTTCATAATTCCTGAATCATCTGTTTCAGCACAGTCACATTACTGACTTGTTAGAAGAAAGAACAAAACTAGACTTAAGATTTTGTGATAAGAATTCATTATTTGGTAAAAACTGTTGGGAAAACGGGAAATCAGTATGACTGAAACGACAACATTTACCAAGATAAGATCAAAAAGGATACATGACTTAGACATAGAGATATTACAAGAAAATTTAAAGAACATGAAATATATTATTTATCCAACTTACAGATAAGTAAACAATTTATAAATAAACAAGAGACAGAGACCAGTGATGTATAAAATGAATAATTTCAGTTATACTAAAAAAGTGTTTGTACAAATAAAACCTGGGTCAGTCTATATCAGAAAAAAAAGAGAATTGGGAAAAAAATTATAGACAGTTTCTCAGGTAAAGTTCTCATATCTTAAAAGAACTTTGTTAAGTCTCTAAGAGTATGAATCATTCCCCAGTTGATAAATGGTCAAATGATATGAACAGGCAGTTTTTAGATAAAGAAATCAAAACTATAGTCATATGAAAAAAATGCTCGTTATTGATTATAGAAATGCAAATTAAAACAACTTTGATGTGTCATTTTACAGCTCTCAGATTGGCTAAAATGATTGAAGGAGAAAAGTGACAAATATTGGAGGGGACGTGGAAAAATTAAGCCAGTAATTCATTGTTGGTGATTGTGAGCTGATCTAGCCATTTTGTAAAGCAATCTGGAATTATGACCAAAGACTTATTAAACTATGTCCTTTGATGCAGCAATACCACTATTAAGTCTGTTTCCAAAGATGATTAAGGAAAAAGGAAAAGAACTTATATGCTCTAAAATATTTATAGAAACTCTGTGGTGGCAAAGAATTGGAAATTGTGGGGATGCCCATTGATTGAGGAATGACCAAACAAGTTGAGGTATATAATTATGATGGAATACCACTGTGCTATAAGAAATGATGAGCTCAATAATTTTAAAAAAGACATGGATATACTTGAGTGAAATAATGAATAGCAAAACGAGAAGAACCAAGAGATTGTTGCATACAGTAACAGCAATATTGTTTTAAGAACAACTTCGAGCTACTAAGTAATTTTGACTCTTATAAATACCAAAATTAACTATAAAGAACATGTGAAAGAAGATGCTATGTGCATCCAGAGAAAGAAATGACAAATAGAAGTATATATAGAATGATTTTACACATATATCAAATCTTTTTTTTTTCTAATGGTAGCCATCTCTAGGCCAAGGTCAGGAGGACGGAGAAGAAAAAAAAGGAAAAGAAATTTACATGATAAGTTTATTAGATATTTAAAAGGAATACTAAGTTGTACATAATAGATGCAGTTTCATGTGTAATCATCATTTTTTATTATACTGTTATGGAAATGCTTGTTTTATTCAATAAATTAAAAAAAAAAACAATGTGATCAAAAGAACCTAACAAGTAATTGAGCAAACCCCTCAGCTTATTGGCCAAGTGGAAAGCTAGGTTAGGCAAGGGCAACAAGAGAAGTTTAGAATATCAACCTGTTTGTAAAATCTTACAAAGAAGGATGATAGTTGATTATGAACAGTATTGCTTCATAGAACAAAGAGTAGTAATGGAAGATAAACTCAGGTTAGAGAAAGCTCAGTAAGAGACCCAAATAAGGAAAGTCATTCCAAGGGCATTTAAATATGAAACTAGAAAGCGAAAGATGGGGCAAACATTTTTTATAATAAAAGGCATTTGAGTGCCACTGAACTTGGATGACATCTTACATAGCCTCACACTAACATCATAGCCTCAGAGGTACCTCTAAAGAAAGTAGAAGTTGTGTTTAAGAGAAAAAATATGGGAAAGGTCTCTGGTTTAGAAAAAGTGTTTGTATAGGAGATCAGTGCTGGAGATGGCACAATTTGGAGAGTACAGAGGGATCAATTAGGAAGGTATCTGATGGAAGGAAAATGCCTTCTGTGGAGGGCATGGATAAATAACAGAATTAGAAACCTTGAGAGAAGGAAGGGATCTCAGCAGCAATCTGTTCCAACCCATAAACTAAAGGGATCCCCACTATAACATAGTATTGCCACTGATTTTATTTATCAATTTATTATTATATTATTTATTTATTATTTAATAATAACTAGAACTTATATAGCCTTATATGACTTACAAAGTGCTTAACACATGTTATCTCATCTAATAACATACCCCCAAAGTGGTTGCTCAGCTTCTCTTGAAGACTTCCCAGGAGGGAGAAGCCACCACTTCTCAAGGCACCCTTTCTGCTTTTGGATGGCTTTAATCATTACATAATGTTTCCTGATCTCAATCCTAAATTTGCCTTTTTGCCCCTTTTGCCCATTGCACTGATTCTTCTTTGCATAGAAACTGGAACAAAGCAGTTCTGCGCTCTCTCTGCTGTCAGCGTTATTCCATCCACTCCTGGCAGAGGTCCTATGCCTTTGATTTTCCTTTTGGGAAAAAAACCCTTGGAATTTATTGATACTAAAAAGAAGAGGCCAGAAATATCAATACATCCCAACCCACATGCTTACGTTACCATCTAGTACTAGAATCTATGCTCCTTAAGGTCAGAGACTATTTTTGCCTTTCTTTGTGTGTTCAGCACTGGTGCATTGTCATCACTTTATAAATGCTTGTTGATAGATTTATTATGAGAAAAATCTGTGTCCATCAAGGGCATCTTTAACGAAAGTATTAGTAAGGTACGGGTAGGTTTTCACAAGTGATATTCCGTAACCTAACCATCCTATTACTGACTGAAAGATGGAAAACATTTTTAAAAATTCTACTTACTGTTAATTATGGTATGTTAATTATGGTATGGAGGATGGAGATTGGACCTGTGATGTCATCAATATAGGGAACCCCCAGTTAAGAAAATTCACTCTACCAGGTTGACACCTCTTCAATTTATAGTGTTAGAGAATTAGACCTCTGAGAGGTTGTGACTTGTCCAGGGTAACTTAGTATATGTTTTATTATTTTTAAAATTATATAAACATTTACACATATCTGGTATTATATATATTTTATAGAGATTTATTATTTTACTATATATTTATTTAGAATTAATATAAATAAAATATATTAAATTATATATACGTACATGTAAATTAGGTAAAACAAAATTCCATCTTAAAGACTCTTCTGACAAGTTGTCCCCCATTCATACATTAAAATGATTCATGACTGTGAAAGATATGACAACAAAGATAACCTCATCGAATTCCGATCTGATCAGATGAAACCTAAAACAAAGAAATTTATGCTCTCCATAGGATTTTGCCACCATCATTGAAGAGATCCAGTAAATAGTCTAAATTGAAAATGTATTCCCTGCAAAAGCTCTTCTATACAGATGATATTGTACTTGTTGCATTTAATTCTAGAGTGTTGCAGTCTCCTGAAAGGGATTGGTAGCTGCCCAAATATTTTGGCTTAATAATCCACATGGGCAAAGCCAAGTAAGTAAAGGTTATCTATTATCCAGATCACTACAGTGCTCAATGTGTGTATATATATATATATATACACATACACGTATATATATATGTACATATATATCTTGTATAAACAATGTAAATGAAAAATGAGTTGATTCCAGAATTTAACAGGAGAACAAGCTAGATTACTTTTAAGAAGTCACAAAGTTCCATCAATGATTTCAAATTTCTCCCAGAAACAGACTCACTTATCTTTTTAATGCCAACATTCTACCAGTGTCATTGTATGACCTTTCCAACTCTCAATTTAGGATCCCATGCTCCCTATTGGTATCCTCACAATGCCAGAAAAAATGTATGGAAGGCCTCCAGTCCAGTGGATGGGCTCAGGTGATGAACTTATGGGAGATTGAGGGCAAACTTCACATACATATGTTGGCATCAAGGGGTTGCATTTGTATTACTGTAGGAAATGTCCCCATCACTGAACCCAGAGTCCATATAACTAGTGGGTTTGAGGTGGGAAGTTGTTTAGAACAAATCTTGAGAGCCATGACCATATTAGTGATGCTGTACATGACTAACTTTGAGAAAGTTTAATGAAATAAATTATGTATTATATATTATATACCTTTATACATAATATATATTATATTTATATATCATATATGATTTTTCAGGGCAGTTCTGTGTTTGTTTATGTGTATAGGAGTAGAACTCCCCAGATATACATTAAACACAGTAAGTATGGAGAAAGTCAGTGAGCATAATTTTCATATGTAAATTGATCAAGTAACAGAGCTTTTCAATTTTTTTCAACTGAACATTTTAATCTCCTAAAAGGAGACCATATGCAATATGACAAAATTAATGGGATTTTTTGCAATGTTTAAAAATATGTCATTTATTATTTTGAATGAAACTTTTATGAACAATTTTTATTGAAGATTCCAATCAGCTTTGAACATAAAAGACAACATTGATGTACAGTGACTCTCAGTGGGGTTTTCCCTTGGCTTATCACAAAGGCACAGTCTTTTCTCTGTTTGATCTAGATTTTCCATTTCCTTTTTGTACATAATTTAAAAATCAGCCTAGCCTTCTAATTTATACAGCACATTCTTCTGCTTGTGAGATTCCAATTTTGTTGTCAAATAGTGATTACTTTTACTGATTGTAGTATGTGTTTGCAGTTAGGCTTTGAGGTTAGAACTATGTCATAGGTTTTAGAATTTGTTCATATGCTGTATGCATATAACAGACAGAGTTAAATACACTACACGAGTCCTTGAGAATTTGGAATATTTCCCTCTTCTCCAAAATTTACCTTAGATATTATATCTTCTGTTAGCAGTTAAAGGGGTGAGGAGGCCAGAGTATGATAATGAATTCTGCTAATGTGGTAAAGGAGAAAATAGCCAACTTGAATATTAATAAGAAGTATGTCTTTGAGTCAAGACAGTCAAAGATATCAGCAGAACAACAAAAACGTAACATATCTTTTGTTGTTGTTTTTGTTTAGTGCCCTTTTTTAGTCATGCCTGATTCTTTGTGACCCCATTTGTGGTATTCATATCAAAGATACTGGAGTGGTTTGCCATTTCCTTTTCCAGCTCATTTTACAGAGGAGAAAACTAAGGCAAATAGGGTTGAATGACTTGCCCAGGGTCACACAGCTATAAGTGTTTAAGGTCAGATTTGAATTCAGGAAGAGGAATCTTCCTGATTCCAGGTCCAGCACTGTATTCACTGTACCACATAACTCAAACACAAAAAACAAAATAAAGCCCATAGAGATGTACAAGTCTGAGAATAGTATCTGGTTTTATAGGAATTTTTAAAACTTCTAAGAGAAGCTGCTAACAGGTACTGCCATTTCTATATTGATACATTATTTCCACAAATTTTTAATTTTTAAAATTTAAATTTAAATCCAATTCCTGCTATGTTTAGACTTTCATCTAAGATGTTACTTACTAAGGCCATGATTAGGAGCGATCTTTGGGGGTTAACATCTTCTTGTCTAGTAGCAATACACTGACACTGATAAATTCAAGGACATAAATTGGTGTTATGAGATTAGGGACCCAAATCTTTGAATGTTTAAGAGAAGTTATTGCAAGGACTCTATATTCTTCTCCTTCCTTTCTCTGCCTGGACTTCAATCAAGGAGAAAAGATTCATCATCTAATTTGTGCTCAAGCCCTGCTTGACTCACAGTTCATACAGAGAACCTATTTCTTGGATTAAGAAACTTCATCATGAAACTTGAGCTAAATGATCTGAAAAATTTCTTAGTTTCTCTTGGTTTTGAAAGTCATGACTTTGTAGGAGAGTGAGGGCCATTGGAGGAAGGTGAATTGGCCTTGGATAAGGGATCTGATAAGGTATTCCTGTTTCAATTCTTGCTGTGTGTTCATCTATATATTGTTTAATCAGTTCTTAATCCCTAAGATTTTTGTTTTTCTGGAATGACATTCTGGCTTCATTTATAATGTACTGCTTTTCTCTGATGGTATCCTTCATCTGCCCCGACTCTGCACACCAACTCCTTGCAAACCTGAAAATCCTGCAGTATAAGCTCAGAATTTCTTGCTGTACTGCTGTTGTCATTGCTTACACTTACACTGTGTCCATCATGCCTATCTCCCTTCCCCCTCCCAGTGTCAGGGATGAGAGGAAAGGATCAGGAGGTCTGTGAAACTGACTTGATTGGAATTTTAAACAAATAAGTGATAGGCTTTCTTCTTCCTCTCTTCCTTAGCTTTCTCCTTGTCTTCTTTCTTCTCTTCTACATTTCCCTCTATCTTATTTTTCCTCTCTCCTCCCCTCCCAAAGGACCATGGAGCTCTTCAGAGAGGACATGAGCAGACTACAACACATTATTGATGAAGAATTGAGGAAAAGCAATGTTATAAAGGTTGTTTGGGGGAGATGAATCATTGGAATGAAAAGAATATTTGGTCACTTGGTGAACGGTCAGGAATAACTAATGGACAACTCTACAGCTCTTCACCCAACCCCACCCCCACCACCGCAAAGGTTACATTGGTTTGCACACAATGTCAAAATGCAGCATGGTGTAGTGTGTAGAGCACTATGAAATCAGGAAGTCATGGATTCACATCTCAACCCAGACACTTATTAGCTGTGTAATCTTAAGCAAGTCACAAGCTCTCTTGGCTTCAGTTTCCTCAGCTGTAAAATTAGGAATTAGACTTGCTTTCTCAAGTCCCATCTAGTACTAAATCTATTTTGCTATGACCTAGAGGAAGGCTTCTTTCCAGAGTGTTGGTAGAATACTTGTGGAAGATTAATGGGAGGATGTGGAAACAAGTAGTATAGGTTGGGAAATTATGGAAGGGTTGTGATCTGCATTACTGTTAGGACATCAACAATTCATCAAGCATTTATTAAATACCAACTCTATGCAAGGAACTGTGTTAGGTGCTGGGGACACAAAAATGAAGCAAAAAGTTACTGTCCTCAAGGAGCTTAACATTCTACATTGATAAGGTTACAGATCTACTGGCACATCAAAGCAAATAGAAAGATTATAATTCCATTATGTTGCAGTAACTTGTTTCATATTTAATATTCCAGGGTAATTCATATTGCTGTTGGGAGTCATTAACTTAGTTGTACAAAACCAGTTTGGAAAACAGCAGTTGTACTTTATGCTTTCCCATTTCCTCCCTTCCTCTGTCCTCCAACTATTCCCTTTGCCAAGATTGTTCTGCCTTCCATCTCTGGTCAATTCCTGAACATCATTCAAGACCCAATTCAGATGCCATTTTCCTCAATTTAGTTCAATTCAATAAAGGATAAAATAGTTCAGAGTTATTTAAGCTGGTACCACAGGCTCTATGTACCTCAAGCATTCTGACTTTGGGAGGCTCTATCCTTGGTCCTGAATGACTTGACTTTGTGTCTGCTTTGTTTTTCGAATCCCAAAGGATCATGGGATGCTTACTACCTCAAGGAGGTGTTGAGTTTCATTTTCAATTTGAGTCTATCCTATTGTAGATGCAGACCTCTGGCCAAAGTAGGGCCATCTAATGAACATCAATTTCATTCTTTCCCATACTTTGTTTTTAAAATCAACAATCATTCTTGTGAGGGGCTCCTTTCCTATATTGAACCTGAATCTCAAGATGCCATTCTCAGTGGACCTCTCCATTCTCTGTAGACCATCTCCTCCTTCCATACCTCCTGATCCCTATGAGAATGATTGCTGTTTTGAGCATTTTCTCCATTCACTTTCAAAAGATTCTATGTTGTGCTCTAACCACCTGTTGCTTATGCAAACTCTGTAAGAGCATCTGCTGTATCTGTATGTTAAGTCTCTCTGCTTATACCCTCCTCCAGTGATCTTGGCAGAGCCCAAATTCATGCTGTCTTGGCTTATTTGGGAAATTCAAAAGCAGGTCATGTATAGGTAAAATATTTTTTTGTTTAAAAAAACTATAGCTCTCATTCTCTGGAGGCAGAAATTTAACTCGATCCCACCCTACTTGTTGTTTCAGCACTGAGAATGCTGACCAAAGTCCCAGAACTCTATATATCTAGTAGACCCTCTCTTCTCCCATATCTTATCTCTAGGATGGCCACCTGACCTCCAACAACCTCCATGGTATCCTCAACATGAGTGTAAACTTAATAAGAGTAGCAATTGTTTCATTCTTTATATTTGTGTTCCCAGAGCCAAGCAATAGTAGGTGCTCAACTTGCTGATTAATACAATCTATGATAGGGGTGTTATGTCACTCTGGTTATAAAAGGGCTAAAGTAAGCCTCCCTGCTTCAACCTCCCTCCTAAGTTCCTCTGACAGAGACCAAACTTGTTATTGAGAGAAACTGAAATACTTGGAAACTATGGCCAAAGTGATATTTTCCATGAAAAGAAAATCCATTTGAGGTTTTGAACCATATTGCCATATGACTACAATTGACCAGATTCCTGATCTTTCACCAAAAGTTTTTCTTCTCTGGATGTTTGTCTCATTAAAATATCTATGTATTTCAACAAATATATGATGCCATATTTCATGTTTTCTCAAAACTTTCTTCACCTTTGAGTTTTCTATATGCCTCTCATTCCTTAATGCTAGAGTGGGCCCAACTATGGGGGTTCTCTGACCACACTATTCTCTTACTCTCCTATACTTTCATTGAATTGAAGGCATCAAATATTAAATCAGGATTGAAGGAACTGGGGATTGGCAGGCTGGAGGAGGGGAAATTTAAAGAAGATATAATTCTTTATAAATCTTTAAGTATTTGAAGTACTCTCATGTGGATGAAGGATATCATATATTTTGGTTTGTCCCAGAGGGCAGAAGTTAGAACAATAAAGATTGCAGTGAGATAGATTTTATCTCAAAGGAAAGAAAATATGTATTAACAATTAGAGTTATTTGAAACTAGAGTGGGTTACCTGGAGGGGAGCAGCGAATTCTCTGTCACTAAAGGCCCTCAGGTGGAGCATAGAGCACTACTAACCAAGTCTACTGTAGAGGATATTCCTGCTACTTGGTGCAGTGGATAGAATTCCTGGCCTGGAGTTAGAAAAACCTAAGAATAGATCTAACCTCAGATTTTCCTAGCTATGTGACCCTGGGAAATTCACTTGACCCTGTTTGCCTCAGTTTCCTTATCTGTAAAATGAGCTAGAGAAGGAGATGGCAAACCACTTCAGTATCTTTGCCAAGAAAACCCTAAATGGGGTCACCAAGGCTGAAATGAATGAATAACAACATTCCTTCTGAAGTGTGATTTAGGCTAGATGACCTCTGATATCTCTTTCAACTCTTAGATTCTGTGATTCTTGGGTCTCTATTCTCTCTCTATTATAGTGGAACTCAAGGCATGAAAAAAACTCCTCATTTTAAAATAATTCATTTTGATACCAAAGTGAATAACTTGCCTTTGATAAAGACTACAACTCACCCAGCAAGTGCTGTAAGGTTCAATATGCTACACTTGGTGTGATTTCCAGTAGTGGAGACTGCAGGAGGGCTGTTGATTACTATACATGCTGAATGCACCCACAGAGTTCAGCTTATCACCTATGTCCATAAAAATAGAATATCCAGGCTTAGTCCAAATGAGCCCCCATATGTTCCAATCCCACAGAGAACTGAGAGTTTCCATATCCCTGCTAATATTCCCCACAGAGAGCTCCCAGAATTAACATCCCCCATGGTGCTAAAATCACACTTGGACAGCCTGCCCACATTTCTTACTATGAAATTGACTGGCCTTCTTCCTTTCTTGTTACTTTCTATAAATGTCTTCCTGAATCCCATTTTGTCACCTTCAGTTACCTTTATGTGGCTCCTAATATTTTAGTTAATCATCAAAAGACTTGTGCAAATGACAAGGAGGAGGTTGGGAAATGGGGCTTAAACTAGGTGAAGTGAAAAAAGAGTCTAAGACTTGTCATTTTCCCTTTAGGAGATAACTTAATGGAGTGACATATGTGCATACTTATATCTGAATATATGTATATATAATCATTTGATATCAATCATACACATGCATGTCTATATAAACATATATACAGAAAAGACATATATGTATTTCACACATGCATATGTGTATGTGAAAAGTTAGATGCAACAAAATAAGGCAGTAAAAATTATAGCACTAGTAATAAATTCTACAAATGAGAAAATTGAGATTAAGGGAAGTGAAGTGATTTATCTGAGGTCGCACAGTTTATGAGGGAGTAGAAATGGAATCTAACTCAGTACAACTGGTTTCAAATCCATTTATCTTTCTACCTTACTGTGCTAGGTGTAAATCTAAAGCTCAACAAACAAACAGTTCATGCTTAGAATAAATGCTATGGGAATTCAGAGAAGGAAGAGCTCTCAATGGCAGATTAAAGGCAGTAACCCAGCTGAACTCTCAATATTCCCCTCCAAAAAACTTTAAAATAATGCCACAAATCAAATTTGTGAGCAGCAGAGCCAGCAAAAGTTCAAATTGAGACATTTTTTCCAGCCTAATTTTAGGAGTTTAGAAAATTTAGGAGTTCAGCAGGAGATATCTTTGACACTTTGGTGGAGGCTTGTCTGTAGTCCTCACACATGGACAGCCGCAGCAGCATCAGCAGCATCAGCAGCAGCAGCAGGATCTTTGGGTGCTCTTAGCCCAGAAATATTAAAGGGGTCAGAAACTGGTCAGAAAGAGATTACAGGGGACTCTTTGCTGTCAATGGGAACAATTGGTGCTGATGGATGACTCTGTTGACTATACGTAGTTCTAGGTCACAATTCCAGGGCAGAGAGGAGTGCTAGAGTTTGAAGCTGCAGGGACAAGAGACCCTTTCTGGGTAAAGAGTGAAGACCAGGAGAGCAGTGACCACATCTCTCCCAGGATCTCACCCCTTTGGAAGCCCTGAAAATTTGTAGACCCTTAGAACTAGCTCTGAAATAGTAGCATGGAAAAACCTAAAGCTTTGGAGAGTGCCTCTCTACCCACAGGGGAACAGAACACAATTATAACATGAAGTTCAAAGTGAAAAATTGACTGAGAAAATGAGCAAACAACAAAAAAGGGAATTTGATCATAAAAAGCTACTATGGTGTCAGAGAACAAGACATGAACTCAGAACAAGACAAAAGTGCAAAATAGCTATAAACAAATCTTCAAAGAAAAATGCTAATTGGACCCAAGCCTAACAAGAATTCCTGGAAGAGTTAAAGAAATGGATAAGAGTGGTAGAGAAAAAAATGGGAAAAGAAATAAGAGTAATGCAAGAAAATAAGAAATTTCTTGCAAAAATGCGAGAAGAGAGTTAACACCTTAGGAAAAGAGACAAAAAATACTGAAAAAAATAACATCTTGAAAAACAGACTTGACAATGGTAAAAGAGGCACAAAAAGAAGAAAAGATCTCATTAAATAGTAGAATAAGGCAAATGGAAAAGGAGACACAAAATCTCAGTGAAGAAAGTAATTCCTTAAAATTTTGAATTGGGTAAGTGAAAGCCAAAGACTCCACGAGACATCAAGAAAAAATAAAGTCAAAGGAAAATCAAAAGAATAAAAAAATAAAGATAATGTGAATTATGTAATTAGAAGAGCAGATGACCTGGAAAATAGATCAAGGAAAAATAATTTAAGAATAATTGGGCTCTAAGACAACATATTTCAAGAAATTTTCAAGGAAAACTGTCCTGATATCTTTGATCCAGTAGAAATCTAAAGAATCCATTGATTACTTCCCGAAAGAGATCTCAAAATGAAAACTCCCAGGTATATCATAGCCAAATTCCAGAACCCTCAGTTCAAAGAGAAAATACTTCAAGCAGCCAGAAAGAAACAATTCAAATATCATGGAGCTTCAGTTAGGATCACAGTATATTTAGTGGCTTCCATGTTAAAAGAACAGAGGGCTTAGAATATGATACTCCAGAAAGTAAAGGAGTTAGGACTACAACCAAGAATAACCTAACCAGCAAAATTGACTATAATCTGTCAGAGAGAAAAATTGACATTTATTGAAATAGTGAACTTTCAAGCATTCCTTTTAAAAAGACCAGAGTAGAATAGAAAATTTGACAATCAAACAGAAGACTCAAGAGAAGCATAAAAAGGTAAACATGAAAGAATAATCATACAGGACACAGTTAATCCATTTACAATCTTAGATGATGCACATAACTTACAACAACTTTATCATTATTTAGGGCAGTTAAAAGGAGTTTACATGGTAAGCTTTGGTAATGAGTTGATTATATAACATTGATTACCAGAAAAAAAAATCAAGTGATGAGAAAGAAAGATGCACTGGGAAAATAGGAAAGGGAGAGATAGAATGGGAAAAATTTTCTCAAATAAAAAAAGGCATGTATGGATAACTTTTATGGTGGAGGGGAAACTGGGTGGTGGCAGACAACGCTTTTACCTCACTCTCATTGGAATTGATTCAAAGAGAAAGAACACACTCAGTTGGGTATATCAATGTAATTCACCCAAGGGAAATAGGAGAGGAAGGGACTAACAGAAAGGAGAATGAATGACAAAAGGGATAGAGGGTTAAGGGAAGCAGTGATTAGAAGTAAAATAGATTTTTGGGGAGGGTCAATATAAAAAGAGTGAGAGAAGAAGAAACAGAAGAAAATGGGATGGAGGGATAGTAATCATAACTGTGAATGTGAATAGGATGAACTCGGCCATAAAATGGGAGCAGATAGAAGAATGGGTTAGAAATCAGAATCTAACAATATATTATTTACAAGAGACACTCTTGAAATAGAAAGACATGTGTATAATTGAAATAATATGCTGGGGCACCATATCACATGCTTTAGCTGAAGTAAAAAAGGGCAAGGATAGCAATCATGATCTCAAACAAAGCAAAAGCAAAAATAGACCTAATTAAAAAGGATAATCATGGAAACTACTTTTTGCTAAAAGATACTTTAGACAATGAAGTAATATAAAAAAATTTACAGCCTTTCTCTGGTAAAGGCATCTTTTCGCATTGAGTGTAGAACTGAGTCAAGTATATAAAAATAAGAGGCATTCCTCAATTGATAAATGGTCAAAGGCTATGAAACAGGCAGTTTTCAAAGCTATCTATAGTCATGAAAAAATGCTTTAAATCACTATTGATTAGAGAAAGGCAAATTAAAACAACTCTGAAGCACTACCCTACAGCTATCAGAAATACTAAATGCTGGAGGAGATGAGGGGAAAATGGGAATAATAATGAATTGTTGGTGGAAGAATGAACTGGTCTAGATATACTGGAGAACAATTTGGAACTAGGTGCAAAGGACTATAAAATTGTGCATACCCCCTGACCCAGCAATACCATGATTAGGTCTGGATCCCAGAGAGATCAAAGCAAAAGGAAAAGTATATATATACACACACACACACACACACAAAGATAGTTATAACAGCTTTTTTTGTGGTGGCAAAGAATTGGAAATTGAGATGTTTATCCATTGGGGAACGATGAAAAATGTGGCATATGATTGCGATGGAGTGCTATTGTGCTGTGGCAAATGATGAGGGAGGTGGTTTCAGAAAAACACGGCAAGACATATATGAATGAATGCAAAGTGAAGTGAGAAGAAATGGGAGATGATTGTTATAATGATGATCAACTGTGAAAGACTTGGCTACTCTGATCAATACAGTGATCCAAGACAGTACCAAAGGACTCATGATGACAAAATGCTCTCCACCCCTAGAGAGAGAATTGATGAATTCTGAGTGCAGATTGAAGTAGACTTTTCTCACTTTCTTTACTTTTCTTGCTTTTTCTGAAATATGGCTAATATGGAAATACATTTGCATGATTTCACATGTGTAACTCACATATTTCTTGCCTTCTCAGTGGTTGGAGGAGAGAGTTGGAGGGAGGGAGAGAATTTGAAATTAAAAATTTAAAAAGAAAAGAATGCTAAAAATAAATAAATATTAAATTAAAATGTTAAAAAAAATAAAGTTGGACTCTGTTCACCTTGGGGTGGGGAGGCATTGCCCCAAGTTTCAGGGCTTTTTTCACATTGCCATTTTCAGGGCTATTTCTGGGTGCTTCTGAGAAGAGGTGTGGTTACTGTATTTTGGTCTTTATCCTGCAGGGCCCTTTTTCTCCTGTAGTGTAGCTCTCAGCCCTGGAACTGTGACCAGCTCCCCTGCTCCCCTGTAACTCATAACAAGCTCCTCTCCACCTTGAAAATGTGACCCAAAATTGTATATGGGCAATGAAGTTGTGAAACAGTGCCAGATCCTACACCCAGTGTCTGCTTAGGGTCCTTAATCTTTTTCTGACCAGTTATCTGACTCCCTTAAAGTCTTTGGGCTGAGAGCTCCCAAAGCTCCTGCTGCTGCTGTCACAGAGAACTTTAAGCTTCTGCATGCACTCCAGGTTGGCTCCCACCCCAGTGACACAGACCTCTCCTGCTGACCAAATTACTTGGGTTGGAAAAATATCTCAGTCTGACCTTTTGTTGGTTATGCCACTCCAGAATTCAATTTGATGTGTTATTTTTAAAGTGTTTTTGAGGGGAATGTTGGGAGAGTTCAGCTGGGTGGCTGCCTCTATTCTGCAATCTGGGCTCTGCTTCTCAGAAGACATGGTTCTTAAGACAAAGAGAAAGGGGAAGAGCATTTTAGGCAGATGGAAGCAGATATTATGGGGTAGCAGGAGATGGACTGCAGTTTTGTTACCATAGAGAGTTTCAGATGATGTCAGAAATTCCCACTGGGCGGAGGTTTCTCCTGAGGCCCAGTCATGCTATGAAATCTGTTTTGGGAACAGATGAGAGAGAAAAATGGAGTGTTTTCTGACATGGGAGAAAGAGGAAGTGATATGAGGAAATTAGAGTCAGGGGGTCCAGAAAGAGAGAGATAATATTACATAGGAACCAAGGATAGAGTGGTTAGAGATCTAACTAAGGGAACCACCAGGATTGTCCCACTCACCCCCCAGGGTGTTAAAATTATGAAGAAACTGAGTCAGAGGGCCCTAAGAGCAATTTTACTCCAGCAGCAGGTAGAAACAATTGCGTTTAGCATCTACTTAAAAATAATAGTAATAAAGTGGATATCTTCACATAGATCCTGCCTATCAATGATCATGCCCTAGATGAATGCCTCTGGCTCTACATTGCTAGTTTTCCTGACATCAGTCTATCAGTCACTGGGGGCCCTACAGGGGCCAATGTCTAAAGATTTCCATCTCCCCAAACAAGTTGATATCTATGGGGGTCTCTTCTGGGTCCTTAAGACCTAATGTCCAAAGTCTGTCCCTGAGGCCTATTCCCAACATCTCTCTCTCTTCACTTGCTGGATTGAATTTTCTAAGAGAAAATGGAGTGGAGGTGATGGAGGTGGAGGTGGAGGTGATGGAGAGCTCTGTTTGAATAGGGATAGCAACTGATAAAGGCCGAGTCTGGAAATGGAATGTCCCCTGTGAGAAACAGCAAGAAACAGGTCAGTGTGGCTAAACTGTTGAGAAGAGGGAAGCAAATTGTAAGAAAACTGGACAGGCTGGAAGGAATGAGTTTGTAAAGGGCTTTAAATACCAAACAGAGGACTTTATATTTGATCTTGAGAGTAATAATCACTGGAATTTAGTGAGTAGGGTGTGAGGATTGAGGCATCGGCAGATCTACAATTTAAGACAATCTGAGTGGAAGACTGAATGGAGTGGGAAGACACTTGAGGCGTGAGACCACCTAGAAAGCTATTACAATAGGTCAGAAAAGAGGCAACGAGAAACTCACCTAATGAGGGAGGTATTTAGAGAAGTGGTTCATACAAGTGGAGACAAGGGGATTCAAATAAGAGATGTTGTAAAGGTCTAAATGAAAAGATTTCACAATAGATTGGATATGTGGGGTGAGGATGAGTACAGTTTAGAATGCATAGATATATGGAAATTTAATTCAATAAACATCTATTAGGAGCAGCTATGTGGTTCAGTGGATAAAGTGCGAGGCCTGGACTCATCTTCTTTAGTCCAAATCTGTCCTCAGACACTTACTAGTTGTGTGACCCTGGGCAAGTCACTTCACCCTGTTTGCCTCATTTTCCTAGGTGCTGGCACTACAAAGACAAAAATGAAAATAGTCCTGCACAATTTCACAATGTTAATACCTTACTTCCCTGTGCCCTTAAATATTGAAACGTAGAAAATTTCAAAATGTCTTCACATGTGTTTTAGTTTCTCACAATGCTCCCTCAGAAAGGCATGGGATTATGATCTTCCCTTTCAGATGACTAAAATGGGGCAGAGAAGAGTTTGTTGACTTGCCTAGGATTACACAATGAGTGAGTAAGAGAACTCAGGGGTCCTGACTCCCAGTTCAATGCTTTTTCTGTTACCTTCTATAACCTCTTTAATCATCAGAATGAAATTTAGTTTTCCTTTCTTTTTACTTTTCTAACCTTTTTAGGCTAAGCTTTCCTCTTGATCAGATTTTCATTCTCTTCAGTAGTTTTTGTAATGTCATTATTTAGAACCACAGACTCATAGGAGCAGAAGCCATTTTTAGAAATCATCTAGCCCAACCCCCCCACAACTCCCCCCTCCCCCCCACCCCCGGTTACTGGCAAGATTGCTTTCCAGCATTTCTTCTTAAAAAATGACCCCCAGTTCATTTTTCTAAATCACAAAAATCCAGAGTTGATGATGCTCTATTTCCCCTGCCTGACTTTCAACTTGTTCTTCTTTCCCTCAATACTGAAAAATAGATTAAGTGCACCAATGCAAAGGGATTCTATTTGGCCACAATTCTTTTAGATGCTTTTGTTTTCATGCTATTTGCCACCTGCCAGTATACGTGACCAGGCCCACTTTCATACTGTAATGTGAACTTTTCCAGGAAGATTTTCATCACTTATAGTATTGATTTGTTCAAGTTGAGCTACATTCTCCCCTTGAGTTTCCTTAGGGCACTGGCTACAGAAGCTGAATTAGAAATGAGTTGGGATGAAACCCCAATCCTTGCTTGTTACTCAGGATTTCATTGGGTGACATGGGCTTGGCATGAATGAATTAGTGCCTTTCAATCCTCCTGCAGCTTAACCCCCTGCTACCTTATGATGGAGAGCAATAAATCATCATGATAGAAAAGTGTGAGCTCTTACCTTCCTTGGCCAATCAGAGAACCAGAGGATTTAGAAAGAATCTGTACAGAGTTCTATATCCAACAACTAATGGCTAATTTATTTTTATGACCTTTGATATCCTTTAACAAGTAGAAAAATTTTGATGTCCAGATTTTTAATACAGAAGATTTCAAAAATAAAATGTTTGCAGAGAAGAGGGCAATACTGTTACTGTGTACAATGAATCTTCCTTAGAATATAGTATATACATGTGTACACACATATATGTGCATAAATAGATACAGATGATAGATGGTAGAATACTTACTAATCCAGAGAATGGACACTGAGACTTAGGAGATATCTCCAGGTAGGTCAAGTCATTAAGCTACTCAAGCGGTAGTATAATGGGAAAAAACATGAAGTCAAAAGACTCGTGTTCACTTCTGGCCTCTGCTACCAACCAACCAGGTGATCTCGGTCAGGTCATGTCACTCTCCTGAGCTTCATTTTCCTAATCTATTAAATGAGGATGGGATGAGAATAGTTCTACTCAGAGGAAATAGCTATATATCACATGAGATGATCAGATGAAATAAAATATGGAAAACATCTTGTAATTGGGAAAGGTTATATGAGTGTGATTTATGGTTTTAGGCCATACACAGACACTATGAAATTTAACAAATTGAATTTAGGTTAGGCCTAAAAAATCATGTTAACCTCAGAGTGCTTATGTCTGGGGAGGATAGCTCAAATCATCTTTGTTCCTTGTGGCAAGATCTCTCATTTCAATTTTTAAAGAGAATTCATGATGAATTGAAAGAGAATTCTGGGACCCAGCAATTCTCACACAGGGGTGGATTTGATCTATGTTAGGGATAACTCAGGGTTGGAGTTTGAAAAAGGGATGAATAATGTTAGGACAAGGGAGTAAGAAGTCAGGGTCAAATTGAAGTGGTTAACTATGGAGTCAAGATTAAGAAGAGAGAAAAGTAAGGCCAGAACAGGGAAGATGGATAAGGAAAACAGAGAGAGGTCAGGATGAGAACAAAAAATGGGTTTAGGAGAAAAAGCCAGAAGGTGAGATGGAAGAGTAAGATCAGTGGTCTGAGAATTTTTGATCATGGAAATCAAACAGTTCTAAGTGATGGTAAGATCAAGGATATGAAAATCCCTGGGTGTGGAGAGAAGATGCAGGGCATGGGAGATGAGGACGTTGGTGAATTGGGAGGCCAGTGGGTTTGAGAGAATATCAACATTAACATCTATTCCAATCCTGTCAAGGATGAAATCACAGGGAGGCTAGAGAGGGAACTTATGAGCCAGGTGTTCAGAGGCTTGAGAATTGAAGGAGAAATATTCAAAGCAGTACTTTTTGTGGTAACAAAGAATTGGAAACTTAAGCGTGTGCTTATTGATTGAGTATTGATTGAAAAAATTATAGTCCATTTATGTAACAGAAAGTTATTGTGTAATAAGAAATTATACATATAATTTAAGAGAAACAAGGGAAGATATGGTACATTGGAAAGATCACTACCCCATAAATAAAAAAGACAGGCTCAAATTCTGCCTTTGATTCTTACTACCTGTATGAAGTTTGGCAAGTTACGTAATCTCTCTATTCCTTAATTTCTTCATAGGTAAAATGAAGGAATTGGATTCATTTCCTTACCAAGCAGAGAAATATGATAGTGAGGACAATAGTTTAGAATATGTATTTATTTTCAAAAAGATGTGGAAGAAGACTGTAGAATATAATGAATAGTATTGCCCCTTAAAACAACAGTATTAATAAAAATAGCACTTATATAGTGCTTTAAGGCTTGCAAATCACTTTGCATATATATGTATGTGAGGATGGGGATCCACCCCACTTTCCTTCTCCATTAATCACAAAATACCCAGATAGCTGGATTAAAACAACTAATAAAAGATGTAAACCAGTTACAAGTAAATCCTTAATTAATTTATTAATTTGGGTAGCATGAAATACTTTGATCTTTAGAGCAAGACAGATGATACCACAGGGGAAAATAACCTTATTATTGGCCAAGATAATCAGGCACCTCTGTAATACATAATAATCCAGTTTGGACTTGGGCATTCTACTAGCAGTGAGTCGAGTATGGTTGAATCCAATGGTGAAGGACTCCTGAGAGAAATAGAGCTTCTCTCCCCTTCCCCATAGAATGGGTGATGACCTCGTGAATTCTGAAAGATCAGAAAATCTAGAATTCCCATTGGCTTTGGTAGCAGCGTGCTTAGAGAAGCAAAGGCTGATAGTAGAATCTGTATCAGAGGCCAAGAGACACACCAAGAACAGAATAGACACAAAGAAAAGCAGTTTCTGGCTACAAGCTCACCATCCATTGTAATTCATTGAAGAGGCACCTAAAGGGAACTTCTTGAGAACTCCCCAAAGGGAAGAAAGGACTTCCTGTGGCCAAGAGCAGTGTGTTTATCCTTTGGCCATGAGCAAGTGTGAGTCTGAGGGGTCAGCGAGCATGGACATGACCTTTTGAGCCCTCATCTCCACTGAAAGGGGCTTAAGGGCCAAAACTTTCCAGGAGCTCTGGGGTTGTCCCTCTCCAGATGACCTCCCCAATCATGAGAGAATAAAACATCCAGGCTCCAGTGGCACAGGGCCAGTCATTATCTGGAGATGGAGATCTCCAATAGGGGTGGTACATGGGAAGAAGATTCCTTGTGAAGTCTGTGGGTGAGCATTCCCCTCTTCTCTCCACATGTACCACCTCCTTTTTTGCCTCTTCTGCAATTACTGGTGTGTGTATGTGTGTGTTTGTGTGTGTGTGTGTGTGTGTGTGTATTCCCCTCGGTACCACTGGACTGGACTGCCTAGTCATTAATGTTCTAGTAACTCCCCTTGCAAGGCTAATAAACTGTTGTAGTGATCAGCATTTCTAGGTGTCTCCTTTGCAGAATCTGAACTCATTGGCTCGATCAGCCAGTTTGGAGCCCTCTCACTTCAGGTTTGGGGGCAAGGTGTGTTTTTGCAATTGTTCTTGCTATAATTGTTTTGTAAATACTCTTTAAAAAATCTAAATTACTGTGACTGATAATCAATGAAGAATACGCTGATGTGGGCTTGTGTATCAGTAGCAGAAAGCCAAGTATCTTAGGAATAATCCCAAAACACTGAGACAGGGAATCACTCTCCCTAGAGGACTTATCCTACCAATGTGAGTGGGTATTAGGAAATTAGCTCTGATGGGAGCAATGTATAGTACATATCTACCTACCTACCTACCTATCTAATCTCATTTTTTTCATCCTTATGTCATAAGGAAATTGAGTCTGAGAGAGGGTAGGCAACTTCCTCAGGCAGGTAACTTCACACGGTTAGTAAGTGCCTCGGGCAGAATTCAAACTTGGTTCTTCCTGACTCCATATTCATACCCATTATGCTACCCAGCCACCTTAGTTGCTTATTTAAATAGGTGAGGTAAAAGCTGCTACAACTGTATATGTTATCTCATTTTTTTATCCTTCCTTTGAATTTGAACTTTGGCTTTTATCATAATTAGTCAACAGTCTGACCAAATATAAGCAGTAGGTTTAGATCCATTCGTATCTTATTTGTGATGTTACATTCAATTTCATTTTTTTGTGATGCTGTTTGGTGTTTTTATGATCTGTGCCTTACTTCTTGAAGAAAATATATACATTTTACTGTCATGAAATTTATGAGTAGTCTACAAGTCATTGTCTTTTTCATTTCTTAATTTGGAACCATATTTTTCTTTCTTTTTTTTAATCAAATGCTTTATTAACTTCTAGTTTACATCATTCATTTCTGCAAGATTTTGAGTTACAAATTTTCTCCCCATTTTTCTCCTACCCACTACCCCAAAATAGCAATCCCACTGGATATTCCCTACTCCAGTCTGCTCTCTCCCATATCTTCTCCCATACCCCCTCCAACTTTCCAGTAGGGCATGGTGGATCTCTATGCCTAAGTGCCTGTATGTCTTATTTCCCAGTTACATGTAAAATAATATTAATAATAGTATGTATATATATTTTAAACATTTGATTTTAAAACTTTGAATTCCAGATTCATTCCCTTCCTCCCTTGCCACCCACCCTTACTGGGAAGATAAGCAATTCAGTATAGGTTGTACATGTGTAGCTATGCAAAATATTTCCATAGTGGATATATTGTAAAACACTGACTATATTTCCCTCCTTCTTATCTCACCTCCCACTTGTTCTATTCTCTACTTTGATCCTGTTCCTTTTCAAAAGTGGGTGCTTCCAACTTCCCTCCCTCCCAGCCTGCCCTCCCTTCCATCATCTCCCCTCTCATCCCCTTCCCCCCTACTCTCCTGTAGGGTGAGATACCCTATTTAGTGTGTATGTTATTCCCTCCCTAAGCCAAATTCAATGAGAATAAGGTTGATCTATTCCCTTTTGCCTTCCTGTTCTTCCCCTCCATTATAACCATTTTCCCTTACCTCTTCTATATGTGATAGTTTACCCCATTCTGTCTCTCCCCATCTCTTCTCATTATATTCCTCTCTCACCTCTTAATATCACCTTTTAAGTATCATCCCTTCCTATTAAATTGGTCCTGTGCTCTCTATCTATGTATACCTGTACACATATATACACACATTCACATATGTATTAATATGCCCATATACCCTCCTATATAGACATATATATGTGTGTGTGTGTGTGTGTGTGTGTGTGTGTGTGTGTGTGTGTGTACATTTCTATTCCTTTCAACTATTCTTATACTGAGAAAAATTTCATAAGTTACAATGATTGTTTTTCTGTATAGGTATGTAAACAGTTTAATTTTGATAAGTTCCTTATGATTTCTTTTCCCTTTTTACCTTCTCAAGCTTCTCTTACTTCTTGTATCTGAATGTCAGATTTTCTATTCAACTATGTTTTTTTCATCAAGAATGCTTGAAAGTCCTCTATTCCACTGAATGACCATATTTCCCCCTGAAACATGATACTCAGTTTTGCTGGGTAGGTGATTCTTGGTTTTAATCCCAGCTCCTTTGCCCTCTGGAATATCATATTCCAAGCCCTTTGATCCCTCAGTGTGGAAGCTGCCAGATCCTGTGTTATCCTGATTGCGTTTCACAATATTTAAATGATTTCTTGTAATATTTTCTGTCTGCTTGTAATATTTTCTCCTTGATCAGGGAATTCCAGAACCTGGCTATAATATTCCTAGGAGTTTTCTTTTTGATGTTTTTCAGGATGGATTCTTTCAACTTCTATTTTGCCCTCTGGTTCTAAAACATCAGGGCAAATTTCCTTGAGAATTTCTTTAAGGATGATTTCTAGGTTCTTTTTTTGATCATGGCTTTTAGGTAGTCCAATAATTTTTAAATTATCTCTCCTGGATCTATTTTCCAGGTCAGTGGTTTTCCCAATGAGATATTTCACATTGCCCTCTATTTTTTCATTTGTTTGGATCTGTTTAATAGTATCTTGATTTCTCATAAAGTCACTAGCCTCCATTTGCTCCAATCTAATTCTGAAGGAATGAATCTCCTCAGTGAGCTTTTGAGATTCTTTTTCCATCTGGCAAATTCAGCATTTTAAGGCATTCTTCTCCTCATTGCCTTTTTGAGCCTCTTTTGCCATTTGAGTTAGTCTATTTTTTAAGGTGTTATTTTCTTCAGTCAGGTTGTTGACTCTCTTTTCATGATTTTCTTGCATCATTTTCATTTCTCTACCCAATTTTTCCTCCACTTTTCTTATTTGGTTTTCAAAATCCTTCTTAAGGTCCTCTATGGCCTGTAACCAGCTCATATTTTTCTTAGAAGCTTTTGGTGCAGAAGTTCTGACTTCACTGTCTTCCTCCTGTTCCATGCTTTGATCCTTTTTGTCCCCAAAATAGGAGTGTAAAAGTGGGTTGCCCTGCTTGCTTTTTTCCCCTCATTTTCTCATGTTGCTGCTCAATTACTTGACTTCTGGGCTTTTTGCCACAGTAGGACTCTGCTACCAGACAGGGGAGCTTTGTCCCAATTGCTGGGGTTTTCTCAGCTGCCAAAGATATTAGTTGGGTGCCTTCTCTGAAGCCTCCACATGCTCTGGCAAGCTGGTAGCACACCCTAGAACCTCCACTCTAGACCACAATCCAGATCCAAGGAGGTTAAAGCAAGAGCCATTACCCCTCAGACTGGTTGCTTGGTCCCCCTACAATATGGAGGCCAGGAACTGAAGCTTCCATGTGGCCACTGCTGCATGGTTGCTGTGCCTCAGCTGCAGCTGCTGCACCTCAGCTTCTTCTCATCTTGGGGGCAAAGGCCGACTGCACTCCCAACTACTGGATCTCAAAGTCCACACTGCACTGACCTCTCACTTTTTCTTAGCATCTATGTGTTAATAATTCTGGAAACTACCACAGCTGCTGGTGATCTGAAGTCCCTCCAGCCAGTGGCTTGTCAGGTCCCCCCTGCAGCTAAAACTTCAGGCTGGCAAGGGCCTGGGCTCGGCTCCCAGAGCACTGCGCCAGTCACTTCTTGCTTGCCTACTGGGCTGTCCTCAGTGGGAGGTTAGCTTCTCTGTGTCATTTTGTGGGTTCTGTAGCTCCAAAGTTTGCCTACAGTCCTTTTTTACATGAATTGGGGGAGGTGGGAGCCAGAGCTTGGAGGAAGTCCTGTTTCCACTCCACCATCTTGACTCTGCCCCACTCTGGAGTCACATTTTTCAATGTCCTTCCTTGTAGTAACCTTTGCAGTAAGTCTTTAAATATCAGTCTATATTATGACAATTTCAAGGATCTTGCTAAAGCTCTTTATACACTTTTTCTACCCTTTTGATTTTTGTAACAGATTTTGGTACATAAGCTTGTCACAGTTACAAAAGTCCTCCTGTGATGTGTCTGCATGGTAAGGAGCTGATCATGGAGTTCTAGAAGGTTAGCTCAGAAGAGTGCAAGGTCTGGAAGGTTCTATCATGATAGAAAGGCTTCCAGTTCAGTTCTAATGCTGGATTATACCTGCTGTCAGAGGTCTAGCTAAGTAGTCAGAATAAAAGTTGGGTTCTAGGTGATGAATGGTTTGGTTAACAACCTACTTCCTAAACAGAGAAAAATACAAAATTCTCTGAACACTTTCTGCCACTGCAGAGAGGCTGAAAAGAAGGCAAGATATCCATAAACAGTAATTCAATTGTTCATATTCTGAAGGCAAAATCCCAGCCCAATGACTGCTTGAAGACAGGGACTGTTTTTTCTTTGTTTTAATATCTCAAGTGTCTATCACAATGTCTGACACATAGTAGGTGTTCAATAGATGCTTGTTGAATTGAATTTCATGGAGGACTGGAAATATATCAATGTTGACATCATCTCTATAAATGAAAACAGGGGATAAAAGGAAGATGCAATTGAAAGAAGACTGACTCACCAGCTGTCCTTGTGGTGACTAATAAAGGCAAAGACAGATTTGGTTTCATCACGCACACAAATCAGCAAGAAATATCTCTTCATGGAACATTTTGCCATGTTCATAATGAGCACGAGCAAAAAGAACACCATGAAGATAACTGCTAATGAACAAACACCCACAAAAGCTAGCACCTGAAATCTTAATATATATTATATATATTTCTCTCTTCTGGAATTTTAGTTTTTAAATTATATTTTCTTCTCCCCCAATTGCCCTCCCCACAATTAGTGTGACATGTCAATACATTAAAAACACTTTTAAAAGCACCCACTATGTTAGTTAATAAGCATTTATAAAATACCTACTATGTGCCAGATAATGTGCCATGCACTGGAGATACAAAGTGAAAAGTGAAAGGCACTGCCTTCAAGGAACCTACATTCCAATGGGGGAGACCATGCAAACATATATAGGAACATTTTAAATATATGCAAAAACAGATATGAAGAAAACCTCCCAGAGGCCAAGAGTAATAGCTGAGGGTACCAGGAATGGTTTCTTGCAGATAGTGGTACTTGAGCTGAATAGTGAAGGAAAGCAGGGATCCTAAAAGGCAGAGGTGAGGAAGATGAGCGCTTGAGTCATGGGGAATAGTTAGCATAAACATATGGTAATGAGGAGTATAGTATCTTCATTTATAAAATGAGGACCTATACTGTACCCCCTCTTCCTCCCAAAAATTTTGGGGATAAAATGAGATGTAATATCTGTAAAACACTCTGTTAATTTTAAAGCACTATATAAATGATGCCTATTATTATTATTATTAATTATTATAAGAGACTGAAGTCGGGGGGTGGTGGTTATGTAAGTGTTGAGATGCAAACAGGTGCAGGAGAAGTTGGGAAGACAGAAAAGAGATTTGGCAATTAGTTTGCTATATTGGATATATGAGAGTGAGGAGTTTAGATGAATCCAAGGTTGTGAACCTGGGTCACTAGAAGGATGGTGGTGCCCCTGTGAGAAATAGGGAAATTAGTGCAGTGTAAAAAAGTGCTTTAGTCAGACGACCTTGTTTTGAGTCCTGACTCAGAAGTTTCTTAGAAGTGACCACAGGCAAATCATTTAAACTTTCCAAGTCTGGTTGTTTCCTTATCTAGGAACTAGCGACAATAATTCTTGCAATACCTACCTTATCTGGTAGCTCTGTGGAAATCACTTTGTAAACCACTGCTATATAATATGAATTATTATTATTTTTCTCTGTTTTGGTGATGTGTTATTAATGTGGTGACTATAGTCCTCCACAGTTACGAATGGATTGATACCTTCTTTGAAATGTAGACAAAAGTCCATAAGGTCCCTTCTAGCTAGAAGTCTATGATGTTATGAGTTGATGAATACTATATATAAAGGAGAATATTTGAAAATATTGGCTGGTGAGCAATTGATGCTGATTGCCAAGAAATAATACAGTGTGGACCCAGACCTCTCCCCAGCAGAAACTGTGAACATATGACAGGCTGGGAGAGTTTGCATGGCTGGGGTGGGGAAAGTAGGAGAATGAGAGTAAAAGAAATTGGAAAAGCTCTAACAGGAGAGTTAGAGAAGAGTTGATTTTGGAAAATGACTTAGACTGGGGTGTGAGAAATAGGAAACAATTAGGGAAAAGAATATCAGAGAGACCTTTACTTGTGAAAGAGGGGAATAACAAGCCTATATGTCAGGTGGTTGAAGAAGAAACAGTTTTGACTCAAATTTAAATGTTATCCTTTGAGACTGGCTAGCAAAGACCTTGATTTTCTTAAGGACTAAGCCTTGTGAATAAGGGAGCCCTTGGGGTGGAGTAGGAAGTGGTTAGGATAAGTAAAGCAACACAAATCTGTAAAGACAAGATATGCTTTGTACCTATACTAATATTCAGTTTAATCACAGTGGGTAGAATCCCATACCTGTCAGGAAGACCTAATTTGTAGCCTTTAGACACTTATGAACTGTGTGACCCTGGGTAAGTCATTTAAATTCTATCTGCCTCTGTTTCCTCATTTATAAAAGGAGAATAATAATAGCACCAGGATTGTTATGAGAAAATCAAATAGATTCTATTTTGCAATTGCTTTCATTCTGTATCAGTATTGACATTATGTGTAACTATCTAAGTCATGTTTCATTTGTTTATGAGTTTGGAAATTCAGCTTTTCTGTGAATCACTCATTGTCTCTGAGTTAAGTTTAGAAGTTCACTTTCCCTGCTAATCACTGTTCTATTCTTGTATCAAGAAATATGTTATCCTTGAAGGATGCAGGTGGATGCCAAGGAGTCTGGTCTGTTATCTCTGCAACACTGGTTGTCCTTCAAGAAAGTCTGGTCTGTTATCACTGTGACACTAAGTAGCCATGCAGATGGATACCACTAATGAGCTTTCCATAGCAACACGATGGAAGGAGTTGTTGCTAGTCCTAAATTCCAAATTTCTAGTTACTCATATTCTCTTCCACATTTATGATGCTTCTGACTTTGTACCCAGTTGTACTGTTTTCCCCATCTGTGACACTGTTTTCTAGTTTTTGGATGTTCTTACTTTTGTCCATAAAAATGCTCAGTCCTCATTCAGGGCTTTAGTTTGCTGAGGAGGCTGAGACCCTGTTTATTGGCAAATTTTTGCTTTGCTAACAAATTGATTGTGCTTGATACTTTTGTGCTTCAATTTAGCTTAATTTCAATTTCAACAGTGAGGATCAAATTAAGCTCTTTTCAAACCTTAAAGCACTATATAAATGCTTGATAAAATAACAAAATTAATTCCACAACCATATAGTAAATTTTTGCTAATGCCAGGCACGGTGCTAGAGCCCTGGTATAGAAAGACAAAAACAAAACAAGGATTTTAGATTCTGCTAGGAAAAAATAGCATAAACAGAGAAGCCAATATAAAATATGTACAGAGAAGTAATCTTGGGCAGGGGGTGTGGGAGGGACACAAACAACTATGGGGATTATGGAGAGTAGAAAAGGTCTCATGTAGGAGGTGACACTTGAGCTGCTTAATAGATGAAAGTGCTTTCAAGAGTCAGAGATGAGGAGGGAAGGCATGCCAGGCATAGTGAACAGTCTATACAAAAGCTCATAGACTGGAAATGGAATGTCATATATGGGAAACATCAAGTAGCTTAGTAGTTTAACTTAGTTTTTGTAAATGGAGGGAGAGTAATGTGGAAATAGTCAAGAAAGATAGGTTGGCACCAGATTAAGATTGATTTTTCATGCTAAATGGAGGAATTTGTATTTTATACTGGAGGCAAAAGGAAGCCACTACAGTTTTTTGAGTAGGGAAGTGACATGGTCAAATCTACTTACAGAACATCAGTTTGGGAGCAGTGTTGAAGATAGATTGTGGCAGATGTGGCTGTTGTGGCAGAATGATGAATTAAGAGATATTTAAGTAGGGCAGGAAGGAGATGATGACATCTCAAGTAGTGTAAATTCTGTGTGAGTGGAAATAAGAGATGTCTCATAGTATAATTAATTAGTCTGTGTAGTCTAAGTGAAGGGCCAAGTCCAGGTTGATTGTGATGAATCAATCTGCAGGAGAGCTCTTGGAGAGAATCAAAGAGAAAAGCCACAATCAAAAGAGAACAATCCTCCATTTCTTGTGTGGTGGCAATGGATATGAACCATAATGAACACAGGGCACCTTCTGTTTGGAGGTATCCCTGAAATAGTTTCTCTCCACCTAAGCTGATTTTCTTAGACAATCATAGCCAGGACTTTCTTTATAAAAGTCAAGAGTCATTCAAGTTTTGGTTAAGGTGAGTATGTAGGATTACATTTGGCTTGAAAATCTAGTCTAGAGCAATGTTTTATGCAATAAGGTATTTAATAAGTGTTTACTGAATGAATGAATATATCAATACATCCCAGATGGGGGATACACTTGAGAAGTCATGTGTCTTAGTAGATCAAGAGTTGATCCTGGAGCTGCAGAAAGCCTGGGTTCAATCCCTTGCCTCTGATACAAACTAGCTATGTCAATGGGCAAGTCACTTAACTACTCAATGCCCCCAGGCAACTCTCTAAGCCAATAATTTACAGATGAGTTCCTAATTATCATAGTGCCTGACACATAGTAGGCACTTAGTAAATGTTTATTAATTGATTGATTCATATTGGTGGAGGAAATTTCCATGCTGGTAGTTTTTCTACATTGAAGAAATCATAGGTACAAACTTCCACAAACAGTGGGGAACAACTCTTGGGGGAGGGAAGATTTTTTCATTTGCTTATCTCTCAAGTGTTTTGTCTTCATTTGTTTAATCTCAGGCATAGATGACCTTGAAGAATTAAAATATTTAATTCAGACAAGAAATAATCAGATAAAAATAATCAGGGCTCAGGTGTATCTGGTAAAACTAATCGAGTAAAATTGAGTTTTTGTTGATTTACTGATTCCTTGTTTACTAATCCATGATGAATAGCAATTACATACTTCAAAATTGCCATTAAGTAATATTGTATGTGATTGTTATAATGTAGGATTTTAATTTATTGTCTCTATTTTCTATAGGGTTTGTTGGTGGATTCAGAGTTTTAAAGTTGTTCTAGAAACATTCCCTGTGGCTCCAAAGTAACTAATCAAATATCTTTCTATCTGTCTCTCCTCTCTCTATAACATACACATATACTGACTATGTTTTGATAAAGTACAATGTGGGTTAGGAAATATGTCAAATTGAACAGTCTCAGCCAAAGAGCATGTGGAACAGAGGTTAGCCACAGCATGAAAACTCCAAATAACTCTAAATAATTTTTTATTGGAGGAATGAGAAAACTGAATTACAGAAACAAATTCAGTTTTCTCATTCCTCCATTAAAAAATAATTCTTAAAAATTAGCACTAAAATCTAAATGAAAAAGAATCTTTACAATTGCTCATGTTCTTGTAAAATTATTTTCTGCCTGGGGGCAGTTCTCATCTCTCCCATTTCCTTTGGGAGTAACAGAGATGGTTGGGCAATGAAAGACAGAAAATATGAGTTGGGTTGAGGGTTTAGTTCTAAGATGTAGTGGAGTTACCTGTGTTACCTTACATGAGGTCTTTTTGATGAGGGGGTAAAGAATGCTTAGAGGGATAGAGAAGAAAACCATTGGGAGGTGAAGGGGATGATGAAGGCAGGGAACACTCCAGAGTGAGAAAGTGGGGGGGGGGGGCGGTGGATGGAAGTAAATGGTGCTATCTTGACCTCATAATGATAACGAACATTTGTGTAATTCTTTATAGTTTGCAAAGTATTTTATCTATGTTAGGTCATAATAAATAGGTCACAGTAAACTTGAGGCAGATACTGTTATCATTATTGTCTCCTTTTGACAAACAAGAAAACTGAGGCCAAGAGAGATTACATACCTATTAAGCATCTCAGGCAGCATTTGAACTCGGGTCTTCTTGGTTCTAAGATTTAAACCCAGGTCTGCTTGGATTTATCATTTCACTACCTTTCTGCCTTATACAAACCATATTTATGGTTACATGGAAAGTGTGGAACACTGTTCTAGGCATTGAATCTGGAACCATAGACCCTGGATTCAAATCCCAACTTTGCTGCTTACTTCTGATAATCATTAAATATCATTTTTTTTTTCAAAGTCTGAATTGATCAAATAGACTGCTCTGCCTTACTTTAAAAATGCCTTTTTTTTCTGTGTCAGCAACTCCAGTGACCAGATAAGGCTGAAAGTGGGATTTTCCCTTATCTTGGGACATAATCCTTTGGGGGAGGAGACAAAAGGATCCAACAGCTTCTTTGTTTTCTGAGTAAACCTCAGAGAATATCTCTTCCCGCAGACAGGGCTAACTCAGGAGCATTCTTTCTTCTAAGAATAAGGCTCTGAACCTAAGATACTATCTTGAATAATGGGAACTTTTCTTATCTAAATATTTTGTGGGGTCTATATTATGTTATGGCATGTTAATGATAAAGAAAACACAGATGTTCTAGGTTGACACCTCATCAATTCCTTGTAATCATAAATTTTACCCTAAATTGGGTTGTCTCTAAAATGTATTTAAAGGGGCAGCTAGGTGGCGAAGTGAGTAGAATGCCAGCCCTGGAGTCAGAAGGACCTGAGTTCGGATCCGGCCTCAGACACTTAACACACACAAACAAAAAAAACCTAGCCCTGTGACCTTGGGCAAGTTACTTAACCCCAATTGCCCTGCAAAAAAAAATGTATTTAAACCTTTCCATTTTCTTGTTTATCAGTTAGAAATTAACTTCTAACTCCTTGTATTAGTTCTCTAGTCTTAAGAGAATAAATGCTCTAACTGTATATTACTATATTTGTCTCTAACCAAATTTTTAAAAGGTTGTCACTTCCTATGTGACATTATATGAATCACTTAAACTCTCTAGTCCTTGGTACTCATTTATAAGATGAAGTGGGTGGAGTTAGACTGAATCAAGTGGTTCTTAACAGTTTTTTTTTTTTTTTTTTGCATAATGTACTCCTTTGGCAACCTTGTGAAGCCTATGGACCCTTTCTCAGAAACCTGTCTTTAAATAACTAGAGGAAATTCCCAATTTCATTTAGAAGCTAGTGGAATAACCTTTATTTAACATTTATTTAACACTCAGTAGGTGCCTGACACTTAAGACTTTTGCTCAACTATCATCTCATTTGATCTTCACAACAACTCTGGAAGGTAGGCATGATCTCCATTTTACAGATGAGGTTATTGAAGCAAAGGGAGATTGGAACTCAGGTCTTCCTGACTGTAGGCCCAGCAACTCTATTGGTTGTGCCACCTGCCTTGGAATCTTTCTGCAGATCCATGGATCCCAAGCTCAGAAACTGGAGTTAGATGGTCTTGGATGCCTCTTTCAACTCTAAATCTGTGAGCCCCTGAACCTAAATGTAATTTGAAAAAAAGCGGCTCCTCCCACTTCAATGAGATCTTTCTGAGAGGTCCCCCAGCTTCCCATTTTCATTTAGCAGCCCTATTAATTATGCAGTATCATCTACACCTTTCCATTGTTACTGCAGCTCCCTTTATCTCCTTGATTAGCTTGTTTATTTGCCTGTGAAGCAGCCAGTTGAAGCCAAACCATTGTTCAGGAATTCCAGCAGAGATGGAAATGCAGTCCTAGAAAACTGGCATTTAAGGAAACACTTGTTTCCCTTCTGAAGGAAGTGGAAGTTTGGCTGCTGTCCAGTCCTGAAGCCCTTCAGGCCTTTGCCATCCTATTTTGCTAAGGATATCTTATCAGAACCCCTCTCTCCCCTGCAATTACATTTTCTCAATCATGGCACAGTAAAAGCTAATTATTCTGATTCAATGCACCTGGTTTTCTCTCAAACTTAAAGCTGTTAGTGCTAGAGACTATGCTCTCATTAAACTAGGGCTAAATAAAAATCATCATGGACACAAGAGAATAAACAGTGCCTAACCAAATGGCTCTGTGGGATGTGAGTTAGAGCACTACAGGAATCTTCCTTGCTTATCTCCTCTCACTGAAATGCTTAGTTAGCATCTCATTAGGAAATTGAGCTATGCCTAAGGTCACATACCTCTCATAGCCCGGGTCCTTAATCTGGGGCACAGATAATAGGGGGTCCATGAACTTGGTTGGGAAAAATACATCTTTATTTTTCATTAGTCTATAATTGAAATGTAGCATTTCCCTCTATTATAAATGTGGCAACAAAACAAGGCAATCTTAGCAGCAATTGTTACTTTGTCACCAATAGAAATCATAGATATTTTTGTATCACATTATAGTTGTTGAAGATAGTTTGAGATAGTAGGTGGATAAGCAGGTAAATAGATAGAGTAATAGAGCATTTAAGGACCTGTGTAAAGTGCTGGGAATACAAATACAAGCAAAATGAAAGTTCCTTCCATTAAGGAACTTTCATACATGGAAAATGGAACAATTTAGAAAAGTAGTCCAGAGAGTAGAGGTTGAGCTGGGTGAGAAGTGAATATGGCTAGCACGAGCATTTTCTCAAATGGAGGTCCCGGGGAGGAATTTACCAATTAGAAGATGGTGCTATAGAGATGGAGGTTTTGTACACATGGAAGACCATGTGGGGAACTAGTTCCAGGAGTCAAGAGGTG
Organism: Gymnobelideus leadbeateri; assembly: GCA_011680675.1. NCBI lineage: Eukaryota > Metazoa > Chordata > Mammalia > Diprotodontia > Petauridae > Gymnobelideus > Gymnobelideus leadbeateri. The sequence continues at coordinate 92,851 of WOXC01003712.1, forward strand.
AGCATGTCTGGTGCTCATCACTACTTCAAAATTATTGTAGTTATTTGATCCATTGCTAGATATATTACTATAATCCAAATTTGTTTATTAAAATATTTTGATAACCATATGCCAACATTATTGGCTTCCTTTATAATCCTATGTATGTTATTTTGAGAATATATTCTGAGATTATTCTGAGAAGATATCCATAGGCTTTGTCAGATTGTCAAAAGGATTTAGAACACAAAAAATTAAGAATTCCTGCCTTGTAGAAAGTTTTCATGGATTTTGAACCTGGAAGGGAATTTAAAGTTCACCTGGCCAAATGACTTTCCAAGAGAAACCTAGAGTCGGGAGAGGTTAATCCACTTAGACCAAGGTTATACAGAAAATAGGGAACAAAGTTTTGGATTTGAACTCAGTTCTTTTGACTCTAAATCTAATGCCTTTTTGCTTTCTCCTACCATAGAAATCTCACTAGGCTGGGAGGCAGGGGGTACTGAGTATCTCTGAAAGGGCACAAGGGGAAATAGGAATGTATTCAACAAGACATAGTTTTGCATAATCATTCTGCTAGAGTCAAAAATAAACAAAGAACCTTTTATATTTGCTGCAGTCCACCATCTCTGAGTGGGAATGGCTAAAGAGCTTCCTGGGTGCTTTAGGGTAAATAACAGCAATTGGGGATGGTTTGCTATAATGTATATTTGAGGAAAATATATATAATAGCATCAGAATAATCAAAAACCTGTGGAGAGGGGGAGTAGTTAAAAATTGTTTGACCAATTTCCAGAGCACAGATTTTTTTTCTTCACAAATATAGCTCATTTGTAATCCTATTCTTAATGGTACTTAGTAAAAGATGGATAGAGAAATTAACTTTCCAAAAGAAAATTTTTAGCTGTTGGCGGTAAGAGTGTGGGTGTGTCGGGGGTTGGAGAATTATTTCAGGCTTAGGAAATTAAAAAAAAGGTAAATACCAGGTACCTAGAACCAATGGGAAAAAAAAGTCCAGTGGGTGGTGGTAAAAGTTTCACTTTGTTGGCTACTCAACATGTGACAAGTAGAAGAAAATATACCAATGAGGAGAGGATGGGTCAAAGGAACATACTATAACAAAAGACTCCAAATTTTGCAATTTCTAGGACTGATGCACCACCTCTGTTAGAATTCTTTTTTTTTTTTTTAAAGCAATTGGGGTTAAGTAACTTGCTCAAGGTTACACGGCTAGTCATTATTTATGTGTGGGTGCTCATTTTCTGAGGCCAGATTTGATCTCGGGTCATCCCAACTCCGAGGCCGGCGCTCTTACTCATTGCGCCACCTAGCTGCCCCTGTTAGAATTCTTAAAGAGAATTTTGGCCCAATGATTTTTAAATTTTTTTTTTTTGTTGTTGTTATTTGTTCTCAAAGAGGACCATAAATAATGTCAGGGAGGTGATGCCATGGAAATGTTAAGAAGAAGAAATTGAGGTCAAGGCAAGCTAAGTGAAGCAAGGTAAAATACAGGTAAAATGGTCAATCTGTTATTTAAAACCAGGTCCTCTGCCTCTGAATCTTAGAGTTTTCCTATAATACCCCACTTATCCTTCTTTTAGTTTCAAATATAAACCCTTTTGTGATTACATATCTTAGTAGGGTTCCATATCTGCTCTCCACTATTTCATAAGATAATTTTGTTCATAGTCTCTCATAGTTTTTCCGCTGTAGTATTTTTTAAACTTAAATGACTTTGTATTCTGTTCTGGTTTAGGCCTGTCTCAGGATGGTTTCCTTATCGTTTAGGTTTGATACTAGAATAAAATGAGATACCAGTAGATAACAAAAATAGATTTGTGTAGCCACATCAGAAGGATATTTAACAGGACAGACATATAAGATCCCCCAAGTTGAGTCTGCCAAGCAAAACTCCATTGCTTGAGTTGCCCATTGTGGTCCACTAGTCAAGCATCAGGGAGTGGTCCTGGGGTAGACTATTTTGTACTCAGGAGATGAAGAAATGATGTCAATAGCCTGAGCCTTTAGTCTTCTGACCAAACCAAGTTTTGAGGATGCTCTCAATACTCTTTTTTAAAAAAATTAAACAAATGCTTTATTAACTTCTGGATTACATCATTCATTTCCACCAGATTATGAGTTACATTTTCCCCCCATTTTTTCCCTACCCACCACCCCAGAACAGCAGTCCCACTAGATATCCCCTCATCCAATCTGCTCTCTCCCATATCTTCTCCCATACCCCCTCCGACTCTGCCATTAGGGCAAGGTGAATCTCAGCCCCAATGCCTGGACGTCTTATGAAGCATTTAATTTTAAAACTTCGATTTTCAGATCCATTCCCTTCCTCCCCTGTCACCCACTCCCCCTGAGAAGATAAGCAATTCACTACATGCTATACATGTATAGCTATGCAAAACACCACCATAGTAGATATATTGTAAAAGACTGCTTAGATTTCCCTCCCACCTATCTCACCTCCCGCCTGGTCCATTCCCCACCTTGATCCTGTCCCTCTTTGATAGTGGGTACTTCCAACCTCCCCTCCCCCCAGAATGCCCTCCCCTCCATCATCCCCTCCTCTCATCCCCCTTTCCCCTACTCAGGAGAGTGAGTGAGGGTAAGATATTCCATTTAGTATGTATGTGATTTTCTCCTTGAGCCAACTTCAATGAGAATATGCTTTTGCCTTTTTGCCTTCCTGTTCTTCCTCTCCCCTGCAACTACTTCCCCTTGCCTCTTCTTCATGAGATAGTTTACCCTACACTGTCTCTCTCCATCTCCTCTTGCCACTTTCCTCTCTCACCTCTTGGCTTCACCTCTTAAGAATCATCCCTTCCTTGGGGCAGCTAGGTGGTGAAGTGAACAGAGCGCTGGCCCTGGAGCCAGAAGTACCCAAGCTCAGATCCGGCCCCAGACAGCCAACACACAAACAAAAACCCAGCTGCATGACCCCGGACAAGTCACCCAACCCCACTTGCCCTCCAAAAAAAAAAGAATCATCCCTTCCCATCAAATTCAACCTGTGCCCTCTATCCATGTATACCTGTGAACATATGCCATGTATCCTTCTTCAATTATTTTCATAATGAGAAAGGTTTCATCAAACACAGTTATTGTTTTTCCATGTAGGAATGTAAATAGTCCAACTTTGATAAATTCCTTTTGATTTCTTTTCCTTGATTGCCTTCTCAAGCATCTCTTGCTTCTTGTGTCTGAATGTCAGATTTTCTATTCAACTCTGGTTTTTTCATCAAGAATGCTTGAAAGTCCTCTCTTCCACTGAATGACCATATTTTCCCCTGAAACAAGATACTCAGTTTTGCTGGGTAGGTGACCCTTGGCTTCAATCCCAGCTCTTTTGCCCTCTGGAATATCATATTCCATGCCCTTCGATCCCTCAGTGTAGAAGCTGCCAGGTCCTGGGCTATTCTGATTGTGTTTCCACAATATTGAAATTGTTTCTTCCTGGCTGCTTGTAGTATTTTCTCCTTGATCTGGGGATTCTGGAACCTGGCTATAATATTCCTGGGAGTTTTCTTTTTGGGATCTTTTTCAGGAGGTGATCAGTGGATTCTTTCAACCTCTATTTTGCCCTCTGGATCTAAAACATCAGGGCAATTTTCCTTGAGAATTTCTTGAAGGGTGATTTCTAGGTTCTTTCTTTGATCATGGCTTTCAGGTAGTCCAATAATTTTTAAATTGTCTCTCCTGGATCTATTTTCCAGGTCAGTGGTTTTTCCCATAAGATATTTCACATTGCCTTCTAATCTTTCATTTGTTTGGATCTGCTTAACAGCATCTTGATTTCTCATAAAGTCACTAGCTTCCATTTGCTCCAGTCTAACTCTGAAGGAATGAATCTCCTCAGTGAGCTTTTGAGATTCTTTTTCCATCTGGCAAATTCGACTTTTTAAGGCATTCTTCTCCTCATTGCCTTTCTGAGCCTCTTTTGCCATTTGAGTTAGTCTATTTTTTAAGGTGTTATTTTCCTCAGTCAGGCTGTTGACTGTCATTTCATACTTTTCTTGCATCTTTTTCATTTCTCTTCCCAAATTTTCCCCCACTTCTCTTATCTGCTTCTTAAGGTCCTCTATGGCCTGTAGCCAGCTTGTATTTTCATTTGGGGCTTTTGGTGCAGGAGTTCTGACCTCACAGTCCTCCTCCATGCTTTGATCCTCTTTGCCCCTAAAACAGGAGTCCAATGTTGAACTTTTCTGTTTATTTTGTTTCATTTGCCTAGGCATGTTGCCACTTAATTACTTGATTTTTAGGCTTGTTGCCACAGAGGACTCTGCCACCAGACAGGGGAGCTTCCACCCAAACGTGGGGTCTTCACAACTTCCGCCAGTTGGGTGGCCTCTGAAAAGCCTCCACCCACTCTGGCAAATTGGATACCCACCCCAAACTTCCCCCCCAGACCACAATCCAGATCCAGGCAGTTTAAAGCAAGAGTAATTAACCCCCAGACTGATTGCTGGATCTCCCTACAGTTCTCAGACCAGGAGCTAGAGCCACTACTGATGCTGCAAAATGGCTTCTGTGCTGCAGTTTCTTCAGCAGCTTTTCGCCCCCAGGGGAGGAAGCCATGTGTTCCCCAAATACTGGTCCCAAAGTCCATAGGGCACTAACCTCTCACTTTGTCCTAGACATATCTGTGCTGATAATTCTGGAATCGCCACAATTGCTGGTGTTCTGGGATTCCTCCAGCCGGTTGAAGGCCCGGCCGCCCTGGGGCTAAAACCGAGGACCTGGGCTCGGCTCTGCACGCTGTGTGCTGCGTTGTTGGTTCCCAGCCTGCTGTGCTGCCTACTCTCAGAGCGCTGTGCTGGCCACTCCCTGCAGGGCTGTCCTCAGCAGGAGGTTAGCTTCTCTGTGCCGTTCTGTGGGTGCTGTGGCTCCAGAAGTTGTTTGGAGTCCCCTTTCACATTGTTTGAAATTTGTGTGATGCTCTCAACACTCTTAAGCAAAGACAAGCTTAACTCACAGGAGGAAAGAGATTAGGATATTACTCCTACCACAAAATCTGAACCAGCATTGGCCCTGGCTACCATATGTTTCTGCTTCAAAAGGATATCAAGTCTTACTAACTTGCAAAGTGAGGCTGTTCCTTACCTTCATGTATATATATATATATATATATATATATATATATATATATATATATATTTACTTGTTTATAAAGTTTCATAATTTATGAGCTTCTGTTCTTAACATGAACTATATTTTCAAATGCATTTTTTATTATCCTTTTCCAGACCCACCTTCAAATAGAGGTGTACACATGTACTGATCAGGGGTGGCTAAGTGGCACAGTGAATAGAGCACTGTCCCTGGAGTCAGGAGGACCTGAGTTCAAATCCAGCCTTAGACACTTAATACAAAGCTAGCCCTGTGACCTTGGGCAAGTCACTTAACTCCAATTGCCCTACCTTCTCCCCTCCAAAAAGCAAAAAAAAATTTAAAAAAGATCAACTGATCTATTTATATCTTGATCTGACTTGGAGAAACTTGAAAAGTTCTAGGACTTCTCTACCTTCACTCTCTCTGCAGCAGATGAAGGGGCATAAGCTGCAGTTATCTTCACGGCTGTCTCTTTGCTGATGTCCATTATGAATTGTGCAAGATAAGATAACCTAATGTTCCATGAAGTGTTATTTCTTATGGTCTTTGAGGTTATTAATGAAAGCCATTCTGCCCACTCTTCTGTTTGCCTGTGAAACAGTCTTCCACTAAGCTAAATCTTTCTTCTCTGGTTTCCCTTATTGCAGTAATGTCAGCAGCCCTGCATATCATTGGACAGAGATAGAGTTCCTACAATTAAATTAATATTTGTAGACACTCTGAAAACGATGTGATTCTTAGGATATGCAGTTACCCCTTTTGCCATTCTCCCACAGCACAGAAGTGGAAAGGGGCTTCAAAGGCCTGATTAGGAGCATATTTTGCTGTTTCATACTTGGCCGTGGTCAGAGGATCCCTCACTGAACACTCTGCTAGTAATGAGTTTCTTCATGCCTAGCCAGGCTGATCCTCAGACAGCAGGTTCAGACCATCAGTAAAGTTGTATTTCAAGCCTTTCATAAGGGTCTCATCTTATTTCTGCCTCCTAGTTTCCCTGCATTTCTTCATGTCTCAACCAAAATACCTCTTTCTGCAAAAAAAGTCTTTCTCAGTCATCTTTAATCTTGGGGCCTTCCCTTTGAGACCACCCCAAATTTATTCGGTATAGATTTTGTTTATACAGAATTGTTTTCATTAGACCATGATCTTCCTGAGAGCGAGGATTATCTCTTACCTTTCTTTCTGTTTCTGGCATTTAGCACAGTGTCTGGCACTTAGATGCTTAAAGTTTAATGATTGCCTTACTGAAAATCCACTTCTTCTAAAATTGAATTTGTCAGGCTAATTTCCCAATATAATTTCCATCTCCTATTGGGTAATTAAGCTGATTTCTTTTAAGCATTTGGTGGCTGAATTAAATTCCAGAAAGCCACAAAACACAGAGAGGAAATTAGTGACTTTTCAGTGTCTGGTATTTGAGGTGAGTAATAACAGAAACAATCCACAAACCAAATAAATACATAAATAGATAGTTCTAAACAGTCTATTTTCAGAGCTCCATATCACTTATTCGGTATATTAGGACTGTATCTTTTGTAAAATCAAATACTGAAATCAAAATCGCCTATTAACCTATGCTTGGACTTGTTTTCTTAGAATTATTTCAGGACTGTCAGGTCCAACTCAGATGTTTTACAATTCATCAATAATGATTTGTGTCTGGCTGACTTCAAATGCTACCATCTCTATTCAAATTCCACTGAGGACAAAAGCACTGCTGAAGAGTAAAAACTAAGAGAACACCCCACTTCGGAGTCCTAGAACACTATTTGCTTCCCAGAATAATCTCTGTACTTTTTTCATTTCAACATGCTGACGTAAACACTGTGCCAAACTGGACAAAAAAGGGAAGGAGAAAATTTCACTTCAGGGAAACCTACAAGGACTGGGGGCGGGGGGGTTGCCAAAAGACCATACAATCTCCTAGGCCATGGGTTTTGTTCTATGTCACGGACCCCTTGGACTCTCTGGTGAAGCTTATGGACCCTTTCTCAGAATCATAATTTTAAGTAATTGATAGAAATGCTAAATTTTAGTTAGAGGTCAGTGAAAATAAAAATCTTTTTCTTCACTCATCCAAGTTCAAAGACCCCCTTGAAATCTTTCCCCTAAGAAGTTTGTAGATTTTAGGTTAATCATGCCTTCTGGGATATTTCCTGTCAGACTGGAGGAAAACCACATGGAAAACTATGAGGCTGTCAGCTGATTTGTAGGAGTGGAAGAAGAGGTTAAAAGAGGTTACAGATGTTAAAAGAATACCAGATCATCCAGAAGATATAACAACAGCAAAAGCAACAGTAGCTCATAACTGATCAGAGTGCTGGTCCTGGAGTCAGAAGACCTGAGTTCAAAGCCCACCTCAGAAACTTTCTGTGTGACCCACAGCAAGTCACCTTAATATCTGTCTGCCTCAATTTCCTGATCTGTAAATAATAATAGTAATCTCATTTGTAAAATGGGTATAACAAAGTACCTCCCAGGGTTGTTGTGAAGATAAAATGAGGTGTCACCAATACACATAAGGATCCTATTTAATCCATTCTCCTCAAATATATTGCCTTCTTGGTCATCCCCCCTCTTATCACTTAACTTAAATCTCTCTCTGTCTACTGTCTCCTTTACTACTGCCAACAAACAAGTCCATGTATCTACCATCCTCAAAAACCCCTCACTTCATCCTTATGTCAGTCATATTTCTTCTGCTTTTTGTGGCTAAACTCCTTAAAAAAGGCCATTTATGGGGTGGCTAGTTGGTGCAGTGAATAGAGCACTGGCCCTGAAGTCAGGAAGACCAGGAAGTTCAAATCCGGCCTCAGGCACTTAACACTTACTAGCTATGTGACCTAATTGCCCTCCCCCCCCCAAAAAAAAGCAAAAAAAAGGGTCATTTACAATAGGAGGCTTCATTTTCTCTCTTTATACTCACTTCTTAACCACGTACATCTACTTCTAACATCATTATTCCACTGAAACTGCTCTCTTTGGTTACCATGATCTCTTAATTACCTTAATACTCATGTTCCTTTACATCTCTGCAACTTTTGACACTGATCCCCCTCTTCTCCTTGATACTCTCCTCCCTAGATGTTTGGGACACTGCTTTTTCTTCATTGTCCTCCTATCTAGCAGACTTTTCCTTTTCAGTCTCTTGCTGGATCCTCATCCAGATAACTCCCTCTAATTGAAGGTGACCCACAGTGCACTGTCCTGGGTGCTCTTCTCTTCTCCCTCTATACTAATTCACATGCTCATTTAGCTCCCAAAGATTTAATTACCACTTCTAGGCTGACAATTCTTAATTCTACATATACGTCCCTAACCTCTCTGCTGACCTCTAACGTTTCCAGTCTTACATCTCCAAATGTTTTTCAGACATCTCTAACTGGATTCCAGTAGAAATCTCAAACTCAACATTTCCAAACCAAACTCATTATCTTTCCCCTCAAACTCTTTTTCCCCTCCAACTTTCATAATACTGTTAAAGGTAACATCATCCAGGGGCGGCTAGGTGGCGCAGTGAGTAGAGCGCCTGCCCTGGAGTCAGAAGGACCTGAGTTCGGAGCCGGCCTCAGACACTTAACCCACACAAACAAAAAAAACCTAGCCGTGTGACCTTGGGCAAGTTACTTAACCCCAATTGCCCTAAAAGGGGCGGCTAGGTGGCGCAGTGAGTAAGAGCGCCGGCCTCGGAGTTGGGATGACTCGAGATCGAATCCGGCCTCAGAAAATGAGCACCCACACACAAATAATGACTAGCCGTGTAACCTTGAGCAAGTTACTTAACCCCAATTGCTTAAAAAAAAAAAAAAAAAAGGTAACATCATCCTCTCAGTCTCTCAGGCTTGCAACTTAGGTGTCATCCTCAACTCCTTGATTTTCTTTTAACTCCCACGTCCAATTTATTGCAAAGGCCTGCTGATTTCACCTTTTAAACATCTCTAGAATATACTTCTTTCTCTCATCCATTACTGTCATTACCTTGGTGTAGGCCCTTATCAGACTATTGCAATAGCCTGTTGGTTAGTCTGCCTGTCACAAGTATCTTCCCATTGAGTCCATCTTCCATTCAGCTGTCAAAATGATTTTCTTAAAGAACAAATCTGATTTGTACTACTCAATAAACTCCAGGGGTTCCATATTTTTTCCAGGATCAAATACAAAATCCTCTATTTGGCATTCAAAACACTTCATAAACTAGCACCTCCTCTCCACCCCCCCCCCCCCGCTGACCCACAACCTTTACCCCCTGCCATATACTTTTTATCCAGTGATAGTGGCTTCCTTGCTATTGTTCCATGAACAAGACACTCCATCTTCTGTCTCTGGCACTGGGCAGAGAATCTGGCTATTCCAAATGCCTAGAATGCTATCCCTCCTTGACCACCATCCTCAAAACCCCCTCACTTCATCCTTCCATCAGTCATATTTTTTCTACTTTTTGGGGCTAAATTCCTTGAAAAAGGTCATTTACAATAGGAGGCTCCATTTTCTCTCTTTATACTCACTTCTTAATCACATACAATCCACTTCTGACCTCATTGTTCCACTGGCAAACTGCTCTCTTTGGTTACCAGTGATCTCTTAATTACCTCAATACTCATGTTCCTTTGCCTCTCTGAGGCTTTTGACGCTGATCCCCCTCTTCTCCTTGATACTTCTGACTTCCCTGGCTTCCACCAAGTCCCAACTAAAACCCCATTTTCTCCAGGAATTCTTTCCCAACCCCTCTTAGTTTTAGTGTCTTCCCTCTTTTAATCATTTTTTCCTACTTTTCATATAAATATATATATATATATATATATATATATACTTATACATACATATATGTATATATATGTGTGTATCTATGTAGAGAGACAGAGAGGAGGGATTGAAGGAGAGTGAGTGGGAGAGAGGGAGGGAGAGAGAGAGAGAGAGAACTTGTTGGTACACATTTGTTTGCTTGCCTTCCCCATTAGACTGTGAGCTCTTTGAAAGCAGGGGCTATCTTTTGTCTCTTTTTGAAGATATATATTAGTAACTGATATTTACATGGCATTTTAATGTTTGCAAAACATTTTATAAGGACTATCCTATTTGAGCCTAACACAGCCCAGTGAGGTAGAGATATAATTATTATGATTCCCATTTTACATATGAGGGAACTAATCCTGTGAGAGTTGAAGTGATTTGCCATGGTCACAAGTGTTGGAGGTGGGATTCAAATCTAGGTCTCCCTGACCCCAAGTTAACTATTCTGTGCCTCTTTATGATACGGTATGGCATCTATACTCTGTAAATAAGCAAACATATTCTCTGTGTACATTGCTTCAATTTTATAGACATTTTAGGACTCTTAATTTTCAACTATGGCTGCCAGATGAACAGGAAATTTCTGGAAGTGCTAATGCACCCTTGCAAGTGTATATCTTCTGACCTCATTTAAATCGTCTCTAGCATCTTTGTGGCTCCTCATCTTTAAGTGCCAGCCTGAAAAGAAATGAATTGTTCTATTTAAGCCGAGGGGATTTTATTAGATGCACTTTGAAAACATCCACTGAATTGTATTTTGGAGGCAGTAAATCTTATGATCTTCCCAGGGAACATTGAGATTTCTTAGTGATATTCTCTCAAAAGATAAAATAGCCATCGATTAGTTAGGATTTTCATTTTTACTCACTTCCCTTGGTTTCCTTTACAGGAAAAGTTTATGGATCACTCTCCATCCCCATTGCTAAGATGGAACAAGAGAGAAAGCACTATTTGAAATTTCTGCACTTTCCCCCCATATTTCTAGGCCTCTAGGAAAAAATATGTATCGGTCCCTTCATCCCTTCCATCCTGTGATGCCAAGAGAATGTATTCAGCTTTTCTTCACGGATGGCAATCATGTGTGTTTATGCAGGGCAGCATCTGGTCCTTTGTTAAATAGTAACATCAGCTTAATTACATATTTCTTGTTCTTATGGTAACAAGAATTAGTCTGGCATTCCGTGGGAGCCCTTTTTGTATAATGTACCATCTGGTCCTCTGTGATAAGGAAATAATTGATTATTTTGAAGTGTTTTAACTCATCCTTCCTACCCCATAAAAAACAGAGAAGGCACCCAAACCCTAACACATTCACATTTTCTCTTAAATGGTTTAAGTGGAAGCAGCTTTATCTATCCAACTGTCTACATATACTTTCCTTTGGTACCTGGAAAAAACCCCACAGAAATGTTTTCCTTAGAATCTTGTTTTACAAAAGACCATTTTCAAAGACTGCTCCAATATGCAAAATAAAGACATTCAAGTTTAGTCATCATCATGTTCGTTATTTATAGTTTCTCCCCAGAAAGAAGTTTTATCTCCTGTGATGGAAAATTCCTGGTCTTGTTAATTACCAAGCCTAAAAGCACAAGGGGCAAAGACAGACAGTATCAGCAAAGGAAAGAGAACAGAAACCAGGGCCAAAAGAATTGGAGCACGAAATCAAAGCTCTAGGTGTGTGCATGAACATAGCAATGACTTAAGCACAAATGGCCATTAGGGAAAATAACGATGAAATGTCAGTTAAAACCCAAGAACCTACAACCCTCAATTAACCAGATTTTTTCTTCCTCTACTTGAATTTTAAAGAAAGAAACAATGACCATCAGAATATGCTGACATTCAGGGCTTAATAGAAATAAACAAACCAAAAATATTTCAGTTTCCAACGCATGTCCTCAAACCACCACAGAATCACAAAAAACAAAAATAGCAAAATTTCACAGTAAGAAGGGATCACACACATCATTAAGTTTAACCCTTACCTGAGGAAGAATCTCCTCTAGGTCATACTTGACATATTTTCACTCAAGTTTTACTGGAGCACTTCCAGGGATGGGGGAACCTTTCCCACTCTGTTACAAACTGTTCTGTTTATGGATAAATATAATTAGGAAGTATTGCATTATATCTCAAGGTTTCAATACAACTTCCACCCATCGCTAATCAGTGCTCTTCCTAAAATGTGAGATGCAGAGCTGAGCGTAGTATTCCAAATGTGGTCTAACCACAGCAGAGGAAAAGTGAGACTCAGTCCTACATTTTTTTTAATACAGGAGAAGGTTAGATTGGCTTTCTTGAAAGAACACATTGTACCAGGAGACAGGAAACTGGACAGTAGTATTGACTTTGCCATTATGTGACTTGGGGCAAGTTACTTAATGTCTTGGATCTGAGCTTTTCCTGTCAAATAAAAGAATTTGACACAATCTCTAAACTTCTTTACAGCCAGTGCATTTGTTGAAGGTCTCTTCCATAACTTTAATGGACTCTTTTAATATTGATGGCTTATTACATAAATTAACATTTATAGTTATAACTTCTGAAACAAAGCAAGACAAACATCGTATTTCTAGACATTGATTTGTAATAGTGCTCTGGGGAAAACACTGTCATCATATAACAAAGTCCTAGATGATTTTAATTATTGGATACTAAGTCCACTCACTGAAAAATACCTTGGGTCTTCCTGTGTGAATGTCAAAAGGTATTTTCCAATTTATTGAAGATGTTCTCACCAGGTTCAAATGAAAAATGGGATTCCCTTTCAATGGAGAGAATGCACAGGTGTGTATCCTTTTTTTCTGATCGGTAGAATTGTGCTGATTGCACGAAACCCTGAGATTCAATTAAATTAAATAGCGTTTATTAAAATTTTATGTTTTATGTGGCTAGAGGCTCATTTCAAAGCCCCAGTTCCCTTATCTGTGAAATAGGGATATTTGTATGTATTATATGTATTATAATTATTAATATGTATTATCTACTTCAACAACTTGTTAAGATATTCATTCATGTAAGATGGTTTGTAAACTTTGAAGGGATGTATTAGTTTGGTTGTTGCATTTGTTTTCACTGTTGTGTTGATGATGATAATCTAAACTAGATCCTGGGGATACAAAGATGAAGAATAAATTATCCTTTCTCTGAAGGAACTTACCTTCAACTGGAGTGCCACAGATAATTAAGGTAATTAGAGAAAGGAAAGAACCTTAACAACTGGGGAAATCAGGAATGACTTCCTTCTGAAGGAAGTGACTAGAACTAAGTCAATGAGAAGGAGAGAGGAGGAAGGAGCACTCTCTAGGCACAAGGAATGGAACTTTAGAGGAGTATCATGCAAATTAAAGCCACTTAAGAGTTTAATGTAGTAATCTACACAGGGTTGGTTGGTTGGTTGTTGTCCTTTATGTTTGAAGAGGACCAAAATGATATCACTCTATTGAGGTCAGTGGTGGCTTATCAGACCAATAGGAATTCAGAAGGCTCTACCATGGTTTGGGCATGAATAATCTAGATGAACATTTGGAGTGGAGATGTCTCAATTTGTGCATCTCATTTCTTTTGGGCTACTGCAATTCTGCTTTGCTCCTAGAGCATAGTGCCTTTTTGATGTGGGCACACCATTCTAGGTGGTTCTAGACCACAATCTGCTATGTCTCACAATTGATTTCAAAGTTCTTCAGAGAGAAGTTCTTCAGTTTTGTCACAGAACTGGCATACAATACTGACAAACTTCTTCGGGCAAACAAATTTTGTCATGGTCTTCAATGATCCCTCAGGACAGGCAGTATCAAAGGCCTTGGGAGATTGACAAATGTTGTGTACAGACCTCTGTTCTGGCCTGACATTTCTCCTGGAATTATTGGGTAGAAAACACCACAATGACCATTCCTCAGCCCTTTCTGAAGTCCCACTGGCTCTCAGGTAGATGATCATCTTCCAGGTGAAGGATCAGCCTATTAAGAAGGACTTTGGCAAAAATCTTGTCAGCAATGATGAAGAGAGAGATATCACACGGTGACTGGACACTCTGTGTCCTTTTCCTTTATAGAGATAGACAATGGAGGCATCCTTGAATTCCTTGGGAATAACCTTCTCTTGACATATAACATGGAAGATTTTAGTCAGCTTTTGTATGAACAGGACTCCCTGTCTTGTAAATCTCTGCTGGAATAGAATCAGCATCACGTGCTTTGCCACACAAGAGGAGTCTAATGGCATTCAAAAGCTCTTCTTCAGTTAGTAGTCTAGCTAGAGAGGGACTAACTTCAACCTCAGGCATATGGTCAATGGCTTCAGCATTAGTAGTTGAAAACAGTATGGAAGTGTTCAGCATATCTCCCATCATGTCCTTATCACTAATCAATGTGGCTCCATCAGGGCTGAGTAGTTGAGATGTGCCATAGATTTTTGGCCCATTAATAGCCTTGAGGGCATCAGAAAAGCACCTTGGATTGTTACTATAGTGTAAAACTGAATCTCATCTGCCTTCTTATTGAGCCAAGAATTATTCATCTCTAAGTTTCATTTGTACTTTACTACACCCTGATTATTTAAATTATTTATTTTTAGTTTTCAACTTTCACTTCCATAAGTTTTAAATTTTCTCCTCCTTCTTCCCCCCCAGATGACTAGCAATCTGATATGAGCTCTACACATACATTCCCTATTAAACACATTTTCACATTAGTCATGTTGCATAGAAGAATTATAGTAAGTGGGAAAATCATGAGAAAGAAAAAAATAAAACAAAAAAGAAAATAGTTTGCTTCATTCTGCATTCTGACTCCATAGTTTTTCTCTGGATGTGGCTGGCATTTTCCATCATTTGCCTTCGTGTCCTTTCAAATTGTTTTAGATCCTTGCATTGCTGAGAATGACTTGTACTTTGCTTTTGATGGAATTAAATGCTGCCTTTAATTAAATGGATGAACTATCCTGCTGGTAAACCCTATGGAGATCTCATTTTTTGTTTAGCAGCTTCTGAATTTCCCCATCATTTTCATTAAATAAATCTTGATGTTTCTGAGTATTCTAGTCCAGATGAGTAAGTGTGGTACTGTACACAAATATTTGAAAGCTGCCCACTCCTTTTCTGCTCCACTGTTGCCAACCATGTGCTGGTTTAACTTTCTCTCCAAGTTAGCAGTAAAAAAGATTGTTCACTCATGGAAAGGCACTTTAATTTGTTGACGTTAAGTCTTCTAGTAGTTGTCTTGCCCTAGGGCTGCTACTTTAGTTGAGTGAGAATGTTTAGCTTGAAGAGGATAAGTCTATTATTGGTTCAGCACTCAGTACCACACATCGTCTTTGTCACTCTCACATCCTGTCTGTCTCTTCTCCTCACAATATCATAGTCTATTGCTGTGAGGGTGCATGCATAAAGTTTTATTGCATTTAGATAAATGAATACAGTGTTGGTGATGAGAAGATCATGAGACACACAAGTCATTTATAGTAAGTGACTGTTGCTGCTGCCATTTTTTATTCCATTCCTCTCAAGGACTTCCTGCCATGTCTGATAGTCTCTGCTTATTCTGGCATTAAAGTCACCCAGAATTACAATCTTGACCTCTTTTGGCATGTTAATGATAAAGGTCTCCAAGGCTTCATAAATTTTTTTAACCTCATCAGGGTTTGTCATGGTGGGAGCATGCACACTGATGATGGTGGTATGGTACTTTCCTGCAAGTGGCAATAACATTGTCATGAACCTGTCATTTATTCCTTTTGGGAGACATACAAGCTTGTTGACTAGATTATTTTTGATTGTAAAACCTACACCAGCTTCATGACACTCTCCATCACTTTGTCCGTTGCAGAAAAATATGTATACTGCTTCAACTTTGGTAAGCTGACTTTCATTTTCCAACTTTGTTTCATTTAGAGAACTATTTGGTTGCAATAACTGTTGAGCTCTCTCATAACAAGAGCTGTTTGTCTTTTATCTATACTAGAATTCATGTTTTTCATAGGTGTGTGCACATTCCATGTGCCAATGGTTAGTGAAATCATCTTCACAAAAGTGTTCATATATAATTTTTTTGTGTTTAGATAGCAGGGTAGGATCCCTACCTGCTGTAATGAACAAGCCAGGGCTAGCTTAGGTGAAGCAGACATTTTAGGACATTTTTCCTAGCCCCTTCTTTATGCCAGGAGGTGAGCAGTGTGGTCCTTATAATTTTAGTTGATGCTGACCAGGGTTGATCTTTAGAAACTTTCTTTGATTAAAACTTCAGCAGTGTGGTCCTTTAAAAGGCTACTCAGACACCCAGGGACCTGCTGAATTCCACTGCTCCTTTAGTCCAGTGAGATGTACCTATGGCCTGGGTGACCTATGTTCAGGCTTGTGACTCTAGCTCCCAATATATCCACACCTGTTGCTTTATCACTTGACCATCTTCATAGGATTTTGAGGTAGGTAAAAAATGGTCAAATGTTATGGGTGATGTCTTTTGACTCACACATAAAAAGTGAGGCAGTGTTGCAGGAAGTCATCCTCACTCTCTCTTCCAGAATTGCAAAAGTCCAAAGTCAAGATGACTAACGATGGCTCAAGATGCAGGGGACCTTGGCATCTTCAATGTGTATCCAACCCCTAAGCTCTCCACAGCACCTGAATCAGCCACCTTCATGGACATTGGAACAAATTATTCTCATCTATTTATTCTACTAGGGTAAGTCTTCACATGCTTGGGGTAGACAGCCCCCTAACTCACCAATGGTTTTGAGACCCCTTGGCTATGCTTAACCTGGTTTAGCTCATTTGCCAAAACAGTTTAGCAGTATGTGGCCTTTGTACATGCTATACCTCCTTGGAGTCATAGGTGAGAGTTGGGTGGCTAGTTGGTCACCAAAGTTGTAAATCAGCCCCCAAAAAGGCTTGGCAGCCTTAACATCAAAGGTGCTATTCTTCCTTGAGCACCTGTACACCCCAGTCTACACAGGAATAGTAAAATGGATGAAGAACACAAATTGCCCAGATGACGGTACGTGATTGCCCACAAATCCACTGGGTTATCCTTGCATATATCTTAGATGGGCAACACAAGATGACAGTGAGCTTTATTCAGAATGAAATAGGAAGAGGATATCTGATTGAATTGCATGGGAGAAATTGTGCAGCTCTTTCAGTAATCCCAAGCAGCTTTCTACTACATTTTATTTAAGCACAAATATCCTACTAATCTACAAGTCAGGCATCACACTACTATTGAGAAAATATTTGGAAACCCAGAGAAAAGACTGCATTGTTTTGAGTAGATGGGATAGAAATAAGAATTGCCAAGAATGAAAAACTATATCCATTTTATTGTGACCTGCTATAATGGAAACCACCATGAAGACATTAATAAGATCACATATCCATCAAGGTATCAAAGAAGTGTTCTCTCAGTAATTCTATGTGACTATGATGAATGAAATTGATGGAATCCTAATAAAGACAGGCCCCACTGAACAGCAGGCCACTATACTTACCTAGCCACCCCCCCCCCCCATATGGGAACTTCATATATGCCTCACTGCTCACTAGAACAACAGGTGTGTCCATGAATTCATATTTCTCACAGAAATAGCAGGTGTGTCCATGTGATGGATTCCCAGACACTGCCTCTAGCTAGCCACTGCCCCCAGACCCTTTCTTCATATTTCCCATAGAAATAGCAGGTGTGTCCATGCACTCAACCACAATCACATCCATCTATTCTCAGACAGGACCACAATAGTCAACCAATCAGAAAGCAGCACCATCAGGATGCCCAAGAAGACATTCCTTAAGTAAGTACTCATGCAATAATAGTAAAGAACTTATTTATAATAAACTTATGATATAGAGAGGCTTATAATATCATTAGCATACATACATACCCCTCCAATGGGTTTTTTTCTATATGCATCGTGAGTAATCATATATACAGTTCTACTATGACTGGGACCCCTCCCTCATTACCTAAACCCTTAACAAATTCCTCCTGCCTTTTGAATAGCCATAATTTCTGTTATGTAATTGTATTTTTATAAAAATATATAAAAATCCACTTGCTTTCTCTGAAGCTGGTTCCTCTTGGAACTTAGCATGCTTCATAAGATGTGTGAATCTCACTAAATGCCTATACTTGGATTAGAGATGGTCGGACTCTGAATTCTTGGAAAGAGTTCCACTACAACACATCATGAAACTGCAACAGATTTTGGCATCTCTGGTTGGGCATAACAAAATAGTATGATAGCAAAGGATTACAACTTCAGGTAACCTAAAGGGTTTATAAAAAGGTGCACACTGGAGACATGTGTACTGTACTATGTTAACAAAGACTTCGCATTTAAGAAGTGACACAATAGACATCGTATAATTAGAAAATGGGGCCAGATTACTGATGTAGCAAAAATGATAAAGAGCAGAGGGGCGGAGCCAAGATGGCAGAGTAGAAACAGCACTTCCACTGCGCTCCAGCCCATACCACTTCAAAATCATGTAAAAGGGGGACTCTGAACAACCTCTGGAGCTCCAGCACCCACAAAATGACACAGAGAAGCTAACCTCCCGCTGAGGACAGCCTGGCAGCCCATCAGGGAGCGGCCAGCACAGTGCTCTGGGAGCTGAGCCCTGGACCATGTGAGTCGGAGGTTTTAGCCTCAGGGTGGCCAGACCAGCAGCCGGCTGGAGGGACTCTAGAACACCAGCAGCTATGGCTTTTCCAGAATTTCCAACACAAAATGAGAGGTTAGTGCCCTATGGACTTTGGGACCAGTATTTGGGAACATGTCAACTTCTTCCCCTGGGGGCTAGAAGTTGCTGAGGAGAAACGGCACAGACACCATTTTGCAACTTCAGTTGTAGCTTTAGCTCCTGGCCTGAAAACTATAGGGAGATCCGGAGATCAGTCTGGGGGATAATTGCTCTTGCTTTAACCTCCCTGGATCTGGATTGCAGTCTGGGGTGGAGGTTTGGGGTGTGTGTCCAGCTTGCCAGAGTGTGTGGGGGCTTCAGGGAGGGCACTAATACCTCTGGCAGTTGAGAAGACCCCAACGTTTGGGACGGAAACTCCCCTGTCTGGTGGCAGAGTCAAACTGTGGCAACAAGCCCAAAAGTCAAGTAATTAAGTGGCAACATGCCTAGGCAAAGGAAACAAAGCAAACAGAAAAATTCAACATTAGACTCCTATTTTGGGGGCAAAGAGGATTGAAGCATGGAACAGGAGGAGGACTGTGAGGTCAGAAATCCTGCACCAAAAACCCCAAATGAAAATATGAGCAGGTTGCAGGCCATAGAGGACCTTAAGAAGGATTTTAAAAACCAAATAAGAGAAGTGGAGGAAACATTGGGGAGAGAAATGAGAAGGGTGCAGGAAAAGTATGAAATGAGAGTCAACAGCCTGACTGAGGAAAATAACATCTTAAAAAAATAGACTAACTCAAGTGGCAAAAGAGGCTTAAAAAGGCAATGAGGAGAAGAATGCCTTAAAAAGCCGACTTTGCCAGATGGAAAAAGAATCTCAAAAGCTCACTGAGGAGATTCATTCCTTCAGAATTAGACTGGAGCAAATGGAAGCTAGTGACTTTATGAGACATCAAGATGCTGTTAAACAGATCCAAGCAACTGAAAGAATAGAAGGCAATGTGAAATATCTCATGGGAAAAACCACTGACCTGGAAAATAGATCCAGGAGGGATAATTTAAAAATTATTGAACTACCTGAAAGCCGTGATCAAAGAAAGAACCTAGAAATCATCCTTAAAGAAATTCTCAAGGAAAATTGCCCTGAAGTTTTAGACCCAGAGGGCAAAATAGAGGTTGAAAGAATCCAGAGATCACCTCCTGAAAAAGATCCCCAAAAGAAAACTTCTAGGAATATTATAGCCAGGTTCCAGAATTCCCAGATTGAGGAGAAAATACTACAAGCAGCCAGGAAAAAACAATTTCAGTATTGTGGAAACACAATCAGAATAGCCCAGGACCTGGCAGCTTCTACACTGAGGGACTGAAGGGCATGGAATATGATATTCCAGAGGGCAAAAGAGCTGGGATTGAACCCAAGGGTCACCTACCCAGCAAAACTGAGTATCTTGTTTCAGGGGAACATATGGTCATTCAGTGGAACAGAGGACTTTCAAGCATTTTTGAGGAAAAAACCAGAGTTGAATAGAAAATTTGACACTCAGACACAAGAAGCAAGAGATACTTGAGAAGGTAATCCAGGAAAAGAAATCAAAAGGAACTTATCAAAGTTGAACTATTTATATTCCTACATGGAAAAACAATAACTGTGACTGATGAAACCTTTCTCAGTATGAAAATAATTGAAGAAGGGTATATGGGCATATGAAGACATATGTGAATGTGTGTATATATGTTTACAGGTATACATGGATAGAGGGCACAGGTTGAATTTGGTGGGAAGGGATGATACTTAAGGGGTGAAGTTAAGAGGTGAGAGAGGAATGTGGCAAGAGGAGGTGGGGAGAGATGGGGTTGGGGGTAAACTATCTCATGTAGAAGAGGCTAGGGGAAGTGGCTGCATGGTAGGGGAAGAACAGGAAGGCAAAAAGGCAAAACCATATTCTCATTGAATTTGGCTCAGGGAGAGAATGACGTACATACTAAATGGGATATCTCACCCTGCAGAAGTATGGGGAGGGGGATAGGGGGAGGATGGAGGGTGAGGCATGCTGGTGGGGGGAGGTTGGAGGCACCCACTTTTGAAGAGGGACTGGATCAAAGTAGGGAATGGACCAGTCGGGGGTGGGATGGGTGGGAGGGAAATATAGTCAGTCTTTTACAATATATCTACTATGGTAATGTTTTGCATAGCTATACATGTACAACATATACTGAATTGCTTATCTTCCCAGCAGGAGTGGGTGACAAGGGATGAAGGGAATGGATCTGGGATTTGAATTTTTAAAATTAAATGTTTCAAATATATATATATATATATATATATATATATATATATATATATATATATATATATATATATATATATATACTATTATTAATTCTATTTTGCATGTAACTGGGAGATAAGATGTGGAGGCATTGGGGCACAGAGATTCACCTTGCCCTAATGGAAAAGTTGAAGGAGGTATGGGAGAAGATATGGGAGAGAGCAGATTGGATGAGGGTTTATCCTGTGGGACTGCTATTCTGGGGTGTTGGGTAGGGGAAAAACGGGGAAAAATTGTAACTCAAAATGTGGTGGAAATGAATGATGTAAACCAAAAGTTAATAAAGCATTTGGAAAAAAAAGAATGATAAATAGCAGATGGTCAGCACTGGTATGCAAGAAAATGCTAAAGTAAGATCGCTAGCATGTTGAATAAAACATTCCTGGGACATCTTCGGAGAGACTAGCATAGGAATTACATAGGATTAAGGAGGTGTGGATGAATTTTCACCTGGATGGATACCTAGAGGACCCATGCTAATGCAACCATACATCAACTGAAATACTGGTTAGTTTTGACTTCCCAACTGTGCTTGCAACATCTTGGAAGAAAAGCAGCAATCTTGTGATTGGGAGTGTGTGGTGTTTAAATAAAAATTCCCTTTGAAAAGCCTGGTTCTGAATATGCCAATTACAATCACCATAGGACAGGACTGGGGAAAAGCTGCTTTGTTGTCTGGCTCCCACACAGACAAACTCAGACTGATGTGGGCTTTGAACAAACCCAGGTGTATGCATGGTGACTCAGCCTAGTTACATGACTGGGCTTTGGGAATGCTAACGGGGAGAGAAGGAAAGAAGCACAGAACATTTCAGCCCTGGGGTGTTCCTCAGTGTCCAACTTTCTTTAAAAAGATACCCTGCCTCCTTTCCCCATCCCCATCCAATTAGAAGCAGTCCTTAGATCTCCTCCCTCCCTTACAGGAAGTCTCCACATATTAGGGGGTTGAGAGGATGCATGTGGAGTAGAGAGAGTGTTAGACTTGGGACCATGAAGACACAGGCTTAAATCCTGTCATGTGACCATGTAACCATGTTACCCTTGACAAGTCACTTAATCTTTATTAGTTTAATGGGTGTTTTGGGTCTTTTTCCTTCCTTCCTTTTTTTTTGAGCTTTAGTTTTTCAACTATAAAATGGGGATAACAATAAACATAGCACTTACCTCTCAGGGTTGTTGTAAGAATCAAATGAGATCCTATAAGAAAAGTACTTTTAAAAAATTAACATACTATACTAATCTTGTCATCTGTACTTTACAATATTTCCCCTGTTACATACTCCTTTTCTGCACTTATGTAGCCACTAACCTAGACCAGGTCCTCATTATCTTTTATAGGGGCTATTGCAATGGCCTAATTAATTGATCTCTCTGCCCAAGTCTCTTCCTACTGTAATCCACCCAGATGCTAGTGATTTTGCTGACCAATGCCACTCCCTACTCAATGCATTCCAGTGGCTCCCTATTATTACCTCTAGCATAAAATACAGAACCCTTTGTTAGGTATTCAAAGTCCTTCATGAGGGAACTTGGCCCTTTCCAATCTTTCAGTTTTCTTACATTTTACTCTTTTCCACATGCTATGATCCAATTATATTCACCTACATGCTATTATTTGCAAATAAGACTCCATCCCTTAATTCTTTGTCTTTCTTTAGCTGTCCTCCATGCCTGGAATACTCTCCTCCTGTTTAGTTAAAGAAAGGACCTCAGTGTCTGGTATCTTATCCTGCCAGCTGATCTTCAGAATTTTCCTAAAACAATTCAAATGATTATGTTTCCTGGCATAGTGCTGGTAGACTGTCCAGGTTTCACAGGCATACAACAACAAGGTCAGCACAATTGCTCTACAGACCTTCAGTTTGGTAGTCAATCTAATACCTCTTCTGTCCCATACTTTTCTTTGGAGCCTCCCAAACACTGAGCTAGCTCTGGCAGTTCATGCATCAACCTCATTATCAATGTGTGCATACCTTGAAAGTACACACCAAAGTAATTTAACTTATCCACAACATTCAAAACTTCTCCATTTGCTGTAACCAATGGTTTCACAAATGGATGGTGTGGTGGTGGCTGATGGAGCACCTGTGTTTTCTTAGTGTTAATTGTTAGACCAAAATTAGCACAAGTCACAGAGAACTGATCCATACTAGTGTTGTATCTTAGCTTCAGAGGATGAATTGAGTGCACAATCATCTGCAAACAGAAAATCATTGAAGCATCTCTCCCTCTATTTTGGTCTTGGCTTGTAACCTTTTTAAGGCAAAGCATTTTCCATCAGTGCAGTAGCTGACCTTGATGCCTTGTCCTAATTGAAAGCATTTCTCAACAGGTCTGAAAACATCATGCTGAAAAGCATCGGAGCAAGTTCATAGCCTTGCTTCACTCCATTCGTGTCTGGGAAGGCACAAGAGCATTGCCCATTATCCAGAACCCAGGCAAGTATGACGTCATGGAATTGACATACAATGCTAATGAACTTCTCCGGGCAACCAAATGACATGATTTTCCATAATCTCTCATGACTGACAGTATCAAAGGCCTTGGTCAGATCTACAAATGTTGTATATAGACCTCTGTTCTGTTCCTGGCATTTCTCCTGGAGTTGTCTGATGCAAACATCACAATCAACCATTCCTTGGACCTTTCAAACTTTGCTTCAGAGAGTGCAACTCCAACGGGCTAGTCATATTGTTTGAATGCAAAATGTACCCTTGCCAAAAAGATTATTTTATAGAGAACTCATACAGGGCAAGTGTTCACATGGTGGTCAGAGGAAGTGGTGTAAGGATGCTTTCAAGGTATCTCTTAAGAATTTTGGAATTGATTGCATGACAGAGGAGACACTGGCACAGGATTGCTCAGTGTGGCATGCCCACATCAGAGAAAAGCTGATTTGAAACAAATTTGCTCACTGAACAAAGCAGAATTGAAACAGTGCAAAGGAAACTCAGGATGTATGAATTTAGAGAATCCACCCCAGATATTCACACAGACTGTGCTGACATGTGGTAGATCATTCTAAGCTAGTGTTGGTCTGATCAGCCACAGTCAGGCACTTGGAAACTTTATTCTAGCATAGTGATGTCATTTTGGTCCTCCTCAAGAACAAAGGACAACAACTAACCAACCAACTAACCAACCAACCAACCAACCAATCAACCAACCAGCTAGCCAACCAACCAACCAACCAACCAACCAACCAACCAACCAACCAACCAACCGTAATGGTAATTTGAAGACCCCTTTGTATCAGCAAGTAAGCAGGTACTTAGCACTTAGTAACTAATCAAACCTCTGTGAAAGAAACAGAAGATATGAACCCCTGTTCCTGACTAACAGGAAGGGGTTGGCTGATACAGGAAGTAGCTAATGCTGTATATATAAGAAAAGCCCCAGAGATACACAGTCAGAATTTCTTGGGACAAGAATCTGGAGGCAGAGCAGCTACAGAAGAAAAATTGAGAACTGAGCCAGAATTTCCTGAGAACTTGTGGTGGTGGAACTTCTTCCGAAGAGGAGCCCAGGAGCCCTGGAGCCCCCTGCCCCCAAGCTGGATAAGGTGATTCTGATGTTTTGAACAAGCTGCAGAAGACTGAGGAAGCATGACTGGGATTCAGGGACTTTGTCTGTTTGTGGCTTGGTTGAACCTTGAATTCCAGGGAACAGAAATTGTGAAGGATTTGAGATGGACTGGACCCTATGAACTTCAGTGTGGAGCAGGACCTACCCAGAGGACAAAGACCTGGGAGCTGTCTGCTATTGAACTCAGGTGACAGTCTGGTGAATCCAGGTAGAATCTGGGACCATGGAAAGGGATCCAGGGAATCTGAGAACTGGCCCCAAGTCAAGATGAAAAGACCTCTGTGTGGGTACTGAGTAATGATGAAATTGTACTTTACTAGTGACCTAGGGGTGGGGTTTGTGTATTTTCTAATGATTATAATTATTGATTAATGATACTTCGTAATTGATTGCTGAATAAGTGACTGATTGAGTGATAAGCTGTTATGAATACTATATTGTGATTTTCTGTGATAAGTTGTGAATGCTGTACCTTGATTTTCTATTAATGTTTTGCTTTGATTTGTTATGGAACAGAATGTTCACTATACTGTATAATCAGAACCTTAAAAGCTGTTCACAGTAGCATTCTTCTGGAAAGCTGCTCGTTCATGGCATTACATGAACCAACTCCTCTCCTGACATCCATATCTTAGCCTTCTGACTCAGCATAAATTTCACCTTCTGAAGGAGACCTGTCTAGACCTCCACAGTTCCTTTACTGCTAGCTCCTTACCTTTGAGATTACCCTCCATTTAAATTGTTCATATTTTCATACATAGATGTGTGCTTGTCACCTCCCCCACTAGAATGTGAGATCCTTGAGAGAAAGGATTATGTTTTTGCCTTTCTTTATATCCAGTACTTAGTACAGTACTTGACACATAAAGTGCTTAATAAATGCTTGTTAACTGAGTTATTATGAGGTTGCCATTCTCACAGTCTTCAAAAGTCTGCTTTATAGATTTTTAAAATAATATTCATGTAATAATCAGAAAAATCCAAATGAAAAAGAGAAAGAGAAAACCAGAAAGAAAATTCTCCATCTAGAATTATCTTGGAATAGCAAATAATAAATGAATGAATAAATAAATAAACAAACAAACCAATAAATAAGTAAAGCATCTCCTACTCAGTTACATCAAGGTAACAAAGGTTCTTTTATTACAGAAGATGAGGATGTATTTAATTCATCAAGTATTTATTAATCACCTATTATATGTAAGACATCACAGCCAATGGGAATACAAAGATGAATAGAATACAGTTCCTGTAATCAAGGAATTTAGAGTCTATGAAGGGAGATTTAGAAGGGCCTCATATGTAGTATAAATCACTGTCAAAAGTGCATAATAAACATACAAAATGCTATTAAAAATGAGAGAAGGCTAATTTCTGACTGAGAAGATAAGAGAAGGCTATGGAGAAAGGGACACTTGAGATAGGAAACATTTGAATAGTCAGAGATGGGTATAGGGGAGAGGGGATGAGATGAGCAAAAAGGAATAGAGAAAGTAGAATGAGTTTAGGGAATGACTAGTAATATAATTCAACTTAAAGGTAGAGTGGATGAAGGAACTGGTGAGATAATATTAGAAAAGTAGACTGGAGCCAGATTTCAGAGAGACTGAAATATTAGACTAAGAAAATTGGACTTGATTCTGTAGGTAATAGGGAGCCACAGAAGTTTTTAAGTAGGGGAGTAGTATAGTTAGAGATATGTATTAGGAAGATTACTCTGGCAGCAGTGTGAAGGATAAATTTGTACAAACTACAGGGGGTCTCTTGGCAGAAGTTCTGTATTAAGAAGACCCCAGCAATACTTATAGGGTCTATATAAATGTAGTAACAGAAAGGGCGAATATACAGATGAGTTGATCAGTCAGTCAACTACTACTTATTATGGACCTACTATGTGACAGGCACTGGGCATACAAAGAAAGGTTTAAAAGCAGAGCCATCTCTCAAAAAGCTCACAGTCAAACAGGGAGATAGTGTACAAATGATACGTGCTGTTATTCAATCATTTCTGTCCTGCCTGAGTCTTTGTGACTCCATTTAAGATTTTCTTGACAAAGACACTGCAGAGGTTTGCCATTTCCTTCTCTAGCTCACTTTATAGATGAGGAAACTGAGGCAAACAGGGTTAAGTGACTTGCCCAGGGTCACACAGTTAGTAAGTGTCTGAGGTCATATCTGAACTCAAGAAGATGTCCTCCTGACTCTAGGCCTGGCACTCTTATTCACTGCACCCAGAAAGGATTAATTAGGGACATGCTCAGTGGGAAGACACTCAGAGGAAGTAGGACTGGGAAAGTCTTCCTTTGAAGATGAAACTTTAGAAGAAACTTGAAAGAAGTCAGGAAAATTGGGTGGCAGAAGGAAGGAGGGAGAGAGTTCTAGGCATGGGGGGCAGCAAGCAAAAATGTTCAGAGTCAGAAGATGGGGGTTTTATGCAAGGAATATAAAAGAAGCCAATGTCACTGACCCACAGAGTACATGGAGGGGAATAAGATCTAAGAAGACTGGAAAGACAGGAAGGCCCCAAGTTATGAAGTGCTTTATAAGACAAAGGGAGGATTTTATATTTGTTCATAAGGCAATAAGGGCCAAGGAGTATATAGAATAGGGAGATGATATGGTCAGATCTGTACTTCAGGAAGGTCATTTTGACAGTTTAGTGGAGAATGAATTGTAGTAGGGAGGGATTTGAGGCAGAGAAACCAACCAGCAGTCAATGAAATAGTACAAGTACAAGGTGATGAAGGCCCCCATAAGAGTGGTAGCAGTGCCCTAGGAAAGAAGGTAAGGAACATGTACAAGAAATGTCATGAAGGTAGAAATGGCAGGACTTGAGACTGAAGTCTGGCTGCCCCCAGTGGTACAATGTTCTCAGATTCCCCTCTATTCCCCCCCCCTCAGTTCTGAATTAGAGTGCTCTTAATACTAACAGGGGTGCACGCACCCACACCCACACACATACACACGTGCCATTACGGGTACTTAGAGCATGTTTCTCTAGTTAAGAAGACACACTTCCCTTCTATTCAGTCTCATAAGGCAATCAACCAGCAGACAAATACTTTCTAGATATTAATGCAGTATCTACTGAGAGCTCTCTCTCTCTCTCTCTCTCTCTCTCTCCTTCTTCCCCCTCTCTTTCTCTCTCTTTCCATATATACTTATCTATCTATCTATATCTATATACTTTTTGCTACATTTTTTGGGAAATACAAAGAACTTGGGGAGGGGGATCCTAATGTAATGGACCTTAAAGTCTAGTTGTAGAAACTATATCTATGAGAAGACAACTAACAGTAGGAAGTGGTAAATGCTCAGTAGTAAGGAGCAGTGGAGACTTCAGTCCTAGAGGGAGAGCTGCTTCTGTTGCATGGAGGAGGCAGCATTTGAGCTGGATCTTGAAGGAAGAGTAAACTTTGGTCAGAAATAGAACTAGAAGGTATTCTGGAAGAGAGGGTATAAGGCATGTGTGGGGAACATGAAGAAGAACAGTTTGGCTGTAGTATAGGGCATGTGAAGAGTTAAGTAGAGAGGGAAATAAAGCTAGAAAGATATGTTGCAGCACATTGTGAAGGACCTTGAAGGGAAGGAAAAGTATTACAGCCTATTCTCTGTCCAAGGTCCTTAAGTCGCATTCCCTAAAATAGAAGTATTGTCTAATTACAAGCTGCTTCTGTTCTCTGTTCAGGCTGATTAGTTTTCCTCTGGATACCTTTGAGATACACTGGTCTCTAGATTCTATTGCACTAAAGTCTTTAATTTTTTTCTTTCCCTTATTTCCATATGTTCCTCCTTGAGATATTTTCTGGTTCCCTGGGCAATTTTAGCCCTGCTGGAAAAGCTAGAGGGAAACTCTTGTGTACCAATTAGCAATTGACCATTAATAGTTAATTATCTATTTGCTATAGGAATATGTAGAAATATACATGAGGAGAGAATTCCTCAGACCTGAATTTCTCGTAATGTTTGGGGACCAGAGATCATTGCCCATTGGGAGAACACGTGTATGGGTTCTGAACAGTGGCATTACCAAATGATGACTGATTGATGGGGAATTTTATGAAAGATAAGAAGATTAAAAGTAAAGCTGCTAAAATATAGGGTGGAAGGATTGAGTAGAGTTGGAAAGAACCCAACCAGATGGTTGTCAGTATAAAAAGAAATTCTACACATAGGGTGCAAAATAGAGAGAGTCTGTAATAGTATCCTTAAAACCCAGGAGTTCTGGCAGAACCTTATTGATCCTGGAGACAGAAAGGAGTCAACTATTCTAAAAGCATTTAATAAACACTTACTCTGTGTTGGGCACTGTACTAAATGCTAGAGATACAAAGAAAGGCAACAGACAGTCATTACTCTCAAGGAGGTTACAGTCTAAGGTGGAGGGGGAAACAACATGTGAACCACTATGTGCAAACAAGATATATAAAAGAAGGGGGAAGACACTAGCATTAAGGAGGTTGGGTAAGGCTTCTTGTAGGAAGTTCATATCCATTTGTGTATGGGGACTGAGGAGGATTCACTGCTTGATTTCCCATATGCAATTTCCCTTGCTTTCTTTCTCAATTAAATGCATCATCTACTTGATTAAATATCTATGTTGTATGTATTTATATGGATCTATTTGTATACATGATATCTTCCTCCTGAAAAAAGAATGTAAGCTCCTAGAGAAAAAAAAACAACAACTACTTTTTCCATGCTTTTTATCCCTATAATTTATTACAGTGCCAGGTACATAGTAAGCACTTTCTAAGTCCTTGTTGATTGATGAATTGAAAGATACAATATCACAGGGATTTATTAAGTATGTTCTATTTTATATAGCAGATGGGTTCCTTAAAATTTCATTTAAATTGAATCCTATTTTCTTTGAGTTAGGAGGGTTTTCTATTCAATGGAGATCTTTAGGTGGACCATTTTGTAAGGGGATAAATCCTTCTGTAATACAAATAGATATTATAATTGTCTTTTCATAATAGGCTGTCTCAGAGTGAGTCATGTCTGAATTGGATTGTGTGTGTATCTCTGTTGATACATATAACATAAAACATACGTGATATGTGCCATGTCACCTCAGACTATGAGGACCTTGAGATTGCCTTATCTATGGGTAGCATAGCACATGGACTTATTGACCAGTAGTCAAATTTTCACCGTTACTTTTTAATAATTTCTCCTGCCCCTTCCATTGTCCTTTTCACCATGTCTTCAATATTTCCAAAGTCATGAAACTCACTTCTTGGAGAAAATTCATTTCTTTCCCTGAGCATATTCTCTTAAAAACCAAATGCAATGGGAAGGGAGAAACAGTTTTTTAAAAATTTCTTTTATATCCACATTTTGATTTCTTCTCTGCCTCCAACATATACTAACGTGTGTGGCTTCTTTAAACTTCTTCAGATGCTGTATTTGACGATCATTTTCTGGCAGTCTTTGTTCCTAAGAGCTCTCTTAATTACACTGCATCCCCACTGAAGAGTACAAACCATTTATCTTCAGCCTTAAGTCAATTTTTCTTCTTTAAAGTTCATTTTAAAGCCCAATTATATAGTACATTTGGTAGTCACTGCTTCCTGTTGTTCTTTGATACTATACCAAACTTAATGAGGCTCTGACTTCCCCACCATCATATCCCCCAATAAAAATGAGACAGTCTTTTTCATTCAAGAATTTGCCTGGTAGCAGAAGCTGGGGAACTCTAGAACTAAGTAAGTTTTAGTTTCTCATTCTTTCTCTTAACACATGGATCTGTGTTCACACCATTATTTTTTTCACTTATAATATATTTCTTCCCCTCTTACCCATATCCCCCAGGGGGTAAAAACTTAAGGGAATAAAAGAAAAACAAAATTCTAGTAATAAATATGCATAGTCAAAGAAAAAAAAATCTTCCATTATCCCTGTCCAACAAATACATGATTAATACTACATCTTGAACCCATCAGCTCTTTGTTGGTAGGTGGGAAGCATGTTTTACTGTTTATCTTTTGGAATCATTCTTAGTTATTCTGTTGAACAGAGTTATGAAGTCTTTCAAAAATTTTTGTCTTTACAATGTTTTTGTTAATGTATATCTTGTTCTGATTATGTTTACTTCACAGTGAATCAGCTCGTATAAATCTTTCCAGGATTCTCTGTAACCATCCCTTTTTTGCATTTAAAAAGCTTTGACTTTTTAAAAAATATTTTGTTATAATAAAAAAAAAATCCACTTTCACACCCTCTAACCCAAACCACAGTATAAACATGTAGTCAATCAAATTTTTGCATTGGTCATGTTAAAAAAAATTTAACCTCATGCTATGCTCTGAGTCTTTCAACCTTTTTATCAGGAAGGGGGTAGCATGTTTTTTTTTCAGTCCTCTGGAATCAAGATTAGTCATAATGCTGTTAAGAGTCCTTAATTCTTTCAAGGCTGTTTGTCCTTAGCATAATTGTTGTGGTTGTATAAATTGTTCTATACATTCTTTTTTCTTAATTTTTTTTTCTTTTTGGAGGGCAATTGGGGTTAAGTGACTTGCCCAAGGTCACATGGCTAGTTTTTGTGTTAACTGTCTGAGGCCGGGTTTGAATTCAGGTCCTCCTGACTCCAGAGCTGATATTCTACTCACTGCGCCACCTAGGCCCCCCCCTCCCCCATTCTACGGGTTCTGATGCACACTCTTCATCACACTCTTCTCCCCAGGTATGAAACCATCCTCTTCATAATTTCTTACAACACAGTATTGCATCACATTTATATGCCATAACTTGTTTATCCATTCTTCCATTTATGACAGCATTCTTGGATTCTTATTCTTTTCCACCTCAAAAAGAGGTATAAAATAAATATTTTGTGTATTTATAAAGTTTGTTTTTTCTTCAAACTAATCCTTCCCTTAATCTAGCTTCCCTCTCACTTCTTTTCCCCTCCCCTTTCTCTTTTCTTCTTATTTTCCTGGTAAGTGGAATGTATTTCTGTACCCAACTCTGAGTGTGTGCATGTGCACATGTGTGTATGTGTGTGTGTGTGTGTGTTTTTCCTTGTTTTGACCTGTTTAGATGAGAGTGAGGTTCAAGTGTTAGTCACTCTCTCTACTCATTCCTCTTTGTTTATATAGATGTCTACTTGTACACCTTAATTATGAGACTTATTTCCCCTAATGTTTATCTCTCCCATATGTATTATTTTTCCTTTCTCTTTCCATTCTTCTCTTAAGGTCATCAAGATATAACAGAATCACTTCCAGGCCTTGTCTAATTAAGCTGCTTCTATGAAACATGGCATTGATAGTGTTCAGAGGGCACAGATGTGTCATATGCCCATATTTGAATGTAAATACTTTATCCTTGTTTATCCTTTATCACTATTCATTCATATTTATCTTTTTGTGTTTTTATTCACCCTTGTGTTTGAACTTCACATCTTCTCTTCAGCTCTAGTCTTTTCATCAGAAATTCTTAGAAATCCTATATTTCATTAAGGGCCCATCCCCACCCCACCCCAGGCCCATAGCATTATATTCAGTTTTTCTGGGTAAGTTATTCTAGGCTGTAAGCCTGTATCCTTTGCTTTTGGGAGTACTATATTCTAAATTCTCCAACTTCTTAATGGTGGCTGCTAAACAGTGATCGATCCTGATTGTGGTGTCTCAGTGTTTGAATTCTTTCTGACTGCTTGAAGTAATTTTTTTTCTTTGATATGGAAGCTACAAATTTTGGCTATGTTATTCCTGAGAGTTTTCATTTTGAAGTTTCTTTCAAGAAGTGACCAGAAGATTATTTATATTTTCACTTTGCTCTCTGGTTCTAAAAGATCTATATAGTTTTATTTTAAGATTTCTTGAAACAAGATGTCTAGGCTTTTTTTTTAGTCATGGCATTCAGATAATCCATTGATTCTTACATTTTTTCTCTCCCCAATCTGTTTCATAGGTTAGTTACTTTTTTATATAGGATATATTTTATTTTATTTTTTCAGGCTTTTGACTTTGTTTTAACATTTCTTATTGCCTCAAAGAATCATCGGTTTCTCTTTGTTCTCTCCTAATTTTCAGCCAGTATGTTGCTTGGGTGAGGTTTTGTACCTCTTGTACCAGGTTGTTATTTCTGCCTTTCCAATTCTTTCTCTCATAGCTCATTTCTTTTCTGATATTTTCCTCAAGTTCTTTTATTTATTTATTTTTTACTCATCCTACCATCCTGTGTTCTGACTTTGGACTTCATATTAAAGCTGTGATGTTAGATCTTGGCCATGTAGTGCTTCTGGAAGGTCTGCACTGGTCCTGTTCTGTTGTTGCTTTCTTGGCGGGGGGGCGGGGGGGCGGGGCAGCGTTATTGAGTGTTGTGTTATTCTAGGATCTCAAGGACGGACCGGTTTTTAAAGTCATCAAATCCAGGGCAATGTCTGATTGTTGCCCCTTCCCCTCCCCATGCTCTACAAGTTCCTGCCCTGGGTTTGGGTCAGAGAAATGGTAGATTGCTGCTGAACTCTGGCTCTATCAGTGACTAGACAGTTCTGTTGGTTTAGTCATAGGATTTTAGGGTTTCCTTTGGTCTGGGTTTTTGCCTTGCCTATTCTTTTGTAGGCCAGGCTAGGTCTAGATGCTGGAACTGAGACCCCACTTTGCTCCTTAGGTTCTTAACCAAACAGCTACTGCTGCTTTCCTCCCATTGGCAGATGCTTTCTCAGTCCACCCTGATCTATATTTTCATTCTGTTTTGCACTTCCCTTCCTCTCCCCTTTAGGTAACTTTTAAAAATGCTTTATTGATGCCCTTTTTCATATTCATTATAGTGCACCGGTCTACACCCTCAGTATAAACCCCCCCTTATTACAAATACATATAGCCAAGCAAAGCAAATGAATATGTAATATATCATGTATGAAGATGTAAAATAATGTGTGCTTGTTCCTGTAACTCTAGCCCATCATCTCTTTATTAGAGATAGAAGATATGTTTCATCATCCTTCTGAAATAATGAGAGGTTGCTGCTTTAATCAAAATTCTGGGTTTTTTAAAAAAGATTTTCCCCTTGTTGCTGTCACATAGATTGTTCTCCCACTTCTAATCACTTCATTCATTCCATACATTTCCCTATACTTTCCTGCATCTGTCGTATTCTTTATTTCTTTTTAGTAAAATATAATTTCATTTCATTCATATATGTTAATTTGTTCAGATATTCCCCTAGTTAATGAACCACAATTCTGTTTTCTATTTTGTACTGAAGGGACATTTATGCCATATCATTTTGAAGATCAATATTGGTTGTGTTTCATAAGAATGAAGTCCTTGTTAACAAATGAATTTAGACAATATTTTAAAATAAATTCTGAGGGAATTTTTAATTAATTTAATTAAACTTAATTAATTAAATTAAATTTAAACTTAATTAATTAAATTAAATTTTAATACATTAAAATGTCTTTTTAATAAAACCAGATTCTATGGGTAAGAA
Source organism: Gymnobelideus leadbeateri (assembly GCA_011680675.1). Taxonomy (NCBI): domain Eukaryota; kingdom Metazoa; phylum Chordata; class Mammalia; order Diprotodontia; family Petauridae; genus Gymnobelideus; species Gymnobelideus leadbeateri. The sequence continues at coordinate 126,727 of WOXC01003712.1, forward strand.
TAATTTTTGCCTTCATGTATATATATGACTCTATCTATCTATCTATCTATCTATCTACCTGTCTGTGTGACTATCTGTCTCTTTCTGTCTGTTTATCTATCTATCTATGTTTCTGTCTATCTGTGTCTGTCTTTTTATTTATATGTCTGTCTTTCTATCTATCTGTCCTATCTATCTGTCTTTTTATCTGTTTATCTATCTATCTATCTATCTATCTATCTATCTATCTATCTTTCTGTGTCTATCTGTCTGTCTGTCTATCATCTGTTTTTTATCTATATGTCTCTCTCTCTCGCTCTCTCTCTCTCTCTCTCTCTCTCTATCTACCTATCTATCATCTATCTATCTGTCTTTCTCTCTGTCTGTCTTTCTATACGTCTATCTATCCAATTTTTAAAAGCAGTGGTATCACCAGCTCCTTAAGAACAGAGACTGTTTTTTGCCTTTCTTTATAGTTCTAGTATTTAGCATTATGCTTGGCATGTACAGCTTACTATAGCTAAGCTGTGCAAAAAGAAAAAATATCCATTAAGTGGCCATAGGATTTGAATTCACATTATTCAAGTTATAATTAGATATAAAATATGGTAATTGGTTCCAGTCCAGTGGAAATTTGAATTCAAGGAGTGAAACTATTTTATGGGATATATTATCCACACTAATGGGGATCAGGGTGTAAATACTACTGATAGTATTTTAATACATTATCAGATAGGTAATGTAGTACACAAGTAATATTAGGTAAGAGGATTGAGCCAGTGAAGTCATGAAATATTTATGGTTAGTACGTTTCTTTAGTGAAAATGAAATTCTGTTGAACTTAGTTGATTGGTGTATTCTCACACCCAGGAATTTGTATTTAGCCTAGTTAGTTTTGTTGTTCTTGTTCTCAAAGAGGACCATTATATCAGGAAGATAATACCATGACTTGCAAATGAACTGGATTTAAGTGAGGGAGGGCTATGCAAGGCCACCAGCCTCACTTTCTCCTGCAGAGCCATCTGAGTCCAGTGGCAAGATATAGATCAAGATGATTGGAGATAGCTCCCAGGTAATTAGTTAATTTTATCAAATCATTTCAGTGAACTGGGACTAATAGAAAATGATGTAGTCAGCACTATGCTAGGCACTATGAAAAATCTAGAATAGTAAAATGCCATGATCACTGCCCTTGAGAAGCATATAGCCTAATTAAGAAGACAAAACAAGTATACATTAATCAGCAGTGAACATAATAAGATAGAATATGATTCAGAGGTACATGGAGTAGTAGTAGACAGAGTGCTAACCCTGAAGTAAGACCTGGGTTCAAGTCCTTCTTCTGATACACACCTTGCCACATCACTCAACCTCTCAGAGTTGCAAGCAGTGCTCTGTAACTCTAAGTGGCAGAGGAGATGGTCATCTGACTTGGTAGAGGGAAATCCTTCATTTGAATTTCTCTATAACAATGACATAAGGGTTACAGTATAGAAATGACAACAATAATAATAAGCTTACAAATGCTTGAGAATTAAGAAAAGAAGATCAACAAAGGAGACTTGTTGGGAGAAGGTTTTTTGGATATGGGGAAACTGAGTTTAGACTTGAATTTATGATCTAGGTTAGTGAAGGGAGGCAATTACAGATTAGGAGCTGAGGAAACAACATGAGCAAAGGAATGGAGCATGGCATATTTCATGGACGATGAATATATCTACCTAAGTAGAGCAGAGGGTGTACTTTGGAGAACACTAGGAACTTACCTTGGTATGGCAGGATAGAACCAGACTTTGGAATGCCTTGAAATCTAGGTAAAGGAGTTTAGGTATAATATAATAAGAAATAGGAAACCATCCTGAACAGAGGAGAGACATAATGAGAGTGGTATTTTAGAAAGACTAGTCTGGCAGCAGTATATAAAATGAAATGTCAGGGATAGAGCTTAGAGCCAGAGAGGTCAACTAGAAGGCTGTTGTAGCCATAGAGGCAAGTAAAGAGAATATGGACTAAGTCATTGACAGAAAGAATGCAAAGAAAAGGACAAACACGAGAAATTCTGGGAACATCAATAGAATTTATTTACTATCTAAATATGTGTGAGGAATGAAGAAAGGGGCAATGTAGAAGTTAATGGGATTGAGATAATAGCACCACTTTTGACAGAAAAGTTAGGAGGTAAAACTAATATTGAAAGAAGATGAGGAATTTGGTTTTAAGTATATAGAACTGAGAGTAAGTCCTCCAGATAGAAATATCACCATGGAGTTGTCACACTTAAAGTTGTATTAATATCTTATATATGCAAAAGATGGACATATAAACTATAGGGGCTATAATTCTCTTTTAGCAGGCTGAATAACCAACCAAAAACCATATGGCAATTTGTTGAAAGCTGATTCTGTGGCTGCCAGTATCTCCTTAAACTATGCTACCTTCAATTACCATGCATTGGGATGGATGTCTACTGATGACCCCTTTTTCTTTTTCTTTTTCTTTTTTTTGAGAGCAATTGGGATTAAGTAACTTGCCCAAGGTCACAGGGCTAGGTTTTTGTTTGTGTGTGCATTAAGTGTCTGAGGTTGGATCCGAACTCAGGTCCTTCTGACTCCAGGAACAACGCTCTACTCACTGCGCCACCTACCTGCCCCGATGACCCCTTTTTCTATGGGTTCATTTTCAAAGTCTCTTTTTGCCTTCATATATTCAGCTTGTGGGGTTTTCCCCCACTTCACTTAGGACAGAACTCCCTCTTCCCTAATTTGCACCATTATTGAAATGAATATCTTACCAGCTTAGGAGAAAAATCTGATGACTTTTCCAAAGAGCAAACTTTGTATATGAAAGGAAATATTCTTCTTAATGATTAGAAGAGATAACATATTGGGATTATGTTATTCAGAAAGGCCATGTGTTTCTTTTAATTGAAAAAAAATCAGCAAACAAATATATGCCAAGGCAATCTTGAAATAAGTGGTTTTCAAAGTATTTATTTAGAAGATATTTGACTTAATCTTTAAAACATGTCACAAAATAGTGTTTTATAAAGAGTTTTTACATCCATTATTATTTGATAATCACAAGAGCCCTATGAGATTGGTAGTATAAGTATTTTAATTGTCATTTTAACAGATGAGGAAAATGAAGATCAGGGAATTCAAGTGACTTGTCCAAGATTTATCAACTAATAAATGGTAGAGCTAGATTCTGAATCCTGCTTTTTTTCACTTTATGTAATAATATAGTTATAGATTTGTACCTGGAGGGGATCATAGAAATCATCTAGCCCAGTTTATCAAACTTTCTTAAAATAAAACATGCAAAATAACCAGGTATTTCCAGAAAATTAGTAGTCAAACCTGAATGCCCCCCAATAATCTAATTGTTATGATCAAAATTAAATGATATTATACTGTGATTCTATTTTTATGAAGCAAAAACTCAAGGGAGGGGATCCCTAGACGAGAGTGGGGAGTAACTAATTTTTTAGCTCATCAGGTGCAATTTTAGTTTGTTAAGCTGGATTCTCTGAAAGTTTTGATCCTATGATTTACAGAAATCTTCCTTCTGCATAACACTTTACAGAGAATTGGAATCAGTTAAGTACTATTTAGAGATGATGAGTTATCTCACATGGGAAACGAATAGGCCTTGAGACAAAACAACATTGAGATCATTCCCAAAGCTGCTTGTCAGGAGCTGTTCAGCCTGCCATGAATTTTCACAGTTTCCAGAATGATCTAGCCTTTTTCAGCAAGACTCAAAGAAGTTAACTGAGGGGATGAATAGTCAAGCAGCAACCAAATGCTCTTAGTTATGAGTTGTATGAGTTCACAAGAAAATGAATTTGACATGAAGTAGGTGAATAAAAAGCCAGATGAAAGGTACTTTGGCACTAATGACCCATTGGAATAGAAGTACACCTCTAGCTCCATTTGCAAGAGAGGCTCTATGTTCCCAACATGACAAGCTTTAATAAATGAAGTTCATGAGCAAATGAGCTGTTAGGTCAGTTAAGCAAGGATCACATTTAAGGACCAGCTTTGCTCCCACAGAAGTGGCTTCACACAAGGGATAAATTATACCAATTCTGCTGCCTCTAGCTGGGCATGAATGAATCCATGGAGTTTGGTTAGGCCATTTTAATGCTATGATGTCCTCATTCACAGTGCCCTTTAGAATGGTTGTCTAGACAGAGGCAGCCTGCTGAGTGCCTAATGAAATACCAGATTGAAAACAAGTTAATCTTATAATGTGAAGAACCTGCTCATGAGATGATTTCCATTTAGAGGAAACATCAAGGATATTTATTTACTGAGTGATCTAATGGTCCTATACAGTGGTTGAATTTCCTGTATGGACCAGCTAATATTACAGCCTACAGATCAAGATATATATGCTTGTATACTGGGTGGTATAAGGATGTGGCCACAATATTTTTGCAAAGGCTAGAAAGTTAATTCCATAATAAAAAAATCCAAATTAGATGTTTATTTCAAAGTCACAAAATTTGAAAGTAATTCAAATCATATCCTTCACATGAATTGACTTTATAAAGGAAAAAGAAATATAAAATAAAGAATCAAGTTAAGAATTATGGGATTAATGTGAAACTGACTGAAGGCATGTCGATGTTATAAAATGTATTTCAGTGAGGAATTTCAATTAAAAATGTAAAAATTCTTCCTACTTTCTACTTGACTATCAAAAGTTCAATAAAAACCTGAAAAATTACTTAAAACCTATCACATTTAGAATCCTTTTTGTAGTGTATTTCATTTAACACTGCATTAATGAGTTTATGTAGAATACCTTAAAAGGTATTATGGCATAGTAAGCACTTAATAAAGCTTTGTTGACTATATTGGCTAGAACATGGGACTTGGCATGGGGAGACTTTGTATTCATATCTTTAATGGGAAGGAGAAAAAGGAACAAACATTTACCAAGTGCCTAATATTTGCCAAGCACTATGTTAAGAGCTTTTCAAATATTTCTCATTTGGTCCTCACAATAACCCTGAGAGATAAGTGATATTATTATCTCCATTTCAAAGTTGAAGAAACTGAATTGGAGAAAGGTTAAGTATCCTGTCCAGGGCCACACAGATAGTAAATGTCTGAGTCTGGATATGAACTCAAGTCTTCCTGAGACTATGCCCAGCACTCATTCCATCTGCCCCTAGCTGCCCATGATCATCATGAACAAGTGACAATCTCTTAGAGCCTCAGTTTTTTCATGAGGATAACAATTTTTGTGTTCTATGTAATTTACAGGAAGCACCATTCAAATATAAGATACTATTATTCCTAGTGTCTATTTATTCTCCTCTGTGTGTTCTGTCCCCTTACACACACACACACACACACACACACACACACACACACACACACACACACCACACAAACAGTAATGGGCTCTGTTCAGCTCACAATTGTATTTGATAGACTGATCATATGTCCACACAACTGAGTCACAAGTAGAGAACTAGAAAGTCCAGTACCACTGCTCTCCAGGCATTAAGAAAAGCCCCAGGGGGCAGAACAGTCATAGACACACAGCCACTATTTGTCTTCTGTCCTTCCCCTTACTTGAAATGATCATGAGAGTGCTCTGGGTTTGGAGCTTCCAAAACAGCAAATGTGTGAGTCTATCTTCTTTTCTCTGGGTGTCACCAAGAGAACGTTGAGTTTCTTGAGGGGGGAAACTATTTTTGCTTTTGTCTTTGTGTCCCCAGAACCTAACAGAGTGGCTGGCTCAAAGTGAGGGCTTACTGTTTGCTGAATTGAATTGAATTGCTCAGGATCTAAGCACCACACAAATTGTAAAAGTCGTGGGCAGGCACTTATCTTGTTGGCAGTGACAATTGAAAGCCAGCTAAACAACCAGTACTAAAAAAAAAAGAAAAAGAGAAAAAAGAAAAGGAGAAATTGAACATAAAACCCAGGAGAAAAGTGTTTGCTGAAATTTGAAGAGATTGGGGATAGTTTACAATGCCAGGTCCTTTGTCAATTAATTGTTTTCCTGGAATCCAGCCAGTACGAGTTTTATAAGTGTAAAGAAAATAAGGCTTGCAATATTTTGCAAAAGCTCTTGAGACCTAAGGACCATGTTTCATTCTAATAAATGACTTCATCCAGATAGCTTATTTATTCATTCAAGGAGCAGCTTCTCTTTAAAGCAAGAGACTACATTCCTAAGTCTGCTTAGGATGACCCTAGAGATCCTGCAGAAAATGGCTGATTGACTGGGACTTCCTTATAACATCTTTTGTTTGCTATCATACAGAATGTGCTAACTTGTGTGTTTTTGGACCCTATCCAATGATAAGTTTCACTGGAAAAATGATAATACCTCACATTTCAATGGTACTTAATAGTTTCAAAGTGATCCCCTCATTTTAGTCCTGCAATAACCCTGTGAGGAAGGTAGGGAAAGATGGTCTTTTCCACAATTTTGGAGCTGGAAGGCATGGACCATCCAACTTTAATTTTATAAATGAGGGAACTTGCCTTAGGTAAGTGAAATGACTTACCTGAAGTGAGGTCATAATAGGTACTAAATGATAGGTAGGCTGAGAATTTAGGTCTCTTGACTCTATCAATGCCTTTTATTGGTCAGCAAGGCCCCTAATCTAGTTTTAAATCATGATCTCATTTCTTTCTGAAGTTTCTACTCTCAATCCCATTATGCTATGCTTGTCCCCTACAAGGCACAGGTGCAAAAAGATAAGCAAAAGAAAAGTTGCTACCCCTTTGAAGACTTAGACGTCTAGAGTTAGAAGGGACTTTAGAGGTCAAATCCAATAGCCTTGATTTACAAATGAAGAAACTGAGGTCCAAGCGGGTAAAGTGACTTGCCTAAGGTCATACAGGCAGTAAGCACTATCTCTTAGACTATGCCAGTCTGTAGCATTCTTTTCCTCCTCTATTGAATCATCATAGCATTTATTATCAGATTGATCTTGTTAAGCAATTAACTTAAGCCACCTAGCGTTTTTAGCTTATACTTTTATATCTTTATTCTGTGTCCCCAGAATTGAACAGGAAGGAGGAATTATGCCCAGATTATATTTGGCAAATTACAAAAATCTTTTAACAACCCCAAACTTCTCCTTAAAAGCCCCATCTTTTTAAATATCAGTATCCTACCAGTGTTGTATGGTTATAAATTATGGGAGTGGGAAGTATTGATAAAGCATTTCAATCAAAGAGCAATGGGAAAGTGCACATAAGCATAGACAGGTGGCAACCCATTACAAACACTAAATTGTGAAGGATGAAAGGATGCTGTTAAAGAAAGAATTGAGAAAAGAATGAAAAAAGAACTGTTCTCGCAGAAGAATAAGGGAGAACCAATGGGCAAACCATGTCTTCCATTGTTATTCTCTAAAAAATCAAGAGAAAACAAAGAAGGCCTCCAGCTCTTTGGATGGACTCCTTGTGGCAAACTTATGGGAAGATATAGACATAATGTGCACAGGAGGAGCAGGTAGGGATGGGTTGTAATCTGGATCATTAGGGGGAATGTGCACATCAATTTGGTGATTATTATGATGATGATGATGATGATAGTGATAGCCAGTATTTTTATGGCACTTTAAGGTTTGCAAGGCATTTTACAAATATCATCTCATCTCACTTTATCCTCCCAGTGCAACCTCTTACCCATTGTGCTGTCTAGTTTCCTAGGAGAAGCTCAAGTCCATTTGAGTATTTTAATAGCCCTACATTCCCACAGAGATTGGAATTAGGAAGATACGGGTTTAATTTTTGCCTCAGATACCAGCTGTGTACCACTGGGCAAGTTATTTAACTTCACTGAGCCTTAGTGGCTTTATCTGTAAAATGGGGATAATAATTATACCTCTTTCACAGGGCTATTGTGAGAATTAAATGAGATAATTTCTGTAACATGCTCTCAGATCTTTAAGTACCATATAAATGTTAGCTATTGTTGTTTTAAATTCTGCAAGATGAGGAATTATGTCTGATATATTCTTGTATCCTCAGTTTCTATCACATAGTTTCTTATATACAGCATAAATATTTACTGTTAATGATGATGAGTTTAGACCACTTTTGGATTCCCAATCATCTCAACCAAAATTCTTTTAAGTCCTGGCCAAATGGACAAATCAATCAGACGTAAATAAAGTCATTTAAAATATATATATTTCCCAACCCAGGAACTGTATGAGCACAATTACAAAAATACTTTTCACACAAATAAAGCCAGATTTATATAATTGGAAAACATCAGTTGCTCATGAGTAGGCCAAGCTAAAATAATAAAAATGACAATTCTACTTAAATTAATTTACTTATTTAGTGCCATACCAAACTACCAAAAATTATTTTATAAAGCTAGAAAAAATAAGAACAAAATTCATCTGGAAGAACAAAAGGCCTAGAATATCAAGGAAATTAGTGAAAAGAAATGCTAGGGAAGATGGCTTAACCATATCAGATCATAAATTGTATTATAAAGCAATCATCGAAACTACATGTTACTGGCTAAGAAATAGAATAGCGGATCAGTGGACTAGAGTAGGCACACAAGACACAGTAGTAAATGACTATAGTAATCTACTGTTTGATAAACCCAAAGACTTCAGCTTCTGGGATAAGAATTCACTATTTGACAAAAGCTGGTAGGAAAACTGGAATATAGTATGGCAGAAACTAGACATAGACCAACATCTTACACTCTATACCAAGGTAAAGTCAAAATGGGTACATATCCTACATATAAAGGCTTATACTAAAAGCAAACTGGGAGAACAAGGAACAGTTTACCTGTCAGATTTATGGAGAATGGAAGAATTTATGACCCAACAAGATATAGAAAACATTATGAAATGCAAAATGGATAATTTTTATTACATTAAATTTAAAAGTTTTTGCACAAACAAAACCAATGCAACTAAGTAATCTTAGTTGGAAGGGAAGGAGGGAAGCAGAAAGGTGGGAAAAACTTTTTTATAACCAATGTCTCTGATAGAGACTTCATTTCTAAAATATATGGAGAAATGAGTCAAATTTCTAAAAATACAAATCATTCCCCAATTGATAAATGGTCAAAGGATATTAAGAGGCAGTTTTCAGAGGAAGGAATTAAAGCTATTTATAGTTATATGAAAAATGCTCTAAATCACTATTGATTAGAGAAAGGCAAATAAAAACAACTCTGAGGTACCACATCACACCTATCAGATTGGCTAACATTACAAAACAGGAAAATGATAAATGCTGGAGGAGACATGGGGAATATTGGAACACTAATGCATTGTTGGTGGAGCTGTGAACTGATCCAACCATTCTGGAAAGCAATTTGGAACTATGCCCAAATAGCTATAAAAATGTACATACCCTTGACCAAGCAATACCACTTTTAGATTTGTATCCCAAAGAGATCATACAAATGGGAAAAGGACCCGTATGTACAAAAATATTTATAGCAGCTCTCTTTGTGGTGGCAAAGAATTAGAAATTGAGGGGATGTCTATCAGTTGGGAAATGGCTGAACAAGTTGTGGTATATGAATGTGATGGAATACTATTGTACTATAAGAAATGATGAGTAGGCAGATTTCAGAAAAACCTGGAAAGACTTGAACAAACTGATGCTGAACAAAGTGAATAGAACCAGCAGAACATTGTACACAGTAACAGGTATATTGTGCAATGACTAACTTTGATAGACTTAGCTCTTCTTAGCACTGCAAGGATCTAAGACAACTCCAAAAGATTCATGTTAGAAAATGCCATCTGCATCCAGATAAAGAACTATGGAGTCTGAATGCAGATTGGAGCATATTATTTGCTCTCTCCTTTTTCTTTTCTTTTTTTGTTTGTTTCTTCTTTCTTGTGGTTTCTTACATTGTTTCTAATTCTTATTTACAGCGTGACTAAGGTGAAAATAGGCTCCATATGAACGTATATGTAGATTCCATATCAAATTACATGCCATTGGGGAGTAGAGAGATGAGGAGAAAATTTGCAACTCAAAATCTTACAGAAATGAATGTTGAAGACTAAAAATAAATAAACTTAAAATCTATCTATCTATCTGGATATATAACTATATCCCAGTGCTTAGTTTAGTGCTTTGTATATTGCTAAATGAATAGTAAAATATAAATGATTTAGACTGGTATTTAAGACCCTCTATATGCTAATCTAGCAGCTTTTCAAAACTCTCTCTCATGAATTCCCTATAAGAATCATCCATTCCCACCTTTGTACCTTTGCTCATTTCATTTTCTCTATCTGCTATGCTTTTCTTCTTTCAAGATTCTTTAAGATTCAACTCAAAGTTCATCATACTATTTCCTTGATCATTCCAGCAGGAAACCTTTCCTATCTTTCTTGAATTCCATTAGTGATAATTACCTATAATATATTTTATCCTTAACTCCTTTGTATTTTCACTAAAATTTTTATGTATGTCTTAACCTTTCCAATTAGACTATGAGCCCTAATAGGGTAGACACTGAGTCTTATATTTCTTTGTATCTTCAATTCCTCACATGACATCCTGTACATATGAGCTACTTACTCAGTGCTGCTGCTACTAACGCTTATTTTCATGACTTGGTAAATGTCACAGCATGATGGAAAGAGCACCGGGTTTAGAGTAAAAAGGTTGGGGCTTAAGTCAAGTCAAAACAACAAGCATTTAAGTACCTAACATGTGTCAGACACTATTCTAAGTACTGAGGAAACAAATAAAGGGGAAAAGTCTCTGCTCTCAAGGATTTCATAGTATAATGGGAGAGACAATATGCAAACAACTATGTATAAGGAAGAAACTGGAGATAATCCAAAGAAAAGGCTCTAAGGGGAATTAAGGAGTAGAGGGAAAGGCTTCTTGCAGAATGTGGCATTTTATTGAAGATTTAAGAAAGCTATAGAAATATGGTGGCAGTTTCAAAAGGGAGATGGGGTATATATGAGAGATGTTACAAAAGTAGGACCTGACAATAGATTGGGGGGGGGGGGGAGAGAGAGAGAGAGAGAGAGAGAGAGATATCAATAATGACATTTTGGTTTCATTCCTGTGTGACAACTAGTATGTTGGAGCCCTTGGTAATAATAGGAAAGTTGCAAAGAGGGAAAGGTTTGTGAGGAAATAAAATTAATTCAGTTTTGGACATAGGTTTATAATGTCTAAGGGACATCCAGTTTGAGATGTCCCATAGGTAGTTGGAGATGTAAACTCCAGCAGTCAGGAGAGATGTTAGGGCTGGATAAACAAACTGATTTGAGATTCTTTATCTTAGAGATAATAATTTAATCCATGGGAACTGATGGAATCACCAAGTGAGATATAACACACAGAGAGAAGAGGGCATAGGACAGAGGCTTGGGGGACACCAGCTGACTAGAATGATGATCCAGCAAAAAAGGATAAGAAAGAGCAGTCAGATAAGAGGAAAGTCAGGATAGATTAAGGTAATGAAAACAAACTTAATCAGATATTCACCTGGGTGTAATTCCCAATTCTTTTCCCCTGAGTAATGATGAAATGTGATAGGAGATATGAATGCCCGTAGGAGATTACTCCATCATCCCTTTCCTTTAATGTCCCAGAATTAATTTGGGAGACTCAGCAAGCACAAGCTTAGTGCCAGCCCCAGTGCCTTAGTCTGAGTGCCGAGGCATCCACTTTACATATAGACAGCTACAGTTACTTTTCAAATAAACATACCTTCCACATCTCCCTTCTCTAACAATCACCTCCCTTTGTGAACAATTTTATTATCTAAGCTTCCAGACTCCTCTTATCTGGAGCAATTGGCAAAAGAGAAGGGATATAGTGTAGTGGTTGAATGGGCAGTAGGCCTAGAGCCATTGAAAATTGGATTCCAATATTGATGAGCCTTGTGACTCTGATTAAAAAAAACAATGCTTAGCCTGTCTGATTCTCAGTTTCCCCGTCTGTAAAATGGGGATGATACTTGCATTGCTTGCTCCACAGGGTTGCTGGGTGGTAAGCACTGAAGTGTTATCAGAAAGGGAGTTACAGAATAAAAAAGTGGGAAAAGTCCTCCGTGGCCAACAAACTCACACTGTATCTGTATAGGAACACCCAACATTGTATCCCCAAATAGTCATTCAAACTTTTCTTTTTTTTTTTAATAAATCTTTTTTTTTTTTTTTTGCTTTTTGGAGGGCAATTGGGGTTAAGTGACTTGCTCAAGGTCACACGGCTAGTTTTTGTGTTAAGTGTCTGAGGCTGGATTTGAACTCACTTCCTCCTGACTCCAGGGCCGGTGCTCTATTCAATGCTCCACCTAGCTGCCCCAGGTATGCACTTTTTCAAACTTTTCTTGATGATTTCCAGAGAGCAGGAATCCAGTACCTGTCAGCATAGTCTATTACACCTTTGGAAAGGTCTAATTCTGAACTTTTCCTTATATCCAACAGACATCTGCTTCTACTATTTCCATGTCTTGGTCCTAGTTTTGTCCTTTGAAGACAAACTGAACAGGTCTAATCACCTGTCCAACAAGGATGCATCAGATGCTTAGAGACAGCTAGCATGTCTCTTATAAGTCTTCATCTGTCTAGGCTAAACACATGCCCAGTTACTTTAACTAAAACTTGTAGGGTATGGTTGATGTGGTAGAATGGAAAGTTATTCACCTGAGTTCAAGTCCTGGTTCTGACACTTATTTGCTGGGTGAACATGCCTCTTAACATCTCTGTGCTTCTGTTTGCTCATTTCTAGAACTGTACTAATGAAATTTGTACTCTTTATCTAACAGAGTCTATATGAAGAGACCACTTCATAAAGTGCTATAGAAAAATGAATTGTTATTAAGGAAGAAATAATCCTTCTTTGAAGTAACAATTAGACCACCTGTCAAGGGACTGAAATACTTCTCCCTTTTGTCTTTGACAACATTAGTGTTCCCTCTTGAACATTCCAAAAGAAAATAAAGCAGAAATTCAAAATATAGAGGCTTAAAGGACCAAGCTAACAACTAAGGATATTTAAGGGAGGAATTGCCCCATAATTCAGGACATATCTTAAAATTAGCTATGCCTTCCAAAGGGGAACATGACTTTGATTGGTCCATTGTGCCATAGGCACTCTAGGACATCTAGGGGCATTATGCCATCACTATTGCTTGGGGCCCAGCTCTAATTTTACCAGCTCATCCCATGACTTGCATTTTTGTGTACCCCCAAATTATGCTTCATACCCCATTGGCACAATGGTATACCTCAGAAACTAGATGGCACAGTAGATAGAGCATTATACGTGTATTCTGGAAATTAAGTTCAAATCCTGCCTCAAACACTTACTAGCTATGATTCTGGGCAAGACACTTAATCCTCATCTGTCTCAGTTTCTTAATCTGTAAAACTGGAGTAATGACAGAGCTACTTTACAGGATTGTTGTGAGGATCAATGAGACATGATGCATTTCACAAGATTTAAGTGCGCATACATACAATTATTGTGAGAGAAATGATTATTTCTCTTATATTAGTAACCAATTAAAATGGGGGGCAGGATCCCAGGTTTTTTTGTTTATATTTACTCATTCAAAGTCCAGTCTCTCAAGAGCATTTCTGACCCTGCCCAAAGGATTCACCTCACCCCAAACATCTTATCTAGGTGGAAATCTTACTCCCCCATTGCTCATTTTTCATTGATTGGATGGAGGACAGATGTCTTTTGTCTAGATTGTTCAAGAATGCACTTGTTCTGGGTGTAGAGATGAGTAAGAGTGACACAATCAAAGCTATACTCCCCCAGCCCTCACTGGAATAGGCCACCTTTCTTTGTAATATTCATTCTTTCATTAATTGTTAACCAATCAGAGTTGATTTCTGCCTGTCAGGAATACCCACTCTTCCAAGGGTACATAAGCATGAGTGGCCTCCATGATTCATTTGTTTTAGAAAAGAAAGTCAAATGACCACCATTTTATTAATTATCTTCTAGTTATAATTAACAAAATAAATTATTAATTACCCAGAAATTATGTCTCTCAGACTTTCTATATGTCACAATTAGTATTAGTATTATAAAATTCCTGCATATGACCCTGATAAAGAGCTTGGAGTGGTGGAAATAGCCCCAGATTTAGAGTGAAAAGGCCTGAGAGCAAATCCCAGTTTTACTACTTGTCTCCTGTTTGATCTTGGGCAAGGCATTCAACCTCTCTCTGGGTCCCAGCCAACTCAGATTCCATCATCCTGCCCTCTCCCTTCCTTCTTTGCTGTCTGTTCTCTCAAATTTAGGCCTTTAGAGAAGAAATAACTTTTTACTTTCACCTGGTGAAACCTGTTCCAAAGATGGACTTGTCTTTCCTGTCACTGGCGTGGAGTGGGAGCCAGCCACGTGGAGCTGTTCATTTTAAGCATCAGCTGTGTAGGAGGCCCCACACTCTACCTGATATGGAAACGTCGGTGAGGACATCAATGCAACGAATAGCCTGACAAATGTCCTTGCCTCCCACACCCCTAATCACGTTCCTTCCCTTGTGCTAGGAATGTAATTACTCCTGCGCTATCAACTGGCCATTTAACAGTATGCAGCTAAGCTGAAATGCTGCTTTTATATCATGAGGCAGACTAACCAGGCACATTGCTTGGGGTGAGGGGAAGAGGTATCTGTAGCTATTTACATTAGGAGTGTTAATGAGATTAGGCATCTTGGTATCCAAAAGCATCAAGTACATCCTCCCTCCCTTCACTTCATCCCACCCTTCCCCATATAATTTGTGTGAATTGTGTGAACAAATTTTCCTGAATCATGCCTTGGGATGAGATATAGTCCAGAAGGAATGTCCAGACTCGTGGGGCAACTTCCAGAGGATACCTTGGTATCTTGAAGCTGTTGTAGCCTTTGTGTAACCCACTACCTTCCAGCTGATGGAGGTGTTACAGGCTGGCAATGACTGCTGTGGGTCTAAAATTGTGCTTAGTAATTTTAAGACATCACACAGAAACTATTGAGCTGTATGATTTTTGGTAAATGATCTGTACAAACAGAACAGGATTGAAGTAAGTCATTTGTTCAAAAATGGAGAGAGGAGGGTGGTTAGGTGGTACAATGAATAGAGCACTGGCCCTGGAGTCAGGGGGACCTGAGTTCAAATTCAGCCTCAGACACTTAACACTTACTAGCCATGTGACCCTGGGCAAGTCACTTAACCCCAAATGCCCTGCCTTCCCCCCTCAAAAAGAAAAAAAAAGAAAAAAGAATGGAGAGAGGAGAGTATTCAAGAGCCTTTAACTTCCCTTCCAACTTGAAATCTACTTTTCAACAAAGAAACCTGATATCTGTACATTATTTGCTTTATGGATGGGCTTGTTTTTGCTAGCATTTGTTAATGCCAAGCCTTCTTTTTTTAATAATATTCCTCTAGGCCATCTTACCCCCCTCAAAGTCTCTGGTGGGACTCTGAAATTTCATCAGTGCCAAAAATCGTCTGTTCCACTCAAAATTTAGGGGGGTTATTTGCATTCCATTGAACAAAGGCCTTCAATGATTTGTTTTGTGAAAGGTTTGAAGGTAGATGTTATTGAGAAGATTCTTGACATCTTTTAAGGTTCTATTATTCTATTTAAAAATGCAAAAGAAATCAGTCTTCAATAATAGTAATTCACAGTTACACGATGCAGCCAAGGCTTACCAAATAATCTCCTAATGGATGTGATTGGCTAGTGAAAGTTTTGTTATCATTATTTCCCAAATGAGGAAACTGAGGTTCAGAAAGGTCAAGGGATTTACTGCTGATCATATCATAGCTACTTAATGGAGACGCCAAGATCTAAACCTCAGTTGTGTGACTCCAAATACAGTGTTCTTTCTCCTATACCATACCATACAACTATTTTATATGAAATATATATTATATATAAATAACTATTTTATGTTAAATTAGATGTATTAAAGCTAATATATCTAATTTCTATGACTGGATGGATCTTCTGGCCATATCCCAATTTCTTCTATTCTCATCTCTAAATTTGATTGGGCATATGTGACCTAATAGAAAAATCACTGGCTTACGTCCTATGAAGTATTGAAAGTCATGTCATTTAATGCATGTGGACCTTCGTTTTTCCGTCTGTAAGACAACGGGATTAGATGCAATGATCTCTAACGTTCCTCTGATCCTTAAAGTGTCTATTAGAGAACAAGAGAAAAATCTACGTCAGGTAGGAATCCTATGTCAGAGGAGGGGACCGATTGTTGTCCAGTACAGCATATCTCTTGAGGATAGTCCAGTTGTTGGTTAATTTCTTATTTCTATTCTGGTATCCTAGCACCTCCATCTAGGTTAGTTCCATCCACTTTTAATATTTTGTCAATGACATTGAGTTTTTACAACTTCACAAGGAGGAGGCCAACTTGGGAGAGAAGAGAATGTCTGAAACAAAAAGAGAAAGCAGAAGTGAGACAGGACAATAAAGGATAAAAGTTGCTACCTACAGATGGAATGGGTAGCTAGGTGGCACAGTGAATAGAGTACAAGGCCTAATGTCAGGAAGACTCATCTTCCTTAGTTCAAATCTGACCTCAAACACTTACTAGCTGTGTGACCCTGGACAAGTCATTTAACCCTGTTTGCCTCAGTTTTCTTATCTGTAAAATGAGCTGGAGAATGGCAAACCCTTCCATTATCTTTCCAAGAAAACCCCAAACAGGGTCACAAACAGTTAGACACAATTGATACTGTACAACAACACCACAGATTTAAAGAATTTTAATACTTAAAAAAATTTAAAGACCTTTGATTTCATCGATGTGGGAACTCTTAGCAAATACTGACTATAAGCTTTCTTTGCCTCTTCTTTTTTAGGTGCTATGGCTGGAAACAATTCATTACCTGGTTATGGTCCTCTCCAAATTTTGCTGACTAATCTTTGGTTCATAGGCTGCTTAAAACCTTTAGATTTTGGTATGACCTGCCAAAGCGTAAGCCAAGGTCATTTCTACATCATGACAAAACTTCAGAATAAGACTAATAGAAGAAAATGTAATATAATAAATCAAATGTAAAATAATAAATCAATTGATGTATTAGAGGTACTAATATATTAGTACCTCTCAGATATGAGAATAGCTAATGCTTCCTTACTATTTTCTCTTGGACTATTAACCTTTAATAAGCATCATTTTTCAACAATTATACATTTTCAATGATGTCTTTATTAATAATCCGTATTCTTCCAGTTCCCATGACTAATAAGGTGGGAGACAACATTTTCTCTGATACTCATAACCTTTTATACTTCTACCAAATAAGGATTATGCACAAGAAATAAAATAATTACAGCTGTCCCCACTGGCTAAGATATCATGTGCCTTAATAAGGTAACACCCAATGTGTCACAGAAGGTTAATCCCTATTCCTTTTCTTACTCAGCACTCCTCATGCCTCTAACCCCCAGGGTGACAGGGTGACACCAACCAGTATAGCAGTTTCCTTGCTCCTGATGTAGTATAAGTCAGCATACACCAGTGCTCAAGCCTATACCCCACCACTCTGTGCCACCAAGTAACAAAAGTCCACTCCACTATCTTAATCTTCCCCCTTGGAGCAAGTGAAGGCCTAAGAAAGGGGAAGCATATTTTACCCGAGGGGCTCAGCAGCAGTGCTCAACTAAGGAACAGAAGGAACTGTGTCAGGGCATCAGCACGTTTGTTCTGTTCCACCAGATCCAAAGACAAGGGGCCTAGCATTCAGATGAGACTAGTTCTGTCCCCTCAGAAGTCACTTGAGGTAGAGATTGATGCCAGTGAAAAGTGAGTTTCTCAGCACATAAAGAGTCTGAGACAGCTTTGAGGTCTAGTTCTGGAAGGAGCCACCATCAAAGAAAAAGGATTCAAATAATAAACAAAATGGGAATGTAATAATAAAGGATTAAAATTAGAAGGAAAAAAAAACTTAGTTAAAAAACTTAAGTGCAAGCAGATAAACCAAAAGGGTTTTATTAACAGTAGAATGTAAGGTACCCTCCAAGGATATCAAAAGAAGTTCAAACATTTGTGAATAAATATTGCAAGACAAAGGAAAATCAATTAATACCGGATAAAGCAGAGGGCCTTTGGATTCTCAAGAGAGCACGGAACTAAGATGTTCCCAAATGGTTCAAGGGCAAATATTAAAAGCAGAATTTTTGGCCTGCTCAGCAGAAGTGATTGGAAGGGGGCAGCTAGGTGGTGCAGTGAGTAGAGCACTGCTGGAATCAGAAGGACCTGAGTTCGGATCCAGCCTCAGACACTTAACACACACAAACAAAAACCTAGCTGTGTGACCTTGGGCAAGCTACTTAACCCCAATTGCCCTCCAAAAAGGAAAAGAAAAAGAAATGATTGGAAGGATACAAAACTTGAATCCACTGTGGCAAGTCTTACTAAAGAAGCAAAAGAGAGAACAATGAATTAGAAATCTAAATACAAAGAAGTGAAGGAGATTCTAGAAGAAGAAAAGTAAAAAGACATAACATTTAAAGAAAAGATTATCTCCATATAAGCAAAACATATTGATCTCAAAGATAGGATTGCAGAGACAACTTAAGAATTATAATTCTACCAGAAGAACATAAATCAAAAAAAACTGAACACTATATTGCAAGAAGAAATACGAAACTCCCCATAACTTATTAACATAGAAAAAGTATTAATCAAAAGAATCCAGAGACCACCTCCAGGAAAACAAAAAACAAACCTATGCTGCATGCTCCAAGACGTAGTGGCTAAATTGAACATTTCCAATGAAAAATAACAATTTCTACAAACTACAAGGAGAAAAACCTTGAAATGTAAAGGAGATTTGAATAACACAAAATCATTCTGTACCCACCAGAAATTAGAGAAGGGAATGAATAATGTTCCAAAGAGCAAATAAGAAGATATAAACCAGGCTGATACATCCTGCAAACCTGACCCTGACCATCGGAGAACAAAACATAGATATTAAATAAATTAGTCATTCAAAGAATTCCTACATAAAAAAAGAATCCCTACCAAAAAATCCCTACACAAGCATATTATTTGCTTTGCAAACACCTCAGATAATAAAAAAACACAAGAAACACAAAACACAAAAAACAAAAAACACAAGAAAGGTAACAACATGGCAACGAAGGAAGGCAAAAGTCAGGGGAAAATTTTCCGGAAAAAAAGGGGAAAAAAACTGGAGTTACCTACAAGGTCAAAAACAATAAGCACTACAACAACAACGACAATCAAAAAAATAATACAGTGACTATTGAGATTTCTTTTTACAAGTACACAATGATACAAAGATAAAAGCGGAACTTAATTAGAAGTTATATAAAATGAATAAGTATGAAATATTATGGACTAAACCTCATAACATTCCATCTACAGGTGAATTAATGTTTTTGTGGGACAAAACTAAAGAAAGGGAGTACATGTGATGGGGGAGAGAGGGGGAAGAAGACAGAGGGAAATGTATGATGTGCCTTAATCAAGTCAATAGTGAGCAATGAGAAGAAAATGACTCCTATGGTCTCTTAGAAAGAAGGGTAACTAAAGGAGAATGGGTAAGGTGACAAAGGGAGGAAATGAAACAAGGGGAGAGAAAGGGGGAAAATATGAGTTCGTTGGCAGGAGGGGATCTGATTAAAGAACAATCTCTATAGGAATGAGAGATATTCTATAAAGGGAAATTGCACCTTACAATAGATATAATCTGCAGGAATTTGATTATTTAGAGAGAACACTATTTCTGAGAGCATTTTGCCTCCACAGACAATATTCTACCTCAGAAGAATAGAATCAAAGTTCCTTGGGGTGTCTGACACTCAGAATAGTGGGAGACAATGAGTACGGAGATTTCATGACAAATAGGGAGGAAATTTTGGAAAACTCAACGATGACCACCAGATTGGAAAAGATCAATTTATGTACTAATCCTAAAGAAGGGAAATGCCAAGGAATATTTAAATTGCCAAACAACTGTGTTCATTTCACACAGCAGCAAGGTTATGCTTAAGTTTCTGCAAGTCATACTCCAGCAGTATGTGAACTGAGACTTCCCAGAAGAGCAAGCTGATTTTCAAAGAGGCAGAAGAACTCGAGACCAAATGGACATTTGCTGGATTATGGAGAAAGCAAAAGAATTTTAGAAAAAACATCACCCATTTCTGCTTCATTCACTACAATAAAGTCTGTGGCTGTGTGGATCACAACAAAATGGGGGCAAGTCCTCAAAGAAGTGGGAGGGGAGTACTTGTCACCTGAGGATTATGGGTCAAGAAATAATAGTTAGAACTGAACATGGAAAATTTGATTGGTTTAAGATCGTAAAAGGAGGACAACAAGGTTGTATCTTGTCACATTATTTATTTAACTTATATCCTTTAAAATACAGGCTGGATGAATTAAAAGGTGGAATCAAGGTTGACAGGAGAAATATCAACAATTTTGTATGATACCACTCTAACAGCAGACATCGAGGAAGAATTAAGAAGCCTTTTGATTAGGGTGAAATTAGAGAACGTAAAAGCTGATTTGAAACAACATGAAAAAAGAAAAACCAAACCTAAGATCTTGGCAACTAGTCCCATCACTTCCTGGTAAATAGAAGGAGAAGAAATGGAATCAGTGTCAGATTTGATATTCTGGACCTCAAAGATCACTGCAAATAGTGACTGCAGCCATAAAATTAAAAGAAGCTTACTCCTTTGCTATGGAAAATCTAGATAGCATACTAAAAAACCAGAGACATCACCTTGCCAAAAAAGGTCCATATAGTTAAAGCTATAGTTTTCCCAATAGTAATGTATGGTCATGAGAGCTGGACTATAAGGAAAGCTGAGAACTGCAGAATTGATGTTTTCAAATTGTGGTGTTGGAGAAGACTTCAGAGAGGCCCTTGGACAAAAAGGAAGTAAAATCAGTCAATACTTAAAGAAATTAATTTGGAGTATTCACTGAAAGGTCAAATACTGGAGCTGAAATACTTTGGTCATATAATGAGCTCATGGGAAAGATTGAAGGCAAAAGGAAAAAGGGGTGGCAGAGTAAGAGATGGATAGATAGTGTCATGGAAACCATGAACTTGGACTGTCTTTGAGAGTTGGTGAAGTATAGAAGAGCTTGGTGTGCTGTGGTCCATGAGATCATGAAGAGTCCGGCATGGCTGAATGGTTGAAAGACAACAGAAAGAAAAAATTATCATGGTGAGGGCAGGGAGTAGAAACCTACCACTTAATCTGACACAGGAAAATTTCTATTGTAGTGAAATACTTCTATTCTTTATTTTCTCAGGAATTGATATATGTAAATGAGGCACAACAAAAAAGGGGGACTAGAAAGGGGAATATCTACATGGAATAACATAGAAATGGTCTAGAAGAGGGAATTCAAAATAGGCACCTTAAAAGCTTTAGTTCCATTAGGAATAATGAGATGCAAGAAGGAATAAGTAGGTATAAGCACCACAAACTAAAGAATAAAAGAGTAGACTAGACAGAAAGGGAAGGGAATTAATAAAGAGAACGAGAGAAAAATACTCTTTATAGAAAAAAGCACAAAAATTAAAAAAAAAACTAACAAAATTAATTGAAGGGGATGAAGAAAGGGGATTTTATTTTACTTAACTATAAGAAAAAAAGGAATAATTAGATAAAATAAAAGGGAATTAATAAATGAAATTCAATCATTTTCAGACATGTCTGATTCTTTGTGACCCTGTTTGGGGTTTTCTCATCAAAGATATTGTAGTGGTTTGCCATTTCCTTCTCCAGCTCATTTTATAGATGGGGAAACTGAGGCAAACAGGGTTAAGTGACTTGCCCTGGGTCATGTTGCTAGTAAGTGTCTGAGACCAGATTTGAATCCATGAAGATTATTCCTGACTTCAGTCCTGGCACTGAACTACCTAGCTGCCTCAATAAATGAAGTAAAAACTTTACAGTTAGTGAAAAGGGGTAACAAAAGAGGATGTGACTGAAGAGTGAGGGAACAAGAGCCTATAAGAACAGCATTACTTTGAAGTAATTTTTTTTAAATGTTATTTGTTGTATTGGATGGGTATGCGGGAGGGGAAGGGATTCTTCTATGGGCGGAATTATAATAATGTAAAAGCAAGATATCAGCAGAAAATCTTTTAAAAATAACCAATTTTCTCTTTTTTCCAGTGATCATACAGCTATGTACAATGGCTGACCTTATTATTATTCTTACCGAAAATGAGGTATGTCATGGGCATGATCTCCTAGATAACTGAACATTAGTCTTTCAAGTACCAGTTTGCTGTTTTCATTTTTTATTTTTCACAATGTTTACAGAAATCTATGATGAATTTGATCCTCTTCCTTCTCTTTTTTAATGGCATTTAAAAATCCAAGCCTGTCATTTCATTCATTTAGGGTAATGCCAGGAATGGAAAGTCAGTTCACCAATGTAGCAACTCTTTTGTCTTAGAGAGTTGCCTGAGTTGCAGACAAATTAGGTAACTTGGCCTTGTTCATGTGGCCAGGATGGATCATAGGCAGGACTTTAACCTGTGAGTTGGTGACTCCAACACCAACCATCTGTCTGTTCTGCCATGCTACCTCTCTAAATGGCACGTAGCAAGGATAATTTGATTTTTTTCTTAATGATTTAAGGTAATTGTTATGAATATATATATATAGATATATATCTATATATATATATCTATATATATATATCCTTATTCCACCACTGGCCTGTGCAGAATGCACCCACTTCCCCTGTATCTTCTCCCCATTCTTGTCCTAGAACCCATCCTAAAGAAAGGGGGAGCAAGATCCTTTACTTCTTTACCTTCCCTCTTCTCCCTGCCCAGCTAGATCAGCATCCTCCCTTTCCCTCTCACACCTTCCCTGGATCTAGTCCTTCCTGGACAGTTGGTCCAGAATATATCTGACGTGACCTGTCAATGGGAAGATATCCAGTAGTGTCCTGGTAAATGTTTGAAAGTCAGCTCTCTGGGGGGAAAATGCATATGTGACACACTTTTAAGTTTAATCCATGTATTAAATTTTTTCTATCACTTTCTTAAGACTGGACAATCAACAAAACAATTAATCAAGTTATGATTTGTACCTTTGCCAACTTCCAAGGTATAAAATCATACTGATAATTTAAGTCTCAAGCAAGGTGGAACCAGCTCCAGCACACAATTGAAGACACCTCACACCCAGAATGGAGGAGGGGGGACTTTCTCCCTGGTCTTCTTTTATATGCTTTGTGATGATCTTGGCTATTCTAGAACTCAGTTTGATGTTGATAAGACCTCTCACCACCACCAGGGACATCATGAACTCATCCAGGCTGCTTGACTGCTTACATGGATTAGACAGAAGTAATCAACTCTATTACTTCTGTTGAAATGGAAGATTACTAGGCTTTATCACTTGGCCTGCCCCTATCTCCTAAGGTCTTCCAAGCCTTACCATTTGTTTGACAGACCTCCAACCTCCACATTACCTACTGATGTAATTTAAGAATCTACTACTCTTGACATCTGTCCTTCTGAATCCTTGAAATTTTTGGATTTTTCCACCAGCCCTACAAATGAATTTTATTTTTGTTGTCTTTCTTTGAGAACAGGGGCTGTCTAGTTTTTTTTGTATTTATATCCTTATCACCTTTGTCTTAGCAAGCACTTAATAAATGTTTTTCATTCATTCATTTATCCATTCTATATGTCTCTTCTATATCTCTCTATGTATTCTCTCTACCTATAATGTTCCTTTATAAGTTGAATGTTATATATTCTCTCTACCTACAAATGTTCCGTTTAAGCTTCTATGATTTAAGCTTTGATAAGTTGATGATTGTGTCCAAGAAGCTGAGGTTACCAGAAGTCTGATCTCCAGATAAGTGAGCATTATTGTATTGCATTTTTTAGTGGAAATCCTATTAAAATCAGTTTCTGATTCAAATTATTTCAACAAACATTTGTTTACTATAGTTTATTCATTGCTTTTCATAGTGAAATAGTTATCCCAGGGTTAACAGAGGAAACTAGGTTTACTCTCACTCTCTTTAGTATGAAATGAACCCCAAATAAATCTCTTTAAAACAATCCAGAGTTTACACAACTTAGGATAACTATGACATTGAACACCCATTATTCAGATACTATACTTGTTTAGAAACATTACATTAAAGCTAATTACTAATTAGGCAAAATTTATCCCAGTATTATGAATGTGAAGGGAAGAATATAAGTGGAGATATAAGAATATAAATATTATTATGACTGTTGATTAATTGGGTCAGGTAGTAGAATGAGAATTCCCCATAACAAAATAAAATTTTTAATTGAATTAAACATAAAATTGGCATCTTTTATTCAGGGAGGTTTCCAATTAAATAATTAAGATATTGAGCAATAGAATGTCCAGTAAAGACAACTAACACTTAAAAAGCACTTTCCTGACAACAACTCTGGGAGGCATGTAGCATGCATATTATTATCCCCATTTCTTAGATGAGGAAACTGAGTCTCAGAAAAGTGAGATGACTTAACCATGGTTACACAACTAGTGAGCACGAGAGATAGCAATTAAGCCTGGCTCTCCTGATTCCAAGTTGAATGCTTTTTCCATTTTATTCTTGCCTCTCCAAAATCATAGGCTTAAGGATCGTAGATTTACAGTTGGAAATGATCTTACAGGTCACTTAGTTCAAACCTCTTCATTTACAGATGAAGAAGCTGCATCTGTAGCCTTAAGAGCTTGGTTCAATGACTTGCCAAAATCATAAAGAGACCATAAGTGGCAAAGCCGGGATTCAAATCCAGGTCCTGCAATCTCAGATTCAACTCCCCATTGCATTACAGTATCTCTATAAAGTGATGACATTAGTTGAATTTTTCTGTAAGAACATACATTCACTATAAAGCATGAAATTATAGCCATTCTAATAGAAGAAAATAATTGACAATTGTTCTTCACATAATACAGAAAGACCTGCAATTGAATCCATTTAAAAGTAAACACTGCTAAGATTCCATTATACATGAAATAATTTACAGTCAGTCCCTTACTTACGAATATTCAACTTATGCTTGTCCCTCACATGACAATGGCTACTCTAACTGGTGCCTTTATTAATGGAAATCCTGTTTCTCTTTCTATTATGATTAGGGAAGTTTGTGTTGTTTCTCCCTCTTCTTGATGTCAAAGATAGAATGGAATAAATATTTATTAAGCATCTACTATGTGCTAGGAACTTTGCTAAGCATTTTATAAATATGAACTCATTTGATCCTCAAAACAATCCCGGGAGGGAAGTTTATTATTCCTATTTTCTAGTCAAGGAAACTGAAGCAAACAGATTCAATGTTTTGCCCAGGGACACACAGCTAGTAAAAGTCTAAGGCTAGATTTGAACTCAGATCTTGATTCCAGGTCTGACGCTCTATCCACTGTACCACCTAGCTGCCTAGAATGGATTTAGACCATCTGAAGTTGGAGCCTTGTTCTACGACTTATGGCCATGGGTGAATAAAGTCATCTCTCTGATGATGACATGACAACCCATTCTTCAGAAGTGTGGAAGGAACTCCACTGGCCATTTCTTACCTGGCCTCCTCAATTCCAGTCTTTGCTTTTGTAATCACCAGTTTGGGAGTTGACTTTGGTATCAGCAGCAGTGTGATGAGAACCAGAGGAAATGAGAAGGGGAGAAGAAGGAAATAGAGGAAGACGAACAAAAACCAATCCCATTAGTTGGACTCCCTCAATAGCTTCTCTTACCCTTTAGCTCTTGTCTCTCTCATCATCTTTCCTTAAGAATCAAAGCAATGGAAAGGATACTAACACTGAGCACAGATAGGCTTCTGGTATAGTTTCAGTGACATACAAGAAGTGGCAGAAAGGGTATCATCAAGGAAGTGTATGTACAGAGAAGCAGGTTGGCAAGAGTGAAGTGTGAGATAAAAACAACTGGACAAAGTAAAAAGCCCAGAGAAAGGCCTGAAGCATGTTGGGAAAATCCTCTGCAGAAAATCTAGAATGGATTCTTCTGCAGAAGAATGGATAAGAACTCCCCCAGAATGAGAAGGTATGGATAAGCTGCAATCTGCCCTGAAGGAGGGAGTACTCACATAAAGGACATCATGAATCCATCTAAGTTGGGAGGAGTCCAGCTGTCTCTTCATTTGGTGGTTGATTCAGGTGATATGAGGCTGTAGCATTACTAGTTGATACTGATCTCATGTCTTGTTTTCTATAGACCAACAGAAAAACAATCTCCAAATTAATTAACAAATAAAGGGGTGCAGTATATAATTTGGCTACCAGCCAGTCATATGATTTAGTCAAAATATTTCCAGGGTGTATGCCTTGGTTTTCTTTTAGCTGCAGCATTTCCACTGCTCAGCAGAGGGCACTCACCTGGAAGCACTAATTCCACTGCCCTGAGTTCTTATGGCTCATGGCATGGCACTGGCCCCAATTCAAGATTCATCTAGGGCAGTGGTTCTCAAACTTTTTCGTGTCAGGATCCCTTTGTCCTCTTAAAAATTATTAAGGATCTGCCCAGGAGCTTTGGTTATATGGGTTGTATCTATCAATATTTACTATATTAATACTATTATGAAAATAGTTTTGACCTTGTGGACCCCTTGAAATGGATTTGGTGACCATCAGAGGTCCCCAGATCACAGTTTGAGAACTTCTGATCTAGAACTATGAAAAATGCAAATGGCCTATTGTTCTGAATGAAGAGAAGTATAGAAATCTCTATGTAGAAAGGTTTACTATATTGGCCATCACTCATAAGACACATTGCAATTTTGGTCATTTTGTAAAACACAACTAAGGAAACAAAGTGTAAAGGAGCTATCAATCAAACAGCCAACAAGCATTTATTAAGTGAATACTATGTTCTGGGAACTGTGCTAGGAATTCAGGATGCTAATATAAAAAAAAGAAAGAAAAAGAAAGGAAGGAAAGAAAGAAGGAAGAAAGGAGGGAAGGAAGGAAGGAAGGAAGGAAGGAAGGAAGGAAGGAAGGAAGGAAGGAAGGAAGGAAAGAAGGAAGATAATTCCTATCTCCTGACCCCTCCTACCAGGAGACAGGAACTGTCTTTCTTTCTTTCTTCCTATTCATTCCTACACTGAACTAATATATCCACTATTATCCAATATAAGAACCAGTGCTGCTGGAGCAATCATTGCAGACCCTATTACAAAGTGTTGAATTGTCACTTTAGTAGTTATTTTCAAGAAACTTTATGACTCCTCAAATTTCAATAATAAAATTTCTTCCCACTCAGCCACACTGAAAGCTAAATAAATGTATCTTATTACTTTCCAGTGTATTCTCCAAGCAAATGAGTTAATAAATTTAGTTTAACAAATTTGGTTAATTTCTTCAACTGAAAATAAATCACCTAGCTGGAATTGCAAAAACAATACAGATGGAGTAGATGACAGTTCACAATCTGTCCTACCTTTTGTCAGTGCCTCAGGCTCTGGCTAAGCACAGGCCTTGAGACTGGGAATATCTGTCTTCTGTCTTTTCCTACTTGACAGTCTAGCACCTGCCATTGAGTCATTGTTGGAGTTCTCTGCCACTATCACAGACTATTGGAAGAAGATGCTGCAGGGCTAGGAGAAGGAGAAGGATGTTGGGGATGTTGCATACCTGGGGAAAGTCCCTCCATGGTTCTCTCGGCTATTATTCTCCCTAATCACGTAATCAGTTGTCATCTCTCCCTGACTTGTAGATCTCCAGTTGGGGTATGTCTCAGAGAAGTCCCAAAGTGGCTCATTCTGCTTCTGGATGGTTATAACTGTTAGAAAGTTTTTCTACCAATGGAGCCTATTTTTTTTCTCTTTGTAACTTCTTCCAATTGCTCATAGTTTCCTTCTCTGAGGCCAATTAGAAGAAACTGAATTCCTCTTCTTCAAGGTAGCTCTTTGATCAGGTAACTCCCTAAAAAACCCTTCTTTTCTCTATACCACGTCTCCATTTCTCTCAAATGATCTTGTTATGGAATAATCTCAAAGTTCTTCACCATCTTGGTGACCCTTAAGATCATTTTATACAACCTGGGCAAGTCTGTAGCTGTATATATAACATTCAGTTAAATGAAATAATACACAGAAGATATATTGAACAGTAAAGAACCGGTTAGTAATGAGAAGGGGATTTGTTCTGTAAATAATAAATAAGATAAATAAATCAAGGATTTGTTCTGTAAAACTTAGACTCAGTCAAAAAGCTGCACTTGAGGACTTAGAAGGCTGTATGTGGTGTCAAAGTCAGAGGTTCCCCACCCCTGGACTAATCTCATCATTTAATAAGTGAGGAAATTAAGGTCCAAAGGATGTAAAAAACTTTGCTTGAGGTCACATAGAATAAGAGGGAAGATAGAAACCCAGGTGCTCTGAGCTCCAGGTGCCAGTGTTCTTTCCACTGTTCTATGCTGATTCCTATACTAATCAGCTTCTATTTAAATATCACTCTAATGAAACTAAGCAATATTGTTGCCGTCTAGTCCTTTCAGATGTGTCCACTCTCCATGAATCCATTCCGGATTTTCTTGGCAGCTATACCAGAGTGGTTTGCCTTTTCCTTCTCCAACTCATTTTACACATGAGGAACCAAGGCAAACAGAGTTGAGTGACTTGCCCAGAGTCACAGAGCTAGCAAGTGTCTAAGGTCAGATTTGGACTCAGGAAGATGAGTCTTCCTGACTCCAGGACTGGCACTCTATTCATTGTACTATGTAGGTGCCCTCAAGGAATATCAATGTCCTAACAATTTTGTTAAAACAAAAATTTTTTACTTGATCATACAACTGAAGCAAAGTTCTTACATAGTAAATTCAAATAACAGAATCAAATCAAATCAATAACATGAAAATCTACCTATGTGTAGCTGAAGTTGTCCAAATACTAAGTTGATTAGGTTTGGTCAATATGGTTTCTCTGTAGCAGGAGGAGCAACATCTACTAAGGTCCCTGACACATAGGATAGGCCAGGGGTAGGGATCCTGCAACCTTGAGGCTACATGCAGTCTTCTAGGTCTTCAAGTGTAGCCTTTTGACTGAGTCTAAGTTTTATGGAACAAATCCTTTTATTAAAGGGATTTATTCTGTGAAATTTGGATTCAGTCAAAGGTCTGCACTTGAGGACCTAGAGGGTCATGTATGGCCTCAGGGCCACAGGTTCCCCACCCCTGGGTTAGGCTATTTTTCCCCTAAAAGGCAGTGGAAAACAAGACTTAATTGGTCCGGGGCACTAAGGCCATTGATGTAGCTTACAGATCCCATAAGTACAAAAACCTAGCAGGTGAGGAGTCCCAAGCGCCTCAGGCATGGTACACACCACTTACCTGGGTGTGCCGTGGAGGCAGGGGAGTTGTGCCCAAGTCAATCAATGCTGTGTCTTTGCTGAATATCTTTTCATTAAGTATTATGAAGATTACAAGTATCTCATTTCATTCCAACACCAAGACAAACCAGAGTCCTTATCTAAGTCAGGTCTAGTCCACAACAATCTCACAGTTGGACCTGGAGAAAATGTCATCACTTCCCTGAAAAGACCAGTGTTAAAGGTCATGGATGGCATGGCCCTGGGCCACAGATTCCTGATGAACCAGTAAATGCTGCAAATCTAAAGTGCATCTGTGTTTTTCTAGCAAACAAAAATTCCTCAGAATCAGAGGAGTTCTGGTCCAAAGAGCATAAATACTCTAAAGTAGAGATCAAAACATTTCTCGTCATAGAGATACTTATGAAAATCATGGCAGATACATTAGAGCGCTGGTAGAAAGTTAGCTTTTAAAGCTGCCAATATAAAGCAAAATATTACTGAATCCCACAGAGTGACCTTCGTGTTTTATAGACCTGGGACATGGCATGTTTATTTGGGGGGCTACATTTCTGGTTTTATTTTTAATATGTGAAACAAAATCAATATACAATAGTATGATTAGGGGCTCCTTCTGTGGGACTAGTTCCTCTAAGGTCCCAGTTTCTCTGGTCCTTTCCACCAGAATTCAACACTATATGACCATATTTATGCTTTTCCCTAATTTTCTAGCTCCAGTGCTAAAGACAATCATATCTATTGACAAATGTTGCAAGTAATAGTTTTTAGATGTTCCCTTCCTGTGATCTGTGCCTATAAAAAATCATCTACCCTGAAGAATGTGGAACTACCCGATACAGAGCAATGATAACTAGCCTCAAAAGGGCTCAGACAGTCATTTCTCTGATTAGCTGTCATGGTCTCATCACCCTCATCCCAAGTATCCACGTGTTCTTGCCTCCAGCATGGTGCTAGAATTGTTATCTTGAGAGTGGTAAACAGCTTTGTGTCTTCACAGCCAGAGATTTTGATGTTGATGTTTTGAAAGAATCTTGGAAATTAACTGCCAAAGGAATGGATGACATAGGAAGTACCTTCTTCCCAGGGGCATGTGGATACAGTCTTAGAGACACCCCAATAAAGGAAACAACAAAACATCATGATGGCCCAGCTTCAAGCTCTAGCACAAATATGACACCATTTTGTTAAAATATGCATTTAAAGACTTCTTTCATTTGAAGCACTTTCTTTTGCACAATCTGTTTTCTATTGTGAATTCTTTGAGTGGAACTTTTCCAGTGGCTGTTGTGGAGGGCAATAGGTACCAAGAGCTGATCTGAAAGATTCCTTAGTGCCCTCAGTCTGGGGAACCTCATGATGCTGTGGAGACCAGATACACAGAGCTGTTCAAAACTCAAAAAGGACAGGAGAAGAAGGAAGCATCAAGCAACATAGTAACTTAAAAAGCATAAGCCCATAACACTCCTTCATAGTATTGTGTCCAAGCTAACACAGATCCCCTTCCATTTTCTGAAGACAGAACCTTCCCATCTCCATTATATATAATGTTCACTTTGGCTAGTATGCTTTTTACCTGTATTCAATTCAATAAGCACTTATTAAGCACCTACTCTGTGAAAACCCTGTTTAAAAACAGTGGAATGATGGCATAAAAATATTGAATATAATGTGTCTTGGAGCTTGAACTCTACCAATCAACAAATCAATCAAACAGAAGCTATTAGGGGCATTCTGCATGCCAGGTACTGAGCCACACGCTAGGGATGTAAATGAAAAGAACAGAACATTCTCTATGCTTGTGGAGCTTACATTCAAATAGATGGAATAACAAAGCAACATATAAGTATAGACAGAATACCTATGGGAAAAGAGAAAATAAACCCAATATAAAGACAAAGTAATTAGAAAAGGAGACTACTTACAATGGGAGGGATCAGGAAAGGCTTCATGCAGAAGATAGTGCTTGAGATGCATCTTAAAGGAAGAGTGGAACTATGGGAGCTGTTGGTAGAGATAGCACATTCTAGGCTTGTGGGATGAATGGCCAGAGCAAAGGAATGGCTATGGGAAATGGACTGTCATTTGTGAGGAATCGAAAGGTCTTTCAACTGAATTGAAGAGCTCTATAAGGGAAGTAATTTATAATTCAGTTGGAAAGATAAATTGGGGCAGGATAGAGAAGGGCTTTAAACCCTAAAGGGAGGAGTTTATATTGTATCCTAGAGACAGTAAGAGTAACTGGAGTTTATTAAATAGGGTAGTTACATGGTCAGGTCTTTGCCTGAATAAAATTACTTCCAGAACCAGGAGAACATTGTGCACAGTAAAAGCAATACTACATGATGTTCAGCTGTGAATGAATTAGTTATTCTCAGCCATACAATGATCCAAGACAATTCCAGAGGACTCATGATGAAACATGCTATCTACCTCCAGAGAAAGAACTAATGGAATTTGAATGCAGATAGAAGCATTCTATTTTTCACTTTCTATATTTTTGTGGTTTTTTTTCCCTTTGGGTCTGTGTCTTTTTTACAACATGACTAATTTGGTAATACGTTTTGCATGATTGAACATGTATAGCCTATATAAAATGACTTACTATCTCAGGGAGGGGGGAGGCAAAGGAAGGAGAGAGAAAGTTTGGAACTCAAAATTTAACAAAATGAATGTTTACAATAGTCTTTATGTGTAGTGGGAGAAAATAAAATATTGTTTTAAAAAAAGAAAATTTCTTTGGCAGTTGTGTGGAGGATGGTCTATAATTGGGGGTGGAAGGGCAAAGACTCGAGGCAGAGAGATCAATTAGGGGGCTTTTGCAGTAGCATCAGTGAAAGGTGATTAAGTGGTCATTGTCTAAATAGAGAGAAGGTGGGAAATGAGAGTTGTGGGGACTAGAAAAAGCAAGATTTGGCAGCTAATTGGATATATGGGACAAAGGAGAATGAGGAATCAAGGATAATACTAAAGTTAAGACCCTGAATGACTAGAAAGATGGTGGTGTTTTTCAAAGGAACACCAAAGTTTGGAAGATGGTTTAATTTTGATGAAAAGATTTGTTTTGAACATGTTGATATCTGAGATATCTCTGTGATGTTCGGTTTGAAGTATCCAATAGGCAGTTGGTACTGTAGGGCTGAAGCTGGATATATAAATCTGTGAGTCTATCAGATTAGGCAATTCAGATATCACTAAACTTTGGAGAGAGTAGTTTCAGTTGAATAATGAGGTTTGGAAGCCATATGGCAAAGGGCTTCAGACATAGGAGAGCAGAGAAGGGGAGTAAAAAAAGACCGATTTTTCTGGTATTTAGGCTAAGAAAGAGAGGAGAGATATGGGATGGGAGGCTAGCTTGAGGGGATAGCAAGGTAGAGTGAAATTTTGTTTTTTGCTTTTTGAGGATAGGGAAGACAGAAATTAATAAGGAAGGTACCAGTAGTTAGGAAGAGGTTTAAGATTAGAGAAAGGTTGGGAATGATTGAGTAGGTAATCTGCTGGGAAAGAAAGGAAGGTCCTTGGGAAGAAGAAGAGACACCTCACTGTCATAAACTTAAGAGAGGAAAGGAAAGCTAGGGGAATGATGTCAAGGGGTTTTGAGGTAAAGAGAAGGGAATTCATTTGAATGGCTTTAATTTTCTCAGTAAAGTTAAGAGAGAGAAGGGAAAGGAAGAAAAGGGAAGGAGGGAAGGGAAGGGAAAGGGAGGGAAAAAAGGAAAGGGAAGGGGAGGAAAGGGAAGGGAAGGGCAGGAGAGGAAAGAGAAAGGAAAGGGAGAGGAGGGGAGGGGAGGGAAGGGGATAGAGGAGAGAAATGGAAGAGAGAATTTCTAACATTAAATCACTGGCATGAAGATCACAGAGCAGAATTGCCATACCTTACCTGACTTCCTTCCTAGCTGCTCTACCATTTTATTCTGCTTTCCTATTTGGACTACACATGGGAGCAAGGGCAACATTTTCCTTCTGATTACAGTGTCCAATAGGAAAATTGAAGTGTTTGTGATCATATATTCCCATAAACTCTCAGTTCCTTAATGGTAATGCCTAAAAGTAAAATGGGTTGAGAAAACTTTGTGATGTCAGAAATTCACTTTACAAAGACCTTTTGCTCCACAGGTGCCTGGTAACTACTCTTCAGTATGAAGCAACATGTCATAGGATCCACCTTTCCTATATCTGCAGATATAAAATAAGGGGCTGGTTGGACTAGATGATCCCTAAGGACTCTTCAACCTCCAAAATTCTATGAGCCTGTTCCTGTAAAAGCTTATAAATTAAGGTCTGATTGAAACTCAATACAAAGGTGCACCATGAGGTGAACTGTAGGATTGCTATTTACCAATTAAACTTGTGCACACTCAGAATCATAGACTGTTACCATAGGAAGGGACCTTGGACATTATCCAGTGCAAAGGCTTTGTTTTCCAGGGAGGTAAATTGAGGTCCAAAGAAGTCCCACAGCTAACCTATGGCAAAGCCCAGATTGGAACCCAAGGTGCTAGATTCACAGTTTAGGGTTCTTTTTAATAAGGTCACTGTGCTTCTATTAAATTACATTTTCTAAGTGCTAAATTTGAAAATGAAAATTCCAGATTAAACTTCTCTAATTGTGTTTTAGCACTGAACAAAAGGAAAAGACAATAGGATTATAGGACATTCATTCACTCTTTTCTTCTGAAGGCAGACTATGTAGTGTGCTAGACAGTGGAGTTCTCATAATAACTCTGCTTAACATTTCAGAGAGTGATAGAGAAATCTAAAATGTCAGCAAAGAAATGAGCAACAATCTTTCCTAAGCAATATGTACTTCTATCCCTTCTGTGTTCTTCTTGCTCTGAATAAAACTCAGAAAAAGCTCTGTCTGATGTCTTTGGCTTTTTTTCACTCTGATATAATTCTAATACACAGGCTTGCAGCTTCCCTCCCTTCCCTCCCCCACTCATACTGAGGATACTTTCAATTCTAACACAAATCCATTTAAAAAATCAAGACTAGAGGCAAAGCACACATTCACTTCTAGGATGCTGTAGTAGGAAAAATACTCAATAGTTAGGAGGGAAGTAAGAGTAATGAAAATAGAAAAAGAGCAGGAGAGAAAGCTAAGGAAAGCCAAACGAGTGAGAATTTGCAAAAGTAAACAAACATTCTTTCAGAAGGACAAAACCTTCTGAGCCTTCAGTCTCAGAATAAATTGATTCCTGTGACCAAACCAGGAAAAAGGTTCAACACAAAATGTCGATTAAAAAGAAAGACTAATGCTACTGTTATTTTAACTCTTGTGACCTTTCCTTTCAAATCTAGCAAAGAAATGGCCAGTAGATGAAAACCTATGCTTAGCAATTGATGTTAGACACAGTTCATTAGATTTCAGACTTGGGGCTAGAATGAATCTTATAGATCACCTGGCTCCTCGATTGACAGAGAAGAAACTGAAGCCAAGAGGTGCTAAGTGACTTGCCCTCCATCACACGTGTAAGCAATAGCATAACTGAGAGCCTTCACACTCCAAATCCTGTGTCCTTTCTACCATCATACAAACTAATTTCTTCTCAAACTAATTCTTGTGACTTCTACAAAGGTTAATGAAAGCCAAGAAGATCTGGAGGATATCTTAAGGTCATCTAATTTTCCCCATCACTTTATAAATCATAGGATCATAGATATAGAGAAGAGATTTTAGAGATATCCCTAGCTAATTTCATCAATTTACAAATAAGGAAACTGAGGCCTGAGGCCCAGAGAGGCAAAAATGACTTGCTTGAAATCACCCAAAAAGTTAATGGGATGGTCAATGCTAGAAGTTAGGTTTTTCAATTCCCAGGACAAGGCTCTCTCATCACATTGTACTAAGTAGCAATATGGTGCAATGAACTAACTACCTGCTGCACCTCCATGGAGTCAGGAGGAATTGGGTCTGAGTGCTTCTGAGCATATGAGCTAGGTGACCCTGGACAAATCACTTGACCTCTCAAGTTTCCCATCAGCTGT
This sequence comes from Gymnobelideus leadbeateri, assembly GCA_011680675.1. NCBI lineage: Eukaryota > Metazoa > Chordata > Mammalia > Diprotodontia > Petauridae > Gymnobelideus > Gymnobelideus leadbeateri. The sequence goes on from WOXC01003712.1 coordinate 162,017, forward strand.
CAAGTCTAAGATGTTAAGTTGCAGAAGAGTTGCCAATTTGCATCAATGGAAGAAGTTCCCTACATCAATGAAATCACAACTGTAAGCCTATCCTTAAGTCCCACCCTCAAGCAACCAATACCACCCCTCCAAAAAAAAACCCAAACAAACCTCTACGTGAGAGAGTTTTTGTGTGACTTAAATAATGAATAATATATTATAGTGGGCAAACAGGGTTGAGGATCTGTCTACTGGCTCAAAGCAAAGGTATCCCCTAGCTCCAATGGACACAAAGCTGTTGATGACAATGCCTAATCACTGGTTAGATTTCTTTGAGGGATGGATGTTCTTGAGTGTGTACCTTGAACAATAAAGGTGAGGGGACTGAGACCACTAAAGACACTTTAGTGTCTGGGACTGACAGTTTCCTATCCCCCTGCCACTGTTGGCTAGAGCTTGAACCAGAACACCAGTGACTATGGAGAAGTGCTTTCCTGTTTGCTTATGAAGCTGCAACCATAAGAATCACTGATGTTTTTATGGTACTCTCTAATCCTATTATGGTTTAACTACCTATATCCTGCCTCTCTTACTTTTGGAAACAGGAAGTCTATCATAACATGCCATGCTTTCAAGTTATCTCTCTCCATCTCTCATACTATGGCTCAAAGAGAAAAGGGAAATAAATTTCAGTGTGAGCACAGGGTTTGCCATGGGCTGAGAACTGGAAAATATTGGAATGACACATGATTTTATGATATAATTGATTAATGATAAACTGATGACCTTTTCTTCTAATCTAATAAAATTTTATTTATCTATGACCACTGAGATCAAGATGAATGAAATGAATAACATATGTTGGTGAGTGGGGGCAGAGCCATAAGTGATGTGTTATGCTTGAATAGAACCCAGGATATATATAGCAGTGAAAGTGGAATGCTAGTTGATCAAGAATCATAGTCTACCAAGGTCTTCTACCCATATAAAGTTCTTTGTATTCCTTGAAGCAATATATAAATATAAGCTATTATTTTTATTACTACTCCATATTATCTTCTCATGGATAAGTTCAGATTTCAGACCTGTGCTGTCCCTAGGAACTATTAATCCTTCTGCTTGACCTGTGAAGTCAACTTCAAGCATTTATTTGATCATCTACCATGTGCCTTGTGCTTCTATATTTTGAGGGGGATGCAAAGGCATTTGATATGGTCCCTTGTCTTGGAGAAGCTTGCAACATAGCTAAGAAGACACAAATGACAGAAATTGAGAACTACAAAGGATTAAACTGTATGTTTTGAAATAAAAATTAAAAGAACAAACAAGTCATTGTGGGCTAGAACAACCAGAGAATGAAATCCTCATGGAGGAGGTAGAACTGGAACAGAGCTTTAAGGGATCAGAGGATGCTGATAGTTGGAAGGGACACTTGAAATCATCTAGTTCAGGCCCCTTGTTTTGAAGATGAGGAAACAAGGGCCCAGAAAAGTTAATTTACTTGCTCCAAGATCTTGCAGGTAATAAGTAGCAAAGGGACTAAAAATCTCATCCAAATCAAATCCTAAATGGCTGTGAATTTGAAATGTTTCTTAAGTATCTTTTAGTTCACATAACTACTTTATTATTACACTTTGGTAAACCATATTCCATTAGATAATTATGATGATTATAATAGTGGGAATACATAGGAAAAATGTAGGAGTTGATTGGTTGGTTGGTTGTCATCCTTCATCCCAAAATGACATCACTATGTTGGGGTGAATGTACAGTGTGCTCAACTGTGACTGATCAGATGAATACGAGCTTGGAAGGCCCTACCACAGGTTGGGTACAAATAGTCTGTATGAACATTTGGAATGTAGATGCATCTAAATTTGCATAGCTCCCATTTTTTTGAGTTATTGCAATTCTGCTTTGCTTATAAAGTACAGTCCCATCTTTGATGCAGGCACACCATGCTGGGTGATCCTCTGCCAGGGTCTTCCATGTCTCACAATAGATTCCACAATTCTTCTGAGAGACCCTGAGGGTGTTCTTGTATTGTTTCTTCTGACCTCCATGTGAATGTTTCCCTTGTGTGAGTTCTCTGTAAGATAGTCTTTTAGACAAGCACTCATTTGGCATTTAAATAATGTAGCCATTCCATCAGAGTTGCACTCTCTCCAGCAGAGTTTGAATTCTTGGCAGTTTAGTTTGAGAAAGGACCTCAATGACTGGTACCCTATCTTGCCAGGTGATCTTCAGAATCTTCCTAAGAATCGATATGGAAGCAATTCAATTTCCTAGTACGGTGCAGATATGCTGTCTAGGTTTCACAGGCATACAAGAAGTCAGTGCAATGTCTCTGTAGACCTTCAGTTTGGTAGATAGCATAATACCTTTTCTTTCTCATCCTTTCCTTCAGAGCCTTCCAAACTGAACTAGCTCAGGCAATGTGTCTATCAACTTCATTATTTATGTATATTTCCCTGGAAAGTATACTGCTAAGGAAAGAGAAGTTATCTACAGCATTCAAAATCTTTCCATTTGCTATAACCAAAGGTTCCACCTGTGGATGGTGTGGTGCTGGTTGTTGGAGAGCTTCTGCTTTCTTGGTGTTAATTGTCAGGCCAAAATGAGCAAAGCAGCAGGCAATCAATTCATATTCTGTTGAATCTTAGTCTCAGAGGCTGCATTGAGTGGATGATCATCTTTGAATAAAAAGTCATGCATCAACTTCCCCTCCACTTTGGTCTTGTCTTATAGACTTTTCAAGTTAAAAAAATTTACCATCAGTGCTATAGCTGGCTTTGAGACTGTTTTCCTCTTCTTTGAAGGCATCTGACATCAGTGCATCATAATGAAAAGCTTGGGAACAAGCACATAGCCCTACTTCACTCTTTTGGTGACTGGGAAAGCATAAGAGCTTTATCCATTATCCAGAACCTGTGCAAGCATACTGTCATGGAATTGGCATACAATACTGATGAATTTCTCTGGACAATCCAAATTTGCCATAATCTTCCATAAGCCCTCATGGTTGACAGTATCAAAAACCTCGGTCAGATCAATGAGCATTGTGTAGGGGTCTCTGTTCTGCTTCTGGCATTTCTTCCAGAATTGTTGGGCAACAGATATCATATTAACCCACTCCTTGGCCCCTTCTGAAGCCACATTGGCTCTCATGTAAATGGCCATCTTCCAGGTGAAGGATCAGCCTATTAAAGAGAACTCTGGCAATAATCTTGCCAGCAGTGACTAAGAGAGAGACATCTCTGTGTTTGTCATAGGACAACCTATTCCCTTTTCATTTATAGTAATGAATAATGGAGGCATCCTTGAATTTCTAGAATATAACCTCTTCTTTCTATATAACCCAGAAGTAAATGTGCTATCTACCACATCTCTGAAAGTTGCCCACTCTTTTTTTTCTCCACTATTGTCAACTGTATATTGGTTCCATTTTTCCTCTAAGTTAGCAACAAACCGTTCACAAATGGAGAAGTGCTCTAATCTGTTGACATTTTAGTTTTTTGGTAGTCTTCTTGCCCTGGGGTCACCACTTTTGTTGAATATAAATGCTTAACTTGAGGGGATAAGTCTAGGATTGATCCAGTACTCTGTGCCATTCATTGCCTTCATCTCTCTTACTTTCTGCCTGTCTCTTATCCTTACAATGACATAGTCTATTAAATGCCAATGCTTGCTGTGAGAGTGCTTTCATGAAGTTTATTGCATTAAGGTAAATATAAGGCAGTATTGGTGATAAGAAGGTCATGAGACTCACAAGTCTTCTATAGTAAGTGACTGTTACTATTGCTATTTCTGATCATGCTTCTTCCGAGGACTTGACACCATGTCTGATAGTCTGTTCCTACTCTGGCATTAAAGTCACCCAGAATTACAAGGTGTCCTCTTGTACAGTACAGTGATGATGAGGGTCTCCAGGTCTTCACAAAAGTTTTCTTTGATCTCATCAGGGTTTGTCATGGTGGGAGCATACACAGTGATGATGGTGGCATGGTACTTTCCTGCAAGTGTCAATTGCATTGTCATGAGTCTGTCTTTTACTCCTTGGGGAGGCATACAAGCTTGCTGATTAGATTAGATTTGATTACAACACCTACAGCAGTTTCACAGTGCACCTCATCAGGGTGACCACTTTAGAAAAACATGTATTTAAACCATGACTTTAGTGAGTTGGCTTTCATTTGCCAGCCTTGTTTCACTCAAGGCTGCTGTTTATCTTTTAGGTCTACTGTATTTCGTGTTGTCCATAACCATGAACATGTTGCATATACCAATGGTGAGTGGAATCATTTTTGAAAAAGTTTTTGTACATTTTTATTTTGTGTGTGTGTGTGTGTGTGTGTGTGTGTGTGTGTGTGTGTGTGTGTGTCTGTTCCAACCTCAGGGTGGGATCCACATCTGCCATGGGAAGCAGGCCAAAGTTATGTTAGGTGAAGCAATTTTTAGGGCATTTTTTCTAGGTCCTTTCACATGCCAGGAGGTGAGCAAGTCCTTTAAAAAGGCTTCTCAGACACCCAGGGGTCTGCTAAATCCCATTTCTGCTTCAGCCCAGTGAGAAGATGAGTCTGTGGTCTGGGCTATCTTTGTGCAGGGTTTTGTCTACAGCTCCCAGTGTATTCTCACCTGCTGCTTTGCAATTTTTCTGTACAACAGGACTTTGAGGTAGTTAAAAATGAGTGATGTCTTTTGACTCAGGCATCAATTGGATTTGTGAGGCAGAGTTGCACCAAATCATTGGCCACACCTCTTTTCCAGAGTCATTAGAATATAATGACAAGACAAAGTCAAGATGACTAGTGATGGCTCAGGATGCATTGAATGACCTTGGCATCTCTGATGTCTAACCAAGCTCCAAGCTCTTCACAGCACCAACTATTGTCACCTTCATGGCCCATTGTAACCAATTATTTGCATCCAACCTATTGCTCTGGGGGAAGTTTTCACAGGTTTGGGATTGATAGCCCCTTAGCTCACGGATGGGTTTGAGTTCCATCAGTTGGTTACCCTCAGCCTGGTTTAGCCCTTTTGCCAAAACAGTTTTATTGGGGTGTGGCTGCTGCCCTGCTACATCTTCATGGAACCACAGGTGAGAGCAGGGTGACAGGTAGACACCAAAGGCGGAAAGAAGACCTGAAAAGGGCTTGGCAGCCCTCACAACAAAGGTATTAAAGTATTCTTTAATAACCCATACACAATAGAAAAATGTAGAAGTAGGTAAGGTGGGAAGGAAAAAGTCATCAGCATTGTTTGATAAATCATTTTTCTAGCTTATATTTATAAGTAAGGTTTGGGTGGGTGGAAAGAAAAGGCAGTCATTATTTGACATGGCATAGAGATCTTTATAAAATGTGCTTTTACATTTTTATGGATCAATGTTATGACCAGGCAGTTGTGGGAAGCAATTCTGTAGCAGCAATAGTGGTTGTAATAAAAATAACACTAGATAACATTTACATAGATAGCTCTTTAAGGTTTGGAAAGCACTTTACAAATACTATCTCATTTTAGCCACACAAAAATCCTGAAAGGTAGATGCTGTTATCATCTCCATTTTATAGGTGAAGGTACAGAAGCTGGCAGAGGGTAAGTGATTTGCTCAGGGTCTCACAGCTAGCAACTAAGACTGAATTTGAACTCAGGTCTTCCTGCACTCTATCCACTGTGCCACCTAGCTGCCTCACTATTAGCATCACTACTGACATAGATATGATATATATTCTTACAGTTTAAAAAGTGATTGTTGTATTATTTGCAGAAAGATGTTATTCCATGCAAGAGAAAGAGGAGGAAAAAACTGTTTTTTAGATAAAAGGGAAAAGAGTGAGAGTATTATTTTACCATTTGCAGATATTTTCCTAATGACCTGGAAAAGGTGAACAGGCTTAGTTTTCTTTATGAAGGTTGTTTCACTCCACACACCAAATAGGGCTTTATGAAAGTATTAACTAGTGAAATCCCTCTTTGCTGAGACATGTTTTCAAAGAATTCCATTTGATAGCTATAATAGTTGTAATGATGGGAAAAGGAAGAAACAAATAGAAATTAGTAAGGTGGGGGAAAAAGAGTGGATGGGAAAGAAAAAATTTGGCAAATAGTTTGAAACTTCACCTCTTCATAGTCACCTGTGAAGTTAGCACTTAAATAATTTGCCTATATCAATAAGCCAGTAGGATTTAGAGGCAGGGCATGAACTTACTTTTGTTAATTTTGAAGTCAGTTATTGATCAATTGTGCTACAATCTTTATTATCTAGTCTGAAGTTTCTTGTTCTTTTTTTGTGTTACTGACCTCTTCACAGAATACTTTTTAAATGAATAAAATAAAATGCATATCATTACAAAGGAAACTAAAGGGAAAGAGTATAGCATTAAATATAAAAGAAGTGTATTCTTGTGAGGAAATCCAGCAACCAAAGTGGTAAAGTATGCTGGAGAATATAAAACAAAAAGATTAAGGGAGAGAGAAGATGTGATTTTGTCACTGACGTATTTACTATACCCCCATCTGAATAAGAATCTGTGGGGAGCATGAGATTACAAGCCTGTCACAAAGGCATGGTATAATAGGGACAGAAAACTTTAATTACCCAATCATGGCCTGAAATTCTTTGTCTCTCTGTGCTATTGTCTCTGTCTCTCAATTTTTCTCTCTGTTTCCCAAGAGCAGAACAGCAAATTGCTTCTTGATTTTCCTCAATGAAAATTTAATCCTTTCAAAAGTGGAAGAAAATACTGACACTGACATGACCCTAAAATGATGTTTAATCTGCCTCTTCCGGGGACCTTTATTTGTGTAGGTAAGGACAACTACATGGCAATTTGTATAAATCTTATGTAATTCCTATTCACCTATCTTTGCTTTGAGAGTTTCCAGGGATAGAAATGTCAAATAAACCAGACTCACCCAGAATCCATGGCAGTGAGAAGAGCTCATAAAGAAGTAAAGAAAAAATACACTTATTCACAAGTGGATCCTTCGGCTCTTGTGTCCCCCCAAAAGAAGAGGTTCCCAATTTTCCTTTTCATTCTAGGATATAATCCTAAATGGATATTTTACCCACAAAGTCCTACAGCATTTTAAGACCACCCAAGAATCCTTTATCTCAGTATTCTCTATGCCATGTTACCAATGAACCTTCTTTTCCACATTCATTCCTCTTTTTTCACAACTCCACCCTCCTCAGCAAATGCATATATATGTATATATACATACATGCATATATATACATGCATATATACATATGTACACCTATAACATTAAAACATAAATGAAGAGCAATGAGTCTAGACTACATGGGTAAAATATACAGTAATTATAATGTGACTCTACCCTTCTTCAGTAATCTATCTCCAGTAGGCATTGTTCTTTAACTCCATCCTGTGATCTCACTGCTTCCCAAGGATAGGTCATATGTATTCCCAATTATGTGTCTTTGTCATCACTTCCTGTGAGTGAGTGAGTGAATGAATGGAAAAGTATTATTAACCACTTACTACCTGCCAACACCATGCTATATTTCTGGGTATAAATAGGAAATATAGTAGTCTAATGTAGAGGGAACATATAGATGGAGTTTTAGCTTCAAGGCAAATGGAAAGCCCCAATGGTCCTTAAGGTGAAGCAGCAAGTCAGATGGTAATGAAACTTCTTTAGCTTTTTATCAATTCCATTGATAAAACCAAATCCAGTTTTGATATTGAGTGATTTAATGATACCAAGGGTTTTGGTGGTGAGAATGTTCTTTCTGGGTCTTCAGTACCTATTGCTTTTCAAGGAGGAGGGATAGAGGGAAGGATCACCAGGATAACTCCCTGGTTAACACCCTTATACTGCTTCTAGCTTGCAACTCGAACTCTAATTGGTCTCCTCACCTCAAAACTTGCTCCTCTCCAATTATTCATGTAGCTGCCAAGGTGATTTTCCTAGAGCAACAGTCTAACAGGGTCATACTTTTGTTCAATAAACTCTAGTGTCTCCCTATTGTGTCTAGGGTAAAATACAAACTTCTTGGTTTGGCATTTAAAATTGATTATAATATGATTCCAATATGCCTTTCCAGGCTTATATAATATATATAATATATATTATTATATAATATCATATAATCATATAATATATAATTATATAATATCATCTATTACTTTCCTTTCTACAGGCTTTGATCCAATCAAGTTGGCTTTAATGCTAGACTCCCTATATGACACTCCATTTCCTGTCTCCATGCCTTTGCATAAACTATCCTCCATGCCAGGAATCTTTTACCTTCTCATTTCTGCCTCTAAGAATTTCTAGTTTCCTTCAAAACTCAGTTCAAGTGCCATTTTCTATGGGAGACCTTTCATGATTGCTCTTCCCCATCCCCCAGTTTCTAGTGCTTCTCCCAGCCCAATACGTTTTGTTGTATATATTTTACATATAGTTATTTGATATGTGATGTCTTGTTTGAATTTAGGATTTTTGAGGGTAATGACTGTCTTTTTTATGTCTTCATCTCCCTAATGCTGAACAGTACCCACAACATAGTAGGTGTCTAGTCAATGCTCATTGATGGGTTCATGAAGTGTTCAACTCCTGAATTTTTCAGATAAAGAAAATGAAACTCAAGTAGTTTAAGGACTTCCTCAAGGCTGCACAAGTCTGCCTGTCTGAATAGTACCCATCCTTGAAAGTCTATATTCTGTCCTACCTTTTCCTGGAAACCTTTCCAAAGAACATTGATATTTTCTTTTCTTGAACTGACTGTACCTTTTCTTTTAGTATTTTGTCATGATCTTATATTGCTACTTAAATGTTTCATGTATGCTAGTCAGATCACAGAATTTCAGAGTTGGAAGAAATCTCAGAAGTTGTCTAGTCCAGTCCATCCCTGATCTGAAATCCTTCAATAATATACTCATCAAATGGTTGTCTAGTCTTTGCTTGAAGATCTTCATTTAGGAAGAACTCATTACCTCCCAAGGTAGCCCATTCTGGACGGTGCTAATTCTTAGGAGGTTTTTCTTTACTTTAAACCTGTATTTACTTCCTTTTTGATTTTGGCCCATTCCTCTAATTTCAACCTTCTGGCACCAAAAAGAGTCTTCTTTCGTTTCTCAGACTTTCAAAGACTTGAAGACAACTGGATGTGTCCCCTTAGTTTTCTCTTCCTCTAGGCTAAATATCTCCAGTCTTTTCAACTCACGTTCATATGATATGAATTTAATTATTCTATTTGCCCTCCTCTGTACAGTCCTCAGAACTAAATACATGTAATCTAGCCAATGCAAGGTGCAAATAAATTAACTACCATTTATCTAGTTTTGGAACATGGTGCTCCTTCTCAGACCATAATTTCCTTGAAGATAGGTATCATGATGCATATTTTGCTTGTAGGCCACATCAAGGAATATATGTTTGAATGTATTTAAGCCACACTTTTCTAGCCATTCAAATAGTCTTTATATGTTCATAAAGTGTTTTTTGAAGAAAAAAGGCTTTCAATTTTTAGGGCTTTGGAACAAAGAGAACCTTTACTGTGTGCAAGAAAGAAAGAAGTGTAGACAGAGAAATATGGGGGAAGGTTAAAGAGAGAGAAATAGTAGCTTTAACGAAATAGTAGCTTTAACGAAAAGCAAAGTTTGCAAAGTGATTTGTACATGTATTTATAAAGGTTACCTGATTAGATCCTTACAAGAACCCTGTATAATTAAATAATAATAATATAAATAAATATAATATATAATAAATAAATAATATAAATTTAAAAATAAATAATAATACTATTCTTATCTCTACTTTACAAAAGAAGAAATGGAAATTGAGAGAAGTTAAGTGACTTTCCCAGGGTTACACAGCTAAATAAATGTCACACTTATTTATACTCACTTCTTACAAATAAGAGCTAACATTTTCTTAACTCCAGTCCCACAGACTGTCTATTGTACCACCCAACTGCCTCACAATACAGGAAGATTAGAAAGCTGATGCAGGCACACCTCAGAGATACTGCACACTCAGTCCCACACTACTACAGTAAAGCAAACATTGCAATAAAACAAGTCACACTTATTTTATTGGTTTCCCAGTACTCATAAGTTATGTTTATATAACTATACCGTAGTTTATCAAGGGTACCATAGTATTATGTCTTTAAAAAGTACATAACTTTATTAAAATACTTTTGCTAAAAAAACACTAATCATAGTCTGAACCTGCAGCAAGTCATAATCTTTTTGCTGGTGGAGGGTTTTGCCTTGATGTTGATGGCTACTGACCAGAGTGGTGGTTGCTGAAGGTTGGGGTGGCTGTGCAATTTCTTGAAATAAGATAACCATGAAATTTGTGATAGGATTGACTCTTCCTTTCATCTGAACACCTAAAGGCCATTATAGGATTATTAATTAGCCTAATTTCAATGTTGTGTCTCTGGGAATAGAGATGCCCAAGGAGAGGGAGAAATCGGGAGTCAGAATATACACATGTATTTATTAAGCTCTCTTTCTTATATGGACACATCCATGAAGCCCCCAAATAATTAAGATAGTGATATCAAAGATCACTGATCATAGATATAATATTGAAAAAGTTTGTCAGCGGAGCCAAGATGGCGGAGTAGAAACAGCTCGTCCAAGCCACTCTGCCCCCAGATTCCCCCCAAACTATGTAAAAGGGGACTCTGAACAACTTCTGGAGCCCCAGCACCCACAGAATGACACAGAGAAGCTAACCTTCCGCTGAGGACAGCCCAGCAGCCCTGCAGGAAGGACCAGCGCAGCGGTCTGGGACCTGGCAGTGCGCAGAGCGCAGAGCGCAGGAGCCTAGCTGAGCCCAGGTCTGCCTGAGCCGAGGTTTTAGCTCCAGGGTGGCAGGGCCAGCAGCCGGCTGGAGGAACCCCAGAACACCAGGAGCTGTGGCGACTCCAGAATTATCAACATAGACATGCCTAGGACAAAGTAAGAGGTTAGTGTCCTATGGACTTTGGGACCAGTATTTAGGAAATGCGTCGGCTCCCTCCCCTGGGGGCTAGAAGCTGCTGAGGAGACACGCCATTTTGTAGTTTTCAGAGGCAGCTCCAGCTCCCGGCCTACAAATTGTAGGGAGATCCAGCGATCAGTCTTGGGGGGTAATCGCTCTTGCTTTAACCTCCCTGGATCTGGATTGTGATCTAGGGTGGAAGTCGTGGGTGGGTTTACAGCTTGCCAGAAACGGAAGTTGCCCCCCACACGTTCGGGACGAAAATTCCTCTATCTGGCCTTAAAGCCATAGTGTGGCAACAAGCCCAAAAGTCAAGCAATTAAGTGGCAACATGCCAAGGCAAAGGAAACAGAAAAATGCAACCCTAGACTCCTATTTTGGGGGCATAGAGCGGGAAAAGGACTGTGAGGTCAGAAGTCCTGCTCCAAAAGCCCCAGGGGAAAACATGAGCGGGTTGCAGGCCATAGAGGACCTTAAGAAGGACTTTAAAAATCAAATAAGAGAAGTGGAGGAAAAATTGGAAAGAGAAATGAGAAGGATGCAGGAAAAGTATGAAATGAGGGTCAACAGCCTGACTGAGGAAAACAACACCTTAAAAAATAGACTAACTCAAATGGCAAAGGAGGCCCAAAAGGGCAATGAGGAGAAGAATGCCTTAAAAAGTCGAATTTGCCAGATGGAAAAAGAATCTCAAAAGTTCACTGAGGAGATTCATTCCTTCAGAGTTAGACTGGAGCAAATGGAAGCTAATGACTTTATGAGAAATCAAGATGCTGTTAAGCAGATCCAAACAAATGAAAGATTAGAAGGCAATGTGAAATATCTCATGGGAAAAACCACTGACCTGGAAATAGATCCAGGAGAGACAATTTAAAAATTATTGGACTACCTGAAAGCCATGATCAAAGAAAGAACCTAGAAATCACCCTTCAAGAAATTCTCAAGGAAAACTGCCCTGATGTTTTAGATCCAGAGGGCAAAATAGAGGTTGAAAGAATCCACAGATCACCTCCTGAAAAAGATCCCAAAAAGAAAACTCCCAGGAATATTATAGCCAGGTTCCAGAATCCCCAGATCAAGGAGAAAATACTACAAGCAGCCAGGAAGAAACAATTTCAATATTGTGGAAACACAATCAGAATAGCCCAGGACCTGGCAGCTTCTACACTGAGGGATCGAAGGGCATGGAATATGATATTCCAGAGGGCAAAAGAACTGGGAATGAACCCAAGGGTCACCTACCCAGCAAAACTGAGTATTTTGTTTCAGGGGAAAATATGGTCATTCAGTGGAATAGAGGACTTTCAAGCATTCTTGAGGAAAAAACCAGAGTTGAATAGAAAATTTGACATCCAGACACAAGAAGTAAGAGATGCCTGAGAAGGTAATCAGGGAAAAGAAATCAAAAGGAACTTATCAAAGTTGAACTATTTACATTCCTATATGGAAAAGCAATAACTGTGACTGATGATATCTTTCTCACTATGAAAATAATGGAAGAAGGGGTGTGGTCATATGAATACATATGTGAATGTGTGTGTATATGGTTACAGTTATATATGGATAGAGGGCATAGGTTGATTTTGTTGGGAAGGGAGAGTACTCAAGGGATGAAATTATGAGGTGAGAGAGGAAAGTGGCAAGAGGAGATGGGGAGAGACATGGTAGGGTAAACTATCTCATGTAGGGGAAGTGGGTGCAAAGGAGGGGGAGAATAAGGAAGGCTAAAAAGGCAAAACCACATTCACATTGAATTTGGTTCAGGGAGAAAATGACATACATACTAAATGGGATATCTCAACCTGCAGCAGGATAGGGGGAAGGGGGATGAGAGGAGGGATGATGGATGGGAGGGCATCCTTGGGGTGAGGGGAGGTTGGAAGTACCCACTATAGAAGAGGGACAGGATCATGTAGGGAATGGACCAGGTGGGGTGGGATGAGTGGGAGGGAATTATAAGCAGCCTTGTACAATATATCTACTATGATAATGTTTTGCATAGCTAGACATGTACAACATATACTGAATTACTTATCTCCCAAGAAGGAATGGGTGACAAGGGAGGAAGGAAATGGATCTGAAATTCGAGGTCGTAACATTAAATGTTTCAAATATATATATATAATACTATTATTAATACTCTTGCCTATAATTGGGAGATAAGATGTGCAGGCATTGGGACACAAAGATTCATCTTCCTCTAATGGAAAAGTCGATGGGGGTATGGGAGAAGGTATGGGAGAGAGCAGATTGGAGGAAGCGATATATTGTGGGACTGCTATTCTGGGAGGCTGGGTAGGGGAATAATGGGGGGAAAATGATTGTAACTCAAAATCTGGAGGAAATGAATGATGTAAAACAGAAGTTAATAAAGTATTTGTTTAAATTTAAAAAAAAATTAAAAAAAATACAAAATAAAAAAAAAAAAGAAAAAAAAAAAGAAAACTCCCAGGAATATTATAGCCAGGTTCCAGAATCCCCAGATCAAGGAGAAAATACTACAAGCAGCCAGGAAGAAATAATTTCAATATTGTGGAAACACAATCAGAATAGCCCAGGACCTGGCAGCTTCTACACTGAGGATCGAAGGGCATGGAATATGATATTCCAGAGGGCAAAAGAGCTGGGAATGAACCCAAGGGTCACCTACCCAGCAAAACTGAGTATTTTGTTTCAGGGGAAAATATGGTCATTCAGTGGAATAGAGGACTTTCAAGCATTCTTGAGGAAAAAACAGAATTGAATAGAAAATTTGACATCCAGACACAAGAAGCAAGAGATGCCTGAGAAGGTAATCAGGGAAAAGAAATCAAAAGGAACTTATCAAAGTTGAACTATTTACATTCCTATATGGAAAAGCAATAACTGTGACTGATGATATCTTTCTCACTATGAAAATAATGGAAGAAGGGTGTGTGGTCATATGAATACATATGTGAATGTGTGTGTATATGGTTACAGTTATATATGGATAGAGGGCATAGGTTGAATTTGTTGGGAAGGGAGAATACTCAAGGGATGAAATTATGAGGTGAGAGAGGAAAGTGGCAAGAGGAGATGGGGAGAGACAGGGTAGGGTAAACTATCCCATGTAGAAGAAGCAAGGGGAAGTGGTTGCAAAGGAGGGGGAGAATAAGGAAGGCTAAAAAGGCAAAACCACATTCACATTGAATTTGGTTCAGGGAGAGAATGACATACATACTAAATGGGATATCTCAACCTGCAGCAGGATAGGGGGAACGGGGATGAGAGGAGGGATGATGGATGGGAGGGCATCCTTGCGGGGAGGGGAGGTTGGAAGTACCCACTATAGAAGAGGGACAGGATCATGTAGGGAATGGCCCAGGTGGGGGGTGGGATGAGTGGGAGGGAATTATAAGCAGCCTTGTACAATATATCTACCATGATAATGTTTTGCATAGCTAGACATGTACAACATATACTGAATTAGTTATCTCCCAAGAAGGAATGGGTGACAAGGGAGGAAGGAAATGGATCTGAAATTCGAGGTCGTAACATTAAATGTTTCAAATATATATAAATACTATTATTAATACTCTTTTGCTTGTAATAGGGAGATAAGATGCGCAGGCATTGGGACACAAAGATTCACCTTCCTCTAATGGAAAAGTCGATGGGGGTATGGGAGAAGGTATGGGAGAGAGCAGATTGGAGGAAGCTATATCTTGTGGGACTGCTATTCTGGGAGGTTGGGTAGGGGAATAATGGGGGGAAAATGATTGTAACTCAAAATCTGGCGGAAATGAATGATGTAAAACAGAAGTTAATAAAGCATTTGTTTAAAAAAAAACAAAAAAAAGAAAAAGTTTGAAATATTGAGAGAATTATCAAAATGTGACACAAAGGTGTGAGAAAAATGCTGTTGGGAAAATGGCATTGATAGACTTGCTTAACACAAACCTTTAAATCGTAAAAAAAAGAAAAAGAAATATCTGCAAAGTGCAAATAAAGCAAAGTGGAATAAAATACATGCCTGTATATCCTATATTAGCAACTCAGTATGGTAGAGAACATTCCTGATTTGGAGGGTGAAAATCCCACAGTCTGGGGATTTTCTGTGTAAAATGTCCTTCCAGAATCCCTTCTGTTCTATCCCTAGGATGAAGAGGAACCAAGAAGGCAAATTCCCTTTGCTTTTTTTTTTTTTTTTGCTTTTTTTGGGGGAGGGCAATTGGGGTTAAGTGACTTGCCCAAGGTTACATGGCTAGTTTTTGTGTTAAGTGTCTGAGGCTGGATTTGAACTCAGGTCCTCCTGAATCTAGGACCAGTGCTCTACTCACTGTGGCACCTAGCTGCCGCAGCAAATTCCTTTTGGGGAGTTAGATCAGAACAGAGTTGAGGGTAAGGAAACCCACCCCTCTTGATCAGACTTCTTTCTGTTGATTATTTCTTATTTATTCTGTATATACTTTGCTTTGTACATAATCATTTGCTTGTTTTCTCCCTTATTTGATTATGAGCTCCTGGAAGGCAGGGATTTTCTTTTGTTGCTTTTTGTATCCCCAGTAATTTAGCACGGAGCTTGATACATCTGTTGTTGTCATGGTTGAGTTGTTCAGGTGTATCTGACTTTATGTGACCCCGTGGATTTTGTCCATGGGGTTTTCTTGGCAAAGACACTGGAGTGGTTTGCCATTTCCTTCTCCAGTGTGTCCCCATTTTGAAGATGAGGAGCTGAGGCAAATAGAGGTTAAGAGATTTGCCCAGGGCCACAGAGCTAGTAAGAGTCTGAGGATTTGAACTCAAATCTTTCTGACTCCAGACCTGGTGCTCTATCCATTGCCAACCTGGCACATAGTGGGCATTTAATAAATGTTTGTAAATTGATTGATTTATTGTGAGTCTGGTTTCTTGAAAAAGTCAACAATTCAATTAAAACAGAGGAAAGCGTCTTAGTGCTTCTGTCTCCTAAATGTGAATAAGGGTCCAAACATGGTTTAGTACTTCAGCTAAAAGACACCCTGAAAAGTGGTGTCAGAGATATCCTAGCATCCCAAAGTCAGTGAGAGTAGCTTGAGCTCAGGGGGTGTTCTGGCTTTTTGGGTGGGTGGATTGGCTGTTTTAGGCAGGGTTACTGGTTCCACTAAGTTTGTCCATTTTGGCAAAGCTGCCTTAGGGTAAATTAGCTTGTTTGCTTTTGCCTAAGAGGGAAGAAGGCTGTAACTATGAAGGAAGGAATTACTATGCTAAGAGTCCTTCAAGTGGAGAATTAATCACCATCACTGATATTTTGGAAAATAGAAAATCGTTTCCCTGTTTTAGCCAGTCTGATTAATTCCACTTTTTAGGTTTCTCTTGTCAAATCTTTTCCCAAAGAAAAATAATGAATGGTACAGAATTAAGAATGAAAGTAACAAAGAAAGGATTCAAACCCAGGTCCCCTGATTATTTATTCAGGGTTCTCGACACTCTTTTGCTTAATTTTAAGAAAAAGTAGTAAAATCTCCTGCCTTAAGCGAGGCCCCAAGGAATGAGGTGAATATAAGTTTGATAGACTGTTCTTCAGTTTTATAGATTTTTTTAAATAAGTTCACTTGGGGTTCATTAGGCTTGGGGAAGAAGAGAGAGTAGAGGGAATTTTAAGAGTTGGAAGTGACTTCTAGGTAGGTGCCATCTAGACCTTTGCCTTCTGGAAAGGGGAAGAGAAAGTGAACAGGAAATCTTATCCTGGGACTGTTGGGGCATCAGTTTCCTTAGGACTAGGGGGAGGGAAAGGAGGCCGAGGGCCAATCAGGCCTATATAAGATCAGAATGCTCTACCACAGGTCAGGCACAAATAGTCCATATGAACATTTGGAGTGCAAGTGTTTCTAACTTTGCACATCTCGAGTTTCTTTTGGACAGCTTCAATTCTGCTTTGCTCATGGAGCACAGCACCTCCCTGATAGAGATGGGGTGCTTGTGCTTGTGCTCAGAGGCCAGTTCCAAGATCATATTTCTCCCTAGCTTCAAAACACTAGCCCCAACAGTGTTCTCCCTAGCCCAAGGACACTATGCCTAGCAATAACTCATGAGTGGGCCCCAGTAAGACAAACTACCTTTCCCCACAATTACTCATGAACAAGCCCCCAGTAAAACAAACCAGCTTTCCCCATCACAAAAACAAGCTCACTTCTGAAGAAATTCTCTTGTAAAAACAGTTATCATATTCAATCCAGAGGTCAAGCTACAGATATCAACTCTCAAAGTTATCTTGCTATAGATGTAACAAACCCCTTCCCCTTGTTTTCAGTTAGTGAATGATGATGCCTGTGACCAAGGTTGTAAATTCTCATCTAATTAACATATCTGCTACTACTACATACACTACTTTTCCTATATAAGCTTTAACAGCAACAATTCTACCTAGATAAGATGGCCTAGGTGGAGAAAATTTTGGGGGTCTTAAAGTTCTCTTACCACTGACATTGTTGAATCATTTTTTAAATCATGTCTGGCTCTTCATAAACCCCTTTGGAGTTTTCTTGGCAAAGATACTGGAGTGGTTTGCCGTTCTTCTCCAGATCATTTTATAGATGAGGAAACTGAAGCAAACAGGGTTAAGTGACTTGCTCAGGGTCACATGACTAGTAGGTGTCTGAGGATAGATTTGAACTCATGAAAAGGAGTTGTCCTAATCCCAGGCTCAGCACTATCTACTCAGCCATCTAACTGCTCCCTTACCCCTGACTCAAGTTCAGTTTTAAGGATCCACACCACATCAGTTCTATTTAATCACTTATCAGTCAAATTAGCTTTTACAAAGGAATATTTACTTCAAAGGTATAATAAGAACAAATAGAAACATTCCACACCCAAAACCTGAGTGTGGGGCTAATCCTTTTAATATTTCCTTTTTCTCTGTGGAGGGAGATTAAATTCATAGTTTAGCTCAGGTCTTATATCATATTAATACCACCAAATTCTAAGTCCAAACTTTTCTGGATTGCACCCCAGGGCCCTAGTTTCTCAAGGAATCACTGTTGGGTTAGATGCAACATTTGACCTTTAATTCTGGTCTCTGAGATCACTATGGCTCAAGCTCCCTGATCTGGGGACTCCTCTCTTATATTCAGAACTGAAAAGAAAAGATGAAACACACCCAAACCCCAAGTTCATTTCTCAGGATTGTTGGGCCTAATAGGAAAAGAAAGGTTACCTTTGCTCCCTCCCAGATTAGTGCAAGATGTTCAAGTTGTCGGTGAACAGGACTTTCACCCTAGATGCCATCAGGAAAAATAGGGCAACTGTTCTTCTAGAAAGTAGTTTTAAAGATGCAGCCAGTTTTAGCTTCCCAACCAATGGAAAGAGGTTGCTCCCACTTATATGACAGGCAATTGCAAAATGTCTTTTCCCAGAAGCAGGTGCCTATTGTTTCCCACGTGGGTCCTTCCATTTTATGAAGTAGGCATGTGCCAAAGCCTTGCACTGTGGTTATAAGGCATCCCTTCCTCATCTCTCTGTCTCTGTCCCTCTCTCTCTCACTTATCTGGAGTTTAACTGTCAAAAAGCATTCCCTGATGAATATATAAGGTCCTTGGTCAGATGAGGATGAGTCTCAGATTTATTTATCTAGCTCTAATCCTTCTTCTGATCAGTCTCCTATCTCCAACTGGATATTAGACATCTGAATTGTATGTTCAGCAGATATCTGAAGCTCAATATGTCCAAAACGAAATTCATTATCTTTCCCCAAAAATCTTCCCCTCTGTTAAACTTATCTATTACTGTCAAGAGGACTCTATCTTCCCAGTCATCGTGTCTCAAAACCTAGGAGTCAACCTCAATTCCTCCTCTCTCCTTCTCTATATCCAATCAATTGCGAAGTCCTATTGTTTCTACTTTTATAACATCCCTGCTATCCTCTGACATTGGTACTACCCTGGTCTAGGGCCTTATCACTTCATGCTGGACTAATGCAACAGCTTGCTAGTTGATCTGTCTGCTACCAATCTCCATCTTAGTTCACCCTCCATTCAGCTGTCAAATTGATCTTCCTAAAATGTTTAAACATGTCACCTCCCTCTAATTTAATAAACTCCAGGGGCTCTCTATTACCTCCAGGTTCAAATATTAAAATCCTTTGTTTGACATCCAAAGCCCTTCATAACTTTATACCTTCCTACCTTTCTAGCCTTCTTACATCTTCCTCCCTTCTATAGTTTATATGATCCATTGACATTGGACTCCTTACTGTTCCTCACACACAAACCGCCATACCTCCAGATTCTATTAATTTTTACTGACTGCCCCCATGCTTAGAATTCACTTCCTGCTTTTCTCTACCTCCCACCTTCTCTGGTTTTCTTCTCATCTTTTGCAAGAAGTCTTTCCCACTCCCCCTTAATTTTAGTGCCTTTTCTCTGAACTTTATCCTATACGTATCTTGTTTATTCGGACTTATTTGTGTGTTGTTCTGTCCCCCCGTGTTCCCCATAAGAGTTGAGTTCCTTGAGAAGAGTCTTTTGCTTTTCTTTGTATCCCTAGTGCTTTGCAGGGGCAATCTCCAGTCGTCCTGATCTATGTCTGGCCACTAGACAAGAGAGTGAGGCTGGACAAGAAAGTGAGGCTGGTGACTTTGCTCAGCCCTCCCTCACTTAAATTCAATTCACTTGCAAGTTATGGTATCACTTCCTGACTTCATTCTCTTTGAGAATGAAGGACAAACAAACAAAAAAACCAACAACAGTGCTTAATAAATGGCATTTAATAAATGCGTGTTGCCTTGACTTTGCTTGACCTTAAGGGTCTATTTTTGATTTTGTCTTTGTAGCCCTGTCTTCCTACACAGTATCTTATTCATACCATACAAGGTGCTTCAAAAAAAAGTGAATTGAAATAAATCTAGTCTAGTCTATACCTGAAAAAGAATAGTTGCTAAAAAGTCCCCAAGAAGTTGTCATTTAACCTTCCTCTTGTTGATCTCTAATGAGGGGCCACCCCTTTCCTCTCAAAGCACCCAATGCAATTATTGCATGGCTTTCATTTTTTGATTATGAGAAAGTCTTCCCTCTTCCCCCACTCAAGCCTAAATACTGCCCTTGGAACAAATAAAACAAGTCTCATTTTTCTTCAACATAACTTTGAAAATATTTAAAAATAGTCATCTTTTAAAATTTTAAGTTTTCCCTGTGAGTTTTCTGTATATCCATACTGATGTCTTTAGACACAATCTTGGTATTCTTCCTTGTTGATTCATATTGAAATCTCAGAAGACTAATTTATGAAATAGAATGAGAAGATATTTATTTGCAATGAGAGACCTATAACTGCCAAGTGGACTAGAACGTTTATGTTTTCTGCTCATCCTATTTACAGGAAAGAAGACCTACTTGGGAAATTAATTAAGGCTATCAAATTGTTTATTGAGTGTAGAGGCAAGGACAAGAGAGAAGTTCTTAACAGATATTTTTATCAAGCTGTTGTTGTTTGTCCTTCGTTCTAAAGAAGATCATTAGACTGAAGAAAACACAACAATTATTGTTTGTTGATTATAAACAAAAAGTGGTTTATTAGAGTAAGCTGCTGTCTTTAAAGTAATCTTCCAACAAGGAACAAAGTAAATGATATTATATTAACAAATACTTCATTTTAAAAAATAGGAAAACACAATTCAAATATGATAATGTTTTATGTTACTTCTCATTCATCCACACCTGAAGAGGAAAAGAATAATCAGGTTTGTGTGTGAATATCCCAAATAGCCATTAACGTCCAAAAGGCTGCTTTCCTATTGGTAGAGTAGCCCATCAATAAACTCTCACTGTGGTTTTTGTTACTCTTTCTTTACCAACAAGATGTCTGCCTCTATTAGATGTCCTGAATTGCATATATGCCTATGCCCTTATTTCAGTCATCCTTATGATTGTTGTGAGTGGACCTAGCTAAGCTGATCAGACCAGTAGTAGCTTAATAATTTTGAAAGCATAGGACTATTTGAATTGTATGGAACGTGCGACAGGAAATATATTCAAAGTGCTTGTTGACTATTACAGTCTTTTCTCATTATGGATGAAAACATTAGGTAACTTTTTTTTTTTTTGAGGGCAGTTGGGGTTAAGTAACTTGCCCAAGGTGACACGGCTAGGTTTTTGTTTGTGTGTGCGAGTTAAGTGTCTGAGGTTGGATCCGAACTCAGGTCCTTCTGACTCCAGGGCCAGTGCTCTACTCACTGCACCACCTAGCCGCCCCCCATTAGGTAACTTTTACAAAAGAAGACATCATGAATCCTGCAAAATTCTTTAAGACCACAGTTAGAAATATTCACTGTTCATTAGCACTAGAATTCCTGGAAAGAAATCTGTAAATATGAAATAACATCTGGTCATGGAATATGGCATTCTCCCCACTTAAAGAAAACCACCTGAGTATTGAATGACTTCCTAGCAGCTGTGAACATCTGGAACAAAATATTTAGTCTCTTTCTATTGACCTGTTGAGAAGTCTTTAGAGGCAGAACTAAGATCTAGGACAGATTTTAAAATTATGCAAGTGAATAATAACAACTTGTTTTCATAATAAATGGCAAGCTCTTAACCATGTTTATAATTTAATTTACTGCCTTTAGAAACACCAAGTACATAGATGAGAAATTAGATGAAGAAAAGTGTTAATGGATTCAGCTTTCTTTTAAACTCTAAACAAAAGAAAATGCTGAGTATGAGACACATTAAAATATGTCTTTGAGACAAATAACAATGGGGCAATCTGTTAAACATAGAGAGCAAAAAAAAAAAATCAGCACATCAGCTTTTTAAAAAATCTACAAGGCTTCTAGGGAAAGAACCAAGATGGCAGAGTAGAGGAAGCTTTCAGCTAAGTTCTTCCAACATTCTCCTCCAAACAACTTTAAAATAATAGCTCAAATAAATTCTGGAGTGGCAGAACCAACAAAACGTCAGAATGGGACATTTTTCCAGCCCAAGATAATATAGAAGGTTGGAAAGAGAGAACTGTGACATGGGAGAACCAGATGACCTAGAACCCACATGGTAAAAACACCAGGGCTGAGATTAGGTGGTGTTGACAGAAACAGTACCAGCTTTGGAAGCTACCAAGCTAGAGACTGTAAGAATACCTGGTAAGTGGTCAGAAAGAGATTACAGGGTATCCCTATGCTAGCACTTTATGCAGGACCAGACATTGTTTGGCAACTCCATTGCACATACCCATTTCTAGGTCATAATTCAAAGTCAGAGAGAAGCATTTTCAGTCAAAAAGGAATGGAAACCCTGAAGGGTAGTATCAATTCCAGCCCCAAAAGACCAGCAGTTCTTTTTGTTGTGGTAAAGAAATGGAAACTGGTAGGATGCCCATCAATTTGGAAATGACTGAAAAAGTTGTGGTATCATTGTGATGAAATACTATTATGCTATAAGAAATGATAAGCAGGATAGTTTGAGAAAAACCTTGGAAGACTTATATGAACATATGCAAAGTGAAATAAGCAGAACTAGGAGAACATCATACACAGTAACAACATTATTGTAAAGATGATCAACTGTGAAAGACTTAACTATTTGGATCAAGAAAATGATACAAGACAATTCCAAAGGATACATGATGAAAAATGCTATCCACCTCTGGAGAGGGAACTGATGAACTCTGAATGCAGATTTGAGCATACTCTTTAAACTTTTAAAAACTTTTATTATTTTATTTTCTTTGCATTTTTTTTGTTTTTGGGTTGTTTTGTTTTTTGCAACATGGCTAATACAGAACTATGATTTACATAGCTTTACATGTATAATTGATAGCTAATTTCTTACTTTCTCAATGAAGGGGGAGGGGCAGTAAGGAGGGAGAGAATTTGGAATTCAAAATTGTTTAAAATTATTATTAAACATCTTTATATGCAATTAGGAAATAAATTTAATTTTTTAATTAAAAAATACCAAATCTATGAGATTACAAAAAGTAAATTTTGAAAAATTCAACCACTGACTCATGTCTTAAATGTGACTATGCTGAGGAGAAATATCAGCAGGGTCAATAGTCAATAGTGAACCTTGGGACAAAGGTGGGGATGGAGAAAAGGATGGCTTAGCTTAATCCCCTATGTAACATATTTTGGTACTTCCTGTTTCAGTGTAGGGGGAATCAGAACTGAAGCCAGCACTTCAAAACTGATCATGTAATCTCCATTAAAAAATACCCTCTTGTTCCTTATCAAATGTATGTGTTCATCAGTGACTAGAATGGGCCATAGCCTAAGCAATCCTTCATTATCTTTTACTTGGAGGTTATGTGGATAGCTTCATGTGAACTCAGCTTTCATCAGAGTTTTTTGAAGTTATTGGACTGATCATACTGTTTCTATTTCATGCAGGTTTGGCAGCCTTACCCTTCAGTTAAAAAACAAAAAAAAAATAGCATTTGATTAGAAATCTAGGTAGCATTTAGCTCTCTAAATAAAAGCTGCTCTAGAAAATTAATTTTTGGTGAAAAAATATGGAACCATGGAATATTATATTAGAAAGAACCTTAGAGATCATTTTGTCCCACTTCCCACCCACTGCAAGAATGACCTCTCCAAAATTCAACTTCTGTCAAAACATAGAAAGACTATGTCCAACATGTCACTTTTGGATGAAATATTCAGCAAGAAATATTGCCTAATTGACACTCGTATCTATTGTTTCTATTTGTACAGAGGTAAGCATTTATATGTTTGTCAGAAGCTGATTGCCTTTATTTCCCATTTTCATTTCCCATTTAAGAGTTTTTACCTAGTCTGCCTTTTTCATGCATAAAAGCTGTCCCAAAAGATGTTTCCTTGTACCATAGCTCTGCATTCCTAAATATTTTACTTCCAGTGAATGCCTCTTCAAGTGAAAATTCAATTTAATGATGACACTTTTTATTTCAAAAAGTACTTCCATATTTATGCCCTCACTTGATCCTTACAACAACCTCATGAGGTAGGTAGAGACAATATTATTACGAACACCTTACAGATGAGGTAACAGAGGAAAAAAGAAAGGAAGGAAGAGTGGGAATGAGGAAGGGAAGAAGGAGAGCAGTAAAGAAAAGAGGGAGAGAAACAGTAAAAAAAGGGAGGGAGGAAGGTAAAAAAGAAAGAAATAAGAGAGAGAAGGAAGGAAACCACAAGAAAGAATTCCAGCCTCCTGGAATACACAAAAGAAAATTATTCTTTAGTAGAGCTTCTAGTGATGTGTCACTGCAGAGGTGAATACATCCGTTTGGGGATTGAATAAATGTTGATTATGATAGTCTATTTTTCTGGTGCTCACTCTCTTCTGATTACTTAACTGAGATGAAGGTTATACCATGCATGTATAATCAGTATTTCTGCTATTTGGAATGGAGAGATAATTATTTGTAGATGTCTGCTTTATGAGCTTATAGCATTCCCTGTGGAGTGTACTTTATACTCTTCACCCAAAGAAATAAAATTGCTATGCTCCAAAGATAGACTTATCTCTTTAAAG
Source organism: Gymnobelideus leadbeateri (assembly GCA_011680675.1). Taxonomy (NCBI): domain Eukaryota; kingdom Metazoa; phylum Chordata; class Mammalia; order Diprotodontia; family Petauridae; genus Gymnobelideus; species Gymnobelideus leadbeateri. The sequence goes on from WOXC01003712.1 coordinate 186,412, forward strand.
GATGGGCACAGAGACATAGATCTGTGTTCACACACACCCGTACATAGAAGTCTTTTTTTTTTTTTTTTGCATAGTATCAACTAGCTCAGCTGGCATGTTTAAATCTCATTTTAAAAGATCAGGGAAATAACTGGTTCAGAAAACAACAATCTGGTCACATTTTTTTTCATCAATCAAAAATTAATTTTATTCTAAGACAGTTAACAGGATGTATTAAAAATGACTTTAACATTTCCGAGTTTTCCAAAGTGTGAAAAATCTGTTCTTAACAGTAATTTTTTTAAATGCTCATCAACAAGCATGGTTTACTGATTTTCTTTACTCCAACCATTAAAACACAGAGCTTAGGACCAGAACCTCAAGATCCAGGTTAAATAAGAGCTCCACAGGACCTCCAAATATTTCAAATACTTAGCCTTTCTCTTTTTAAAAACAGAATATAAATATGGGGAGATATTCAAGCTCAGATGCTCAGAATGTTGGATGATTTCATGAAACCTAAAAATTGGTTTTATTGTTAAACTATAAAACGCCCCACATAAATTTCTCTGATTTATGAATGACCAGACAAAAAGATGGTTCAGTAATGTTATCCGGGGTCAGGAATAACCAAGTGACAACCCAGCTTCTTGTTTACTTGTTATTCAAAGTCAAGTCACCTAGAGCAGTGAGGTCAAATATATAGAAATGAGAACCAATGAACCATAAGGAAGTATCCCTTATAGTTGGCATATTGATCCAAAAAACTAGATATTAATATTATCTATGCTTTATCGTATTTGTATTTATCTTTTTGTATATTTCCCAATTTCATTGAGTTCAGGCTGAACTTAGGTGTTTTGTGAGCAGCATATGGCCCATGAGTCACGTTTTGGACACATCTGATCTAGAGGGTGATACATACACAAAGTCATCCAGACTGTGGCAAATTTAGGGTAGGATATAGACAAGAGTCCCATGGGATGGGCAGATCTGGATGAGTTATGATCTGCATCTTGCAGAGCATCTCCATATTGATGAGAAAACAGACCCATCAAAGTCTCAAGGCAAAGTAGTTAAAAAAAACAAATGGAAAAAATTCTACCTCTGCTTGAGAAATGAAACTAGTAAATGACAAAGACGACTGTGAGCGTTTTTCCCCAGTTACTTCTAAAGGCATTTTAGTTAAATAAGTAAGAAGAGGACAGGACTTGGGGGAGGGGTGGGTCAGAAGGCAGGTTCTGATTACAGATCTGCTCATTTCAATGCACTGCTAATACTTCAATGCACACCAGTTACTATATAAAATGTTAGGACTGGAATAGACAATACCCAATGTCCTTTTTAGTACCCAAATTCTATGACTTGAAGCACATAGACTAATTTTTATTCTCTCTTCAACTTTGATCTCATTTTACAGTAAAGATAAAACTTTACCAAATTTATTTAGAAAGGTTTGTTGCAAACTTAAGAGAGTTTGTTATGTATGGCATGTCAAACTCAAATAAACCATATACAAGGATGGTTGTGGTTTCAAATTGACTTAGAAAATAAAATATTAATATTATCTATGTTTTATTGTATTTTTATTTATTTTGTTCAATATTTTCCAATTACATTTTAATCTAACTTGGGTTATAATTGGAAATATGTGTATTTGAAACCTTTGATGTAGGACGAATTAGTAGGACATTCTTGTTCACTCAGTCAGAAGAGGAAGGGGAAGTCAAGCTTATATTTCTTGCTAGTAGTGTTTGAATGATGTTCTTCCTTTTGTTAGTTTCTTTGTTTCTCTGGCTTTCACCCTCCTCTCTCTAAGTATATGTTTTACTCATGTTGCCACCAGGGGAGATTTATGTGGTTGTCTGGAAAACATATAACCTTGGTCTATAATTTTATGCAGAAGATAAAAAAAATTTTTTAACCAAATTTTCTCTTTTGAAGGTATAAGATTTGGGCCAAGCAAAGTCTTATTTAAATACCATCCTAAACTGTCTAATAATCTGAACTTGGAAGACAAAATGAAAATTCAAGGATTATCCATTCCACTTCACAGATATTTATTTGGTCATCCATCAAAAAAAAGAGAGAAAAAGAAAAAACAACTTGATATGAATATCATGTGACCCGTTGCAGTGGCATGTTGGTTAATCACCCCTGCTAAGCCTCAATCCCATTATTTGTGAGACTAGATTCATCATGGTTCTTGGAAGCTGTTAACCTAATCGGGGGAAAGGGTGCTGGAATAGCAACATCTATTACTTCTTGCCATCTGAGTTTTCAATAATTATCAACATTTGTGACAATTGATGGTCTGAAGGGATCCATGAATAGATTTCACAGGCTCAATGAACTTGAATGGGGAAAAATTACAATTAACTTTTAACTGTTATTTAGAATTTCCTCCAGTTATAAATGTAGGCAACAAATATTCTGAGAAGGGGTCACTAGGCTTCACCAGACTGCCAAAGGGGTCTGTGACACAGAAATGGCTAAGAACTCCTGCTCTAATTCTTAGCAATGTTTGTAGGCTTGATTTGGGGTGGGGGAGAGCGGCAGTACTTCAGAGCTGGACTGAAGGTTTAATATAATACAGAAGGCCATGGGATCATAGATTCAAGGCTACTGACAATAAGGCCCAAAGAGGGTAAGGGGTTTACCTAAAGTCACATAGGTAGAAAGAAGTAGAGGGAGGATTTGAATCCACATGCTCTGCCTACAAATGCATCTCTTCCCACTATACCACACAGTCCTATTCAAATTAATATTTATTTTTCAAAATAGATTTTGTCAATATCTTTAATTTTTTATCATCCAGCTTTTCCCCATCTAGTTCCCACTCTCCCATCCCAGAGAGCCATCCTTTATAACAATAATCAAGAGTCAATCAACTAGCATTTATTGAAAGCCTACCATGTGCCAGCCATTGTGCTAAGATTTGAGGTTACAAAGAAGTGCAAAAACACAATCCTTGTTGTCTTCAAGTAACTAACTTTGTAATTGGAAAGGCAATATTGCAAACAATTGTGTATGCAACAAGATGTGTTTAAATATCTCTAGGTAAATCTGTAGAAGGTACGATTTGAGCTAAAGAAACAAGGGAAGCCTGGAGGTAGAAGTGAGAAGGGAGAGCATTCCAAACATGAGGAAGAACCTGTTAAAAGCATGAAGTTATTTTACTTTTAATTTACAGAATAAAACAAGCTCTTCCATAGCTCGGTATAGTAAAAAAAATATGAAACTGAAAATCTATTATGTACAACTTGCTATTTTAAAAATATATAATAGAATATATGAATTATACATAAATATGAATAAATCACATACATTTCTTTTTTTTCTTCCCTCCCCCTAAAGCCAGAGGATTTTCTATTTGATCCTGGAGGTAAAAGAAAACACCTGAAATTTTTGAGTGGAGGGAAGAAGGAAATTATTACATGTTTTTTAGGGAGATTATTTTGGCAACTGAATGGAGAATTACCTGGAGTGGGGACAGACTTCAGAAAGGGATACCAGCCAGAAAACTTTTGCAATAATAAGAGTTTGGATCAGAGTGATGATTTAGTGAGTAGAGAAGGAGAAATACATATGTATATGTGTAAATATATTATATATGTACATCTTCATATAGATGTGGGTCTCTGTTTGAAGAGTACTTTTTATAAAAAGAAAGAAAAAAAGGGAAAAATTAAACTAAACCCATCAACACATTGAAAACAATCTGACATGAAATGCACTGTTCCACACCCATGGACTCCAACCTCTGCAGTTTGGGAAAGTGACAGGTAAGACCCCTCATCTCCCCCTTTTCATTTGGGGTGGAAAAGAGTTACTGAAACAGGATAAGTAGGCGTGGGTAGGTTGTAACAGTTCATCAATATCATCACATTATTTTTCCCCAAACCCACTTGTGTTCCAGACTTTCCCATTGAGGGTTCCAATGTCCTTATGGTTATCCAGGTTCACAGACATGGTGTCACCTTAGCTTTTCTCATTCATCTCATATATCAAATGTGTTGCCAGATCTTGTAGATTCCTTCTATGTCCACATCTCTCCCACCTGTCCCCTTTTCTTTACTCACAAAGCCCTGCCAGACAGTTGTCACTGAGCTGCTCATCAGCTCTCACCTGAACTATTGCAATAAACTCCTGGCTGCCTCAAGTGTCTCCTCATTCCAGTCCATCCTCCAATGGAAGATAGCTGCCAAAGTGATTTTCTGAAACTACAGGTCTAACTACTTTACCCTCTATTTAATAGTCTCTCCCTGTTGACTGAAGGGTAAAATAGTATTCTTATCTCTTTTATCCTTTATTGATTTCTATTTTGTTTGTATTACATACATTATTATATTAATGCACCAGCTCTTTTAAATCTTTTCACTCATTCTCAAACCTCCAAGTCTCTCACTTTTCCTTCTCTCAGCAAAGAACCAGAAATGCCCCCTATCATTGCTACATAATTTCTTAATACCAGACTCGATATCTGTTTATTGAATTTGTTTAATTCTTCCTTTGGTTCAAATGGACTGTAGTTTACTCTCACAACAAGATGGATCATAAGATCACACACTTAGAGGTGAAAGGGACTTTGCAGGCCACTGAGTCCAATCCCTTCATTATACTGATGCAGAAACAGACTGAGAAAGGTTAAGTGACTTTCCCAGGAATGGAATTCAAATATTCTTGACTCCAAGTCAGACACTCTATCCACTGAACATCCTGGCCTCCTCTATTTGACTTCTCTTTCTCCTTCCGTTCCTCTTCACCCAGACCATTCCATCATGTTCCCTGGCATAGGTACCACTAGAGTTGAATTGTAAAAGATGAAGAGGGTAAAGAGCAGATGAAGGATGGAGAGAGCATTTCAAGAAAAGGTAGTCATGTAACCAAAGGGACACAGGGAGGAAATCACAGAGCACATGAAGATGGAAGGGGGTAGCCAGATTTGCCTAGCGCATAAAATATTTGGAATAAAATAATATTAATTAAGGCTGGGAAGGTAAGATGGTTACCAGATTATAGAGAACTTAAATGTCAGGCAAAGTAATTTGAAATTTTACTCAGCCTTTTGGACGCTGTTATAGAGCAATGCATTTGCATTGGTGTATAGTCTATCAGTTGATTTCTGGTTGCAAGCAAAGACAAGGAAAAAATACTCAAACTGCTTTGATTATTTTAATGTGACTAAATTGTCCATTTTTTGTGACAAATTTTCAGGCATCTTAATGGTCAACTAATTTATATTTCATTTTTTCCCTTCAATGTCTTGCAGTTTGGAGACTATTGTTTATATTAATACAACCAAAATTCAATACAAGTATTTATTAAGGAATCACTTCATGCAAAGCACTGAGCTAGGCACTGGGGAAAACGCCAAATTTAGATGTCATGTTTCCTGCCAGCAAAGAGACGATAGTCCCATTGTAAGATAAAATATCAGCATAGATAATTATAATAAACAATATTACATACTAAGGGCATTAGAGAGCTACAAAAATACATTATTTCAAGTCCTGGATGAATGGCTCTAAACTAAAATGAATGTTGATTTAAAAAAATTAAAAATTCAGTAGGAAGTAGATTAACGTTCCTTTACTGTAAGAGGTCTCACATAGCTTGGGGAGGCTTGGAGAATCCTACTACTACAATTTGTTGATAGGGATTATCAACAAATAGGTGAGTGTTATAGGAAGAAAATGACTTTCTATGCAATGTGGATTACACTCTTCTTGATTCGATACCGTGGTCCCCAGTAGTTCGTGCGGACTGGATTAGAGGGCGGTGACTTTCTGTGATTGGATGAGGTCACATGTCCATATCACTGCTCGGTATCTAGTCCTAGTGGGAAGGCATATATAATCTGATTAGGCCAGAAGTAGGATTGTGGGGTTCAATTGTATTTTCTAGGGAAGCTAGGTGATGTAGTGGATAAAGAGCTGGATGTGGAGTCAGGAAGATTCATCTTCCTGAATTCAAATTTGGCCTCAGACACTTAGCTGTGTGACTGTAGGCAAGTCACTTTATCCTGTTTGCCTCAGTTGCTCATCTGGAAAATGAGCTGGAGAAGGAAATGACAAACCACTTCAGTATCTTTACCAAGAAAATCCCAAATGGGATCACCAGGAATTAGACACAACTGAAAATGACTAAAGAACAATATTATCTCAGGGTTCGGCTATATCTTTTATGGGTTTTCTCTACCTTTTTGTGTTGCCTTCCAGTTGATGATAGATTTAACTTCTGGTTACTCTGACCTTTCCTTTTCCTGTTTCTGATCAATCATGAGTTTGTACAACCTCTTTGGGGTCTGCTCCAATCTGGCTCTCAAAGGAGAACCCAGGAGAACCCTCACTCCCACATTTCCTGAATGGAGGTGGATATGACTACTCTTCTTATGAGCAGGGAAATAAGAAGACATTTCTCTTTCTTTTCTTTCTCCTCTTTCACTGCTACAGATTGGAGAGACAAGGACAATCCAAGGTTGAATAAACTATGCATCTCATATGTTTGTGACTATTGTAAGGTTTCTATTTTATCAAATAAGCATGGATTTTGATAGATATGCCTTCTTATGTTTGAGGTAGCAATAGTTCTCTTAATAGTTCGTGTACTTAGTAGTTCAAATTATATGAGATTTGAATATTCATGATTGATATAAGTCTCCCCTATAGTCCACCATTAAAAGTATTTCTAAAGCAAAATTGTGTATTTATTTTATGATGTTCAATTTTGCTGGCACTCTAAGTCCAAGGCCTAGAAATCTCAAGAATATTGGTTTTCAACAGATTTGGGTAAGAGAGACAAAGTGTTCAAGAAGTGTCTTCCCCAAAGTCTTTCCTATTTTTTAAAATAGCAGATCCAATAACGATGAGAAACCAGAAAAGAGGAAAGGTCCAAAACAAAGTGGAGAGGGGAAAGGGCAGGATTAAGAATGGAAAGGTTCCCAATTTACCCTTTCACGGTAAGTAGGTTTCCAAGATCGGTAGCTGAAGAAAAATACTGAGAGTAACTTTCTGCACAATATAAATATCAAGATCTGAATAAGAGAAGAGACGGGACACCTAGGGGAAAGAAGGACTAAGGTGATGGGAAAGTAGGGCCTATGTCCAAGTTCTCTGGTTCTGTAATTAAATAAGGTTCTTGGGAAAAATTTGATTTTCACTGTAGAAGATGATATGAATGGATGGAAAATACAGAGAATTATTGCCCTTGATTTATGGGAGCATCTCTGTGACCCAGTCTTGTAGGGGGAATAAGAAATCTAAGAGCTAGACAGTGTAGTAGAATTCTAAACTTAGGAAGACAAGTTCAAATCCCATCTCAGAAACTAACTCGTTATGTGATTCTAGGCAAGTTATTTGAGGAAATCGAGATAGACCTCAATTTCCTCATTTGCAAAATGAGGACAACAATAGCATTTAACTGCCAAGTTTGTTGTAAGGATCAATGATGTACTATATAAAAAATGCCTTGTAAACTTTAAAGTGCTATGTAAAGACTACCTATTATTAGTATCATTTTCTTCATTTATCTGCAGCCCTCATTCATCTCCATCAGGCTGACAGTCCACCAAACAGCTATTGGTAAGGAGAGTACTCAGAGACCAATCGTTATATGTGGTACCATATGGCAGGCGGCTTTGTAGGAATAATCCCAGAGACCTGTACGACTATATCCCAGACACCCATGCCTACATTAGCAGCTGTAGATCATTATGAGAAAACTGTAGCCTTCAAGGCTACAAAACCCAGTAGTCACTCCCTTTGATCCTCTCCTCTATATATCTTCATATTATTAACCTATGACTTTACATTAGACATGAATTTAACTTCAACTCTTTTCTGACTGTTGTTTCCTGCCAAATGATGACTCTGCTTTATGCCTAGAGACAAGCTCACTCTTCCACCATCAGATAATTATCAAATCACTAGCTAGAGGGATGATGTACTGACGCACTTTTTTTACTTTATTCTTCTAATAACATGAAGTAGCTTCCCTCATACTCCTCTCTTTCCAAGGTAATCCTGTCACAGAGAGTGGTACCAAGTCATAGTCTCAACCCTGAGTACATCACTAAGCACACTCTTGGGTTCAGTTGGATGAAACAGGTTGTGTCCTCTCTAGTGATGGAACCACAGTGTATCAATGCTACCTATGACTAATTCTGAAAGTCAGAGATTATAAATTCTTAATGTGTGTCATTAACAACAAGTTTGGTGGGAGGGGAGCCAAGATGGAGGATTAGAGGCAATTATCCTCTGAAATCTCTTAAAATCCTCTCCAAACAACTTTGAAAGAATGCCTCATATAAAATTTTGAAGTGGCAGAGCCAACAAGAGGTTAGGGTGAAACATTTTTCTGGCCTAAGAAAACTTAAGAGTTTGGCAGGGGAAGTTTGTGACATGGTGGAAGCCTATTTGGATCCCACACACGGTAGCAGTAACAGTGGCTATAGCAGCAGCAGCAGCAGCTCTATTGCTCATACACAGTTCTGGGTTGCAGTTCCAGGATGGAAAGGAGCACTGGGAGTAGGTCACAAGAGAACAGGGGCCATGGTCAGAGTTCTGAGAAAAAGAGAGAGCTTGTGCTTATAGTTGCAGAGGACCAGGGGCCCCCTCTGGGCAAAGACCAGAGTGCAGAGCAGAGCAAAAGTGATCAAAATACTAAAGAAAATAGCAGCTTAAAAATAGAATTGGCCTAATAGTAAAAGAGGCACAAAAACTCACTGAAGAAAAAATTCCTTAAAAAACAGAATTGGACAAATGTAAAAAGAAGTGCAAAATCTCACTACATAAAATAATTACTTAAAAGTTAGAAGGGGGCATGTGGAAGCTAATGATTTCATGAGACACCATGGAAAAATAAAATAGTCAAAAGACTAAAATAGAAGAAAATGTGCAATATCTCATCAGAAAAACAAATGACCTGGAAAATAGAGCAAAGAGAGATAATTTAGGAATTATGGGATTTAGGGGTGGCTAGGTGGTGCAGTGAATAAGAGTGCCGGCCCTGGAGGCCCTGGAGTCGGGAGGACCTAGAATTGGTTCCAGCCTCAGTACTTAGCACCCACACATGAATAACTAGCCATGTGGCCTTGAGCAAGTTACTTAACCCCAGTTGCTTTAAAAAAAAAAAAAAGAATTATTGGATTACCTGAAACCCATGATCAAAGATAGAGCCTGGACATCATTATTTCAAGAAATTACAAGTGAAAACTGCCCCAATATCTTAGATTCAGAGGGTAAAATAGAAATTAAAAGAGCCCACCAATCATCTTCTGAAAGAGTATTATAGCCAAATTCCAGATCCTGGATCAAATAGAAAATATTTCAAGCACCTAGAAAGTAACAATTCAAATATTGTGGAGCCATAATCAGGGTCACAAAAGATTTACTGTCTCAATGTTAATGGAGCAGAGGGCTTGGAATATGATATTTCAGAAGGCAAAGGAGAAAGGGTTTCAATCAAGAATAACCTACTCAGCAAAACTGAGTATTTGTGTGTGGGAGAAATAGACATTTAATGAAATAATTATGATTCTTGTTTGTTTGTTTTTGTGGAGGGCAATTGGGGTTAAGTGACTTGCCCAAGGTCACAGGCTAGTTTTTGTGTTGTGTCTGAGGCCGAATTTGAACTCAGGTCCTCCTGACTCCAGGGCTGGTGTAGAGACTCACTGTGCCACCTAGCCACCCCCAATAATTAAGATTATTGATGAAAAGATCAGAGAGGAATAGAAAAATTGACATTTGAACAGAAGACTCAAGAAAAGCCTGAAAGAGTAATCAAAAGGCTCTCAATAAAGTTAAACTGTTTACATTACTATATGGGAAAGATGATACATATTACTTCTAAGAACTTTATCATTGTTAGGGCAGTTAAAAAGATTTTACACAGACAGAGGGCATGGAGGTAAGTCCATTAAGTTGGAATGATTTCCAAAAAATATGAAGAGGTGACAAAGAGGGATGCACTGGGAGAAGTGGGGAGAGGTAGAATAGGGAAAATTTTCTTAGATAAAAGAGGCACACAGGGAGAGCTTTTACAATGGAAGGGAAAATGGGAGCAGTGGTGAGCAATGCTTAAATTTCACTCTCATTGGAAATGCTTCAAAAAGGAAAAAATACACACATGTACACACACAAATACATATGCACATGCATATGTACATACATACATACACACGCATATATATATATATATATACATATATACATATATACATATACACATACACATACACACTCAGTTGTGTATAGAAACGTAACTTACCCAGTAGGGAAATAGAAGGGAAAGGGTATAAGAAAAAAGGATGAGATGATAAAAGGGAGGCTAGATTAAGGGAGGCAGAGTTTAGAAGCAAAATAGACTTTTGAGGAGGAACAGGATAAAAAAGAGAGAGAGAAAAAAGGAATAGAAGAAAATGTGACAGAAGAAAATACACACTAATCATAAATGTGAGTGGGATAAACTTACCCATAAAACAGAAACTGATAGTAGAATGGATTAGAAATCAGAATCCAACAACATGCTGTTTACAAGAGAGATTCTTGAAAAAGAAAAACACACATAGTTAAACCAAAGGACTGGGGCAGAATCTAATATACTTCAGATGAAGTAAAAAAAAGGCAGGGGTAGCAATCATGACTTCAGACAAAGAAAAAGCAAAACTAGACAATTAAAAGAGATAATCGAGGAAACTACATTTTGTAATATAAAAAGTAATATAAAAATTTTGCCTCAAGATTCTCTGATAAAGTTCTCATTTCTCATATATTGACTGTAGAACCAAATAAAATTTATAAAAATAAGAGCAATTCCCCAACTAATAAATGATCAAAGGGGGCGGCTAGGTGGCAAGGAGTAAGAGTGCCGGCCCCAGAGTTGGGACGACCAGGGATCGGATCTGGCCTCAGAAAATGAGCACCCACACATAAATAATGACTGACTGTGTAACCTTGAGCAAGTTATTTAATCCCAGTCACTTAAAAAAAAAAAACCAAATGATCAAAGGATGTGAACAGGCAGTTTCTAGAAGAAGAAATCAAAGCTATCTGTAGTCAAATGAAAAAATTCTCGGGGAGGCTAGGTGGCACAGTGAAAGACAATTGTTCGGGAGCAGCTAAGTGGCACAATGAAGATAGCACTGGCACTGGAATCAGGAGAATCTGAGTTCAAATCTGGCCTCAGACATATAACACAAAACTAGCCATGAGACCATGGGCAAGAGAACCCCAATTGCCCTACCTTCCCCCCTACAAAAAATTCTCTAAATCACCATTGATTAGAGAAAGGCAAACTAAAACAACTCCGAGGTATTAACGCACATCTACCAGAGGTGACAAATATTGGAGAGGATGAGGGAAAAATAGGTACACTAATGAGCTATTGGTAGAGTAGTGGACTGGTCCAATCGTTCTGGAGAACAGTTTGGAACTAGGGGCAAAGGGCTATAAAACTGTGCATGCCCTTTGACCCAGCAATACAACTATTAAGTCTTCACCCCAAAGAAAAAGAAAAAGACCTATATATACAAAATTATTTATAGCAGCTCTTTTTGTTGTGGCAAAGAATTAGAAATTGAAGGGATGTTTATCAATTAAGGAAAGACTGAACAAGTTGTAGCATATGGTGGTTATGGAGTGCTAATGTGCCTGGGAAATTATGAGAGGGTTAGTTTTGAGGGAAAAAAGATGTCAAGACCTATATGAACTGATGCAAGTGAGGTGAAAAGATCCAAGAGATCACTGGGCACAGTAACAGCAATGTTGTAATGATAATCAATTGTCAAAAATTTGACTACTCTGATCAAAACAACAATCCAAGACAATTCCAAAGAATTCATGATGAAAAAAATGCTGTCCATCTCTGGAGAGAGAACTGATGAACTCTGAGTACAAACTGAAGTATAACTTTTTCACTTCATTTTTCTCACATTTTTTGTTAATACAGCTAATATGTAAGTGTTTTGCATGATTTCACATGTATAATTGATATAATATTTGTTGCCTTCTCAGTGGGTGGGGGAGTGAGTGGGAGGGAGAGAAAGAATTTGGAACTCAAAATTTAAAAGGAACAGAATGCTAAAAATAAACCAATGATAAGTTAAAAATATTTTACAAAAACAAGTAATTAAGTCAACACATCTCCAATGCTATAGAATGACAACCTTCATAATATTATATCTTCTATATGGAACATCAATTCTTCTTTCTGCCACCAATAAATCACATCATCAGCAAGTGTTTATTAAGCACTTACTATATACTAGACACTGTGTTAAGTGTTTGAGGATATAGTAAAAGGCACAAACAGTCCTTACCTTCAAGGAGCTTCTGTTCTAATGGGAAGGAAGACAAATATATAAATAAATATATATAAGATACATATAGAGTAGATTGCTAGTAACCTTAGAGAAGGAAACATCAGCTGGAGAGACTATAGAAGATGGCATTTTACATGAGTCTTGCAGGAAGTCATCCTTTATTCAAATCTCTCCTTATGCAGAGCACTATATTTACACTTATTATTTATAGGCACTTATTATTTGCACTACCAATATGTCACATAGCATAGTCTAGTTTGTGTTTTTTTAAGATCATATCTGTTAGAAGGGTTATGGTGTATGTCAGGAGTTGAAGAGGACACAATGTTTATAATAATATTGGGCAGACCCAAATAAATGAAGTTTGGATCTTGACCAGAACCCCAGAAAAGTGATCTTTGGATACTGGTTATGATATACTTCTTCCTTTCCAATAGCTTCATAACAGTAATAATTTAGATTTCTACAAAGATATTTGTTGAGGAATTAGTATGAAATTTGTCAACAGACACATGGTGGGGGAAAAACATAGGTCACTCATATAACAAGAATGAAAGCTTATCAAAAGAGAATCTATGCACTACATTGATATTCAGTGTCAAGAAATGTAGAACCCATTGGCTCTCTGGCAGATTTATGGCAGGGCATGGACAAAAATTGTACCAGATGGGCAGTCAAAGGTGTTTTTCAATTTGAATATCTGGATGAAGTATTCACATCAATTAAATAACAGACTCATTTACATATAATGCTTTATGATTGGAGTGCTTTTATATACATTATGTCTATATCTTGTCTTTCCTACCAGATTGTAAGCCCCTCTAGGAAGGAGACTGAGTCTTATTCCTTTTTGTATTCCCAGTGGGTTTGGGTTTGTGGTATGTTTGTTTTTTTGGATTTGTGATTTTGCCAGTATAAGAAGCTCCATGTGAAAATCCCTGTCTATCAATGCAGATTGGCAACTCTTGAGGAAGGAAGGAAGGAAGGAAGGAAGGAAGGAAGGAAGGAAGGAAGGAAGGAAGGAAGGAAGGAAGGAAGTTCTTATTAAGCGTCTTTTATCTCATTTGTTCCTCACAACCCTGGGAAACAAGTTTTTATTCTACAGTTGAGGAAACTGAGGTAAACAGATACTAAGTAATTTATCCAGAGTCAAAGAGCTAGTAAGTGTCTGAGACTGGAGAGGGACTCAGATCTTCCTAATTCCAGGCTCAGAACTCTAAGCACTGCCTAGTTGACTCTAAGGCAGAGAGGCTGTGACTTACTAGTTACACAGCTAGTATGCATCTTAGGTGACACCTTGTCCTGACTCTGAGGAGGGCCTTCTATCCACTAGTCTGTGGAGTTTTGTACATACTAAACTCTAGAGACATGTTTGTTTTTATGATGATTTATTGTGTCTGTCTCATATATATACATATCATCAATAATGTCTGGCAATAAGTTTGCATCAAGCAGCCAGAAACACAATGTGGTAAAACAAAGTAACTCAAAGAAGGCAAAGGACACCAATCAATCTTCCATGTTTTCAAAATACACAAAGGTCTAAAAACCAAGTACGATGTAGAAATATTGCTGCCAGGAACACCAAGGGATGATGTCAGTGATCTAATTCAAAGTTGGGTAATATCACCATTACTAGGAGAAAGCTTACAGAAATAGGACAGTGTAGTAATTACATTGTTACTTTGTCTGATATTATCTCAAAGGTTCAGACACATGGCTGATATTGGATTCTACCTATTGTTCTGACTTAAGGAAATCACCAGCTGGCTAGATGAATTTGCTTGTTTGTAAAATATTTGCTGCCATATTTGGTTCATTAGGGAAAACTAAAAAGTATCATCATCATAGCTATTATTGGAACAACAAACCCAAAGATGTACATAGTAGAGGTGTTCCCTGAGGACTGATTTCTCTTTTAACTTCCTAGAGTCTATTCAGGGCTCAGGCTACTGGTATTTTTCTTGGATCAGCTGCCATCCATGAGAAAGTTATCCTGTTTAAATTCAGCCACAGAAAAATCATTTAGATTTCATATTGTGATAATAAAGTAGTTTCCTTAAATTTAAAAGCAAAACATAGTAATATAAAAATTGGCAGATATGTCACCTAAAATGAAGTAGACCTAATCACCTGCCAAAGTCAATATTTTCTTCTCCCACCCCACCCCCACGCCCACCCATAACAGTCCAGCACTTGAATGACTAGGATGCCAAGAGATAAGAATCCTCAGAGGTCAAGCTACTATAATGGAACAACTCGAAATAAAGAGGAACTAAATGGTATGGGAATTGGATTTGTCACAGATATTGCACATAGTCATTACTTCTCAACTAGGTGGTGGGAGTTTTAACTATTACAATACTGTGTAGATGTGTAGGGAGCTCAAGTGTTGTGCATTGATGCATTGATCTGGCTTAGCAAAATAGGAATGAAGCTCCACATGGTTTCTCTGATGCCTCACAGGTAAGGGAGAGATTACTGCCTGTCCCATCCTGGTCCTAAGGGTGGGGAAAATCTCTGCATGCACACATATAAAAAGAACTTCATTTACCTCTCCAACCTTCACTATCCTCTCTCTCTCTCTCTCTCTCTCTCTCTCTCTCTCTCTCTCTCTCTCTCTCTCTCTCTCTCTCTCTCTCTCTCTCTCTCTCCTTCTCTCTCTCTCTCTCTCTCTCTCTCTCTCTCTCTCTCTCCTCTCTGTCTCATTTCCTCTTCCCAGTGTTCTTTTTAGAAATGCCCACCACTATATACATATCCAATCACTGCCTATTTTTGGGTGGTGTCATCAATCACTATGCTCTTTACATTAAAATAAGCAACCAACTAAAATGTAATTTCAGAACAGAAGTAGGATTTCTTTTTTCATGATTAATGAGTTTATATATGTGGGATGGGATATTGCATATGTGTGTGTTGCCAGAGTGGGAGAATGTTTACAATTTAGCAAGGAGTAAACCAAAGAAGTGATTCTGGGCACTGGCCAGGCAAGAAGAGTGATGTTTGGGTATTGGTCATGCTCTACTTCTTCCTCTCCAGCTATTACTTTACAGCTATAACAGATTTCCCAGAACAAGAGGTGAGGGGAAGGAGAGCAGCAAAGGTAAACTATCTTCCAAGGTCAACGAGAAATGTCAGGTTTATAGGTTTGATCTTTCCATTGGCCCAAATGGGTTATTCAGTAACTTCATCAAAGACTTCCAGCTTATTTAATTGACATATTTCTTCTTGGAGAATTTGACCTTTTTATCATTGCAGGACTTTAATTTTCAACTGCACTGATATCAAACAATTAAGGAGAGGAACATTACCAAAGGGAACACATTATTCTGCGCAGCTCTGCTGTCAGAATGTCCAACAGTGTTTAGAGATAAAGACTGTGAACAAGAACAGCGGCATTGACTTGCTTAGATACCAATAATAAAAACTTCTTATTTGATGTCACCTCTTACTGAGGTCCCTTTGGGTGAGAAATATCTGATATCAAACCTTATGAATAAACATAAAGAAGGAGCTCTTAACTCGAGAACCATAAATATTTTTTTTAAATTTTAAGTATGTTTAAATATAATTGGTTTCTTTTGGAATGCCACATTTTCTATTTTATTCATTTAAAAACATTACTCTGAGGAGTCCACAGCTTTCACCAAACTGTCAAAGGGGTCTATGACACCAAAAGGGTTAAGAATCCTTCTATTAGATTACATGTAAGATTGTGCCCCAGAAAAGTTTTCAAATCTGCCTTTCTCTTGCCTCTAATCACTTCCTCTTTTCCAGTCATAACAGACATTGGTAGGATCTGAAGTCAGGAGACCTGGATTCAAAATGATCAAATGACCAATTATCATTTCAAAGCAGATGATTCACCGATCTAGATATCCAACCTGACTGTCCTGAGCACTTGTTCTGAGTCATGGATAGTTTTTGGGTATTTCCACTTGGATGTGCCATAGGACTCATATTCAAAGTGTCCAAAACATGGTAGACAGAAGGCTGCTCATTATCTCCTCTTCTCCCCACCCACCTCTCTTCCTGATTTTTATCAAAGGCACTTAATGAATGCTTGGTGATCTGAATAATGGGGATAATATAATACTACTTGTAGTACCCATCTCACATGGTTGTAATGAGACTAAAACAATATAGTATATTCAAAGCATATTATCTATACATTCATTATTATTATCCCTTCACCCAATTTGAGGATCTAATTATTTCAACACTATCCTCTGACTATCCATAACCGCATCCCCTTTACGGTAGCAGCCCAACATGCTCACCCTTAAAGTGGGCCATGCTTGCAAATGGCTTTTTTCCATTCTCACCCAACAAAGTTCTAACTCCTTCCTTTGACCTCAGCTAAAGGTTATGATGCAATTCACACCAGCATATGAAAAATTAATCACACTTAGCCCTTCCAGATGTGTTGACATTTCAGAAGAAAATCCAAATGCATCTGTAATTTCTGGAATGGCAGGTATCATGAGGGAGATATATTGATGCCACAAAACCTTTCTCAGTCCCCATAATCACATCATGTGGGCAGGCATATTCTCTGCCTATGGATGAGGTAGGTAAGTGCTGATTATGTGGTTCTTAAGGGTCTAGGCTACTTTTACTTGTTCTATATGGTACTTAAGATAGTTATGCACAGATTGGCACTTGGAATCATAACATTTTAAACCTGGAAGAAACCTGAGAAATTGCTGTGGAAAATTAGAGATATGCCATAAGATTGGAGGACAAAAATCCCAATTTTTAAAAAAGGGGGGGGTGAAGGGAAGAAGAAACTACAAACTACAGACCAATGAACTTTACTTTGATTCATTAAAGAAATGGTTAGTTAACATTCTAATGAGCAAGTAAGTAATGATTATAATTAGCAAGTTTCTTTTTTAACCAAGAGCCAGTCATAGTTATTATTTCCTTTTTTGAGGGGGCAATTTTAATAAATTGGAAGATGAGGGGAATGCTGCAGATAGTTGACCAAGATTTTTACCAAAATTTGTTAAACTATTTTATGTTATTCTTGTGGAGAAGATGTAGAGATGTGGACTAGATGACAATATAATTAAATGGATTCATGTTGCTTATCTTTCATTTTTTAAGAGGACTATGTCATTAGAAAGGTGATGCCATGACTTGCACATGAATTGGATTCAAGTGAGGCAGGGCTGTGCAAAGTCATCAGCCTCACTTTCTCCTCTGGAGCCATCTGGGTCCAGTGGTGAAATATAGATCAGGAAGACTGGAGATGGCCCCCAAATGGGTTCAGAACTAGTGGAAGACCCAATTCATAAAAAGAACCATTAATGGTTTGATGTCAATGTGGCAGGATGTCTTCAGTGACTTAGTGAATCATGATTTAGCCTTCTGGTGTTTAACACATCCATCATCAAGGACTTTAAAAAAGGCATAGATGGCATTCTTATCCAATTTATAGATGACACAAATCTGGGATAATTAATACACTGCTGATGACTTGACCCTCCTCAGTCCCTTCCCTGAGTAAACTTCAGGGTATGGGTCTAGTCCCAACTGAATTTTTAGCTACTTTCCTACCCCCAACCCCATTTTTTCAATTTTCTTTCCTTTAGTTTCTCCGTGTGTTGGGCAGACTTAATTACTGTCTGCTAACTCTTATTGGGGTGGTATTGGAAAGGACTGGACAGAATGCCTGTAGCTGCAGGGTTCACTACTTTAGGGTCAGATCCTCAGTTAGAAGCCAGCATGTTTTCAGTTTGTCCATTCCTCCTCTCCATTCTCACCCTTTACTTTAAGCCAACTTCTCCTTTGGAGGGTGGGGTTAGGAGGCGTTGAGACAGAGTAATAGTCTCAGAGGTCTCTATTCTACAATCACCCACATAAGCTTTTGTTTACTGCTACTACTATTAGGGGGGATTTGGGAGTAGCTAAACCAAGCAAATACTCTAAGTATTAAAACTTTCTGGTATTAATGAAAAAGAGTTTTTACAATGTACTGTTCTTTTTCATCTTATGAACTTGGTTCTAATTAAATTTAGAGTGTAAATCCTTTATTTGGAGGTTGATGAGTTGAGGAGGATTTCAGAGAGAGCCACTAATCCACCATCTTGCTGGTCATGTAATTCTATCTATGTAATACAGAAACCAAAAAAGCTAGGGCAATCTTGCATTAGAGAGGCATTAATAGCTTCCAGGAATAAGGGGGCAAGAGTTCCATTGTACTCCCACTGGATCAGACCACATCTGGAGTGATGCCCAGTTCTAGAGGCCACAGTTTAAGAAGAACAGTGATAAACTGGAGAGCATCCAGAGAAGGGCATCTAGAATAGCAAGTGAATTCAATCCATGGCATTTGGGAATCAATTGAAGGGACAAGGAAAATAGAAGCCCGGGAGAGGGGGCATTGTATGATAACTGGCTTCAAGTACTTGAAACTCTGTCATATATAGAGAGGATTAGATTAGTTCTAGCTGGTCCCAGAGGAGCAATGGGTATAAGTTGAAAAGAAGTAACATTAGGCCTGATTTCAGGAAAAGTTTCCTAATAATTAGAGCTATCCCAAAATGGAAGACTTCCTAGAGAAGTGGTGGGTTCCTCCCCATTGGAAGTCTTTGAGCAGAGGCCAGGGTGCCTCACATTGTGGCTTCCTTTCAGGTGCAGCATTGTATGAGCTTGCTACTGATGTCCCTCCTAACTTTCTGAGAACCTATGAGTATATTTTATAAATGAGAAATGGAGGACCAGAGCAAAGATTGACTCACTTAATGCAACACAAGCCAGCACTTCCATAGCACTTTAATGTTCACAAAGCATTACACAAATATTATCCCATTTCATCCTCACAACACGCCTCTGTAGGTGCTATTGTTATACCCATTTTACAGATGAGGAAATGAAGGGATAGTTGAAATTAAGGCTCCGAACTGCCATTCAAATGTTCTTTCTACCATCATCTGCTGCATTGGGCTTCATTTATTCTGTTTTCCAATAAAGTTCAACCTGCCTCCCTCCCTTTTACAATGAGGTTGGTATCAAAGAATCAATCTCAGCCAGTGTCTATATCATAAATTCAAGATCAAAAAGCCCAGTGGAATCTGTCTCTCTAAATGTCATTAGATGGCGGCAGCTCTTGTAGTTCCAGCCTGCCACAAAGACTGTGGTTTTATGCTTTGCTGACTTCCAGATAGGACTACTGGAACTGAACATTGCACCAGCTCCCAGGTGGGTCTCCATAAATCCCAGCATCAGCAGAATAGTTGGCCAGGTGCCCTTCCTGTAATGAACTTTCACAGTGCATTAATCCCATCTAAAACCCACACATTACTCAAGAAATTCTGATTCTTTAACAGAATTTTCTAGGTTAGGAAAGCTTTAAGCTAGGATTGGGGAGCTTGAAGAATGAGATTCCTTTATACTTGGAAACTGCAAATGATGAATAATGATGTTTTTGAGCCAATGACCGACATAAGCTTTCAAAACTTGCACTTAGCTCCATAGCTAACCTTTCAGGGATGCAGAGTAACCAACCATCATACTACATAGTCTGTTTTCAGGAATGTGGGGAAGTCCTCCCTCCACCATCAGTACCAAACATCCTGATCCTGGAAATTCCTAAATTGTAGCTATTACTCTCTAGTTAAGACTAAGCTAGAGCATTCCCACCCAATTAACATGCAAATATCTCTGAGGAATACAAGATGCTAAATTGATATTAGACACTTATGCCTCAATATGAAATAATCAGGCTGATTTTGATTAGGGGCCTCAGGGAGAAATATGGTGGCTAGCTTCAAGTAATAGGAAGGGGAAATATGGAAGCACTGGATATTCAAGAAGAGAAGAGAGGAGCCATTGAGTGAGGGGAAGAGTGAAGTAAAGGGTATATAATTTATTTCATCATTTGACTAAGGACTATTGCTACTCAACACCCCCAATGTTTCAGTAATACTACTGTGTGCATTCTGATTGTGATAAAATAAGTTTAAATGGGCCCCAGCTGGAATGGTATTACCACAATAAATTGACAAGAATTTATTAAGCACCCACTACATATCCAGAGCAATGCCAAATGCTGGAGATAGAAAGACAAGAGAGAAAAAGACCCTGTTATTAAGGAGCTTACTTTCTGTTTAGGGGAGAAAACATGTACACATGTAAATATATGCCAAATAAATGCCAAACAAGTGCGCAAATGTAAGTATTACAAAAGAAACCAAAGGTCAGTGAAAACAAAAGCTTTTTTCCCATCCAAGTTCATATACCCCCTGACATCTGTCTGTGAGACCCCTTGAGGGCCCATGGGCCCCAGGTTAATAACCCCTAGTCTAGTGGAAAGAGCATAGGATTTGAAGTCAAAAGAGCCAGATCATAATGCCTGGGCATTGGTTGTTTAAACTGGAGTGCCTGAAGAGTGCATAAGTAAGGGCAATAGCTTTAGAGATCAAAGAGTCTCAAACAGTGACCCAGTCCATCCCTCCTCATTACATAGATGAGAAAGTAAGGCCATGAAAGGTTAAGTGGTTTGTCCAAGGTCACACATTTAGTGAGCAGCAGAGATGGGCCTCGATTTTATGTCTTCATCTTCTAGTTCCAAGTCCAGTACTCTTTCCAATGCACCATGGCTTCATAAGTGATTGCAGCAGTTTGGCTCTGGTGGACAAGATTGTTATTGATGTTGTTGTTTATTCTGCTTTTATGGAGCCCAGTTTTCTTACACATGGCATTAGTTCCTTTGGTTCTGGGAAAAGTCATCCAGAACTTGTGAGATGTGTCCGCATTCCTCCAACTGCCTGTCATGATCCAGATTTGGGTTAGGTCCTGAATTTGAATCCTACCTCAGACACTTACTAGTAAGCTGGGTAAGTCACAACCTCTCTCAGTCTCTCATTTCCTCATTTGTAAAACAGGGAAAATAATAGCAGTTACTTCACCAATTGCTATGATGATAAAATGAGATACTATTTGTATAGTGCTTTGCAAATCTAATAGCACTATGTAAATGCTAGCCATTATTATTAGAGCTCCTCACTGGGCTCTGGGTTGCTACAGAACCAGATCACAGAGTATTGTTAAGAAGCATTACTGAGTTATGATAATATGTCCTATACACTTGGCTTGAAAGCTATGTATCTGATTTTACATGATGGAGTCCAGTCTTGGGAAGAATGCATAGTTGTGAGGTATCTTGGGACAAATTATTCAATTAAAAGTTAGAAAGGGTCTTTAGTGGTAATTTAGTCCTGTCCTCTGCCTTTAAGCAAAATTGTCTGAGTAGGACAAGATCCTTTGTTATAGATGTCCAGGAAAAGAGAGTTTGCAGCTTCCTTCTAACTCTCACTCCCACTTCCATATTCCATTTAGGTGTATCAGGTTTTATAAAATGCTATTATTTTGATGTGAAGGTATTGTGGAAAGAATTTGCCCTTTGGGTGCAATATTGAACTCAGTGACCAAGTCCTTAAGATCCAATTTATTATGATATGCATTTCCTATTGGGAGAGCATATGCTTTTAATTCTATTTCTTTAATAGTTATGGGTTTGCTATCTATCCATTCTATCACCTACTCTTCTTTCAACAAATGACACACATGTTTGGCATGTGACATTCAAGGGGTTAGAGTATTTGAGGAACTGATAAACCTCTCAGATATTTATCATACCTAGCATTGGCACACTAGGGGAAATATGAACAGACAATTTGTAAGGGAGGGCATTCAATTGATCAAAACCATAAGATGTTCAAATTCTCTAATAACTACAGAAATACAAGTCAAAACAACTGTAAAATTCCATCTTCTGTACTCTAGAGTAACAAAAATCACAAAAAGTGATAAAATTCAGTATTGACAGGGCTATGCAGAAATAGGCATTTTGAGGCATCGTTGATATGAATTCAGATTAATGCAAACATCTTAGAAAAGGAACATGTAATATGAGTCATAAAACTTATCATACCTTTCTACCTACTAATTCCACTATTAGAAACATTATACACCATTGCAAAAACATCATAAAGGGGGTGGCTAGGTGGCGCAGTGAGTAGAGTGCCCTGGAGTCAGAAGGACCTGAGTTCTGATCCGGCCTCAGACACTTAACACACACAAACAAAAACCTAGTCGTGTGACCTTGGGCAAGTTACTTAACCCCAATTACCCTCCAAAAAGGCAAAAAAAACAAAAAAACAAAAAAAAACATCATAAAGAAGAGGAGTGAAGGACAAGAATATTCATAGCTGCACTATTTGTTAATACAGAAAAAAAGAGAAAACAATTTATATGTTTAACAATTAGAGTATGACTAAATAAATTATTTATTATTATATTAATGTAATGAAATATTATGACCTCATAAAAATGAGAGGTGCTGTGGCATTATAGATAGAGGACACACTATGGAGTTAGGGAGTCCTGGGTTCAAGTGCTGTTTCTTGTATGTACTGGTTATATGATCATGGGCAAATCTGGTTAACCTCTCAGTGTCTCAGGCAACTCACCGAGACTGTTGCTAAGTAAAAAGGCTAGTTACCAGTGTTCACTGATGAGGGAATTTTCTACTTTGAGAGTTCTATACACTGATGGAAACACAGGTCTAGGGAAGGAGGGGGAAGAGAATGTATATATGTATATATATATATGTATGTATGTGTATATATATGTATATATGTGTGTGTATATATATATATATATACACACATTTACTACAGCTACATGAAAAGAGAAAAAGAAAGGAAGGAAGGGAGGGAGGGAGGGAAGGAGGGAGGAAGAAAGGAAAATAGGTGGTAGAAATGACAGGGATAAAGAAAGTTTCTTGGTTAATTTGTTTGGGTTTGCAACTGAGTATCTGGGGAGGGGAGGATCTTACTTCTCATATGTTTATTTGGTAATAATAATAGTGGTGACCATTTATATAGTGCTTTCAGATTTGCTAAATGCTTTACATATGCCATTGCATTTTATCCTTACATATTTGTGAGATAGGTGCTATTATTATCCCTATATTATAGATGAAGTTGAGAAAGCTCAAGCACCTTGGCAGAATCACAAAGTTAGGGTCTGAAGGATTCCAACTCAAGTCTTTTCTAACTCTTAGTTACCCAATACATTCTCTGCTTTGATTTTGTTGATGATTGATGAATTTATAACAAAAATTAGATTTTAAAGAAGGTAAAGTTTAGGGTTATCAAAGTAACAGTGAGGAAAATTGATCACTCCCACACCTGAAATGCAAAATTGGATTGAGAGTGGAAAAAGTTTAAGAAACTCTGATCTAGACCAATCCATAACTGAAAAATAATTCCTCTACAAAATACCCAAGAGTTCATCCAGTCTTTACTTCTAGAACTAGGAAGGGCAATTCCAGTGGTAACTGACGGTGCAAATTCCACTCTGGGACAGCAATAATTGTTAGGAAACTGTCCACTATTTCAGTCTCAATTTGTTAGCCTCTAGGCAACTTCTATCCATCGTTCTTCTTTCTTTCTGCTGAAATTAAGTAGAGCAGATTTAATGTCTTCTACATAATATAACCCTTCAAATATTTAAAGACAAACTATCACATTTCCCTAAGTCTTCTCTTCTTCAGGCTAAACACCCCCATTTCAACCAATCTTGCAGTCCTTTATAATAAATTGCCATTTGGACATCTTATTCCACCTTAATATACCTTAGTACACCTATCCTCAACATATACACTACAGAACTTTCTGTTTCTCTTTCTAAACCTGCCTGCCCTCCACACTACCCTACTGATAGTTGAAGGCACAAAGGCATTCTCCCAGTTACCAAGTTTATAACCTCAAAATCATCCTTAACAATTCTCTTCTTCACCCTCTGTATTCAATCTTATCCATCCTACTTCCACCATAGCCCTCACATCCATTCCCTTCTCTTTGGTCACATGGCCACCAACCTACTGTGATCTCTCATCACTTTTCAGCCTGACTGTGGCAGCAAACTCAAAATAGGTTCCTCTGCTTCTCCTCTGTCCCCCTCCAAGTAATTCTCCACACAAATGCCAAAATAATCCTCTAATCATTTCATTCTCCTGCTCATAGAGTTCTAGTGGTTCTCTATTGCCTCTAGGATAATTTTTTTTTTGCTTTTTGGAGGGGGGAAGTATGGGCAATTGGGGTTAAGTGACTTGCCCAAGGTCATACAGCTAGTTTTGTGTTAAGTGTCTGAGGCTGAATTTGATCTCAGGTCCTCCTTACTCCAGGGCCAGTGCTTTATTCACTTTATTCACCACCTAGCCGCCCCTCTCTAGGATAATTCTTTAGTTTGGCATCTAAAGTTTCTCACAGTCGTGTTCCAACTTACTTTTCCCAATATTTCATGCTATATCCCTTCACGAAAAAGAAATATTCCAGCTGGGCTAGTATACTTGGTCTTATCAAAACTCAGCATTCTCTTTTCATTTTTGTGCCTTTGCAGAGAGCATCTTATGCCTGCCTAGAAATATACTCCTCATTCATATTTATTTCCTAGGATTCTTAGTTTATTTCAATGTTCAATGTTTTGAAATTAGTCTTTCCTGATACCCCTATTTGTTGTGGCTCTCTTCCCAAATTAGCTTGAACTTAATAAGGAGAAAGTAAATCCCTTGATTGCAAGAACTGACTTTTGTTTTGTCTTTGTATCCTCAGTGCCCCAAAGGCTTCACACACAGTAGAGACTCAATAAATTCATGTAGAATGAATACGACATGATCTCAAGATCTTTTACCTTTCTGGTTGCCATCATCTGGATGATCTTGAGTTTCTCTGTGTTGTTCTCAAAATGTGGTGTCAGCAGCTCAACATAACAGATCTAGTTGTGATCTGGTCAGGGCAGAGTATGGTAGTACTGTTGCTTCCAAATCTTTGATATACCTCAAAACGCAGCCTTCTCTAGCTTCTATTCACACTATGACTTTTATAGAGCTAGCAGTTCACTAGCCATGACTCTTCAATCTTATACTTGGGAAGCTGAACACTTTTTAAGAATCTAAATATAGAAAAAAAAAACTAGCTATGTGACCTTGGGCAAGTCACTTAACCCCAATTGCCCTCCAAAAAAAAAGCAACAATAAAAAAACCCCACAAAAAACAAACAAACAAAAAAGAATCTAAATGTAGGATTATTCTCCATGACTAGTTTTCTCTTCTAGAAGATTTCCCCCCACCTGATTGTTTCTTTATTTTACATGTCTTTTTTCTTATTTTTTATAGAACTATCTCTGACCCTCTCTCTACCAATCTGGTTGTTGTTGTTCAGTTATTTCAGTTGTGAACTTCATGACTCCATTTAGGGTTTTCTTGGCAAAGATACTGGAGTGGTTTACCATTTCCTTCGCCACCCCATTTTACAGATGAGAAAACAGAGGCAAAGTGGGTTAAGTGACTTGCCCAGGACAGCTAATAAATGTCTGAGGCCAGATTTGAACTCAGGAAGATGAGAGAGACTGGCTCTCTATCTGTACTAGCTAGCTGCCCATTCTGGGTAGTACATTACTTTAGAATACTTTTGGCAATAACTTTATATATATATATATATATATATATATATATATATATATATATATAAAACATACTTTTGGCAATAACTTTTATATATTTAGATATAAAGTGCTTCCAGATAAGGTAAGCATACCCTTTCCACTGAATGTAGATTTAAATAAAAGTGATAGGGGCTGGACCTATGACTTCATTGGTGAAGGACATGCTGGGTGAGAAACCTCCTTTACCATTTTAGGTGGGCAACTGGTATCTTACAGAGTTTCTCAGAGCACTCAGAGGTTGATGACAAAGCTAATAAATGTCTGAGATGAGACTTGTATCTGGATCTTTGGAAGGTCTTAAGCCAATTTTCTACCCAATATGCAATACTAACACTTTTGCTTTTAAAATTATATTTAAAATAGACAATTTTTCAAGGTTTTAAAGTCAACATTTAAAGTGATTTTTACCAGTGAATCAATCTGACTCTATCAGGACCATAGTCTCCCTAGTGCTGCTCTCTGACCCAGATCTTATGATGTAGTAGAAAGACATTTTAAATAGATCAATACTTTAATGCCATAAGAGGCATTTTGGCTTAGTGAGTCCAGAGCTAGCCTTAGAGCCAAGAAGACCTACGTTCAAGGTAGGAACCTTGGGCACACACTGTGTGGGGGACTCTGGGCAAGTCACTAACCTCTCAATGACCTGGGCAACTCTAAGAATACAAGTTGTAGACAAGGTACCCACTGAATTGGTAGAAGAAAGTTCCTGATACTGATGAAACCACCGCTTAGTTTCTATCCCTTTAATACTGTTATTATTCTCTCTGTAGCACTTGTGAATTTTATACTACAACAGGTAATTACAGCTACATAATTAGAGGGAAAAGAAATTGAAAGTTCAACTAATTCAGTTCTTTCATTTTCCAGATAAGGAAATCAAGGCCCAGAGAGGTAAAATGACTTGTTTTTGCT
Organism: Gymnobelideus leadbeateri; assembly: GCA_011680675.1. Classification (NCBI taxonomy): domain Eukaryota; kingdom Metazoa; phylum Chordata; class Mammalia; order Diprotodontia; family Petauridae; genus Gymnobelideus; species Gymnobelideus leadbeateri. The sequence continues at coordinate 213,147 of WOXC01003712.1, forward strand.
AGGAGTCAGTAAAGTATTTCCCCACTGAGAGGATAAGTATGTTCATTGATTATTTTTTAATTCTGACTCTTAACTAGGTTGAGTCTCAGGAGAATGAATTTTTGTTTCGAGAGCTACACCTTTGCCCCAGCCTATTAAAAAGAATGAGGAATCACTTTCAGCTATTTGTCCTTTTTGTCTTTTCCCTGTTCAATGAATAGACTAGACCATAATGGAATGAGCCTATGTTGGAGTTGAGAAATGGGGCCATGAGCCTCTCATGGGAGGGGGAGGAAAATGTATATGAGCAGTGTCCTTTCTCCTCCCTCCTCCAAGAAGTTGGAAATGGCAGTCTTGGGTCAGAAGCCTGTGAGAATTATATTTATTATTTTCCTTCTAAAGTTGACTAGAAATGTTCTAGACTGGTTTTGGGTTTCATATCAAGCTTGTGAAATTATATTGCTTATAGTCTTCCTTTATTTTCTTTCATGTTTTACAAATTAATGGTATTGCAGTTGGCTACCATGTTCTGTTTGACAAGCTATCAGGTGTTGGCCAACTATGGCAATTAGGGGTGCTCTTTCAATGTCCATGTTGCTATAGATGTCTTATGTAGACTAGATTTCTATAAGAAAAGACAATTATCAATTCAACAATTAATTACTAAGCATGTGCTATGTGTTAGTAAGGTCCTCAGGGAGGACCCTGGGGAGAAAGTCTCTTCCAGTCCCCCATCCATAGTTAGTGGGTGGAATCAGGAAAAAGACATGGTGGCAAGCTAATCCAAGGCAGTGAGGTTGTGGCGTCTTTGCTATCTGACTAGCCATATTCCTGGACTATTTGTTCATGAATAAAGCTAATACAAATTTAAAGGGCCCTTGGTTCCTTTAAATGTCACAAAGTAAGGAAAAAGTGGTCAAGGTTGGGGGACAGTTCAATGGGGAAGGCTAACTGGGGCATTAAAAATAAGTGCGGGGGGGTGGGGGAGGGTATGTATATATTCATAGCTATAGAGAAATATAACTAAACTTTATTGTGGCCTTCTGGGGAGGGGTCAGGGGGAGGGAAAAAAGAACAAAGTAAAAAAAGTGCACAGCAGAGAACAAAAGAGAACTCACAAGGAAGCAAAGATGGACAATTTTCAACACCATGAGTACCAATACAGGCTTTCTTGAAATGAAAATTTATTGTTACATATTTCGAATCCTCTCTTATGTTCTGCTATGCACATGACACACTTTTATTTCTTCCTAACTTTGTATTTATGTTCCAACATTTAAGTTTATGATCTGTTTTTGTTTCTCTTTTCTATTCTCTATTTGTGTTCTGGTGTTTGAGTCTAAAATAAAATTTTGGAAAGAAAAAAGATATGTAGAGATGACATTTAGCCTAAGCCTTGAGTGGAGCAAGGAATTTCAAGGCACAAATGCACTACATTCTAGGCACAAGGGCTGACTGATGAAAAGGCACCTAGGCAGGAAATAATGTTGTATGTAAGAAACAGCAAGTAGGCCAGATTGACTTTATTTTTATCCATTTCCCAGTTTTCAGTCAATAGCTTGTTTACATTGGTTAAGTCAAAGCTATTGTGATTGCCTGCAGTATTTTCTTCTCATGGTTTTCCTTTCCTCTAACTTGGTATAAATCCTCAACTTTTCTCTAAGAACTTGATCTGACTACAAAGACAGTTGATCTTAAAATGATTCTCATGTGAGGAACTAGTTGTTTTCACTCTAGTGACATATAACAAGTTATATTTTTTCTAATGTCATTCAACGCTCACTATACTCAGTGCCTTTATGCTCTCTTTTGGAGAAATTATGCATATTAAATAGGTGTGATGCTTCTGGGTGATTTCTAAACATCTAACCTTTTATTTCTTAATCACAAGCCATATTTTCAAACATATCTGTACACACATATATGCACATAAACACACATACATATATACACATGCATGTGTGTAACACTTGTAGTTATTTGTATATATGCACGTATATAGCTACTCCCTCTGTAGTATTTGTGTTCTGTAATACATGTATACTATATTATATTGTATATGCATATTACAGGCAGGTAGGTGAGGCATAGTGCACAGAGCACCAGCCCCGGAGTCAAAAAGTAGCTGTGTGACCCTGGGCAAGTCACTTAACTCTGTTTGCCTAAATTTCCTCATCCAGGATCTTTGTCAAGAAAATCCCAAATGGAATCATGAAGGATTGGGTATGACTGAAAAATGAACAACAACAAATATGCGTATTATATAATATATTGCTACATATATACATATAAATATGTGTCCATATATTGTGTATATGTATATGCATCCATGTATGTATATCTGCATATAGCTACCTATACATATATAATATGTGTGTATACTACATATATGTGTATAATATATATTACACATGTGTGTATAATACATATTACATATGTATGTGTATACACACATATACATTCTCCTCTCTGATGTGGCATCCACCTTTCCTTTTGTCAATGAGTAAAAAAATCATACTTTGATTTGGTTCAAGGAGTCTTGTTAAGTCTTTTGTAATATTTATATATTTCATTCTTTGCAGCAAACATTGGTACCCAAGCAGCAGCTCTCTACATAGTGGTCCTTGCCTTTGTTCATAAAACAAGTTAAGGCAAGCTAGCTGAGTCCCTTATGAAATGAAGTTTCTTATTGCTTTTGGTTACACAACAAAACCAACTGCCAACAACTTTGCTTCTTTTCCTGAAGAGAACCTATGAATTCCTTTTTTTATTCAGCTGCAACCTTCTTATATTTTTAAAAAATTCATAAGATGTAAGAGTGGATTGAAATCCCCTACCCCACTTAGCCCTGATATATTGATCAGGTGAAAAAACATCTTGATTCTTCCCCAAATGAGAACATGGCCTGGACACTTTCCTACATGCAAAAAGTTTATTCTGACTGACTGATGGCTATGTCCTCTGAGACCTGTATAAAGTCAGTGAGCTAGTTAGAATGAGAGGTTTAGGAGAGGAGCAAGCCAGGAGAGAACCAGCAGCCAAATTCCTGAAGAAAGAATGGCTTGAAGAGGGCAGGCGGAGCTCCGAGGCCTCAGCCTCTGCCTCCTTCCGCCACCTTAGTCAGTACGTGAGCTACAAGGGGTCCAGAGGATTTTGTACCTCTCATCTGCCTATTCACCAAGGAAAGACTCAGACACCAATCCACAAAGAGGTTGGTGAAGGAAGGGGGGCAGGAAGTTACATTATACTTAAGGTAATATCTTAAGGACTCTAGCAAAGGACCACAAGGAGCTGTGTTACATATGCTGTCTAAGCTTGAGCCCAAAATTTGTCTGGATTGTATATATATTTGCTAGAGTAGGTCACAGAATTTGTGTGTGGGGGTATTTTGTACCAACTGTTCATATTATGCCACTACACCATCTTAGTAAATTACCTCTTTCTAAAAGCTGATTAAATTTGGCTGACTAATTGATATTAACTGCTAATTAGTAAGGAAGTAAATTAGTTAGGGCTCATGAGCTATAATAATGCGAAAACCATCTCCCCCAATTGCACAAGGCTATCCCTAGACTATTAGAGACAAGTAGCAATATTTTGAGCACTCAATCTGCCCGTTCGAGTAGGGTTTGGTAAAGTAAGTCCAGAATTTATATGTACTAACCTGAAAATGTCCATATGAATGTAGATTAATGAATGCAGTTTCTCTACTACCACATCAACTTATTAGCTATTGAACAAAAATCTCACATTTTGAATATTAACTTTTAAATAATTATTTGAGGACAGTCTAAAAATTGTGATTCTTATTAGCAGAGGTTGGATCTTAGCACAACACAGAGAGAGCAATGCAAGGAATGTGCTTGGAGTTCAGATGACTCTTGTCGGACATTTCCAGTGAACCATAAGTACAGAGGTTCATTGCTAAAGGAGGTGGGGCTTTGTGATAATGCATAGTTCCTGATGGCATTTTGGGATGCCTCAGTCAAAGAGGATTAGCCACTGAGACAGGAAAAACCAGCTACTCACTATACTTTAAAAGGAAGTGAATTAACCATTCCTTTCCTGAATGTGTAACATTAAATGCTCTTTTTAGGACTTCACTGAGTGGTCCTCTCCTGACTCCTAGCAATGATGGTAGCTTCAAACGCATGTGTTACCTAGCCAAGCCTGAGTTTATATTTGGGGCCATTGGCAGCCACTTCTGTTTTGTGTTTTTTTCCCCTAATCATAAGGGCTCCAAAATCAATACTGAGAGATAGTTGAATTGGGAGTGTGTACCACAGGAGAGTGACAGTACTTGGGTTCTACAATCAATGCAAGATACACTTTGGAGGGGAGTTTCCTTCAGTTACTATAGCTCTATACTATAGTCAACAACTACCAAGAGGAGAAGGTGCCCACAACCTCTGGCCTAGCTAGCCAAAGTTTATTTACTTTGAAGTATCTTTTTGAGCATCATAGAATCTAAGAGAAACTGAAATGTATATTGAGCAGTCCAGCAAAATCTTTCATGCTTTGATGCTATATGTAACCTTCCAAGAGATCATAATAGGAGTTATTTCTAAAAGTGTTTTATGTTCAATTTTTTTGGTAATACACGTTTGTGAGTCTTTTGTGTTTTTAGCATTTCTTTTTCTATGGATAAAATAAATAGCTGTCCTATTTCTGCTCTACCATGTACATTGAATACCTTTCTACTTCCTTTTGGGGAGACCCAAGATAGCTCTAGCATTGATGTTCAAAGGACCAGAGAGTTTGAGAAAAAGAATAGGGGCCCTCTAAAGACCAAGTGCCCCAAGGAATGAACCCAGCCCTGATATGAGTTCAGAATTAGGGACTCTATGGGGATAGGGTAATAGATCTATTTCCAACAGATACCCTATATCCTTATACTTAGTATATCCCACCTCCTTTTCTATCACTTCACTATCATTACCTAGGAAGCAAAAGCCTCTAAGTCCATCCTCATATATGAACAAAAATCACTTTGTATATTTAATTTTTTTCTGGATGGTCATAGTCAAAGAATCCATTACCTAGTGGCCAATTTACTTTTGATGAACTCTTCTTTGCAAGGTTTGTCTTCAGGTACCAGATACAATCTATATCTAATCTCTACTAAAAGCAGTCTTCTTCCTCCCATGATTGGGCATAGGAGTCAGATTGTGTGAAGGAATTCTGTCAAATAAAGCTTAATAAACCACTCTCCTCCCCATAGGGCTTCCCTAGCACATGTTTCCAGCTCCTGAACACTTATGAAAGGTTCCAGATTGTCCCCAGATGTTTTGAGTATGGGTGTTAATTGTTTCCTTTTCTTTTCTCAATTCAAAGCAATCTTTGACCTCTCTCTCCTTTCTGAGGAGAGGCTGTTTTTAATTTCTCCCCAAAGAGGTTATTAATGCCTTGCTCTTCCATGCTCTTCAGCCATTATGAGCAATCTGTCTTGTGGCTTATCCCAACTGGAAGCATATATCTTTGAATCTTCTTCATTACTTCCTCATGCTGACCATTTCATGTGCACTTTATATCCTGATCCCTATTAATTTTCTGAAGGGTTTTATCAGACATTCTTCAAGGAGCCAAACCTTCCTTCTTTTCTTTTTTTTCTGTCCATTTAAAAACTGACCCCAAAATAACAAAAGCATATTAACAGTAGCATCTTCATAGAAACAACATGAAAACATTACTTCACAATTAACAGATAGCCTAAAATAGAGTTAGATAATTGGCTGCCGCAAGGATGTCAAAGATAATAAGAAAGGCCATATATATATGCCAAAATATTCATAGCATCACTTTTTATGATAGCAAAAAAAAAAAAAACCCAAACAAACCCCAAACCTTGAAATAAAGAGGTAGCTTATTGATCGGGGAATGGCTGAAACAATATGGTTTATGAATGTCATGGGACATTTTGTGCTATAAGAAAAAATGAATATGGAGAATTCAAGGAAACAAGGAAAGACTCATGTTAACTGATGAAGAGTGAAGTAAGTAGAACCAGCAAAACAATAGCAAAAACAGGGATTGTCTTATTTTTTTCTGTTTGCTTCTTCAGTTGTTAGCACAGTGCTTGGCACAGTATATATAAATACTTTTTAATTAATTAATTTATCCATTCACAATGACTACAATAATATAAAAAGAATAATACCAAAACAAAATCAAATGCTGAGTAATGACCGATATTGGTCTTATAAAAGAGAGGAGGAAATGATCCCTACTCCTTTTTGGCAAAAAAGGTGGGAATATATGGGAATTGAATGTTGCTTACACAATCACCATTACTGGATCAGTTATTTTTATATTTATAAGGAAGGACTCATTAGATGGTACTTATTTTTGTTACATATCAGTGGTATTTATGACTGGATACAATTGTGATGTAAAAACTAAAGGCTTCAATATTTTTTTTAAGGAAGCAGAGGTAGATATCATTGGGGGAGGGGAAGCATAATGAGCTTACATGGGAAGTACTGACTTTCCCTCATTAGATATGTTTGAGCAAAAGCTAAATGGCTATTCATTCATGGTGAGTGAATAAGGCACTAGGGACTTCTGTTCCATGGGGGCTAGCCAAAAATGGCCATCACTGGAATGGGGCTGGAGTAGAGGGAGGCAGCATCCTAATCCCTCTGTAGTAGCTCAGAGGTTGAGGGATCCACACCATCTTTTCCACTTCCCAGTCTTCTGGGTCTCTTACTCACTACAGCATCCCCCTGGTCCTAAGGTCTCAACTCTGTTCTGCCTCTGCCCAAATGCCCCTGAACATCACTGCTCAGGTTTGGTGTGTGAACCTTCTACCCCACAGCCCTGATAGCCCAAGAGGTTTTCACCACCATATTGGGTGTGGGTTATAGCCCTGAGCCCCCAGAGTAGACAAGAGCACAGTGAGGAAGCAAAGGTCATGGGGAAGGGGCTGGCAGCTGTTGGCGAAGGTCTGTTCAACTTGATGCTCTTTGTAGCTCCCTATACACCAGCCCCTGGATGATGTTCTAGAGTGAATTGTTCAGGTAGGTCTTGGTCTAGATGGCCCCTTGGTTCCCTTCTAGTTCTGAGATACTCTTATCTACTGTAAAGTGCCACCCTTTTCATATGTAAGCAGGTTAACTGCAGAAAGGGGCAGAAAATGAACTTTTGTATAAAGAAAAATATAGTAGTCAACTTGGGGAGAATATAAGGTACTGCTAGTATGGTTGCTGAAAGGGGCAGAAATTAACACCAAATTTTGACCATAAAAAAACCCAATAAAAATTCACATGTGGAAAAAAGTTTTTCCACTGAAGTGTGAGGAGAGACAAAGATTGTTCAGAAGAACAGATAGAGAACTATCCCTCAGATGAATGGGGAGGAAACAAGCTTTTATTAATATGTGCCAGACACTGTGCTAAGTGCTTTACAGATATTATATCATTTGATCCTCACTACCACCCTAGGAGGGGCTGCCAAGGATCACACTAGTAAGTGTCTGAGGCCAGATTTGAACTTAGGCATTTGTGACTCCAGGCCCAGGGTTGTATGCACTGTGCCGGCTAGCTGCCTTCCCTAGATGAAGGAACTGAAAAGAACTGTTTGCTATTAAAGAAATGAAGTCCAGGTCATTGTGGTCCCTAAACTTATTTGCTTGTGAATGATATTTTTTTAAAAATCTGACAGATTAAAACTCATGAAGAGGTAAATTTAGTCACTGTTTGGGGTCTATAGGAAGGTTAAACAAAGACTGTTGGTTCCATAACTGACAAAAAGATGGATTTTTATGACTTTTACCTGATAGGGAAAGGTGAGTCATGAAGCATCAGTCCCCTCTTCTATGAGCTATTAAATGCAGTGAAGAACCTGGTGGGAGAGAAGGGAAGATGCCAGCAGGAGCAGGCTGCTAGCAGGAAGATTTCAGCTGCTGTATTTGGGGCTTATTGATTAGAAAAGAAGTATTGCTTTATGTGCCCCCAGTTGGCCATGGAGGCAGTGAGAAAGGTCTGGGAAACTTCTGACCGAAAGAGCTAAACTCTGGCAATTGAACTATTTCCCTTCAGTGACATCTATAGTTTGAGAAAGGTGAAATCTATGAGAGGTGGCAGGTTGCTCATAGATACCCTCCTGTAAGAGAAGGATGTTATAGGAGATGGATAGGCTTTATAGCTGCTTTACCATAAGAATGGGTGGGAAGCTGATTGGATGACATAGTAGCCTGTTGAGTGAAGAGCTGACATGTCTTGTTTGTGTTGCCCAGATCGCCAGTCTGAGGAGCTTTGAGGTACTCTGGCTGAAAAGAATTACTTATTAGTATAATAACCTAATAGTTTTTCAATCTAGACAGCATACTGAAAAGCAGAGGTATCAGCTTGCTGACAAAAGTCTGTAGTCAAAGCTATGACTTTTCTAGTATCAGTGTATGGCTATGAGAGTTGGACTATATGCAAAGCTGAACACAGCAGAATTGACACTTTCAAGTTGTGGTGCTGGAGAAGACTTTTGAGAGGCCTTGGACAGCAAGGAGACCAAATCAGCCAATACTTAAAAAAATTAATTCAGGTCACTCACTGGAAGGTCAAATACTTAAGCTGAAGCTTATATACTTTGACCACATAATGAAAAAGCAAGACTCACTGGAAAGGACCCTGATGTTGGGAAAGATTGAAGGCAAAAGGAAAAGGAGATGGCAGAGGATAAGATGGATAGATAGTATCATGGAAACAGTGAACCTGAGCTTGGACAGACTTCAGGAGATAGTGGAGGATAGAAGGGCCCAGCATACTATGATATATGGGATCACAAAGAATCAGACAGGACTGACTGACCAAACAATACTTTTTTGTTGCTTTTTTTTATGGTGACTGACTTAGAATAGTTTGTCATTTTCATTGGTTTGAGAGTCAAAGAAGAGTAAATTTGCCTAATAAGAGAGCAGGACAGTAAGGAACAGAAACAGCTTTGAGTGACACAGTTTATCCCTCATGGGATCAAGAATATCAAACTGTATAGTCTGGAATTAGGAGTTGCCTCGGCCCAGGGGGTTTCCTCCCTCAGATGTGTCCCTTCTAGGTTTCTGTGAATGAATGTCCTTTCTTCCCCACTGTGTGCATTGGTAGGAAAATGTGATTCAGGATTATAGGCAGACTGTGATATTTTTGATCATTCTTTTATTTACCTTATATTGAGTAAATGTAATATAATAATTATTAATGCTCTTGCTTTATCATTAAATATTTTTTTTGCTTTAGAACTAATGATATCATCATAACCGATTTTTATGTAAATGGGAGGCACAGTATCAGGGGCTGTAGCTCTGGAGCTACAGTAACAAATAATCAGAATGTAGCTTTTCCACAAGAAGGTTCCCCCTACGAACCCTGAGAGAGTCTGAGTAGTACCTGTGTCTTGTTGGTGCATTTCTGGGAGCCCCAAATCTGCTGGCATTAAGGCTGGTTAAGGTAAGCAAGCTAGCCCAGAGACCAAGAGTGGTGGCTATACTTTGCACATAGGCTAAACTATGAAAAGGATATCATGACCAAGTTTTATAAGATAAAAGACAAAGCAAAAAAAAAAAAAAGACACAATTTACTGAAATGAGCAGAACAAATCAATAGGACTAGTAAACACCAAGTATAACAAAGGACAAATTCCACCCATCAGACCCTTGCTGGGAAGAAAACCTGGTCAATATTACCTCTCACAGCCCACAGTAAAGTACAGATCAGTCTTTCGAATATGATTTTTTTTTTGTCAGGAGGCCTAGGAGTATTTCACAGGTCCCAACAAATATTATGAGATTTATTAAAAATGTATTGGCCACTAAAATAATATTCCCTTATTTAACAAAACCTAATGAACTGATATTTGGGAAAGGATGCCTGATGTCCCAGATTTCCAAAGAGAGACTACGGAGGTGGGGCCTAGGCCTCCAATGGCAATCAGAACAACCTTGACATTGCATGATAGGAAGAGGCCCAAGAGGAGACCTGGGTGAGTAATGACCTCACTGAGTGTCCGTGGGAAAGAATTAGAAAACAACCATAGCATGATCTGGATCCTAGACAATTGTGCAAAAGAGAGCCCAGAGATGACAAAGTAATAATAAAAGCCAGTAAAGAACTGGGGCTTTTCCAGAAACTTGAACTGATTTTTATTTTTAATAAAGGAATCAGCACTACAATTACAAACAGATTTTGTCCAGGAATGAGCCAAGTACCTGAGGACAAGAGCTGCAGAGTGCTCATTGTAACAAAGTAGCCCAGATTCATTCAAAGAGGGGCCCAGATTTCCTTCAAACTAAACATGTTAGAAAGGATCTTCCAAAAGAGGTCACTGTGTTCAGTCACCTGCCTCCAAAGGCCCAGAGCTGCACCATTTAAAAAAATTCTTAATGAGAAGATTCCAAATTGCCTCACTTTGTAAACAATCACCATGTTTCATATCACACATTGTTTAGCAGATTATTCTTTATATTTAACTTAAGGCAACATAACATAGCAGAGTGAATAGAAGTATGGGTTTGGAATCAGATATACCTTGGTTCCACTTCTGCCTCTTATGCTTTCTAGCTATGAGACCATCACCAAGTTACTTAACTTTAACTTTTGGAAAAGATGAAGCCACAAGACTACAACAATTAAAAAATATTAAGTGAACCATTCTCTTGTAATAGAAGCTATCCCATTTCACCTTTCTTCTGTCTTCCACATCATATGAATACATTCATCACTGTCCTCTTTCATACAGTGGGCGTTGCCTTAGACAAACTGAGACCTGGAAAAGACTTGAAAAGGCTTAAAAAGGCCAAGGTCTCCCACTGCATCTGGGGCCATTGCCAGTGGTCCTGACCTGTCTTGCCACTGGACCCAGTTGGTTCCAGAGGATAGAGTGAGGCTGGTGATCCTGCACAGTCCTAATTTACTCAAATCCAATCACTTGCAAGTCAAGACATCACCTGATGTCATCGGTCCTCTTTAAGAATGAAGGGTGAGGGGGCGGCTAGGTGGCGCAGTGAGTAAGAGCGATGGCCTCGGAGTTGGGATGACCCGAGATCAAATCTGGCCTCAGAAAATGAGCACCCACACATAAATAATGACTAGCCGTGTAACCTTGAGCAAGTTACTTAACCCCAATTGCTTTAAAAAAAAAAAAAGAATGAAGGGTGAACAACAACATAGTCAAAACTGGCAGCTAAAAATCTGACTTCCCCACCCACTTTTCATGGAGGACTATTTTTATATAGATGCACACTGTGGGGCCAATGGCTAAAGAATTGGCTTCGGAATCAGAAGATGTGGGTCAAGTCCCCACATACCAGTAGGATGACATTGGGTAAGTCACTTAACTTCTATTCTAGGTAGACAAACTTCTAAGGTTATAAGTCACAGAGAAGGTGCCAGACCAAACTGGTTCCTCATCCAGGAGTTCCCTATAGCAATGACATCTCTTCTTGCCTATAGAAAAATAGGATTAAATGAAAACTAGGGAAACAAATGACTCATATCTGGTATTTACAGTTAACACTCCTAGTTGTACTTGGTGTGTTTAAAAGAATACCACAGTCCCTCTTAGTTCTAGCCTGACCTACTTAATCAGTTCAAGGTCAAAATGTTCTTCTAGACAAGAGGACAGTTTAATACCATATAAAAATGGATAAAACAACAATAATAGTATTATACTCTGGAAGACTTTTTGTTTTTTTTTAAAGCTATAATAAAATAAAACCCATACCAGACAAATACTGGACTCCAGAATCTAACAGCAGGAAACTCTTGAGATGACTATATGTATCCAAAAAGACCTCAATATTAAACAGGCTTCATTTAGAACTTGGGCAAAGCAAATGAAATAATGCTTTCAGTTGTGTGACCTGAAATCTAATAACCAAAGATAAGAATTGATTTAATTGGTCCTCAAATAACATAAAAGGGGTATGGGAAATATCATTCAGAATATCAATTTTACAGACCCCATCCCCATCCCTCATAAAGCTAATATAATAGTTAAGGAAAATGGACATGTTATAGAAGTGGAAATATTGGAAAAGCAGCAAAAACTTAAAAGAAATTAATTGCCTTTTTCGTCTATATAAAAAGTTATGTGCTGAGTCCTTTGCTTTTGCGAGATTGCCATCTCAAACAGATCAATGTTTGGTCCAAGGTAGAAAATGGTCGTTGTTCTAGGCCCTACATTTTGAGAGGGCCTTATTTTCTTGAAGATTGGACATTAGCTCAAGGAGATAGCAGAGAATGAGGAAGAGAAAAGTTAGCACTCTTTGCTGGCACAGTGAAGTCAGCCCATAAGGTTTTCATCATCACTAAGGCAAAAGCTGCCCCTCCCACAAAGGACCACCGCCTCCTGAATTCTCTGTGCCCATTTCAGGAACAAAGGGTCATAACCACAGTCATAGGATTTTCAATCTCACTTTTCAATGAAAAAGTTGAAGCCTAGAGAAGGAAAAAAACATGTCTTTGGTCACATAGGTAGTAAGAGAAACTTCCTTGGGTTCCATGTCCACTTCATTTTATTTGGACTGATCATCACTGAATTTGTAAGATCTATCAAATGCCAAAATTGACAGAAAAATTATATGTTTTCTCAAAACTTTCAAACTTTTCCTCTAGATGTGACTTAGAAACTTGACTTGAAGATTTTCGGATATACTTTAGATAATTAAACCCATACAATATTGACTGAAAAGAAAATGCTTACCAGAAAGGAAATTAAATGTAAGCCTATTGAGAAGATATTCTGACTTCCTGAAATAACAATAGTTTTGCTCAAAGTTAATTAAGGTCTATCTCTTTCTTCAGTGAATTCCATTTGGGTACTGAATGTTCCCTGAGCTGCTTTTGTTTTGATATTCCTCTGAAGAATAATAACCCGGAAAAGTGTAGCAAATTTCATTATGGTTATTTAGAACAGTTTCTTCCAGGTGTTAAGAACAGCCAACTTTCCAAAGACATCTTAGGAGTTGTGCCCCACTTGTCAGAACTCAGTACCCAAGCAGGTTTACAAAATGACCTGTCCAGCTATTATACAAACAAGAGTCCAGTGCTCCAGGTAGTATAGTTGAGTGCACCTAGAGTTAGGATATCTGAGTATGGATATTGTATTATCCCCCTGACTAGTTCTGTGACCTTGGGGAAGTCTCTTCTCTGAATCTAAGTTTCTTTTTCTGTTAAATAAAGGGGTTGGACTCAGTCACATATACTGTCTACCAGTCTCACTCTATATAGCAATTAATATCTAGGTCACAAAAAGGAAGGGATGATAGGAAGACCATTTACCAGATCTACTTCTGAACAATTTATGTATCTTGAGTATTTTGACCTTTGAAACATCCCCTTCAGTATTATAGCAATTTATCTTCTGAGTCCTCTTAAACCAACCACTGTCACTGTGTGTTTAGCCCATATCATAATTTTCCTGAAATTTCATTAATCATACAACCCATATTCTTTCAATGCTGACCTATATCCAAACATTTATGCTATTAACTAAGTTAAAAAAATAAAAATTCCTTCTCCTCACATAGCTTCAGGCAAAACAAATTTAATTTGACAAACATTTATGAAATTCCCACTATGTACTGTTCTAGGCAGTGGGGATATAAAGTAAAAGATGAAACAGTCCTAGCCCTCAGGGTGGCCTATTCTAAGAAACATAATATGTATGAAAAAAAAATACTGAGTATAAATGAAAATGTAAGGTAGCATGCTGCCCCTGTAGCATGTGTGTGTTGGGATGTGTGTATAAATGCATATATGTGTGTGTACATATAGGTATTTGTATATGTATGTGTATATAGAAATAAAAATAGACAAGGGCTATCTAAATGCTACCCACAGTTGACATTGATCAATATTTCTAAAATCTCTTGTTCAAATGAGACTTGGATTCTTGCCTTAACAAGAACAGGAGAAAGGGCCATAGGACTAACCACTGTTCTCCAGTCTCTGAAAGATGGGTACTGGGTGAGAATATCTATCAGTCCCTTTAAATATAACTGATCTGGTCATACATAAGTATAGAACAAAGCTACTCTCCTGGGCACTATCCCTTAAAGTGGGGAGGGCTGCCCCAGGCTTCTACTAGCCAACTTAACCCCTTCCCACCAAAAACAGGCCACACAAAAGACAATTGCAAAAGGCAAGTAGTGAATATACTCATTTATCCAAGGAAAACAATAAGCAGAAGTGGAAGAAGTTATACAAACGAGTTTATACCAGAGCATACAAAAATGAGTTCTTTAAATGGAGACAAGGTGAGCTTTCAGCTCAGACGAGAAAGGAGTCCCAATCTCACCCTAGAGGAAATTTCTCCAAATCTCTAGGGAGCAAAGCTAGAAATCTGGGACATGTTAAAGACCCAGCTTCCTCTAAGTGGCTATCATTTCCAAATTTGTCTCTTCCTCCCCCAATGTCTGGAGTCAATCCTCAAATGAACCTGGTATGTACATCCTCTCTCAAAGAAACAATCTCTCCCTTCTCTACTTTCATCAACTTGTCCTCTCACCAGCTCACAAGCTTATATGTGTGTGTCTCACTTCTGATGTACATTGACTATATTACCCTGGGCTAGTCACTTAATGTCTCAGTGCTCTAAACGGATCTCTAACTTGCAGAGAAGATAGTGACCTACAAAGGTAGAGAAAGTGTGTTCCATATAGAGAAACCTGTGCTCCATATGCCAATGAAATCACAGATGCATTCCCTGTTTCTATATCACATAGTATATTTTTAAATGACTATTAGATAATTTTATGAAAGGTAATTGTAGCTGAATAAGTCAAGAAAGAGTCCACTGGCACTCAAACAGTCTTGATGGAAGAAGTCTTTGAAGGAAATTAGGAGTTCCAAGAAGTAGAGGTGAAGAAGAAATTGATCCCAAGCATGGAGAAGAAAACAAAAAGATGGAGATGGAACATGGGGTGCCTTATTCAAGGTTCACCAAGCAGACTTGTGTGACTGGATGATAAGAGTTAATGGAAGGGAGCAAAGTGTAGAAAGACTGAAAAGGTAAGAAAGGTCCAGGTGGGGAAAAGTTTTAAAAGTCAAAGAGAAGAGTTTATTTTTGTTCCTAGAAGTATCAGAGAGCCCCTGAAGTTTATTTAATAGAGAGATGGTATAGTCAGACCTGCCCTTCACTTAGGTGATGTGAAGTGAGCAGAACCAGGAGAATATTGTGCATAGTATAAGGAAGATCAACTGTAAAAGACCTAGCTACTGTTATCAAGATAATGATCCAAGACAATTCCAAAGGACCCATGATGAAAAGTGCTATACTCCACTAGAGAGAGAACTGATGACCTCTGAATACAGCCTGAAGCACATTTCTTCTTCTTTTTTTGGTCTGTGTTGTTGGGGTTTTTTTTTTTTTTGCAACATAGCTAATATGGAAATATGTTTTGTATTATTTCACACATATAATTATCAAATTGATTGTCTTTTCAAAGAGGAGGAAATGTGGGAGGAAGAGAGAGAATTTGGAACTCAAATTTAAAAAATATTGTTAATTTTTTATACATGATTCAGAAATATTTAACAAAACAAATTCAAATGTGGTGGGTTTTTTTGCTTTTTGGAGGGGGAAGGGCAGGGCAATTGGTGTTAAGTGACTTGCCCAAGGTCACTCGGCTAGTAAGTGTTAAGTATCTGAGGCCGAATTTGAACTCAGGTCCTCCTGACTCTAGGGCCAGTGCTCTATTCACTGTGCCACCTGACTGCCCCTACAAATATATTTTTTAAAAAGAAAATTGCTTAGGTGGTTGTCTGTAGATGAAGCAGGGAGAGGCTTGAGATAGTAAGTTCAAATAAAAAGTTATTTCATTTCAAGGGGAATAATATGAAATAAAACTGGGAAAGTAAGTGGGAGAACTTTAAATGCCCAATAAAGAGTTTATATTTTATAGATATTGGGGAACCATTGGAGACTTATTTGTTTTTTAAGTAGAAGAGTGATGTGATTAGATGTGTTTTAGGAATATTAATTTAACAGTTCTATGGGAGGACAGATTGGAAAGGGAAAATGTAGCAGGCATGTATGTCAGTTGGGAGATATTGCAATAAGGTGAGAAGCAATAAGACTTGGCCTAAACCATAAACATAAACTGGGGACTGGGTAGGTCAGCACACCCAACATTTTCTCTGTGCATGCCTATTGTCTGAATCTATGTAGAGGATATGGGAGTAGAAAGAAGGGGATGGATATGAGGAATCTTGTGGGGGTAGAATCAACAATCTTGGGAACCGATTAGATACGGGGGTTGAAGGAGGTAGAATAGTCATGGTCATATATAACTTCAAAGTTGTAAACCTCGGTGACTAGAAGAATGGTAGTATAAGCAATAGAAATGATGAAGTTTGGAGAAGGGATAGAGTTTGGAAAGGGGGAAAAATATGAGATGCTTATGAGACATCTAGCTAGAGATATCCAAAGGAGAGTTGACAACATGGGACTGGAAGAGAAAGACAAGAGAGAGGGAGGGGGGCGCAGAGACAGAGAGAGGGAGAGACAGACAGACAGAGACAGAGAGACAGAGACAGAGAGACACAGAGAGTGACACAGAGAGAGAGACACACACACACACACACAGAGGAGAGAGCAGAACTGAATATATAGCGTTGGGAGTTAAATGCAAAAATGATCATTGATTCCATTGGAACTGGCATCATCATCAAGGGAGAGAATATATAGAAAAAAAAAAGAACCCAACATAGAGATTTGGGGGAGCATCCACACAGTACACAGGAAAAGGGTAATAATGATTATACCAATTCAAGAGATTACCCTAGAAATGACTTCCTTGATCTTAATTGCTGTGGAAATTATCAGTCTATGGAATTCTGATACATGATCAGGGAGAAAGAACTGTTCATTTTAAAGCCTATGTTTGAGCACTGGGGCCCAGTGCCAGGGCTGTTCATCATTACCTGGAAACCCTGCAAAAAGTCATGCAGCTTGACCAACAGGTATACCCAGTGTCATCTGAGATATTAAAACATTTCTCTATGAGAGAAATACAGAGAACAGATCTAGGCAATGGATGCTGTTGCAGTCCAGGGGAGACCTTGGTATACATCAAATAACAGTCTTTTGAATTCTAGACTTACTGGACTATGGAGGAACATGAAAACACTTCTTTCTGGATCTTACCTAAGTTTTCTTGATGACAAGATGGAAAATACAAATTTTATGTACTCTCAGTTTTCAAACCAAGTGAGACTCTGGGATTGTTTTGAGATGCGAATCTGTTTAAATCTTGAATATAGAGAACTAAATAAGTGTAAAGGAATTAACACAGACTTGTAAATGTTCTAACTGGAAGGGACCTTAGAGGATGTTGAATCTGATCCCTTCATTCCATAGAGGGGAAACTGAAACCCAAGGAAGTTTAGTCACCTGTTCAATGTTAGCAGCAGGGCAAAAGTTTGGATTCAAATAATTTCATTATGAGTTCAGTGTTCTTTCCACCACACCAGGATACAAATAACAACTATAATGCTATAGGTAACATTATACAGATAGAGTAGTGACTCTCCTCAGGAGCTAAGCTGATAAGAAAGGCTGAATGTTAGTCAACTTGATGACTCAGTGGCAGCATTCAGGAATAACTTGTGCATTACACACACACACACACACACACACACACACACACACACACACACACACACCTGCTCCCTTTATCTTAAAAGCAGCTAGGTGAGGTGTTGAATTCAAAAGACTTGAGTTTGAACCAGAAACATAGGCAATTCACTTAACCTGCTTCAGCCTCAGTTTCCCCATTTGTAAAATAAGGATAATAACCCTGGTGAAAATAAAATGAGATATTGCATGTAAAGCATTCTGTAAATCTTAAATATGTTATCTATTATTATTATTACTAATAATAATTAGCTTCCCTGCCCACAGATTCATGTCATAAGTTTGACTATTTATTAGGTTTAAAGGTAAATAATGTGACCTATTGAATTGAACTCACCCCTGGGGAAGATTAAGCTGTTTGACAATTATACCTTTTCCTAAGAGCAGTTTTCCAAGTGAGGAAGAAGGGCATGGAATATAGGAGCCATTTCCTCAGCTCAACTATTCTTGACAATATATTAGTGAAATATAGACCCTGTCTAGCTGTTTGAATGTTTGGCTTTAGTAGGTCCGACCCATCATGAGTGGAGAGTCTCAACCACCAACTCAGAGACCAAGCTTTCCTTTGTACCTAAAGGAAAGTCTCTAAATTTTCTCCCCTGAGCCATTTCAAGGCATTATAAAGTCTTTAGTTCAGTCCTCTGGGTTAAGTAGCATCAAAAATCTTTAGGTGCTTTCTCTCATGCCCTTTATTAACCATATGTCCTTGATGAAACATCATCTGAATAAGAGCTGGTAATTGCATGGTACTTTGTGGCTCACAAAGTATTTCATTTGCATTTTCTGATTTGATCCTTACAACAACCCAGTTAGGTAAGTAGTACAGGTATTTTAATACCATTTTACAGGTGGAGAAATGAAATATTAGATAGTGTAAATGAAATCCCATTTTCAAAAGCCTACTAAACAGGGGCGGCTAGGTGGTGCAGCGAATAGAGCGTCGGCCCTGGAGTCAGAAGGACCTGAGTTCGGAGCCGGCCTCCAACACTTAATCCACACAAACAAAAAAAAAAAACCTATCCGTGTGACCTTGGGCAAGTTACTTAACCCCAGTTGCCCTAAAGGGGCGGCTAGGTGGCGCAGTGAGTAAGAGCGCCGGCCTCGGAGTTGGGATGACCCGAGATCAGATCCGGCCTCAGAAAATGAGCACCCACGCATAAATAATGACTAGCCGTGTAACCTTGAGCAAGTTACTTAACCCCAATTGCTAAAAAAAAAAAAAAAAGCCTACTAAACATTGGTTAGTAGAATTCGAATTCAGCTCTTCTTGACTATTTCCAGGACTCTCAACATTACTCTATGTTACCTTTCCAATTATCAGTGCTCTATCAATTTTCATTCTGTTAGATGTGCTCATTTCTCATCAAATATTTAGTTCCAGGAAAAGCATTAAATCATTTTCCCCCTTCCACTTCACATATCTTGCTCTTCCCTCTTCCAGGTCAGGTTACCTTCCAGTAAGTATTGCAAAGTACTTTGCAAATGTTAACTCATTTGACCCTCACAGCAACACTGTGTGGTAGGTGCTATTATTGTCACTATTTTACAGATAAGGAAACTGAGGCAGAGAGAGGTTAAATGTATCCCTTAGGGTCACACAGCTAGTAAATATTTGAAACCAGAGTTAAACTCATGTATTCCTGATTGTGGGTTCAGAGCTCTATCAATGGTGCCAATTTTTTTTGGCTTAAGATTGATTTACTTAAGACTTTATGATTCTCATCTTGCAATCCAGAGACTGTTACTCTGATGACTAAGCTATTAATAGCAGAACTCCTACTTCTTACTTGCTTCTGTCAGTCAATAAAGATTTGTTGTTGTTGTTGAGGCATTTTTTCAGTTGTGTCTGACTCTTTGTGACCCTGTTTGGGGTTTTCTTGATAAAGACACTGGAGTGGTTTGCCATTTCTTTCTCCAGTTCATTTTACAGATGAGGAAACTGAGGTAAACAGAGTTAAGTGACTTGCCAAGAGTCGCACAGCTAGTAAGTGTCTGAGGCTAGATTTGAACTCAGGAAGATGAGACTTCTTGAGCCAGGTCTAGTACTCTGTGCACTAAGGCGCCACCTAGCTGCCTGTAATAGGCCCTACATGCCTATTATGTAATAAGAGCTATCCTAGGTACTCAGGATACAAATATGAAAGTTAAACAGACCGTGCCCTCAGAGGGCTTAAGTGGGAATACACTATATGCAAAAATAAGTAACTACAAAATAAATACAATGTGATTCAAGGAGGGGGGAGTTCCTAACAACAGAAGGAACCAAGAAAGGACCTCTTGCAGGAAGAGGCTCTTGAACAGAACTTTGCGGATGATTCTTTGTAAGAGTCCTGTCTCTTTGGCATCCTTTCCAGTGAATAGTTCATTAATATAGAAAGTGTCTTATATAACTAAGCTTTTCATTTGGCAATCTTGCCTCCAGTTGGAGCCGAACTGCTTATTTTTCAAAGGCACTTGTTCTCTTCTGACATTCTAGAGATATTTGTAACCTCAAATGAGCCATTTTAAACACAACCTGAGCCACACAGCACTTCCCTCCTCTCCGGAGCTTACTCCAGTCTTTGGTCATTCATATCCAAGAAAAGTCTCTCTATGTCTCATTTCAGGCTTCCTCTTCTTTTTTCCCCATCTTGTTCATTCCCAAAGAAATCTGAAGAGTGTCTTAGTTCAGCATGAAATTATGATCCTCTATGGGACCTCTGCTGAGAACATCTTCCTTGTCCCAAGTAGTTCCCCAGGAACTGCCCATTACTTTAGCCTTGGGGGGTAGCTCCTTATTATGCAAGAGTCAGGCTGACCTGAAATCAGAGGAGGAATGTCTAAGTGTAGAATCAACCAAATGCAAGCAACCAATATACAGAGCACTAAAAAAGTGGATGGATCTTAGAAGTGTGGGGCATCTCAAAAATTAGCATGCCTTGAATTCATTCTGCAATCCCATTCTCTTACCCTTTAATCTTATTCCTAATTCTTGGTGCTAATATTTATTCATATGCCCCTGAACTCTAGAATGTGATTTCACTATATTATAAAAACACATTTTTAATCATGTGCTTTTTCACATATCCCGTAAGTGACGCAGCTATCCAGTAAATTTACTTTAAGACACCATAATTTTATTTATTTTTCTTCTTAAATAAAATCCCTTCTTTCAGATGCTGGACTGGATGACACAGAAGGTTTTACAGAATGTGGGTATTTTTGAAAAGACAGCTCTTCAGATAAATTATAGGCCCTTAAGCTATTCTTTAAATATAATTATTATCATTTCAATCCAAGTCAATATGTATAACAGACACCTAATATTAATCATTTAAAAACACTTGTTGTTTGTAGAGCATTGTGCAAAGCTTTGGGAAAGAGACATCAGCAACAAATATCTTTTGAGCACCACCAATACTGGCCTCCTTCTCCCATAGGTGAGTTCTATGGAAACCTTAGTTCTGTCCCCTGCGTCAAGTAGCATCAAAAATCTTTAGGGGCTTCCTCCCATACCCTTTATTAACCATATGCCCTTGATGAGACATTATCTGAGTAAGAGCTGGCAATTGCATGGTACTTTGTGGCTCACAAAGTATTTGTGAATTTCTGAATTCCTGAACCCATCCCCAAATTAAGCTTCCATTTTTGGGGATGGGTCCAGACTGGTTATTCTTCACTAACCTCTTGGCTGTGCTTCTGACTTTCTAGATTTTGTCATTATAGCCCTGTGTGAGTACCTTCTTCCCCCACACCCCACATTTAAATTTCCTTTTATGTGTTGTCTGATGCTATTAGAATATAAACTCTTTGAGGGCGGAGATTGTCTTTCTTTTTGCTTGTACTTGTATTCTCAGCATATTAGCTTAGTTTCTGGCACACTGTAAGTGTTTAACAAATGCTTGTTGCTTACCTTCTTACCTGGATAACTAAGAGGGCAGCTTAGAATGTGTTCAGAGGAAATTGCAAAGCTCTTTTAATCATTTTAATGCCAGCATTCTATCAATATTTCTATGTGGCATCAATTTTTCTCTAAAGAACAAAAAAAATGAATGTCACATTGAGGAAAATGGAGAAATACATGGTGAGTATGAACTGGGTGCAACATATGACTAATGAGAAACCTTAAGGAATAGGAATAAAAGATATCATCAAAGTGGAAAAGAATTGGAAATCAAGGGGATGCCCATCAATTGGGGAATGGCTGAACAAGTTGTGGTATATGAATGTAATGGAATCCTATTGTGCTATAAGGAATGAGGAGAAGATGGACTTCATAATAACCTGGAGAGACTCATATAAATTGATGCTGAGTGAGAAGAATAGAAGCAGGAGAAATCTGTACACAATCACAGACAAAACGTGTGTGTGACGACTAACTTCAATAGACTGGGCTCCTCTCAGCAATGTAAGGTTATAAGACAACTCTAAAAGATTCATGATTGAAAGAGATATCCACATGCACAGAAAGAGATGTGGAGTCTGAATGCAGATGGAAACAAACTACTTGCTGTGTTTCTTTTTCTTGTTTTGTTGTGTTTCCTCTTTCCCACTGATCATTCCATCAGTTATAATCCTTCTTTACAACCTGACTAATGATTAATGTGAAGATATTTGTAGATCCTATATTTGAGTGCATGCCACCATGATAGGGGGAGAGAGGGAGGGGGAGAAAATTTAAAACTCAAGGAACTGTGGAACTGAATGCTTTAAACTAAAAGCAAATAAACAAATAAATTTAAGAAAAAAAGATATCATCAAAGAAATATGAGATAGGAAGTAATAGACTGGTCATGAGATGACATAGAAGCTTGGGCATCCAGGGTGTTCCATTGACATCTTCATAAAGTCAGGAGAAATCAAGGAAAGCCTCTAGCATTTTGGGTGAAGCCTCACTGTGGCAAACTAATGCAAGAATAATGGACAAGAGACCCACAAGATTGACAGGTATGATCTACACTGTTAGAGGTCACATCTGAGTCAATGATATCACAGACCCAATAAAATAAGCAGTGTTGTGTAGGGGTCCTTAAGTTTTCTGGGTTATGGACCACTTTGGTAGTTTGGTGAAGTCTGTGGATCCTTTCTCAGAAAAATATTTTAAATGCATAAAATAAAATACGTAGGACTACCAAGGAACCCAATAATTTCAAAATATAATTATCACTGTAAAAAAAAGTTCCCAGATTCGAGGTAAAGAAACTCTGCCCCAGTGGAATACAAGCTCTTTGAAGACAGGATTGAATCACTTCTGTATTTATATCACTAGGGCTTAACACAGTGCCTGACACACTACAGTCACTTGGTAATGCTCGTCTATTGAGTGATTGTTTGAAATTCCTTTAATTGTAAGCTCTGGACCAACCAAAGGCTGAAGGAGGAGACGCAGAGACATTAGAAATGATGCCGAGGGCAATCAGGCTTCAGGTAGGGGTTGGTCTAGATTGGTAGTGTCAATCCCTACAGGCCACACACCAACTTAGAAAATCACAAAAAGACATCATTTATGTACATTTTAATCTGGTTCCAGCAGCACTTGGGAGCTTTGCCCTCTGCTGAATATGAGACATAGATGACCTTGGGGTCCCTTAACAGTGATAAGATTATATGTTTCCAAGCAATCTAACCTTACCTCATTTTACGGGTGAGAAGGAGACTTAGAAAGGGGAGCCACATGACCACAAAGTGAATTGTTGGCAAAGCCAGAACTAGAAGTCAAAGTCTATAGATTCCCAGAAGAAGAATATTTTTTCTTTACCCAGCCAGTTTACAGGCCAATTGTGGGGCCATGACAGACATCCAGGAAATAGGTAATGATATGTTTGCAAGTGCCAATGATTGGTATAGACAGTAAGAACTATGGGACAAGTACAGAGGAGGAAGGGACTTCTGTAGATTGAGACCAGGCCTTGAAGGATGGGGAGGATTTGAATTGGCAAAGAAGAACAGAGGGCATTGCACTCAGAAAACTATTGAATGACCTCTTTGAAAATAGTTCACAGCAACAATCCTGGGAAAATAGCTGGGTTGGAGGTAGTGTGATATATAAGCAAGTCAGCCCTGGTCATCTTCCAAGAAGCTTTGGCATTATTTATAACACTGAAGAAGGAAAGAAGGGAGTGCTATGTGTGTGGAGGGAACAAATCTGATAAAAGCAGGAGAAAAAAGCTGTTGAGCAAATTTGAGAATGTGGGCTGCCAGACAGCAGCAGTTGTGACTGGGTTCTGGGCCAGACATCCTGGGAAGAGACAACTTGCAGACTGGTAAATCTGTATGAGCAGCAGCAATGTAATGTCATAGAAGAGGGACTAGACTGGGAGTTAGGAAATCTGGGCTCTATCCCTAGAGGGACACTGACTAATTGTATTGCCTTAACAAAGTCTTTTCACCTCTATGAGACTCAGTGTCCTTAAGATAGTGTCTTCCCGAGGCCTTATGCCTTGATGAACTCAGCCTCCTAGGGTTCCAGCTACAGGGCTTGAAGCTATCTTGGGGACTTTGAATTTAAGCTACTAGGTTTGTCATCTTTCTTAATTTTCTCAAGGCGCCCTGATATCCCAATCTCAACCTGAGGCACTTATGCTTCCAGGATTTCCTAGCCCTTGACAATGTTTGGCTCCTTAGGATTAGAGGTCCCTACATTCCATGTCCATACTTCATTTCAGCCTTCTTTCATTAACACTGCAAATTTATTTCTCTTTGGGGCACCTTCTTTCTCCATTACTTTCTATCTATTATTGTCATCAACAAGAACAACCTCCTAACTAAATACACTTCGAAACATTAGTATATTTATAAGGGAAAAGAAAATATATTAATTGAGAAATAATATAATAGTTAGATGTGTGACTAAAAAGAAAGCTCTCTAGTCCCAGACTAAGAAACACTTAAAATACCAGGCTATTCTAGCCACCCAAAGTCAGAAGGCCTGGATTTGTTTGTTTGTTTTTGCTTTTTTGGAGTGGGAAGGTAGGGCAATTGGGGCTAAGTGACTTGCCCAAGGTCACACAGCTAGTTTTTGTGTTAGGTATCTGAGACTGGATTTGAACTCAGGTCCTTCTGACTCTAGGGCTGTTGCTCTATTCACTGCACCACCTTGCTGCCCCAGAAGGCCTGGGTTTGAATTCTGGCTTCAACATTTACTAAGCAAATCATTTATACTTTCTCACACTCAGTTTCCCAAACTATAAAATAAGGATTATATTTGTGTTATCTGCCTCCCTGGACTATTAAACATTTAAGCAATCAGCGATGAGATCAAAATTCCTCTCCGTCCTAGTGGCTGTTCTTTTGGAGTTGCTGTAGTTAAATATCTTGTCTATTTATGGTCACTCAAATTAGAATGGCCCTTACATGATCAGTTTGTGGCATATGAAGTCCCTAAACAACAGACATACCATCTATAAGCAGATTTGTACTACTACTGATTCACATTACTATACTGCATTAAGATTTAAGGGCCTTGTATATCTTAAATCACTATAGAAATTCCAAATATCATTATTATTTTTGTTTACCCACATTCATTTCTTGGCCACTTCCAAATTATGCTGCTGTATACTAGTCATTCTCCTTATTCCTCTTCATTGGATCCTGGACTCTTGTAGATGAACTTTTGCTTCCTTTTATCTGGAACCAGGCCTCCATGTTACTTTCCAGCTATTTCCAAACCATGTTGTCATATGAGTATCTCTATACCACTTTTCCGCACTTACTTTTTGTGTTGTTTCCCTCCATTAGAACATAAGTTCCTTGAAGGCAGGGAGTATTTATCTTGCTTCTTTTATTTGTATCTCAGTTCTTTG
Source organism: Gymnobelideus leadbeateri (assembly GCA_011680675.1). Taxonomy (NCBI): domain Eukaryota; kingdom Metazoa; phylum Chordata; class Mammalia; order Diprotodontia; family Petauridae; genus Gymnobelideus; species Gymnobelideus leadbeateri. The sequence continues at coordinate 238,532 of WOXC01003712.1, forward strand.
TATCTCTCTTCTATAGTAAATACTTAATAAATGTGGTTTTTTATTCATGCACACAATCTCTTTCTACTTGGAGTCCCTCAAGTCTCATGTCTCCAGGTTGAGACTGGTGTCTTCTCAGAATAGATTTTAGGATGTGTTCCTGAGCTTTCAAGATGAATTCATTCTCTCATTATACAAAGCCAAGGTCACTCTCAGCCAATCAAGACATTCTACCCATATTACAGGTAATCACTTAACTGATTAGATTTCTCCCCTTCCCCACATAAGGAGAACTAAAACATGTAACAGATATAGGCAGCATTCTCATAACCTCACAAATTAGAGAAATTTCAATTGCTATACAAGATCCTAATTCCCAAAAGATAGCCCCTCACTTTACAGCCCTCATCTCTAAAACAAGGAGACTGGATTATGTGATCTTAAATCCCTTCCATTTCTGAGACTCTCTGACTCTATGAAACAAACTGTCAGATGGTTCAAAGAGGGTCACAGATGCAAGCGTGACATTCTTAAGCCTAGGGGAAAGTACTAACAGATTGGAAAATCAATGAGCCAAGAATTGAAAGGGCCCCAACTTTAATGATGAATCTTGCCAAAATGAAACAGCAGAACACATAATCTCAATATTGCCCTATGAAATGGCAAGGGGGTGGGGGAGGTTGGAATATAGTGAGCCAAAGAAAGCTTTCCCAAAATTTCTACTCGGTATCCTGTGGGGGGGAAAATGAATCTCTATCTCTGTACTGGTAAATTATTCCTCTCAGATAAAATTTCTCTTACCTATGGAGAGTCATAAGCAAGGTACTGATTTATAGAAAATCTTTCATAGAATCATAGATTTGGAGCTGGAAGGCACCTTAGGGGTCTGAGTTCAACCTCTTCATTTTATAGATGAAGACAGAAGCCCAGCAAGTGACTTGTCTAGGGTCACCCAGTCTCAGAAGTAGAATTTGAAGCCTGTCCTCAATTCTAGAACATTATCTTGTATAAATACCAGACTGCCTCATTTGAATGCCTCTTTAAATCTTCTCCTTTCAGATAAGGCAGCACAGCCTTTTTGCAGGTAAATTTCTGCAAAGGAACCAGCTACTGAATGCTAACCTTACAAACTAGAAACAAACAGCAAAACGTCGCATCTTCCTTGTGCTAAGCCTTTCACATTTCCTGTGTCATATTTCTGAGGATGCCTTTTCTCTTCATGGGGCTCAGGCACTTTGGGATTGATCGGGGGGGCTGTTTACAGCCTCTGCTTTCCTGTTGCTTCTCCTGCCTTTATCGGTACGTAGTGGGGAAAGGAAAGAGAAGTATTGATGCAGGTGAGTCAGCGCCACAAGGTGACATAACATTTAGTTGTTATAAAAAGGGTAGCTGTAGGAGGCAGCTAGTGCAGTGGAAAACTCAGGAGACCTGAGCACTACAGGAAGTCTGGACTGCCTTCTTATTTGTCTGTGGCCAGAGACATGTAATTTCCCTGTTCTGGGCTCCAGCTTGCTCTTTTATAAAATAAAAGGGTTGGAAAGACAATAATAAGATGGTGATAAAATAAATTGTGAGCTCTTCAAGGGCAGAACTGTCCTTTGCCTTACTTTATATCCTCAGTGCATAACATCAGGAACATGGTAGGTACTTCTCCAAAGGACAGGTCTATGTGTTTCAAAAAGAGGTGTGGCATTAATGATTGTCCTATCTCTCAAAGCCTTGGAAGTGAGCTCTTATATCCCCACAAGGGACACCAAGGGCAGTTACCTCAGCTCCTATCTCTATCCCCCCCACTCCCCACCCCAAATCACTACTACTGCAGCCTCCTTGAATTAGGGAACCTTTCCTAGTGGGGGTGTAGTGAAAAGAGTGCCGAGCTACAGGACTCAAAATACTTCTAACTTCATGTGGCATGGATCTCTGAGACTCAGTTTTGTCATCTAGGAAGGGAGGGCTTTAAATGAACTGCCCAGAAAGATGCACTTCACAGGATTCCTATTTTCCTAAGAAACAAGAACTTCCTCCCTAACAGGGATTCTCAGGTATTTCCCCCATCCCCCCCTCTGCCCTCCACACACTTTCTGTTTTCCCTCTAACCTGACAAAGAATGAGAGCTGACATTTACCCAATGCTTTACCTACATTAACCCAGCTGATTTCCACAACACCCCAGGAGGAAGGCTCTATAGGAATTATTCCCATTTTACAGAGAAGACTGAATCTCAGAGAGGTTAATTATTAGTTAAGTATAATTCCTGAAAGGGAAAGCTAGATGGCTACTGAGTGGATAGAGTGGCAGGCCTGGAGTCAGGAAGACTTGGGTTCAAATCTGACCTCTGACACTAGCTATGTGACCTTGGGGAGGTCACTTAACTTTGTTTGCCTTCCTTTCTTCCTCTGTAAAATAAGCTGGAGAATGAAGTGGCAAACTACTCCAGTATCCTTGCCAAGAAAATCCCATGGACAAAAAGGGTCCATGGGATCACAAATTTTAAATAACTGACTAAATAACAGCAACAACAACTCACTGGTGCCCTGGTGGCACTCTGCTGAGGGTGTAGCGCATACTTGTGTCTCTCTACCTTACAAAGGCAGAGACAAGCATCTCTAGACACTGGGCCATGCTGTCAGTCAAGGAAAGAAAACTGGAGATGAAAAGCATTACTTCCTGGTTTTGGACCCTACTGGTGGATATGGTCAGCACCAGGTCAGGGCAAAATTGTGATATTAATAAAAGGGGTCTTCCTCTGCTTCCTGAACCCTTTCCTTTGCTTCCAGATAGGGCTTCCTTCCCATCTCTCCTTTCCTTAGCTTAATCTATTGCAATTGCTTCCCACTGAGTTCTCCTGGGAGATTTGCATTTGAAGAGGGGGCGATGACACCTGTTGGTTTAAACCCAAAGAAGGAAGCCAAATGGTGGGACTTCAGGCAACTGCATCCCCCAGGAAAGGGAAAATGTTTTGTGACCTAGGTGGGCGTGGAGGGTGGCTTTTCAGTTCCTTTTAAATCACTCTGTTCTAGCTTCACCTGCACAGAAAGCAAATCGTCATCACAATAGCAGAGGCTGCCTACAGCGTGGAGCATAAGTTGTTCCTTGCAGCACCGTTTACAGAAAACGGGAGAGGTTATTTTCCAGACTGAGGGTCTTCTAGTTCTTGGCTTTGAATGGAGAGCCCATTTCCCTCCTTCTCTCATCTTAAACGCATGCACGCTCTCATCTAGGACTTTCTTTTCATCAATTGCATCTTGAGAGAAGTTGCTCAGGCTGAGACTTTCGTTCCCAAGGAATGGTCGCCGCTGAGCATTTGTGCCGAGCGCAGCTGCTTGCAGACAGACGCGGCGGCAGCATCGACAGACCCTTGACCCGCAGCTGGCCAGCTTCTGAGGCAGTTAAGAGCAGACGGCAATGCCAGCTTTCTTCCCAGATCCTGAGGACTCGCACTAGCCACCGAAGAAGAGACAATCTCCACTCTGGCCAGCTGACAGCCAAGACTGATAGGATCTTCCACTTCCCACCTTCTTCGAGTGACCCCTACCTTCCGCCCCCTTCCCTGGCGTCTCACCTCCCAGACTGAAAGGAGACTGGGTCATCAGTCCGCCAGGGGGAGCACCGGAGCCAAGCACTGTGACCAGATCGCCTGGGTCCGCTGGAGAGTGGAGAGGGTCGCTCCAATCTTCGGGCGCAGAGGGCGGAGCGCTAGCTGTAGCAGTGGTAAAAGAAAAATCCCAGCTAGCCCGCACAGAGCCCAGAAAGCGGGAGAAAGAGGTGGCATCGTCTCTGCTGTGGTACCTTAGGTGAAGAAACCAGTCGTCTCCACCTCTCAACCCTCTCCCTCTCCAGGAAAAGAAGAAACAACAAACTGACCCCTGATCCTTTCCTTTGCAGTCCTGTGAACTGTTCTGGGGGAAGACCAGGCATCCAAAGAACCCGAAAGAACTCAGGTACCGGGGTATCTCAGCAGGAGGGATTAGGGCGAGGGGACTGGGAGATCAGACTGAGCCTGGAGCCCTGGTGGCACTCTGCTGAGGGTGTAGGACATCCTCGTGTCTCTCTAGCGGAGCTAGGACTGTTTATGGGTTTTCCTCTCTCGGGATGTAGGACTCTCCGTGATCTCTCTGGGCTCCTCGAAGAAAGTAAGATGCTAACTAGTTAGGAAATGTTAGCCACCCTCGCTCGGAATTCTTGTATTGTGGGAAACATCAGAGAAAGAGAGGGTTTTTCAGGAGGCTGGGGACCGTATAGGAGGGGACTGTGCAAGAGGGGAGCTGGCAGCAACGTAGGTGCTGAAAGCAACCGGTCCTAGAACTTCATGGGAAGTCTTTAGATGGAAAGAGGAGGGGAAGAAACACCGCACTGGGCAAATTCACTCCCGTGTTCTTGTTCACTTCTCCTGCTCTCTCACCCTGCTCCGCCCCCCGCCCCCCCAAAAAAAGTTTTTATTTTTTCCTGTCTTTAAAAGGTGAACTTTAGACTTAGCCCTCTAAGTTAGTAATCCCCTCTATAAAGTGAAGTGCCTCCCATAGCAGAAGGTCCCCGCTCTTCCCCAATCCCTACCCCAGTATCTTAGGGATCAGAGAGTGACAGTAGCAATTGGAGAAACTGAGGCTGAGATTAAAATCCACGGGTTCCTGAAGGGAAGGAAATGTCACAGCCTGGTATTTCATCCTCAGAGGGCTGCCACGCATACACATCTCAGCTGGTTCAAAGGCACCTGAGGGAAGAGGAGCAGAACTGATGACTTTACTGAAGGACAGAGCAGCCTTGGAAGGAGACTGAAATGGTGCACTAGGCTCCGAGGGCAGAGGGGGCTTACTGGTCCTACCTAGAGAGGGAAGAAGGGGAAGGGCATGGAGAGGATTTGCACTGCTCCTTCACAAGATCTCTGGGTCAGCTTATCTCTGTGCCTTCCCTTGCTCTTTTAGTCTTTCTTCTAGGTTAGAGGCTCTTGGTCTATGATCCATGAATTTGTTTTTGTAAATATTTTGATTGTGGTATATTGTATATTTTCTTCATTTTATGACATTCTGAGAAGTGGTTCCCAAAACTTCACCAAATTGCCAATGGGGTTCATTACACAAAAGAAAGGTTAAGAACCCCTACTTTAAGAACTCAGAAAGTAGCTGTTCTTTGTGGATAACCTATCATACCTAGGTTTTTTGAATGTCCCTTTTCAGAGTTGCTTCCTGCACTAGACCTGTTGTATTTTTCTCTGGAATCCCTTCCCTTTCCCATCTCTTCCAATAAGTTTGTTGACCATACTGTTCAGTAAGAATTTCCTTCTAACAATCAAAATCTACCCTGGTCACTGAACTGATCCAAGTCCTGGGAAAAAACCTTAGAAGCAGCCTTAGAAAAAATCTTAGAAACCTTTGAAGGCTCTGAGTTAGGGAAGGGATAGGGGGAAAGGGAACTGGTTGACTGTTGGTCAGATATGACAATCTGATGTTTGTAATTATATGTATTTTACAGACATCCATGCAAGTGTTTCTTTTCTCCTTCTTAGTGAATAACTGTTTAATACTGGTTCAATATTTCTTTGAGTTGTTTCTGTTCCAGAACACTACTTAAGGAGGGAACTTGGAGCTTTTATGTGGAATATTGACACAAAACACTTTTAAGACACAGCTCATTTATGGCAGAATTGAGCTTTCCTGACCCCTTCCTTGTTAAGGACTCTGTTATGACCATACTGCCTTCTCCTTTTGGTTCATTGAGAGCTAAATAGTCTTACATATAAGGTTCTTTTGAAAGGGTGCAACCTTTTGTGAAAATTCTGTTCTCAGCACTTTTGAAGAACATAGCACTAGAAGAGAATTATAGAATCAGTGATCTAAGGAGTAACTGACAGTGGGTGAGAAGGGTCCTTGGTTCTACAGAAAAAGGATTCCCTTCTGAAGTACACTGACTGGGGCAAGAACAGCAGCCTCATCTTTATGTAGCCCCATCTCCAAGGAGTGCAAAGGATTTTATGGATATTAATTCATCTATCCTTTTTATATCCAAGAAAAGTTATTTGTTAAAGGTAGCTATTTTGTAGACAGCTTAGATTGAGAAGAGGTAAATGAGTGGTTTGTTGTCATACAGCAAGTCACTATAAGAATGGACACTGGATTTCTAGTCTATTTCTAAGCTAAGGTTACAAGAAAGTATGGCCGACTTGCTGGAAGACCCAATGGGATGAGGTGATATTTTCTTGCCATTGTTGGGATATGTGGTGACCTGTTTAAAGCATTGAGAAAGAGTTGGTACTTTGGCAAAGGGGGGATGACCTCTTCAAAGCAAGCTAGACAAATTCTCAAGACATTAAGTTAAGCAGAATTTCTAGGGAATAATAGGCCTCCACTGCCATCTTGCTACCTTCTACTTTCACCCCTGTTACTGAGAAAAAGTGTAAAAAAAACAGCATGTTATTCTGGACATATGTAGACATTAGGTCAGTGAAAATTATCTGGAGTAGTCCAACTAATGCTGAGTTTCAGTTTTTCTCCATGTCTCTGCCACCAATCGGTTTGTTTCTAGCCAGTCCTGTTCCCCTTCATTCCCTTTTCCACCACCCTTGGGTAGTCATTCCTGGCAGGCAGAGAACAAGATCAGGTTGGACTGTAGCCCATACCACTGTGATAATGACATGATTTACTAATGTATATCATTTGTTGCTTGTCTCTCTCTCAAAGGCCTGAGATCTGCATTCCAGTAATGTTGGGAACAAGGTGGTGACTTGCTGTGTAAGAGCCAAGTATCTAGAGGCCCAACCCCTTGGGACTCTGATCTGGGTTCAATTTCATAGCAGTTGAGCTCTCACTCCTCCCTATCCACATTGACCACCATGGGACCTGAAGAGGGAAATGCCACTGGTGAATACAACAATTTTGCAGCTATCTTCAACTCCCACCGGGAGCGAACCGCCTCCCTCCCATTCAATTTTAGCTATGGTGACTATGACCTGCCTCTAGATGAGGATGATGATGTAACCAAGACCCGTACCTTCTTTGCTGCCAAGATTGTCATTGGTGTAGCTTTAGTGGGCATCATGCTAGTCTGTGGCATTGGTAACTTTATCTTCATTGCTGCCCTGGCCCGATACAAAAAACTGCGCAACCTCACCAACTTGCTCATCGCCAACCTGGCCATCTCTGACTTCTTGGTGGCCATCGTATGCTGTCCCTTTGAAATGGACTACTATGTGGTCCGCCAACTGTCCTGGGAGCATGGTCATGTGCTCTGTGCCTCTGTTAACTATCTTCGAACTGTCTCCCTCTATGTCTCTACCAATGCCTTGCTGGCCATTGCTGTAGACAGGTAAGTATTAGATAGGGTAGAGTGGGGAGTGGGGGGGAAGGGAATGAGTACAGGAGCAACCACTGAGAGAGATGGTTTAGTGCTCCTACTACACTCACCCCATCTAGGGACTGGTAAGAGCAGTGTCTCTACCCCCTTCCCACATGTTAGTGAAGAGCAGAGTTTCACAGTTGAGGATTGGCAAGAAGAGCCCTTGTCTCTCATCTAGGACCTGGTGCAACATGTCTATGCTCCCTAGACATTGACAAGTCTTGAGTTCCTCAGCTGTGGCCTGGCAAGAGGCACCTGTGTCTACCAGATATTCTACCTGGCCTAGGCTCAGCTGTTGATTTGTGAGAGCTGTGGTCTTCAGTTCACCTCACCTAATCTTACCTAAATTGAGAACAGCCCTGACTGAAATTCTGTGATAACAGGTTTAATGTTCAGAGGTCTATTACCTCAAAGCAGCACACAAGTTGAGAGGGACTTCAGTTATCAAATAGAAACATCTCTCCCTTCCAGCTCCCACTTCCCCTCCCCCCTCCTAAGTCAGTTCTTTCTTAACAACAGATTTTTAAAACAAGGTTACTGGATTTGTTTGCATAAAATCTGCCGACACATTTGTTTATGTTCTTTTGCATAAATCTGTATACTTATTTGCATACATTTACATGTAGCCCTTCCAGAACCCTGGCTTCAGCTATGCAAAGTGAAATTAATGAGAGCAGCCTATAGTAACTATTCTTTATGATGAGCACAATATTTTTTTTAAAAAATCAAGTAAAGCTTTATTATAAAGTCCTTTCCCACAGTATAGATCTAATTTAACTGAACCATTGTTACCTGTGTTATAGAGTCCATCTATCCCTTTATATAATGGGATCCCCCAGTATAATCCTTTATCTTCCAACACCAGAGTTAAGGTAGGACTCCTATCAACAAGGATCATAGAATTTAGAATTATAGAGACCTTGGAGACCTCCTTATTTTTAAAATCCAATGTTTATGAGCATAATAATCCTTGAAAAATATGAGTATTACAATTTTATAAAGTAAAAACCTAGGCACTTCAGATTATTCCCCTAGACCAGAGAAAGGGATAAGAAAATCTATCTAGTCCTAGGGAAATACAGTGCATCCCAAAAGGCTTAGTATATTTTACTTATTTTGTTTAAAATTGCACAAAGACTTTTGGGACAACCTGTAGTATCATCTGACAGTCTGATTCTAAAACCGTAGGCCCTCTCCCCTGTCCTTGGGACATATGGATGATATTTATCCTGTGGTCTAATAATAATAACAGGTATAATATAAATATAAATAGCATTTATATAACACTTCAAGGTTTGTAAAGCACTTTACTCTGTTATTTGATGAGGTAATAATTATAAAGTGCTTGGCATAGCCCCTGGAATATAGTAAATGCTAATGTTAATTATTATTATTAATATTTTATTATTATTTCACTTGGCCTTCAAGACAACCCTATAAGATAGGTCTTATTATCTTTATTTTACAGATGAGGAAACTAAGGGAGAGTTTAAGTGACTCAAGCAAGATTACATAGGTAGTAAATGTCTGAGGCAGGATTTGAATTCAGGCTTTCTCGACTCCAAATTCAACACTCTATCCATTGTACCACCTATTCTATGGCAGCAATGACATCTTCCTGCCTCCTACGCTTCCCGCCCCCCCTCCCCCATCTCTAGAACTTTGCCTAATACTTTTCCCAGGCCAAGGTCATCCCCACTGAGCCTCAGAGCCTGCTCCAAACTCAATTAATTATTGAGCTCCTAGCAGAGCTGAAAATGGGTTTCCAGTACTTTGGGCTTGCTGTTCACCATCAATTTTGAAAGTAAAAGCCCACTCCCTTTACTCCCTCCACAGCCCAAAAGGGCTGTTCTGTGCCTTCACCGAAATCTGCCAGCACTGAAAAGAGGCAGATTGGATTATTTCATTCGACCTCTTGCTGGCAGTACATCCTTTCACTGGGCATGTGCTTAGCTGCTCTCAAATGCAAAAAGCACATGCTTAAAAAAATCAGAAATATTTCTCCACCATAGTTCTCAGCTTGTGTGCTCCAAAGCAGCTAGTATTGGCAGGATACAAGGCTGAAAATTCCGTTAACTTGAATGCAAAACATCTGTTCAGTTTTAGATAACATGCATTTTCATTTCCCTTTAATTTAACTTTGTTTCCCACCCCCAACCCCACTCCACAGAAAAAAAAAAAAATTGGAGGCAAAAGCTAAGGCCCCTCCTGTCCAGTATTTACTTATTGAATTTGTCTTCAATGCCTTTTTTTTTCCCTCTCTGGAACTCTTGTGACACTGACCTAAGGGTTTTCAAGCCCACTACATTTTGTACGTGATCTCCTGCAGTGAGAGATGGTGGGACAAAGGAACAGTGGTAGAGACAAAGAAGGCAGCCTGACAATTTTAGAAGAAGACAACAAAAGCAAAATGGGAAGGGGAGAATTTTCAAATTCATCACCTTTGTTCGCTGGTACAATTAGAGCACAGTCCCCAGCCTCTATCAGGGTTGATCAAAGAAAGAAAGAGAAACATCCCACTGTTTAAAATGGCCCAGTTCCTTCAGGGTACACTGTTCATTGCAGGTAGTCGCTTGGTATAGGGATAACAACTAAACAGAAGGTCAGATGATAGGGGAAAGTCACTGGTATTACAAAATCAATAGAAAAGAATTGGGATTTGGATAATTTTTTTTCTCACCATGTAGTACAGTACAGACCAAGTATCAGTCTTTCAATCCCTACTTTTCTCCCTTCAATTCTACATTTCTAACTCCCTGCTGGTCAGCTCCACTTGGATGTCCTGCTGTGATCTCATACTCAATATATCTTATAGAAACAAGACCTCTTCTTGAGGGCAGGAAATATGCTGCTTTTCTTCTCCATCTCCTGAGTACCAAGGAGAGTGGCTGCCACATAGGAGACATTTTTAAAAGGCTAGTTGAATTGAGTTGAATAACAACTCAACTTTCTATAGAGTTTTAAGATTTCCAAAGCACCTCTTTCACAACACTCTTGTGAGGTAGACTGCAAATATCATTGTTTCCATTTCAGAGATGAGATTTAGAGAAGTTTTTACTTATTTAAAATTCCACCAATTGTGCCTGATCTGGTTCTACCCTATGGAACAAACCAGAATAGGCCAAATGTTTCTTGCCCATTGTCAACACAGATAATAAATGTCAGAGCCAATATTTAAACACACATTTCTTGATTTTCAAGTCCAGCATTCTTTCCATTGTACCATACTATCTAAAGCTGAATGTGTCATTTTTCCTTAATAAAATGAAAATGAAAAAAAAAATCCAGTCCCTCTCTATTCCCAGTTGCTCTTCAAGGTCATGCAGCCCAGTCTCCCAATCACCCAGCTTAAACATCTTAGCTTTATCCTTTACCTTTTCTTCCCTTCCTACTTTTTACATGGGCAGTAACCAAGTGACATTGGTTCTTCCTTCTCAATATCTATCATTTTCCCATTTCTTCAAATTCCTGCTACTACTAACTTAGTCTTATTCTCTTAAACCTGTACTTTCCCAGGAGTTTTTTAACTGGTATCCATGTATTCACTGTTCCCTACTTCAGTCCTTTGTAACCAATGCTGAATGATTACTCTTCCTAAAACACTGTCTTGTATGTGTCCCCTTTCTCCACCCCCTGTTCAGTGGCTTCTTACCACTTATGGGATAAAGTCCAAACTCATTCACCTAATATTAAATACTCTCTTTAAGCTTCCCACAGTCAACCAGACCTATTCACTGTCTTTTGCACACACAATTCACATATCTGGCTAATTGCCTTTCTTCATGCCATTTCCCATATTTGAATCCTGGCTCTGCCACTTCCTACCTTTAGGGATGGACTAGATGGTCTCTAAGATCTCTTTCAAATTTAAATCAGTAATTCCCTCCTGGGAATATACCCTTTCTTTGCTTGATGATCTATAGTCAACTCATCTTACAAAGCCCAAATCACATCTCACCTCCTCCATGAATAACCACTCTTGTGATTTCCCATACCATTTCTTATTTGTACTAGGATTGCTACTTTTTATGTTGTATCCTTTAACATACATGTCCTATTTCCTTCCATCTCCCAAGGCCAGGAATTTTGCCTCCTACATCTTTGTACCCACATATAGCAAATGCTTGTCAGTAAGTGATAATGGTGAGGTACTTATTGTAGGTACCTAGGTAACTAGGTGGTACTGGATAGAGCACTGGGCCTTTAGCCATGAAGATATGAGTTCAAATCTTCCCTCAGAAATGACTGGCTATGTGACCCTGGATAAGTTATTTAAGCTCTGTCTTCCTTAGTTTATTCATCTGTTAAATTGGAATAATAATAGAATCTACTTCACAGGGGTTGTTGAGTGGAATAAAATGAAATAATATTTGTAAAGTACTTTGTAAGCCTTAAAGAGTTAAATAAATATTGTTATTACCTTGGGGCCAAAATTGCCCTAGTTACTGGTAGCAAGAATAAGGGGACCAGCTATAGATTTATAAGACACGGCTATTTTCAAGGGGTTTATAAAAATCAATGTGTGTGGGGGACAGGGAAGGACAGAACAAATATATAAATATGTATCTATTTCTATATAGTTATAGCTATGCATAGATATGGATAGCTATAGCTATATAGATATATGAGATAAGATATGAATAACATAACTCGATATAGATATATGAAACAATATATGAATGATATAGATATGGTTATATGAAACAAGATATGAATGGCATGGCTAGATATAGATCTATGAAATAATATATTAATGATATAGCTATATAGATATAGTTATAGGAAACAAGATGTGAGACAATTAAATGCTAGCCTATCCAACCCTTAGCAAAGTGCCTGGCTCATAGCAGCATCTAATCAATGCTGTTTCATTTGATTATAGCTTTCAGAGAGAAGGAAGATCAGAGCAACTAAAGTAATCTGGGAAGGCTTTGGGGAAGGGGTGGGTCATGAGCTGAGCTTACAAGGATGTGTAGGATCTAATTGAACAAAAATGGAGAAGAGAGTATTGCAGAAGGAATTCCTCTAGCAAAGTTCTGGAGACAGTAATAAGCCTAGTATGTGCCAGAGGCAGTGAGAAGGCATATGATTGGATTAGAGAATTGCTACTGAGGATTAGCAGGATATCAAGGCTGATGCATTAAAAATGTCTTAAGTTGTAAAGGGCTTTGGAAGCAAAAGCAAAAGAGAATGGACAGAATCATTGTGATTTGGAAGTGGCAGGGACCTCAGAGATAATCTAGTTCTCAAAGGTAGAGATTACATTGTTGCTGCTGCTGCTGTTGTTTCCCCTAACATTGTATCCCCACTGTCCTAGCATATAGTTCCCTGCAGAATAGGGATTCCCAACTTGGGGTACAAATACCCTCAGAGGGTTACAAGATATTTGTCACAGGGTATGGGAAATAACTATTTAAATTAAATAACTTTATTATTCCATTAAAATTAATCTCTTTGCTTTCTTTCTTTTTTTGTTTTTTAAAGCAATTGGGGTTAAGTAACTTGCTCAAGGTTACACGGCTAGTCATTATTTATGTGTGGGTGCTCATTTTCTGAGGCCGGATTTGATCTCGGGTCATCCCAACTCCGAGGCCGGCGCTCTTACTCACTGCACCACCTAGCCGCCCCCTGCTTTATTTCTTATATCCCTATGCTGGGTAAATGTTAGAATTTGTTTCCTTTCATATTAAATAGGGGATAGGGGAATATTGACCAAAAGCCAAGAGGTATGAGTCTGAAAAAAGGATGGGAATTACGACTCCAATGGTGACTTGAATTGTTGAGACCACCTACCAAATGGCAAGGATAAAACTCTTTTGATTCAGGGAATTCTCACTCTTTTTTGTCAGTGTAGCTAGAATATTCCAGGGTGAGTTTATTTGTGATGGAGTTAGTTTCTGATTGACTAAAGGAAGCCAAGAGGAGGGAATGAAGGCTCTCTCATATATTCATTGCCCTTTACATCGCTCATCTGGTGACTGCTACAATAAAGACTGACATGGATAGGTAGAAGAAGAAGCAAAATAGGGGAAGAAAAATGAAGCAAAGCGAAAGCAAAGCAAAACAGTTTTCTGCTTTATCTGCTGGCATGCCTCCATCTCACCTTGATTTTGCCTGCCCAGACAGCCTTTCTTTCCTTGAAATATCAGCAATAAGTGGATTGAGGGATGAGTCATTGATGCTGCCTTTAGCTAGCTGACTGGGCATAGGACAAGCTGGTGACAGATACATAAACAGAAAATATTAATCTGCCGATTGAGGGCTTCCTTCTCAGAACATTAATGCAGAGGGAAATGGATGATGAGGAGGAATACAAATAAGGAGAGGTGTTACTCACTTGACAAACCTTGATTAAAAAGTTTCTGTGCGTCCAGGGTTGTGATGGTCATTGTGAGTGATCTTAGAGAAGGAACAATTAAGATGTAATCGACGTGTCAAGCCCTAGCAAAAGCACCAGTTGAGTTTGTAGAATCCTCTCTTGCATTGCACTCTCTCCTACCCAATCTCCTGTCTAGTTTCTAGTCCCATACTCCTTTTTCCAGCTCCTTCCCATTAACCTCAAGGGATTCTTTCTTCTTCCCCACAGAACCCTTGTTCAGTACATGAAGGGTAGAAGGAATTCTCAATCTATAGAATGCTAGAATTGGAAATGCCATTCCAGATAGATTGAGCGCAACCCCTTCATTTTACGGATGAGGAAACTGAGGCCAAGGGAGGGGAAATGACTTGCCCAAGTCATCCTGCTAAAAAGTGGTAGATTTGTAGCATGTGACAGTGATCTTTCCACCACTCTATGTACCCTCCTAATGAATGAATTCCTTTTATTCAGACAGCTGGGCAAAAAAAAATTTTCACAGCAGAGTCAAGGAGACTCATGGATTATAAAGCATCCTTCCCTTTAAGTCTGGATTCTCTAGCTGAGCCATGTGCTTAGTCCTTGAGAGCAAAATTCAGGTGCTCACCCTGTACTTGAAGCACTGACAATAAACTGCGTAACACTGGTCTGCAAATCATAAGAGTCTGAGTTGAACTTTAGGGCCACCTCTGTCTCCAAGGGACAGTGTTATCAGCCACCCTTCCTCTCCATCAACACACCCCAAATTCCACCTGGCCTCTTCCTTTCATCTTGGATCAGACAAGAAGAGCCCAGAAAAGCGTTACTTCTTTTTTTCATCTGGTATAGTCCATCAGAGCTGCAGGACTAATTTCATATACAACCAGAACAGATATACTGTGGTCATAGGAACCTGAAAAATAAAAGGATGTTTAGGATGGAATGGTTTTCCAGAGCTAGTTGACAGAACTACCAGAAATTAGTTTTGAAGTAAAGAGGAATCCAGACAAACTTTAAACAAGTGTTTCCCCTCTTTTGGCCTCAGTTTCCTCGTCTGTAAGAGGGACTTGGACTAGATCCCTTTTAGGACCTTCATAGCCCTAGATCTATGATCCTATAATCTCTAAGGTCCTTCTGTTGAAGTTTGGGATTTAGAGGTGCTTGAGACCCAAAAATACCGACACATTGGGTCCTGCCAAAATGAATTCAACTCAAGCTTTCTCTCAGCCAAAGCAAAACAAAGTTTATGATTTGCCATAATGGGTAGATTCTTAAGGAGCCTGAGCATTTGTGACACTTGTATTAACAAGTGGGGCCAGAACAATCCAACACAGACTGAGTCTGAGCTAGACTGAATCTCATCTTCATGGAGGCAAGATGGATCTTATATACAGAAAGACTGTGGGAGGGATCTAGGGATGGTCTAGAGAAAAGAGTCTAGAGGAGGGTCTTGAGGAGAAGTCTAAGGAGGATCTTGATGGGACTGAGGACCGACTCTGGGAGCCAAGAGAATGGGATTTAGATCGGATCAAGGGTGGGAAACAGCTTGAGGTAACAGACAATGGAGGACTAGGCTAATTTAAGGGTAACAGATTTGGTCATAGATATTTTGATAGGATGGGAGGTAGCTGAAGGCTACCTGGAGATAACAGATGATGGAGGGTTAGGCTAGGTTAAGGGCAACAGATTCTATCATTGTGATAATGAAAGGCTTATGGCCTCAGACAAAGTCTCATCATGTGGGAAGATTCAAGGAGAGTTCAAAGGGGTTCCCAGAGCCTGTATCTCCTCATTTCCAGCTCTAATTCCTTTCAGTCAAGACTTGAAAATAGAGGTTTTGCCAACGAATTCACACAAAAGAAAATAGCAACTTATTCATTACATTTTAGTACCCCAAGGGGATTGAATTATCAAATAAATAACTTGAAAATCCTTATGAAATAAGGATTTTGAAATGAAATAGCCTAAAAAATTAGATGCTATTGGGCAGGAAGGAGTAGAATCAAAGTGCTGACTACAAAACCATATAAATATGGAAAATCTCTTTGACTAGGTTGCCATTTGTCCTTAATATGGTGGAGCCAATTTGTGATAAAAAGCCATAAACTCCTGGGTTCCCATCATGAGCAGCAATAGGTTAGGAGCACCCATTACTGTAGACAGCTGTGTCGGGATAACATCATGGTCTTTGTAAGAGGACCCTCTTAGTAAGTAATGAGGGGATTGTTAGCACACTTCAAACCACACTGATCCCTCTGTAAGTCCCTTTGTGATACTGTTATACCCACCCAAGTAGCATTGATGGGCTTGGCAATGAGTTCCATGAGGGGGCTGAACTTTGGCTGGAGAACTCCAACAGCCATCCTGAATAATAATACAGCCAGCTGGGGTGAATTTGATCCAATTTTATCTAACATCTTCAGAAAGCTAGAAGAGAGATGGATTGGCACTTGAGTAAAATCTCTATCTGCATAGATAGATAGATAGATAGACAGACAGAACATTTATTAAGAGCTATGTGCCAAATATTGGTAATTCAAATGCAAGCAAATACGGCAGTCCCTGCCCTCAAGGAGATTATATTCTAATGAGGGAAGACAGCCCATGAAAAAGAACTGTAAGATGGAGATGATGGAGATGATACCTCCACTGTATGATTGGGAGTCTTGGTACCCAGCAAGATAAAGTAAAAGCTGCCCTGCTAGAGTCAAGGGTCCAAGGGGAGGCATCTGGGTTGCCTGCCAGTTTGGGGGTGATGGCAGCACTAAGAGCAACATGGTGTGGAGTGATTTGGAAAGTGCTCCTTGGTTGCTGTTGCTAGAACTGGTGGGTTAATAATAGGAGGGAAAACAAGCTAAGACTAAAACAACAGCAAAACTATTGCCTGGGGAAAAAACAAAGTTGTCATCCAGATTTCTCCATAAACAAATAGTATCATGAAGCCTGATGTACAGTAAATATAAATGGTAAGACAAAGATTATGTTGACTTACTTTACACCCTCTGCATTATTTCCTTCATGTTTCTCTTGATTTATAATCTCTGAATTCATAAGTGTATGTTTCCAAGGTTTAATAGTATTTGTTCTTCTACCTCAACAATCTTCTCTTTTCATATTTCCCTTCATAGACACATATCCATCCTCATATTTCTCCCATCACAAGATACTTGCATTCTTTATAGGATTGTTGTGGTTTGGGGTGCTGAGAATCCCTAAATGTCAGGGTATAGGGTGACATCCCTCTGGGATGAATTCACCCTCTCAAACCTTCTTCCAGTCAAGTGACAAGGTTTATTGTAATGCCAATAGAAGTGGGAGAAATTCTTAGGGAATCTGTAACTTAAAGGGGGTGAGACTGATGCTTATATACAAAAAAGATAGTGAAAATATCTGGTTGGGATTAAGGAGTGGTAAATAGTCTGGGGCCTAGTTCAAGCAGTGAAAAGACTATCAAGTAGATTAATTAGATGATCTAGGTGGCATTAAGGAGTGGTAGATGTATGCTAGTAGGTTGTGGTGGGCAGAGAGCAACAGTGAAAGGAAGTCAAGTAAGCCAATTAGGTGATGTAGGTGGGTTTGGGCGGGCAGGTTGCCTTTGGTGGAGGCACCTGTGATCTAGGCTGCTGAAATGTATGGGAAAATTCAAGGACTGGGTTGCTTTTCCTTTTAGAGGTCCATGTTTCATCACCCCATCAGAACAATAGACTTTTAGATAAGAAGGGACCTTACAAGCCAAAGAGTCCCAAACAAGTGAATTGCCATAGTAAGATCCTCAACAAGTGGCCATCTTTTTGAAGACCTCCAGCAAAGGAGAAGTGACTTCCTACCTAGACAGCCTATTCCAATTTGGGACAGCTCTGGCTGTCCTGACATCAAGCCAAAATTTTTCTTTCTGAAATTTCTTTCTGAAATTCTGGAGCTAAACAGAATTATTCCAACCCCTCTTTCACAGGGTAGCTCTTAAAGAATTATCACAACATCCCAGACTCTTTTTCTCCCTCATGCTAAACAACCCAAGTTCCTTCAATAGATTCCTATATGATAGAGACTCAAGACTCTCCAGCATCCTGATTTTTCTCCTCTTGATGCTCTCAAGATTATCAATATCCTTCTTAAACTGCCATGCCCAGAACTGAACATAATATTCCATATGTGAACTGACACAAAAGGGCACTATTACCTCCCTAATCCTAGAAAAGATGCCTCTCTTAATGCAGCCCAAGATTACATTAAGCTTTTTGATTGTCACAACCTACCTTTGGCTCATAGTCAGTTGGTATTCCACCAAAACCTCTAGATCTTTTTTCAAACAAACTTTGGGTTAATATCCTGCCCTCATCCTCTACATGTTGATTTTCTAAACCCAAGTATAAGATTTCTTTTTTTTTTCTTTTTGGAGGGCAATTGGGGTTAAGTAACTTGCCCAAGGTCACATGGCTAGTTTTTTTGTTTGTTTGTTTGTTTGTGTGTTAAGTCTCTGAGGCTGGATCCGAACTCAGCTCCTTCTGATTTCAGGGCCGGCGCTCTACTCACTTTGCCACCTAGCCGCCCCCAAGTATAAAATTTCACATTTATCCAAATTGCATCTTCTTAGATTGAGCCCAATGCTCTAGTTGCTCAAGATGTTTTTGGCTCCTGAACATCATCCATTGTGTTAGCCATACCTCTCAGCTTTGTAACTTCTGCAAATTTTATGAGCTCGTCATCTATGACTTTATCCAAGTCATTAATGAATGTTAAATAGTACAGAGCCAAGTGCAGCTCACTGGGGCACTTCAATGGAGACCTTCTGCCAAAATGATATGGAACATTAATGGCTACCCATTTTCAGCCATTCAACCAACTCCAATCTATTTACTTTTATTATCACCTAGTCCCCATCTCTTCATCTCTCCATAATAATAGTATGAGATGTTTTATCAAATGAGTCTCTAAAATATAGGCAAACTCAAGCTTCAGAATTTCTCTAATATAATACTGTAGTAACTCAAAAGAAGGGAATAAAGTTAGTCTGGCATGACTTTCCTTTAATGAAACCTTTTAGGTTCTTTGTAATCATTTATTCCTTCATTAATCATCTTGGATGTCCACTAATCATCCTTTTAATGATCTATTCTTGAATTTTCCAAGGAATTGAAGTCAACTTCACTGGCTTATAGTTTGTGGATTTCTGCTCCCCTTCCTCCCACTCGCCTTTGCCCTTCTCCAATCCTGCAGTACTTTCCCAATTCTCTACAAATGTTCTGATGTCACTGACAATGGCTCATTAGTCATGTCTGCCAAATGTGCCCAGATCTAAGGAAAGCTGCAGTACATTTGGATCAAGTGACTTGAATTTATCAAGGGAAAGTAGTTGTGCTATTACTATCCACTTACTTATCTTGAGTAGCTATTTCACATTAATTATTTTCTGTTATTTCAAAGGCTAAGAGAATTTGCCTTAGCAGAGAAAAGAGAAGTAAAACAATAATCGGATAGCTCTGCCTTCTCTCTGTCATCCATACAAAGAGGGGCTTTTCTCCTCTTCAATGCATTTTTCTCGTATATAGTTTAATTTTTTTCATTGTCATTAACTTTTCTTGCCAGTATCAATTCATTCTTCCAGAACACAAGGGTACTGTATTTACTGTAGCTCTTTGGACTCTCTCCTGGAAGAAATCCTTCTTTTCACATAAATGAGCTCATTTCCTTCCCAAAAGTGCTATTTTCTTGTCTGGATTACTTTAGGAAAAAAAGCAGTGTGCTTCAGTGGAAGGAGAGCGAGGAATTCCAAGTTCTTGTCCAGGTTACAATAGTAGAAACAGTGTGTAGCTCAGTGGTGGAAAGAGGACAAGAGAAAGCCAGGAAGCCCAAGTTCCAGTTTCTGCTTTTGCTGACCTTGATCATTTCATGAATTTTTTCCTTGATGTAGTTTCCCCAACTTTAATGGATGTTTGTAAGAGTAGAATGAGGCAAATAGGGAGGCAGCATAGTACAGAGGAAAGAATGATGGATTTGAAGTCAGAGAACATGAATTCAACTCTTGGATATGCCTCTTGCTTCCTCTTTGATCTTGGGTTGAGTTACTTAAT
Organism: Gymnobelideus leadbeateri; assembly: GCA_011680675.1. NCBI lineage: Eukaryota > Metazoa > Chordata > Mammalia > Diprotodontia > Petauridae > Gymnobelideus > Gymnobelideus leadbeateri. The sequence goes on from WOXC01003712.1 coordinate 258,245, forward strand.
GTCACTGAGACTCAATATTCTAAACTGTAAAATGAAGGATTACAATGAATCTATGAGTCTAAGGTATATCCTAGCTCTATATGATTAAGCTATATAAAATAGCTATATGCTCTCTTCCCTTTCCTCATTTGCCTTATAAGTGTGAAAGGAATAATTTCTCTTTCTAGTGCTGTCCTAGAGAGGAATGATTCATTTGCTCTGTGAATTACTGACAGTCCTACTTTTTTTTTTTGCCTTTTTGTTTTTTGGAGGGGCAATTGGGGTTAAGTGCTCAATGTCACATGGCTAGTAAGTGTTAAGTATCTGAGTCCAGATTTGAACTCAGGTCCTCCTGACTCCAGGGCCAGAGCTCTATTGACATTTCTACTTTTGAACTACAAATGAATTGGAATAAATATCTATAGAAAAACTGTTAGGATCATAGATTTCACCCTGAAAGGGATCTTAGAAGTCATCTAGCCCAACTGTTTTCCTTTTCCAAGGAGGAAAGTGATTAATGGCTACCCAGAGAAGTGAAATAATTCACCTAAGGTCTTATAGATGCCAAAGCTCAGATTCACATCTAGGTCTCTGACCCCAAATTTGAACAGTCTTTCTTCCTGTTGCACCACACACACACACACACACACACACACACACACACACACACACACACACATACAGTCTCAATCTCAGGGAGTGGCTGTGGCTGGGGATAAAGTTGGTATTTATTGTTGTTTCTTTCTTTAATACTTCATAAAATTGGGGGTTTCATACATGTGAGTACTTCTACCACTGATGCAGATTGCTTAATAGAATGACTGCTGAGTTACCATGGCAAAAAAAAAATCCATCACCTAGTTGCCAGCTTCTTGGATACAGATACCTCCAAGCTCAGCTGGAGTAGTCTTTGAACGGCAGTCCACTTCTGGGCCCATTTTTGAAGGCTCTCCAGTTTGGCAGGACCTCTCAAAGGTCTATGCTCCACTGGCAGCATAACCAGTGTTGTTGCTTCCACCCCATAATGAAACACCAGAGGACTTAGGTGGAGGACCATTACTGATAGCACTAGCTATTACTCTTTTACTCCTAATAATAGTGTTGCTAAAACTAGACTAACATCAAACCCATTGTCTTCATTATTGTTGTGGCTATTTTCTCCCTAGATATCTGGCTATCGTCCATCCCCTGAAACCACGGATGAATTATCAAACTGCCACCTTTTTGATAGCACTGGTCTGGATTGTATCCATCATCATTGCCATCCCATCAGCCTACTTTGCAACAGAGACTGTTCTCTTCATCGTCAAAAGTCAGGAGAAAATTTTCTGTGGCCAGATCTGGCCAGTGGACCAGCAAATTTACTACAAATCCTACTTCCTGTTCATCTTCGGCATTGAATTTGTGGGCCCCGTGATCACCATGACCCTGTGTTATGCCAGGATTTCCCGAGAGCTCTGGTTCAAGGCTGTCCCAGGCTTCCAGACAGAGCAGATCCGGAAACGTCTCCGTTGCCGAAGGAAGACGGTCCTTGTGCTCATGTGCATCCTGACTGCCTATGTGATCTGCTGGGCTCCTTTCTATGGTTTCACCATTGTCCGGGACTTCTTCCCTACAGTGTTTGTGAAGGAGAAGCACTATCTTACGGCTTTCTACATCGTCGAGTGCATTGCCATGAGCAATAGCATGATCAATACAGTGTGCTTTGTCACTGTCAAAAACAACACCATGAAATACTTTAAGAAGATCATGCTGCTCCGATGGAGGTCTTCCTACAATGGGAGCAAGTCCAGTGCGGATGTTGACCTCAAGACCAGTGGCATGCCTGTAACCGAAGAAGTGGATTGTATCAGATTAAAGTAATCCATTGGATCTTTAAAAAGAAATACAATATCCTTCGAGCCCTAGGGTAACAGAGGCAAAGAGATGAGTGTTACCAACTGAATCAAGGCTCAAATATTTAATAAGACAAGTCCACTGATGCAGTCTAGTATCTCACAGTTTCATGGATGAACAGATATCATCATAATTCACCCATATTTATTGAGCACCTACTGTATAAAAAACAGTAATGGTAGGTGCTAGGGATATTAACTTGTGTCTAGAATGTACCAATAGAAGAATAAAAATATAGATTAAAACAATACCTTAATTAAACAAGGCAGCATTGCATGGTATAGCGAAGTACTGAGCTGGGATTAAAGAAGATCTGAGTTCAAATCCCACCTTCAACATTTACTTGTTGTCTAACTCTGAGCAAACCATTTAGCTTCTGAAAGCCACAAGCAAATTTCCTGGGATTTAACTAATAAGCTATTAATGAGTAGTGATCTGTGCCAGTAAAAGTTTACTGGGATTTCCTTACCCTGACAAAAATCACAGATCTTTCCTTTGAGCATGAACAATAAAGTGTTGGTATCGTACACAGGCCAAGGATAAGCAAATATTTAGGCTGGTGAGTACAGATAGGTAAATGCATGCCTAAATGTTAGGTTGTGCTTCTCTGACGCCTAGGTCTACTCTCCAGACATGAACATGGATCTTCATGAATTGTTCAGGCTCCAAATGCCAGTTTTTCCTGTGCTGTCCAGCATAAAGAACATGAAGTGTTTGGAAATGAAGATGGTACTCGATGGGGGAGACCTTCAAACTCCCAGCCTTTGGTATTCTGCACAATCTCTTGTGATTTCCAGAACATACTCCATACTGGGGGGTGTCAGAGTAAAAGGTCCTTTCCAAAAGGATGAGACTTACTATAGGCAACTTTCTTATATGGTATGATATGAAGGGCAAAAGACAGGCTCCCAATTGATCTCTTCATGCCTGAAATTCTACTATTCACAACTCTCAGGCTATTCCTCTCCCTATAATCATCTTTTGAAATGCAAATATCCCTGAGAGGGGATGCAATGAATGCATTCAGCTGACCTGGCTGTAACAAAGACCAGGGGAGTTGGAATGGGGTTGGACACCTGCTGGGAAGAGAAACACAGAAAAGGGAGAAGTGTGTATAGAAATGAGGAAGCCTTTTTTTCTAACTACTTTTCCAAGGTGGAGTCATAGACTCCCATGTTACTGCTAAATAAGAGTAGCCTATTGTCATTGGGTAGCTTCTTTGGACAAAGGAAGACTCCAGTCCAAATGCTACCACCTCCAACCTTTCTTTATTGTTCTTTGTGTGAGCTACTCCATTGTTCTCCTAGAGGTTAGTTGACAGCCTGGTGAAAGGGATCAAGGTCTGTGAAGCAATTAGGAACAAATGATCTCATCCACTGGCTCAATGACCTCCAGAATAGCAGCAGGATTTCAGCCATGAGCTGCTAACAAGCTTCTCCATGTTTGGGATGCTGAATGGTGCAGCAAACAGCATGCTGGACTTGGGGCCAGAAGACCTTGATACTGGCTATGTCACCACAGGCATCTTCGAACCTCTTTGAGCCTCAGTTTCCTCACCTGTCAAAGGGGATCCTGTTTCCTGCACTACCTACCTCACAGGGTTGGTGTGGGGAAAGTGACATAAATGTGAGTTATTGTAATGTGAGTTATTCCAAGACTGCATGTTCCTGGGACTCCATCGATTTTCATCTCTAATTGTATTCCATGTGTATATATCTCTAGAAGGACTTTATTTTCTAATTGCCTTTGGTATACATAAAAGTTCAGGCTGACTGGCAAATGGGTTTGTGGAAATTATAAAAGGCACCGTGAGGGTGGGAGTTTGGGGTTTTGTTCCTTTCCAAATACAAATGTTCTTTTCTGCAGTGAATTTTCAAACTCTGGCCAATTTCTTCCCACCATTCAGCATTCTCAGCCCCTTTCCCCAGCCAAAGTATCCTCAAAGGATGCAAAGGACTTTTAATAGTCGTCTAGGAAAAACATAACTTGGAATGCACCAAATCACATAATGCATTGTAATGCCAAGAAAGTAAGTCTGGGATTATCTGGGATGTTATTTGAGTTTTGATTTTTAGAAAGTAGTTCTCTCCATTAGCAAGGATAATTGAGAGTTGGCTATATTAGGCTTGAAGCTTTTTAGGTAATACTACAGTCTGTCTCCCCCATTGTTGTTATGAAATGTAGAGAATCTTCCCACCCCACCCCCACCCCCCATAGTAATGGAAACATTTGCAAGACGCAGAACTGTATAAGAGTATTGAGTGCTGGTACTGAAGTCAGAAAGACCTTTTTTAAAATTCTGCCTCAGACACGAGCCATATGACTCTGGACAAGTTCTTTAACTTCTCAGTTCATCTTTTAAAAAAATGGAGATGATAAATCTCACAGAGTTATTGTGAAAATCAAATGAGATAATGTGTAAAAGGTGTTTTGTGAACCGTCATGCTCTATATAAATATCCCTCATGATTATTACCATTAATACAGTTATTGTTAAATATTGCTGTCTGCTTGTGATGTTCTAGGGAATATAAATCTTGTGTTGTAACCAAGTGAAACAATGGATATGGAAAACTGACCACACTCTTCATGGATGTCCCCCTTACATCCCCCCTCCCCCCAGATAAAAATGTTTTATTGTGTCTCTATATTTGGGCATAAATGATGTGAGGTAATCTGAACAAGTCTACTTTTGACAGGAAGTGTATAGGGCTTTGCCCAAATGGAGCACTTAAATAAATATTTGTCAAATTGTGTGAATTAGTGAATGACTGTTGCAAATATCAAAGGTGTCTTGTAATCGGCATCTTGTCTAAAACCCTTTCATTTTCTTCTAGTGGTATGCTAACAAGAGGCCTTTTCTGAACATATTACATAAAACAAAACTGAAGTACTATCCACAAATGGTGATCCTTTTAGTGCTGAGAATGACACTTCTGTTCCCAGTCTGACAATTTGTTTAATTGATGGCTCCAGTCTCAGCCTTCCCACTACTCATCATCTCTCCCAAATTAGGACCTGTTTTTACTGTTGTGCTATGGTTCAGTCATTTTAGTCGTGTCCAACTCTCTGTGACCTCGTTTGGGGTTTTCTTGGAAAAGATACAGGAGAGATTTGCCATTTCATTCTCCAGCTCATTTTATAGATGAGGAAAGTGAGGCAAACAGGGTGAAGTGACTTGCCCTGGGTCACACAGCTAGTAAGTGTCTGAGACTGGATTTGAATTCATGAGGATGAGTCTTCCTGATTCCAAGCCCAATGCTCCCTCCACTGTACCACTGGCCCCTAGGGGCTTCTAGAAAGTTGAAATGCTATTAAAAACAACAGGGAGAAATTGTGCATATCCTTATTCTTTTGTTCCCAGGGTCAATTGTTTTTGTTTGAGTATAAATATTCCTTCTCTACTGGGGCAGCTAGGTGGTCCAGTGAATAGTGCACTGGACCTAGAGTCTGGAAGACCTGAGTTCAAATCCAGTCTCAGATATTTACTTATCCTGTACATAGTTTGTATATATTTGTCTCTCTCATTAGATGGTGAGCTCCTCAAGAGGCCTTTTGACTCTCTTAGCACAATGCTTGGCACTTAATAGGAACTCAAATAAATGTTTATTGATTGACTGAATGAATGACAGAGATAATAAGTGATTTGCCATCACACAGGTATTAAAAAAGATGTGTGGAGATTCATATTTAGTTCCTTTTACTTCGAATTCAGTGCTTTCCCTTCCCCCTAGGAAACAATGCTTTTCAGAAGACATTTCAGGCAACTAGGTGACACAGTAGATAGTGTCATGCCTGGAGTCAAGAAGACTCATCTTCCTGGTTCAAATCCAGTGTCAGGCACTTATTAGCTGTGTGACCCTGGGCAAGTCACTTAACTCGGTTTGCCTCAATTTCTTCATCTGTAAAATGAGCTGGAAAGGAAATGGCAAACCATTCCAATGTCTTTGCCAAGAAAACCCTAACTGGGGTCATAAAAATTTGGACACTACTTTTCCTCACATCCGAAAAGTATGACATTTGGAAAAGTTGAATAAATACCTCAGCCCTCACAAGACTAAAGGATATACTTGTTAATGAAACCTTTTTATTTTAAGGCAGGCTACTATTTACATAATTTTAAATAAAGTGCTTCATAAATTGAAGAAACTGAAAGATACTGCAATCACCTCTTTAGACTCTCAAGTATGAAAACAATTCCATACTGTCTGAACAGGAAGGCTAAAAGAATTCATGAAATAAATTGGAAAATTAGAAATTTCATTAGAAAATTAGAATTTCATTTCTCATTTCTCAATATAATGGTTTTGTAGTTTATACTTCCAAATTAGCTCATTTCTGCCTTTTAGACTCAAACAATATAAAATCACAGATTTACGTGGTAAAAATAATAGTTAATTATACAATGCTTTAACATTTGCAAGCACTATGTATATGTGTGTGTGTGTGTGTGTGTGATATGTATAATATATGTATATAAATTTCTTTTACTTTTTGCAATAACCCTGCCAAAGAGGTGCTATTATTATGTCCATTGTATGGATAGTGAAATCAAGGCTGAGCAGGGTTAAGTATTTTACCCATGGTCACAGAACTAGTAAGGGACTGCAGCAGGATTTGAATACAGATTCAGGTCTTCATGAATATTCATTCTCTCTCTCTCTGTCTCTGTGTCTCTGTCTGTGTCTGACTCTGTTTGTCTGTCTCTCTCTCTCTCTCCCTCCCACTCTCTCTCTCTCTTTCTCCACCCTATCTCCTCCCTCTTTCAGATATATGTGGATATATACATATGTATGTATGTATTACTTCAATAAGACTAAGATGGACAGGTAAAGCTCCATAATAGTTGACCTGAACAATTCTGTGGGTTTTAGTGGACTGAAATCTCAGTATGAGTCAGCACCATCATGTGGCCTCCAAAAAGTTAACATGACCTTGGGCTGTGTTGAGAGAGGCATAAACTCCAGCAATGAGAAGATGAAAGCCTAGCTATAATCTCCCTGGTCGTACATGGGTAAACCTTTTTTTTTTTTCGGTTCTGAGGCCCATGATTCACAGATTGACATTTATAAGCTAGAGAATGTCCAGAGGAGGGCAATCACAATGGTGAAGGACATTGAGTTCATGACCAATGTGAATTATTGGAGAAGTAAGGAATGCTTAGGCCACAGAAACGAAGGCTGGCCAGGCTGGGAGAGCCAGGACACCATGATGGCTGTCTTCAGGTACTTAAGGTTGTTATGGTGAAGAGAAAAGGGCAAAGGCAAGAAATGCTTGGGCCCTGAGCATGAGGTTGAAATGAGCCTCTGAGAAACAATGGAGGTCCTCAAGGTAATCAAAGGTGAGGTCAGAGTGGCAGCAATTCCCTGTCCAGAGTAAAATAATAGTGAAGGAAAACTACTCAAAGAATATTGCAAGCAATATCACAACCAAAACCTGAAACTTCAAATATGAGTCAGCTTTCAGGAAAGTTAAGCAAAGCAAGACATAAGATCCAAATAAAGAGAGCTGTGGCTGGACAGTAACATCCGTGGAGGTGGAGTTGGCCATGCCCCACCTTTCCTTTCTCTTCCTGGCTCTAAGGGCCAGTCAGATCACCATCTTTAAAAGAGTTACAGCTGCTGGCAAATGCAGCTTCAGGCTAGATGTCTTTGTTCTTGTTGTTCACTCATGTCCCATTCTTCATGAACCCATTTGGTGTTTCCTTGGCAAAGGTACAGGAGTGGTTTGCCATTTTCTTTTCCAGCTCATTTTACAGATGAGGAAACAGAGGCAAACAGGGTTAAATGATTTGCCCAGGGTCACACAGCTAGGAGGTATCTGAGGCCAGATTTGAACTCGGGAAGATGATTTTTCCTAACTCCAGGCCTGGTGCTCTACCAACCACACCACCTAGCTGCCCTAGATGCCTTATGCTAAGCGTTATTACCTACACCAGGCCTACCTAACCTCTACATTTCTTTGGTGGGCCAAAAGTTGTGCAAGACAGCCTTAGGGGAAAGGAAAAGCGGGGCATTTGAAGTAAAGGGAGCTGAATATAAATCTCCACACAGCTTTTTTAATATCAATTTGACATTGGTCAAATCATTTAACCTCTCTGTCATTCATTCAATCAATCAATAAGAATTTATTAAGTACCTATTATGTGCCAAGTAATGTGCTAAGTGCTGGGGATACAAAAAAGAAGACAAAAAAACCCATACCCTGCCTTCTGGAAGCTCACAATCTAAAACACAGAGACAGCAAGTAGAAAGGCATGTACAAATAAGCTATATACAGGATAAATAATTGTATATACATAATGTATGAATTATTTAAGTACATGTATATATGATATAATAATAGATAATATAATATATTAATTACTTAATTAATAGTACATAATATACCAATCATTTAACTAATAATATACACTATACTAATTATTTAATTAATAGCATAAAATACATTAATTAATAATATATGTTATTATTATTATTATTATTATTTTTTTGCTTTTTGGAGGGCAATTGGGGTTAAGTAACTTGCCCAAGGTCACATGGCTAGGTTTTTTTTGTTTGTGTGTGCATTAAGTGTCTGAGGCTGGATCCAAACTCAGGTCCTTCTGACTCCAGGGCCGACACTCTACTCACTGCACCACCTAGCCGCCCCTAATATATGTTATTATTATAAAAATAAAATAATTTACAGAAAGAAAGCATTAGAATGAAAAGGGGCTGGGTCTTGATTTCCCCATCAGTCTAAGTAGGGAATTAGACTAAATGATCACTGGGGTCCCTTTCAGATCACAATCTACAAGCCCTTGATCAATGACTTTATTCTTCCAGAGGAAGCTACAGCTGATCAGTATTTGCTCCCAGCTATATTGTCCATCTGCCCTTTTCCTCTTCTTATACACCTGTCCCTTTCTTATTTGGGGACTTCTCTGACCATAAGTGAGTCACGAATATGCCTTTCACTGGTTTTGTTCACTGTACCTTTAGAATATGACCTGAGTCCTGCATTCTTGGGCATCCAGGAGTTTCCCCATCATCAGCTGTGATGAATCAGAGCTTCTGATACCAAATCCAAGTGGCAGCTGTGTCCACAAAATGCCAAAATATCAGGGTGGGAAAAAAACTGGCAACTGAGTTAACTATCCAGGTTTTTTTTATTTTTTGTTTGTTTTTGGTCTGTGAGCATCCCATATCCAAATACTGAGAAACATCTGGACGAGTGTTAACATTTTATTTTGCCATCTGGGTGTCTGATGTCATGTATGCACAACCATAGCTGAACATGGAAAGCCCTGAGGTATCCCTCCTTCTCCTAATCATCCATGGAGTGCCCACTCTGTGCAAAAAGCTGTGAGGACAAGCAGAATAAACAGTAGTCATGTTTCCTGACATCACAGCTGAAGACTGACATCTCCACACCTGTGCTAGGGGAATGCTACTTCATTCATTCTGAAACAGCATTTCACAAGAGAGGATTTAAAATAATTTTTTTTCTTGAATGGACAGGTACTTTCCAAGTTCCTTAGTGTGCTTTAATTAGAGGTTGAAGATAATCACAGATTCAGCTCCATGGAAATTATTTTCTTATAAAGTCCCATGGATATTGCTCTGCTTCTTTCTTTGTCTCCCTTCATCTCTGTTTCTATGTTTCTCTCTCTCTCTCTCTCTCTCTCTCTCTCTCTCTCTCTCTCTCTCTCTCTCTCTCTCTCCCTCTCTCCATATATGATAGATTTACACACCTAATAGACATATACAACATATATGTATATACACAATATGCACGTATGTATATGTGCATGTATACATGTATATATGTGTATAATGTCAAGATATTAGGAGACACCCTGTTTTCCAGAGTTAAGGGCCAGGAAGCAGACTGTGCCCTGAACTTGGCATAAGAACAATCCTTTGTGGTCACCCTGTAAATGATCTCAGTCATAGCAAAACCTCAAAATTGGGACTTATGATTTCCCTATCTTTCAGGAGATCCTGGCCTTAGATATGGAACTGCAGTTAACATACTGCAGCAGAAAGTGATCAATCACATCTATTGACATTCTGAACTATCCCTTAGTACCTGCTAAGACAACTGAACCACGTGCTGCACTGCTGTTCCCACCATCTCTCTCCCTCATATGTATATATATATATATTATATATATAATATATATACACACATATATATGTATATATATGAGAGACAGAGAGAAACAGAGAGACACAGACAGAGAGAGACAGAGACAGACTCACACACAGAGACACAAAGAGAGAGAGACAGAGAGAGAGAGAGGAAGCTTAAGACTGCACTAAGACTTTTGGGACAGCCTGTACTGTGGGGAGAGGCACAAATAACAAAAATAGCTATACTGCAAGGAAGAAAGAAGTGCAAAAGAGAAATCCATCCAATAAGAGTTAAGGCAACCCCTCCCCACTGCAGCAGAGTTGAAGGGAGGTCTAATTCCAGCAAAGGTGGGGAAAGAATGGAGATTCTGGATCAGCAACCCCATAGGAAGAGAATAGCCTGACATGCCATATGGGCAGCAGAAGAGTCAGAAAGAGCACAGGAGTGAGGTCAGGCAAGGACTTATACGTAAAGGGCAACAGCCACAAGGCTGCTGTGCATGCTGTGCATGTAGACGATTGGGGGAGAGGAGCTAGTAGGGCAGATTGTAGAGCACCTCCAATGCATTTCAGGATTTTATATTTCATTTGTTAGGCAATGGGGATTCATTAGAGGGTTTTGAGCAGACAGATGATGCATTTAAAGTAGTACCTTAGGGAGATCATTTGGGCATGTTGTGGGAAATGGATTAGAGAAAAGAGCGTTAATAAAACATTAAACAAACATACAGAAGAAAACAAAAAGGAGTTCAGAAGAGAACGCAAATAAGGAGATTTTCCTACTACTTTGCTAAATGTAGAATATACTTTAAAGAAAACTGTACAAGATGAGAGTTCATGGGTTCTTATATGATCATTTTATTTGTTCTTTGCCTACTTATTTTGTTATTTGTTATTTGTTCTTTGTATAGTGAAGTTTTGTGATTGTTCATTATTATTTGATTTTTGCAGAGCAAAATTTGTGGTTGTTTGTTTTTTGTTCTTTGTAAGATAAAATTTTGGGATTCTTCATTACTATTGTTTGTAGAGTAAAATTTTGTGATTGTTCATTATTATTTCTTCTTTATATGGTAAAATTTTGTGACTGCTGATATCATAATAAAAAAAAAGAAAAAATTCAAAAGAAAATGCATTGGAGGGGAAATAGTAGTTACAAAGTCTAGTCTAGACTAGAAGGCATGAACTACTCAGACACTTTGTTGTGTGACCCTGGGCAAGTCACTTAGCCTCTATTTGCCTCAGTTTACTCATCTGTAAAATGCAGATAATATCACCTACCTCCCTGGCTTGTGAGGATTAAATAAGAAAATAATTTCAGGGATGGCTAGATGGCACAGTAAGTAGTACACTGGCCCTGGAGTCAGGAGGACCTGGGTTCAGATTTGGCTTCAGACACTTCACACACACACACACACACACACACACACACACACACACACACACACACACACTAGCCGTGTGACCTTGGGCAAGTCACTTAATCCCTATTGCCCTACCCTCCCCGCTCCAAAAAGCAAAAAAAAATTTCAAATTGCTTAACATAATATCTGACACATAATAAACACTATATAAATGTTAGCTAATATTATTATTATTACTAAATGGGGGAGGGTGGAAGAGAAGGTTGATTATTTAGTGGGAGAGAAGGGAAAAGCCTAGAAATGAATCAGTCAACAAACATTTTAAACACTTACTATGTTCTAGGTACATTGTTAGGTGCTGGAAATGCAAAAACAAAATGAAACAGTCCCTGTCCTCAATATATTCTATTTAAAGAGATGACTTGTATACATATGAATATATAGAACATACATATAGTACAAATCCAAGTAAATGGGGTAGGAAATAAGGAAATACCTCATGCAAGACATGGTGCTTGAATTGAACTTTAAAGAAAATAAGGGCTTCTGAGAGTGGGAAGGGAGAAGAGAGTGAATTCCAGGCACAATGCAAAGCCAAAGAGAAGGGGAATTGGAGCATCATTTGTGAGGAATAGGGAAGTCCTTCCATATAAAGTTGAAAATGGGAAGTCACGTGTTTACCATGCAATATTCTTTCTTGGACTTTTGCAGTGAATGGGAGAAGAGACATTAGATGTTAGTTTGAGGGGGTGACAAGAGCATAGAAAATTTTTAAAAAATCTATTTATTAAAAGAGTAGAAGGACAGGTTCAGAGCCTGAGCTGAAGTAGCCATTGAGGACAAGGACTGTTTCATTTTTATTTTGATTCTCCAAGACCCAACTATGGCATCATATATCTAGTAGGTCCTTTTAAAAAGTTTTCCAAATTGAGTTAAATTATATAGAAGATGGAGTAAAGGGAGGATGGGAAGGGGATAAGCATTTATATAGAATCTACTCTGTGCCAGGCATTGAGCTAAGTATTTATAAATACCTCATTTACCCTACAAGATAGTTACTATTAGTATCTCTATTTTATAATTGAGAAAACCAAGATGAATGGAAGCCAAGTGATTTGCCCAGGGTCACACAACTGGTAAATATTAGAGGTTAGATTTTTAACTCAGTTCTTCCAGACTCCAGGTCCAGCAGTCTATCCACTGAGTCACCTAGCTGCCTCCCAGTAAAGGAGCAGAAAGATATTTGGGAGAAGGTTATAAAGAAGATCAGGGAGAATAGATAAATATAGGCAGCTAGATGACTTGGTGGATAGAGTCAGGAAGACCTGAGTTCAGATCCAGCCTCAAACACATACCAACTATATGACCCTGGGCAAGTCATTCAGTCTCTGCTTGCCTTAATCCACTGAAGAAGGAAATAGCAAACCACTCCAATATCTTTGCCAAGAAAACCCCATCAGCAGTATGGTTCACAGGGTCACGAAGAGGTTCAGACGACCAAACAACAACAATGATAAGTAAAATATGACGGGTAAATATAGTTATTCCTTCCACATCTTGACTTTCACCATTGTGGTTTTGACATACTGAGAGTCAGCAGAAGAAATTAAATTTGGGGGGAGTTTTGTGGAAGCCACAGACAACATGCAAAGGCCAGCAGATAACACAGAGCCTATAACCAAATACTTAACCCAAATTTTACAATAAGGTACAGTAAATACCCCATAAAAGGAAAAGAAAAAAATCAGACTTCTTTTCTGGCATGAAGGGAGGGCCAAAAAATGTTATGTGGATTTTCCATATTGTCAGGGGCACATCCCTAGCCCTCATGATGTAAAAGGGATAACTGTATGAATGGACAGGGAGCAAGCCTCTTTCTTCCAAGACCAAAGGGAAAGAGGAAATGTTGGGTGTGGACACTGAGAAGATTGGAGGAGAGGAGCAGCAGAGAGAGGAGTTGACAAAGAATACCTCAGTCTCTTCAGTAAAATTAGAAGTTAAATCAAATGCTGAGAGTAAAGAAGAAGGGCAAGAGAAGAGGCCTGAAGGAAAGGTTTGGAACTATCCTTGTGAAGAGAATTAACTAGTATGGGGCCTAGCTGAGGTCAGGGAGCACAAGTACAGAAAGCACACTACTGGACACAGTCAACAAAATGTGATCTTCTCCAGTGGCACTGAGACCTCAAAAAAGGAATAGAGAAAGCAAGTTATAGAAGTTCCCCAGGGTTGGGGGTTAGCAGGGTAGAAACAGCAGAAAGAGAGTTAAGTGGAAAGTGGATTATTGACTGGATGGAGGGGAGGAAATTGAAACGAAAACCCAGGTTAACAATAGAAAGTACAGGGATGAACTGAGGGACCAAATACTTATATTTAAGTATTTAAATGTTAAGGGTGAAGAACAGTTATGGATAAATTAATGGAGTTGCGGAGGTAGGAAGACAGGCAATTATGGTCAGAAAATGGAATTTCAAAATTAAAGATCTGGGCAAAATGATGATATTGAGACTTAAGAGGTGACTTCTGATGGATGACTGAGATAGAGCAGGGATGGAGGTGGTAGGAACTGAGGAGTAAGAATACAGCATTAGAAGGTTCTTTAATGTGGACCCAAGGATTGTGGTAGAGGATGGAAAATTGGTCAAGGTGCCAAAGTCACAAAGAAAAAATGGAACAATGATCAATAGGGGGAGAAGATGACAGATTAAGACAGCACAGCTTCATTAAACAATAAGTTGTTGAGTCATGGGACCAGCATTGCTATAGCAGTTTATTGTTACTTTTATGTGTAATATAAAATTTGAGAAATTGTCATGGTGTGAGATGCCAATGGAGTGAAAATTGTGTCTTTGGTTGCATCTCTGGCCAGGAGTAGCAGTGTGGTGTATGAGAGGATGCATAGCCATGGTGTAATAGTAAGATCAAGAAGCCTGGAGACAGAAGAGACCTAGGCTTAAATCCTTTCTCTACTTACTGTGGTTATGTGACCATGGGCAAGTCCCTTCCTAGGCTTGTTGTCAGGATCAAATTAGATAATATATGTAAAACACATTGCAAATCTTTAATGTCCCATATAAATGTCAATATTTTCTGCTCTCTGGCTTTATATGGCATCCCTGGCACTCTGCTTTTCTTTTATAACTTCTGCATATAACTTTGAGATACTTTGTCAACCAAAAGAAAATTCTCTCCATAAACCTCAGCCATTTAGTGATGAATTTTTTTTAAAGCAATTGGGATTAAGTAACTTGCTCAAGGTTACACAGCTAGTCATTATTTATGTGTGGATGCTCATTTTCTGAGGCCGGTTTCGATCCCGGGTCATCCCAACTCTGAGGCCGACACTCTTACTCACTGCGCACTAGCCGCCCCGATGAATTTCGTTAGTGGAAACACTTTTCACATTAAAAAAAATCTAATTACAATGATGAATCTGCCTGTAGAGAAGATGTCAAAAAAAGTTTTAAAAAATGGAACGCCTCAAGTTCCCAACAGTTAAAACTGACTTACATTATGGCATTGCCATATATGCCCTGTCCAATGCAGCATGACCTGTGTCATTCTGCCATTCACCCTGAACAAGTATGATGAATCTTAGAAATTCATTTTTTGGACATCCTTCTCAGGTATATTCTTCAGCTTATTTCCCACTAGCTTCTTAGTCACAGTATCTTCCAGTAGGCCACCAGTCTTAATGATTGTCACTAAATGGGAGAAGAATCATAGACACTAAGACCCTTAGAGCTGGAAAGGATGCTGGGGATAATATGGTCCAGTTGCCTCTCTCTATGTGTTCTCACCTCTTTAAATCTAAGGCCTAGGGAAGTGCCCTGACTTAACTGTAGGCAAGGAATCATACAGCTAGTGAGTGTCTGAACCTGGACACAAACTGAATTCTCCAGACTTCTGTAGCAGTAACTTCCACTACCATTTTGTACTCATTCCACAGATAAGCAGGAAACACTTGTGTGGTGAGGAAGGAAGGGTGGAATAATCCAGGTTGCACAAATCAAGTCAATTCAAGTCCAAAAGTACTCATTAAGCCCCTACTTCCTGCCAGGCACTGTGCTAGGCATTGGGGATTCAAAGAAAGGTAAAAATGGTCCCTGCCTTTAAGGAATTTATAATCTATGATTCAGTGGGCAAGTCTGCTCACACACTTGCACTGTGCCTCCTTTTACCCTGAGGATCAGTTCTCCTCATTTGCCCCTGATACTGAGTTACTCTGAACTCCCCAGTATTTCAGCCTGCCGTCCCAAACTCACAAGTCAGTCACAAGACCAAACATTTCTGATAAGCATGGCTCATCCATCCCCACTTGTCTACAGAGACTCTTTGCCCTGTCAGTGCCAAAAATATTTCTCCTCCTGGCTCACACTCACAACAACAATTGTCCATTTCCTAAAGATATGATGCTTTTCACACACTGGACAACATCCACATTTCTACACTCAAGGAACTCTCAAAGGGAAGAGGAGACAGCCCAGCATGATCATTCAAAGAACAATAGAATAGAGGGCGGGAGAGGAAAGTCTGGAAATGATGAAGTCCAAACAGTGGCCCATTGATTCATTATTTCTGTCTGTTGTGGAAAATTTATCTCTCCTTCTAGGAGGAGCCTATCTAGGGACCAGATGGGCCAGGACAGCTCTGGTAGAGGCAAGATCCAACTCTGTCACTAAAATCCTGTCTTATTTCTAACCACTTCTTTGTTTCACCCTTGCTCCCTGCCTGGAGCTGTGAGAGACATTACTAGCCAATTTCCAGCTGCCACTAAAGTATATTCAATTATTCTGTCCTAATTCAATTCATCTGTGTTTTCCCAACTGTATCTCATGTTGTTATTTTCCTCCCCTTTTCTCCATCTTTAGACTCATCTGTGCCCTCCCCATCACTGCTTTTGTCACATGGCCATGATTTCACATTCCTCTCTGAATTAGAAATTTATGGAATATGGTTGCCATAACAACCATTGTCAAATCATACTTGGGCTGGCAGCCCCAAAGCCCCCACCCCCACCCCCACCCCTTGGAAGAGCCAGTACAATAAACAGTACTGGCAATGCTGACAAATTCTCCCAGACCTTTATTAAAGTTAAGTACCTGTTTGTTCTCATTTGATAGAAAAGTCAGGACGAAGGCTTGTAGATGATTCCAGAAGGATAAATGGAATCAAAGCAAAGGATGACTGAGGAAAATCAGATTTCAGTGGGAATCATTATGAATGAAATGGAAGCAATCCAGTTAGAATCAACTTTATATGTAGCACAGGTCAAGAAGGAACTATGCTCCTGAGTGGCATGGTCCCAGGAAGGATGGGAAGAGATTCTGATACCCCTTTCTAAGCCTGCTTTAATCTTCTGGACAATACCTAAAATTACACCATCAGAGGTTTGTTGATTTTGATTAGGCTCTGATCTCTATTCTAAACGGCTATAAACTTAAACACTTTAAGCTGTGATTAGCTATTTATGCCTTAGTATGAATGGAGGATCTGAAAGCAATACTGGGGATAGGGAAATTGGAGGGTTTGACTCCAACTGAAATTTAGAAGATAGTGATGCCACTTTTATTCCATCAGCTGTGTAGAAATACGTGAATTTAGCACTGCGTCAGCCAGAGTAATTAGTTAAAATAGAAAGCAAAATGGTGATGTTTGTTCATTTTTTTTTCCCACTCTAGATGAGCTCCTTTCTGGTCCTGACCAACACTCTGACTTTCACACAAATATCCCAAAGTCTTCACAAGTTTCATATCACTTATCCAAGGTACTGTTTTGAGCCTTTAACCCCAGGACTAATTGCTATTCGTGGTTCTGATACTCTGAACAACAGAACATCGAAGCAATTTGTCTTTGGTACACTTAGCTGTAGCTAGGTGGTATGGTGGTTAGAGCACCCAGCCTTGAGTCAGGAAGACCTGAGTTCAAATGTGACCTCAGCTACTTATTGCCTGTGTAACCCTGGGCAAGTCATTTAACCCTGTTTGCCTCAGTTTCCTCATCTGTAAAATGAGCTGGAGAAAGAAATGGCAAATCACTCCAGTATCTCCCCAGATGGGGTCACAAAGAGTCAGATATGACTGAAAAGATTAAACAACAACAATAACAACATATTCTATGATCCCTTCCTCTACTAAATGGAGTCTCCTTCCTCTCCCACTCACTTGACATCCCCAACAAAATCCTAAGGCTCTCTCTATCCCAGTCTGCATCTCCTGGGATGGCACCAGAAGTCTATGCAGCCCCCTTGCTCCAAGTCAATAATAGATTCGCTCTTGTCACCCTCTCCATTGATCACTGGACAACTTAGCCCCTTCTCACAAATTGTAAAACTGGTCCTAGATACACAAAAGTAGAACCAAGGATATTAATAGAACTGAAAGTAGAGTCCAGAAACAGAACTAAAAACATTAAAAGATCTTAGCCATCAAGCACCAAACGACTCATATCACTCAACAATCTCTTTTCCTTTGAGATCCTCTTTGTCCATCTATACTAGGCAGTTCCTGATTGCTGTTATTTACAGGCTCTGAGGTCATTCTTTCTCAAGGAGGATAGTACCTGGTTCAGTCTCTCTCTCTCTCTCTCTCTCTCTCTCTCTCTCTCTCTCTCTCTCTCTCTCTCTCTCTCCCCCCAGTCCACCACCATCAGTCAGTTAACCAATAAGCATGCATTAATCTCTTTCCATATTCCAGACAGTATATTAAAGGTTGGGTTACAAACAAAGGGAAAACATATTCCCTGCTCTCACTCTAATAGAGGAGACAATAAATAAACAACTATGTATATACAAGATATGTACAATGTAAATGGAAGGCAATCTCAGAGGGTGCTGAAACTGCTCTCTCCAAGGTTACCAACTATCTCTTAATGGCTAAGCAGCCTCTCAATCTTCAAAAACAAAGTGATGCAGGGAATAAAGTACTGTATGTACTAGACTTTAAGTCCAGGGAGATCTGAGTTCAAATCTGATCCCAGACATTAGCTATGTGATCCTAGGCAAGCATTTAACTTTACCCAGCCTCAGTCTTCTCATCAGCACAATGGAGATAAAAATAGCACCTAACTCCCAGAGTTGTGCTGATCAAATGAGATACCTCACTAATTGGCAGATCAAAGTTCCTCTTACACAAACCTTGCTAAAAACCAACTCAAATCCAAGATTCTTTCTAAGAAGAGCATGTTTTGTGCTACAAATGCAAAGATATTTAGAAAATCATTTGTACACATGGAAACACCAATGCATAAGATTCAAAAAGGGTGCAAAGCTAATATCACAGATTTTTAAAAAATAAACATACCACTCATTTGAAATACACATCTCAGGGTATAAATTTAAAGGTCTATACTGATGTAGAAGAACACCTCGCTGAATTTAAATTCATTTACATTTGTTAATCTTATCAAGTTTGTGTTTTGCATGAAATATATTTTCATATAAAAAAGATTAAACAGAAAAAGAATCAAATAAGTTGAAAGTGTTCTGCACGCCTTAAACTGCTATAGAAATGTTACCTCTTAAAATCTTTTGTGATATCTTTCATGTATCTATTGACAGCACTGCAACCCCTGCCTTTCCCTGGATGCTCTCTTTCCCCTGGGTTTTTATGATACTGGTTCCCCTACTTGTCTGACTGCTCCTTCTTTTCTTTGCTGAATTATCATCCAAACCCTGGTCATTTTCATTCAATCAATCAAGAAACATTTTTCAAGCACCTTCTACATGCCAGACCCTAGGTATACAAAAACAAAACAAAACATTTCCCACTCCTGTGGAGGGTATGGTCTGTCAAAGAAAACAACATGTGCATATCTTAGCAAAACCAAGGTAAATGCAAAATAATTTCATGATCAAGGGGAAGCATTAGCAACTCAGGGCATCTGGAAGGGCCACAAATAGTAGGCATCATTTGAGCATTGAAGGAAATTTGGGACTCTAAGAGGTAGAAGTGAAAATGTAGTAGGACATTGTAGCCCCCTGTGCAAAGGCATGGAGAGGAGAGATGAGATGACCTGAATGAGGAATGACAATGTAAGCTAATTTGGTTTGAACATAGTGTAAGAGATTAGGAGGAAGAGATGCATTATATGTAACAGATGTATTTGTAGATATATACATGTATGTATATGTACACATATTGTACATATATACATATGAACATATGTAACAGATTAATTTGTATTTTAGCTTGAGGCAAAAGGGAGCTTCTGAAATTTCTCAAGCATTAATATGATCATACTTATGCCTTAGTAACATCCTTTTGGGTGCTGTGTGAAGGATGGATTGGAGAAGGGAGTGACTTGAGGCAGGGAGACCAATTAAGATGCATTGGTATATTATCTTAGTACCAGTCACATTTCTTTCAATACTCACTCTCTTGGTGTTCTCATTGGCAGACATGGATTCAATTATTGTTTCTCTTCAGATGACTCCCAAAGCTATACAACCAACCTCCATTTATCTTCTGAATTTCAGTCCTGCAATCACCATTTGCCTGTTGAATATTTCCTTCTTAATGTCCCATAGGCATCTCCAAACTCAGTATGTCTAAAACAAAACTCATGATCTTTTCGATTTCCCTCTTTCTGTAGAAGAAAAGATCCAATTACCCAGATTCACAACCTCTGAGTTGTTTCAAGCTCTTCCCTACACCTTTACATACATATTCAGCATGTTGCCAAATCTTGTCTATTCTACAACAGTAGTGTTTCCCACATGTTACCTGTTTTCCACTCAAAAGCCACTACTTAGTTTAGGTTCTTAGTACCCATTGTTTAGAATTTTGCGAAAGCTTTCTGATTGGGGCGGCTAGATGGTACAGTGAATAGAGCTCTAGCCCTGGAGTCAGGAGGACCTGAGTTCAAATCTGACCTCAGACACTTAACACTTACTAGCTATGTGACCTTGGGCAAGTCACTTAACCCCAATTGCCCTGTCTTCCCTGCTCCAAAAAAGAAAAAAAAAGCTTTCTGAGCAGTCTCCCTGCTTCCAGTCTCTTTCCTTTCAAATCCTGCATTCACACAGCTTTCAAATTTATAGATAAAACACAGGTTCCTGACTATGTCACCCCCATGCTTAAGATGTTTCAGTGGTTCCCTCTTTCCTCTAGAGTGACATACGTGTCCCTCTGCCTCTATAATCCAGGATTATCCTGTAAATGTGAACTGCTTTGATATGACTTCCCCTAAAGTATTTTATTTTCCACCCAAGTAACCTCTATACATCATTCTATTTCCTACATTTGTGTCATTTTATAGACTGTCTCCTATACCTGGTATGTTCTTCTGGAATGTAAGCTAACGTTTTGTCTTGATATATGCAGAATCTGGCATAGTCCTTTGCACACAGTAGGAGTTCCATGAATTGTCATTACCTTTAATTTAATAGCAATATGACCTATTAAACTAATGGAAGAAATTACTGGGGACATAGATGGAAAATAATGATGAATATTATTCACATTTATATGGTTCCCTTAAAGTTTACAAAGTACTTTCCTTTATAAAAACCCTGTGATAGGTGGAGCTGTTATAATTATTCTCATTTTACAAAAAAAGAAACTGAGGCTCAGATCAAATAAGTGAAATACTCCTGGACACCTGGTAGGTAAGTGTTAGAACCAGGATTCAAACCCAACTCTTCTGAATGCAATTCTATCACTCTTTCCACTATAGCACACTGTCCCCCTATTAGGGTGATAAACACCTTAAAATTTAACCAAAATGAAAAGAACAATCACAGTTTCCATAAAATAAATGTCCCAAGGGTTTGAATAATTTAGAAAAGAGTCAACACAAATAGTAATCACCTAAAAATGTTCATCTTTAATAACAAAATTAATTAAAATCAAAACCTTTTTGAATTGCCACCACACAACCATCAAATTGACAATAATAATTGAGAGTGACACAACTCAATCCTAGCAGACATATGGAGAAAGAGGTGCATTCACACGTCGCCAATTGAT
This sequence comes from Gymnobelideus leadbeateri, assembly GCA_011680675.1. Classification (NCBI taxonomy): domain Eukaryota; kingdom Metazoa; phylum Chordata; class Mammalia; order Diprotodontia; family Petauridae; genus Gymnobelideus; species Gymnobelideus leadbeateri. The sequence goes on from WOXC01003712.1 coordinate 279,562, forward strand.
GCATGCATGTAGAAAGCAATCTGGTCATACCCAAAGGAAATTGTGACGATGATCATACCCTTTGACCCAGAAATTCCATTACTTGAAAATATGTTCTAAGGCTATAATTAAAAAAGAAAAAAGGTAATAATTATTGTCAACACAAAAATTTTGAAGCCACGTTATTTGTAAAAGCTAAAAACTTAGAAACAATCTAAATGTCTAGATATTATGAAATAGCTGACCAAATGATGGTGGATTAATATAATGGACTACAATGTATTACATTGAATTTAGTAGCATCACTAAAATGAAAAATATTGCTACAAAGGCATATGGGAAAATATTCAAAATAATGAAATACAAAAACAAAATAATCCCTCCAAACAGCATACACATTGCCCATAACTATGTAAAATCTATACATAGTAATGGTGAATAAAGAAACAGATTGGAAGAGGAAAGAAAGGAAGGAATAGATACATTGCTATTGTCATTAATCTGTCAATATTTTTATTTTATACTATTTACATTTTTGTCATTTCAAATTCATCTTTTAAAAAAATAAGAGATTCCACAAATGGGACTAGAGCCTTTGTATAATATAACAAACATCAAGTTGAGTTCCAGCTGAAGAGCATCCTTCTCAAACCAATACCTATCAAAGGCTAGTAACTGTAGTGTACAAAAGATTGATTTCCTCAGTATTTGCCTGGGGATATGCTTTACCTGTAGTAAGCAATTAAAAAATGTATGTTAAATCGAATTGGATTGGATTTTTTAAAGCAAAACATATGGATCAGTTAGAATAAAATATTGAAGGGCTGTCATATGAAAGAAAGATTAGTCTTGTTGTTTTGCTTAGCCCCAATGGACAGAACGAGGAGTGATGGATAGAAGCTACAGAGAGGGAAATATGGGCTTGACATAAAGAAAACATTTTCTAAGATTTAGAGCTATTCAAAAGCAGAAGGTGGTAGCCAAGGGAGGAGGCCTTCCATTCACTGGAGGTCTTTAAGCAAAGGCTGAATTGGTCAGATAAGCTGTAGAACGGATTCTTGTGAAAGCAAGAGTTGGAGGCTCCTATGGCCTTGGAAGTGCCATCCATCTCTGATTCTGTGACTATCAGCTTTCTGCTGCAGCTTCTCAGTGTTGTGTGAGGCTCTTTCAAATTCTCTTTAGAGCATAAGAGGCCTTCAGAGCCACTCACTCAAATAGCCTACAGCTGAATTTGAATTATAGTGTTATTACAGATTCCCCAAAGGTGAAGTTAACCTCAGTTCTGGTTCAGGTCTCAAGCTCAGACCCTGCACTTAACATGAGATATTTGTAAGAAGAAAAATCTATGCACTATAGCCACTCCTCTACGTTCCAGCATGTTGGAACAGCATTAGAGTAGACTTAGCACAAAGAAGGCATCTTTAGATTTAATTATAATTCCTTTGCTGATGATGCACAAATCTGCTTATCCATCTCTAACCTCCCTGCTGACCTCCTCTCTCACATCTTCAACTGCCTATCAGACAGAACTGAATGTCCAGTAGACATCTTAAACTCAACATGCCCTGAACTGAATTTATTATCTTCCTCCCCTGAACACTCCCTGTTTTCAAATTTCCCTATTACTCTTGGGGCCACCACTAGACTCCCAGTCCTGTAGGCTCATAGCCCAGACATCACTGACTCCTTATTATCTTACCACATCCTCACTGCCCCCATATCCAGTCTGTTATCAAGGCCTATGGATTTCACCTTTTCAATACCTCCAGGAAATGCCCTCTCCACTAACACTGTCACCACCCTGGTTCAGGTCCTTACTACCTCACATCTGGACCATTGCAATAGTCTGCTGGTTTTCTAAGCCACATGTCTCTCCCCATCTAATCACCATTTGGCCACTATAATCATTTTCCTAAAGCACAGGTTTAACCATGTCACTCCCATGCCCATTAAAATCCAGGCTATCACCCCCAGAATCAAATACAAAATCCTCTGTCATTTAAAGTTCTGCATAGCCTTGCCACTCTGCCCCTTTCCAGTCTTCTTACATGTTACAGGAACCCCACTCCCACCCCATCCTTACACTGACTTCCTAGCTGTTCCACAAACAAAACATTCCATCTCTACACTCTGAGCATTTTCTCTATCTCCCATACTTGGAATGCTTTTCTTCCCCTTTTCCACCTCCTAGGTAAAATCCCATCTCTCTATGGGAAGCCTTTTAATTCTAGTGCCTTCTCTGTGTTATTTATTTCCTATGTATCCTGTATTTAACTTGTTTCTTCATAGTTGTTTGCTTGTTATTTCCCCTCATTAGAGAGTGAGCTCCTTGAGGGCAGGGACTGGTCTTTTGCCTTTCTTTGTATCCCCAGTGATTAGCACAGTCTGGCACATAGTAGTTGATTAATAAATGTTTTTTGACTAACTGCAACCACAGCACAGTTTTCCCTTAATGCCATAATCTTACTTGGATTTGTCCTTTTTCTACTTTTACCAGGGGTGTGCTGGAGCTTGCTCAAACCCAAGAGCTGACTGTTAAATTTTCAATGTGAGCATTTACAGCTTGGATTACATTACAAATCAGAGCTTGATTTATTGTTTCATTGATTCTATAGACTTAGGAAAGTAGTGGAAAAATTTTAATAATGCAAATTAAACAAAGCATACAATACACCAAAGTATATTGAGTATACTTTATTTTTGAGAAGAGTTAAACATTTATCAGCACACCGTTGCTTCTACTCCAGAAATGCCCCAAAGCAATGGGGTCTTCTGCCAGTCTACCACTACTACAGCAAAAATTTCTCCTTTCCAACTTAACTATCTTTGTTGAAATAGTCTCTTTCCAATGGAAATAGAAGCACACTTAGGAAACCATGCCACCAGGTGCCTTCCATTTCCACAGCTTTGTTGGATGGCCTTGGTTAACATGCTAACACTAATATATTCTGCTCCAAATACTACTTAAGTAGTTGGGACAGGAATTAAATTCACTTTCTTTTATAATATCTTGTCTGTCTCAATTAGAAAGTAAGCACCTTGAGGAAAGGAGCTGTCTTACATTTATATTTTTCCTCAGTGTTCATAGCACAGTGCTTGACTTTTAGATAGAAGATGTTGAATAAATATTTTTCATTCATTCATTTTAGGATCATAAGATTATAGGTTTAGAACTAGAAAATATCTTAGAGATTATTTTGTTCAACCTCCTTTTTTTTAAAAGGAAGCCGAGGCCTAGAGAAGTGGGCAGCTAAGTGGATAAATCATGGGGTCTGGAGTCAGGAAGAACTGATTTCAAATTTGACCTCAGATACCTACTAGGTGTGTGACCCTGGGCAAGTCACTTAACCCTGTTTCCCTCAGTTTCCTCATCTATAAAAAAGTGATCTGGAGAACCAAGAAAACTCCTAATGGGATCACAAAGAGTTAAACATGACTGAAATGACTGAACAACCACAATGACCCAGAGAAGTAAAATGCCTTACCCAAGGACATCTGAAGAGCAAATGAATCCAGACCCAGGTCCTCTGATTCCAAATCCATCACCCATTCTGCTATGCCACACTACTTTGTTTTATCTTTTCCTCATTTAAAAGATTTATAATTTCATTGGTGCAAGAAATTATTGATGTAGGAATTCACTTCATCCACATAGATGATAGCAGTCTACAAGCTGGTATATGATAATAAAAATGGCTAGCGTTTATGGAGTACCTATTATGTGCCAGGTGCTTGCTATACTAAGCACTTTATAGATTTACAAAATCTATATCAAATGTTGACCTTCACATAATTCTATGAGGTAGGTGTAATGTTAATGGGGTTTAAGATCTTCCCTGCCTATTAATAGGCCTCCCGTGGAGCCCATTAAGGGAAGCTTGCTTAGGGGAGGCTTGCTTGTAAGAAGGTTTTCATACCTTTTGCTAATTTCTGAGTTATGAGGGTTGTGATGTCTTCTGGCTCTGAGAAGTGCATATATACTCTGAGTTGGTATTTTTCTTTGGGGCCTTGCTTATGAGAAGGATCTTGTGATTCCCTGGTCAAGATTCTGAGTGGTTGTATGTTCAGAGCTCCCTGACTGCTCAGATGTAAAGGCTCTCTGGATTCAGTGATGCATGTAAAGTATATAATTGATTCAGGCAGTCAGAGCCCTGTTTGTTGGTCTCTGTTTCTCTGCTTGCATTTTCTCTTTGTATTTTCTCTGAAGTTTAGGGTGCTGACTTTCCCCCTAAACTAGTGAATGTAATTAAAAAAAAAAGATTGCTGACCCCCTAAACAGCTATCTTTCCTAGTAAAGCAGATCTAAGAACTTGTGCTAGCAGCCATTCTGGGTATGCCAGTGTGATTGCTGTTATTATCCCCATTTTATAGTTGAGGGGACTTGAGGCAAACAGAGGCTAAGTAACTTGCCCTAGGTCATACAGCTAAGAAGTGTCTAAGACTGGATTTGAACTCAGGTCTTCCTGACTCTAGGCCCCACACTCTATACCCTGGGCCACCTAGCTGCCTCTAAGCATGTAAATGCTGGGCAGTTGCCTGAGGAACATAAAAGCTAAATGAATGGATCGAAGACTCCTCAAAATACAGAGATCTAATGGAAGAAATTAAAGCCATGTGGAATAAGAGGAGGCACCAGGTGTCCCTTCACTGGTTATTTCAAAGAAGCTTGGAGAGAATCTATGGAAAATGAGCTTAAATTCTGGTACTCTTGTCCGGCTACAAAATGGAATCATTTCTGCAGCTTCATCTCTTCTTCCAGCCCAGTGTTCCAGTTTCCACAATGGCACCACACTCACTTGAGTGGTCAGAGCTCATCATGCCAAGGCCAACTTGCTGCCAGGCCACACCTTAAGTCCCACCTTTGCTCTTAGTACCATGATCAAATCAAGGATCACAACCTTGGAGCTGGGAAGTAACTTAGAGGTAAATGCATGCTACCTTTTCATTTTATATATAAGGAAACTGCACCTCAGAAAGTGACTTACCCAAGGTCACAAAGCTAGTCTGTGTGAGAAGTGGGATTTGAACCTAACCTCCAGAGCACCCTATTAATTACAACCCTCTGTTGTTGTTTTCAGTCTTCTTAGTCTTGTTCAACTCTTCATGACCCCATTCAAAGTTTTCTTGGCAAAGATACTCATTTTACAGATGAGGAACATCGGCAAACAGGGTTAAGTGACTTGCCTAGGGTCACAGAGCTAGTATGTGTCTGAGGCCAGATTTGAATTTGGGAAGATGACTTTTTTTGACTCCAAGCCCAGCACTCTATCCATTGCATGAATTTATTGTCCTCCATTCATCTAGCTCTGTGGCTTCTCAGGCCAAAATACTCCTTCCTACCTATCCCTCGCTGTGTGTGTTATATTCCTCTATTTGAATATAAGCAACTTGAAGGCAGGAATGGTCTTGCTTTTTGTGTCTATATCCCCCCAGCTCATAGCACAATGCTGGCATAGAAGTGCCTAATAAATGTTGTTTCAATAATAATGATAACAAATAATGTCAGAAGAAAATATATTATGGCCATATATTCTAGGCTAGTTTGTAGATATTACAAATAGCACTGAAGCCAGATCCTAATTTAAATTCTGCCATCAACTTAACTATGTGACTTTAGGCAAGTAACAAGTTCTCTGGGCCTCAAGCTGTATTAACAATGCAACATTCACTATGCCTATGGCAATTATAAATAGGCTTATGTGGTTATTAATCACAAAATATATCAGGCTCTCTATATGGGGGATAAAGCCAGAACATTTATTAAAATAACAAATAACTGAGTCCCAAAACCAGGAAGTCAAAGTCATCAGAGTAGTTATGAAATTGGCACAAGTAGTTAACATAGTAAACAACCACATTCTTAAGCCTTCAAAACAGAACAGGCTACCTCAGGCAAAGGTCCTTCTCTCCCCACTCACAGTAACTGCTCAGCATCCAGGAAGCATGCTCACAACAGCTCCGGCCCCCCTGCAGTTCCAGTCCTTGGCAGTCCCCAACAAAAGTCCTTAGCAGAAATTCTGGCTGGCTCAAAAAGGGGTTTGCACTTCCACCTCTACCTCGACCGCTACTGCTGCTGCTGCTGTTGCTTCTGCCGATGTAAAAGTGCTTTGCAATCCATAGACTCATGTAAAGGATTTTAGGGTAGGAATACAAGGCTATTCTATTATTTTGCCCCAACCTCCACTATTACCTTCTTCCCCACAGACCCCTTTTGCTCTATCATTTTGATTTCTGACAAAGGATAGGTCACCTATGCCCTTGTGACTCCTCATTCCACTTCCTTCCCCAAAGGCACCATGATAAGCAGGAAGGCACAGCAGAAAGAAGGCTGAGCCTAGAGTTGGGGAGGCCTGGATTCAAATCTTACCTTTCTCATCTATAAGCTATGTGAATACATGGAAATTCTTTAAATTCTCTGGGCTTTATTTGTAAAATAAGTGAGTGGGACAAGATGACCTAGACAGGGGTGGGAAGGCTGTGGCTTTGAGGCCACACGTGGCCCTCTAGGTCCTCAAGTTAGGCCCTTTGGATTCAATCTAAGGGTTGTACTTGAGGACCTAGAGGGCCTCAGTTGACCTCGAGGCCTCAGGTTCCTCACCTCTGGCCTATAATGTCCCTTGTACCTCTAAATCTAAGGCCCTATATTGACTGAGATAGTCGCTGGGTAGTCAAACACAGGAGAGAAATAGTAGACTCACCTACCCTACGATGAATATTTAATTTCATTCAGTTTCAGGTTTCATTAGGCCTTCTATTTTGATTTCTCTGAACTTTTTACTGATGAGCTTGGTTGTTTGCTGTCCCTGGAATAAAGTTTTCCCTCCACCAGCCTTTCTTTGCTCCATTTGTTCTGGCTGCCGTATTTGGCATTGGAAATGACCCAGCTTTAACTCTCCTTATTGCCATACCATTTCTAGTTATTTCCTCACAGAGCCTGGGTCTCAGCCTGTTCTCTTCCCTGATGAAATAAATACATAAGATGAAGCTTTGTTTGGCACCTGCATCCAGTCAGGATGACCCCAATGCCCTCAGGGCCTGATGTGTGGTACTTCTTCCATTATCCTGGGTGTGCTCCAGCTTGGGTTTTTTATTCCAAGCTCCCAGGGCTATGAGGCTTGCTATTTTGTTCTTTCCTATATAGAGCATTGAATCCACCTACAATCCTAGAGAAATAAAGAAATAATGCTGTTTCTGTTTATGTGTATGAAGAGTGGCAAGGGCAAGCCACGACAAAATAAATATTGTTGCACCTACAGCTTCTACTGTTCTCACACTGACTGCTGTTTTATATGCAGCTCTTGGGGACTGGGGCCATCCCTAATTCACACAGTTCTTCCTTCTCCATAAGGTTACTTTATGTTTAAGTCATTCTGTGGCTCTGCATCCATTCAAATCCATGGATCACTGGCTCTCACCAATGAGTTTACCTTTACAAATCAGTCAGACTCTGCAATCAGTTTAAAGCATGGGCTTGTCATGAAACATCATAGGAAGAAAAGTAACCAAAATATTTCAGGGCCATACTCCCCCATAATGCATACACCATCAGTGGGGAGAATGTGGGCACTTAGGGAACTCATAGAGAGAAGTACCGATGTATAGCCTGGGCCCATTCATAGAAGGCTTCCAGCTCTGCCTGGCTGCTGGTGTCTTCTCCTGACATTAGTGTGCTTGGTCCTTGGTGGTTTATTCTTTGCTGGTCTCAAGTGGCATGTGGTTGTGGCACATTGGCCATGCTATGAATTCTCTGCTGAATATGGTATACAGTCTTTGTGAGGAAGCTAGATGGATCAAAGGATTGAGCCTGAGCCTAGAGTCAGAAAGACCTGAGTTCAATTCTGGTCTCAGACTGTGTGACTCTGGACTTAAGCTTTGCCTGCCTCAATTCCCTCAACTATTAAAATAGGGACGATAATAGCACCTATGCCCCAGGATCATCACGAGGTTTAAATGAGATAATATTTGTAAAGTACTTAGCACAATGCCTAGAAAGTAATAGGTACTTAATAAATGCTTATTTCCTTTCTTCCTTTTTTCTTTCCCTCCTCCCTCCACAATTCCTTCCTTGCTTCTCTCTCTCCTTCCTTCCCTTCTTTCCTTGCCTCCTTTCTTTGCTTCCTTTCCTCCCTCCCTTCCCTCATTTCTTCCTTGCCTCCTTTCCTCCCTTCCTTGCCTCCTTCCCTTTATTGCTTGGCCACCATGAGCAGGGTCTCCCTTCTTCTCTCCCTTGCTTCCTTTCCATTCTTCCTTTCTTGCCTCCCTCTTTTCCTTCCTCCCTCCTTTGCCTCTCTCCCTTTCTTCTTTCCTTTTTCTCCTCCCTTCCTTTCTTTCCCTCACTTCTTCTCTCCCCCCCCCCCACTTTCCTTCTTCACTCCCTCCTTCCTTCCTTTGGGAGCTGTTCTCTGATGATCTTACATGTTGTCTTCTGGTTCTATACCCACTTCTGACTCCTGCCAGGCATTACTGCATTAAATTTCTCTTTACTCCCAGATTCTGGCTTTAGTTGGAGTCTTTACTTGATATGATTGCAACTTTTTCTCACAGGAGGACTGGACTCCACCACTGCTCTTTTAGTGGAAAGCCTTGAGGTTTTTCTCCTACAGCTCTTTTAGATAAATAAGATCTATCACGCCCAGCCATCAATGGTTTTTCTTCCATAGGAGACTTGTTCATTCTCTGAACCAGGACTAGTATGCCTACTTATTCTCCAGGAGGAGATTCTGCATCCCAGGCACTAAGTTCTTGAGACCACAGGGACAGGGTAGCTATAGTTAACCAGTGCCTTTAAGGCTCATGTTTATTTATTTATTTATTTATTCATTTATTTATCTATTTAGTAATTAATTAATTTAATTATTTGTTTGTTTGTTTGTTTTTAGCTTTATTCCTTGGCCACCAAGAGTTGGGTCTCTGCCTAGAGTTTCAACCTGACTTGGGATCAGAAAAATAATTTAGGTCATTGCTTAACTTCTAGTTTATAAACTAATCTTTATCCATTTAAATGTTCATCTTCTAATAAACGGCTAAGGACTCTCTGGGATCGAGGCCTCCCAGCTTCTCAAACCAAAAACTCTTTGGCTGTCCCATGCAAATGAATGGTAAGGGCAATGGGTCAGGAGTAGTCAACCAAATCTGGGGAATTTGTCCCCTGTCTTCCTCCATGCATTCTTGGCCTTTTGTATGAATATGTGGTCAACAACTAACTTTTTTAAAAATTAAATTCTATCCCAAGTCTCTTCCCTTTACCCTAAAAAATCAAAAGGTACCCAAGAACTCCTTTGGCATGTAACTGGGCTATGTTGATGAATGTTTAACAAATGGCCCTGCAGGGAAAAAGTGTATACATTATACACTTAAAATTTTTTATTGTTGTCTTTTTTACATCATTATTATTTCCCCAATATCTCTCCCCTTCTGTCTTCCAGAGTCATTCTATTTACCAAGTAGAAATTTTTTAAAGATCAAAAAGAAAAAAAAAAGAAAAAATCAGCACAACCAATCAATACAATGAAAACGTCCAAAAATCTGTAAAATACACTTTTGAGGGGTTTTTTTTTGGTATGGGGTTGTTCATTTCACTTGCTTTGTTTTAATCTTTGTGTCTATTGTTTCCTTGGCACTGCTTGCTTCACTCTATCATGTAGATCTTTCCATACTTCTCTGTAATCATCACATTCATCATTTCTGACAACAGAGTCATGTTCCATTGCACTTGTGTACTGCAATTTGTTTAGCTATAACCCAAACAATGGGCATCTATTTTGTTTCTATTTCTTTGCTATCATAAAAAAAAGTTGCCATAAATATTTTAGCGTGGGTGGGGGACTTTATTTTTATCAACGGTTTCCTTGGGGTAGGAGCCCAGTAACAGAAGCGCTGGGTCAAAGGGTACAGACATTTTAGTCACTTTACATGCATAATTCCAAATTGCTTTCCCAAATGATTGTACCCATTCCCAGTTCCACCAACAATGCATCCGGGCATGTGTCTACCCTCCCATTACCCATCCAACATCGACTAATCCCATGTTTTGTCATCTTCCATATTTCATAGAAATATAATACATTTCTAAGTTGAAGCTGCAGTATAATTAACATTTTCTACATTGTTTTTGTAAGTCTAGACAATCTGCAAAACAATAAATCAAGCCCTAATTTTTTGTAGAAGCTGATTTCTGAAGTATAAATTTTCACACTGAATAAATTTAGCAATCAGCTGGCCCCACCTTAAGCTGGTTCCACCATTCTCTTACACTTATTATTCATATGACACTCATCACAGGATGCCTTATATTGCTATTTAACTATATGTGTGTGTTTCAACATGTAATGGTAATGTAATTTGACCCCTTTGTATTGGCAAGTAGCAGGGACTTAGCCTTAGTAATTGATCAAGCCTCTGTTGGGGAAACAGAAGGTATGAACTCCTGTCTCCTATTGCTGACATAACGGGAAGGGGTAGGCTGAAATAGGAAGCTAATGCTTTGTGTATATAAGAAAAGCCCCAGAAAGGATAGGTCAGCATTTTTTGGGACAAGAATCTGGAGGCAGAGCAGGTACAGAAGAAAAATGAGAATTGGAGAATTGAGTCAGAATTTCCTGAGAACTTGTGGTGGCAGAGCTTCTTCTGAAGTGAAGCCCAGGACGCTAAAGAGGAGCCTAGGAGGCCAGAAGCACAGGAACCCCACCCCCTCCAGCTGGATAAGGTATTCTGATTTTTTGAAGGGGCTACAGAAGACTGAGGAAGCATGAACAGGATGATGAGACTTTGTTTGTGGCTTGGTTGAGCCTTGAATTCCAGGGAACAGAAATTGTGAAGGATTTGAGATGGACTGGACCCTGTGGACTTCAGTGTGGAGCAGGACTTACTCGGAGAACTGGACAAGGACCTGGAAGCTGTCTACTTTTGAATCCAGGTGACTATTTGGTGGATTCAGGTAGGAGTTGCCTGCCTTGAGTCAAGATGAAAAGACCTCTCTCTGGGTACTGAGTAGTGATGAAATTGTAGTTTACTAGCGACCTAGGGGTAGAAGGTCTGTGTATTTTCTAATGATTATACTTAGTAACTGATTGCTGAATAAGTGACTGATTGAGCTAACTTAGTGTGCCCCATGAGTGAAAGACTTTATTGTACTTTGAGATGATTGTTCTTTGTTCAAAACTTTGTGGCCACTATGGTGGAAACTATGTGGCCATTTTAATGATAAGCTGTTGTGAAAACTATATTGTGATAAGCTGTAATATTGTGAATACTGTGCCTTGATTTTATGTGAATTCTTTGCTTTGCTTTGTTGTGGAATAGAGTGTTCACTATACCGTGTAATTAGAACCTTAAAAGATATCCACAGTAGCATTCTTCTGGAAAGCTGTTTGTGCATGGCATTACACCATATGAAATCATTAGCTTCTGGAGAGGCAGCTAGTGGTGAAGTGGGTAGAGCACTGGGCCTGGAGTCAGGCATTCTAAGTTCAAAAACAGCCTTAGACACTTATTACTGTATGATCCTGAGCAAGTCATTTCTGTCTACATCAGTTTCCTCAACTATAAAATGGGGATAATAGCACCTGCCTTACAGGGTTGTTGTAAGGATCAAATGAGATAATATATGTCAATAATTTAGCACAATATATAAATGCTAGCTTATTATTAATAATATATTAAATGCTAACTCTTATTGCTAACTGGGAATCAGGCATTGTATCTCATATTTTTTGCATATGTTTTATTGGGACTAGTACAAGTACAATCATATGGCATAAACCTAATGGTTGGTTGTTGTCCTTCATTCTCACAAAGGCTAAAATGGGGCAGTTGGGTGGCTCAGTGAATTGAGCACCAGGCATGGAGTCAGAAGCACCTGAATTCAAATCTGACCTCAAACACTTGACACACTTACTAACTGTGTGACCTTGGACAAACCATTTAATCCCAATTGCCCTGTCTCCCCACCTTCCAAAAAATAAAACACAAAAAACCCCAAAGGACCAAAATGACATCACTATTTTGGGGTCAAGCTACAGTGTATCCAACTGTGACTAATCAGGCCAATATGAGCTCAGAAGGCTCTACCACAGGTCTGGCACAAATAATCCATATGAATATTTGTGGTCAAAGTGTCTCTAAGTTTGCACATCTAATGTTTCTTTTGAGCTATTGCAATTCTGCTTTGTTTATAGAACACACCTTTTTTTGATGCAGGCATGCCCATGCTGGGTGGTCCTGTGTCAGTATCTATCATGTCTCGTAATTGATTCAAAAGTTCCTGCATAGGGTACATCAAAGTCAAAGGCATGAATTTTGAGAAATGAATTGTCAAATGCAAGGAACAGCCAAATGGTCAAACAATGTGGCTGCACTGGAGGCTTCATGCAGCTGAATAGGAGGTAAGAAAACTGGGAAGATAAGAAGGAGCCAGGTTCTGGAGAACTTTAAATGCCAAAGGACTTTATAGGCTAAGCAGCCCTTGTGCCCCTTAGCTGCTTGCGTCCTAAAATCCCAGGAGCAGATGCTCCTTCCACAGGGGCACTAGCTTACATTAGATTGAATTGTCAGTATCTCCTGTTAAAGTGACCTAACTTCTCAGACCCCAGGCCCATCAGACACTTCAAATGTGTCTGATAACAAGCAGACAATACTTCCGTTCAGAATGAAAAGCAGATGGGAGCAGACACTCTTTAATATGTTTCCAATTAAGCACAACTGTAGCTCTTGAGGTTAGCCAGAGGACTGATGCCTGTGAGGGCTTTATATTCCTTGCAGAGTAGATCATAAAATAAAATTAAGACCTGACCATTTTGATTTAAATTGCGAGTATGCCAGATGAGCACTCTATCTCCATGTTTGGCAAAACAGCTGGCTCATTGGTACAGTTCCAGAACAGTTTGCTTTTCCAAGGTCTGGATCAAGCTCAACACATCTAATGCTCGTACCCTTATGAGAGGATTGGACTCAAAGATCCCAAAGTTCTTTTAGTGTCTGTAAAGAAAGAACTCTCAAGTAATCAGTATTGCCCAACTATGGAAACTGTGTGCTTCATTCATATAGGGTGCAACCCACCACTTCATAATAATGTCATAATAAAACCAAATTAGGTACTTTTTTCGATGTTACAAAATTTTGAAAGTAACTCCAGTTATAGCCCCCACATCAAAAAATTATCTAAAAACTTAAGAATCATGCCAAGAAATGCGTGATGAATGTAAAACTAATTGAGGGTGTATTCAAAGAGAACAGCACCTCTGAATGCAACTGACAGAAAACATCACTGCCTTATCCCCAAGGATGCTAATCCACTTAGCAGAGCTCCCACCCTAGAGATGGGAGCTTTGACTGATGAAAGACTAAGCCCAGTCAGCTCACTATAGGTAACCAGGCCCAGACCTCAGACCGTATCATGAGACCATCTCTGCTTCATTTCCCCATCCTACTGTCTACTCTAGCCATCTTATCATCTAGCTTGCCATGTATGGGTACTACCTCTTCCTACCTCTTGATCTGGGCAAAGGAATCAGACTGGTACAGCTATCACTCCTAGGAATGATATGGCAGTTGGCCACTCTACACATCAAGTCATCACCTCTCTAAACCCCTAGATATTTTGTTTCCTGGACACCATCCCCATATATGCATTATCCGTCTTTATTAGAATGTAATGTCCTTGAAGGCAGGGACTATCCCATTTCACTTTTGTATTTACATTCAATTATGCTCAATACAGTGTCTGGCACATGGTATAAACTCAAGGATGCTTTTTCATTCTTCCATTTATTCAGTGAAAGCTGCATAGCCACCTGCTGGAGATGTCACAGCAGGGAATTCCTGCATGAACTGATTTTAGAGTCAGAGAATCTGAGTTCATTCCTGGCTTTGCCCCTTACTAACTGTGACTTGGACAAGTCACTTAATTTCTCTGCCTCAAGGCTATAGGGGTTAGGAATAGTGCCTGCCTCCCATTTCATTGTGACCCTATCCCAGGACTGTCTTCAGTACTGATCCTCTTTCCAGAGACAAGACCTTTTTCATTTTCTGACCTCCCCCCTCCACCAGGGCATTCTCCAAGGCAATTAAAGCACTCCTGGGGCCTCACAGGATATAATGTCACAATCTGCCATGAGGGTTGGCCTTAAGAAAGGACCTAGATGGAGTAACTATGTGGCACAGTGAATAGAGCACTCAAATTCAGCCTCAGAATCTTGATACTTACTAGCTGTGTGATCTTGGGCAAGTCACTTAACCCCAATTGCCTTGCCTTCCCCCCTTCAAAAAAAAAGAACCTAGAAGAGTTTAATCATGTGCTCAATGAACTTCTTTCCAACTACTGATACTTTTCAGGTATTGACTCTCCCTGAGCTAGTCATTCATTGATGCCTGCCTCTTAAGCATGTCCCATAGGCATCTCAAACTCAACATGCCCAGAGCAGAACTCCTTCCCAACCATTCCCTCCTCTAAAGTTCCCCATTAATTATCAAGGGCACCATCATCCTCCAGTCTCTCTGTGACTCCTCACAACCCTTGACACAGAGGATATACTTGTCATCCCAGACTCTTCATTCTCCTTAACCATATCTACCAAATCCTTTAGCAGAACTTACTGTTTATACCTTCACAACATCTCTCATACATGTGCCCTTTTCTCCCCTCATATAGCCATAATGTGGTTTCTTTCCTCATCACCCCTGGTCTGTACTATTGCAATAGTCTTTTACTTGGTCTCCCTGCCCCAAGTCTTTCACTCCTCTAATCTTCACTCAGCTGCCAAGGTGATTTTTCTTAAATCATAGCTCGCAACTCCTTCTCACCTGACTTCCAATGGCTCCCTATTACCTTTAGCATCAGATATAAACTCCTCAATTCTACATATGATACTTTTCATAACTGGCGTTCTTACACCTTTCCAGTCTTCAACCCTTCATGCCCCTTCAATAACTTTAGGATCCAGCTACACTGCTTATAGTTCCTTGCACATAATATTCCATCTCCCACCTCCTAATCTTAGTACTTGTGCTCCATGCCCAATGCTTAACATAGTGTCTGGCACATAACAGGTGCTTAATAAATATTTATTGATAAAGTTTATTGACTGGATGCTCTTCTACCACCTCCTCCTCTTAGTTTCCTCACTTCCTTTAAGACTCCTATCTTCTGCCGAAGAACTTTCCCAGTCCCTCTGTTGCTAGTGATTAATCATCTAAAATTATCTTCCATATTCATGTTATATTGTATTATATCATATTGTATATTATCTCATCTTATATTATATCATATTGTCCTATATTTATATATTCTCTCCCTCATTAGAAAGTAAGCTTCTGGGGCGGAGCCAAGATGGCGGAGTAGAAGCAGCTCGTCCAAGCCTCTCTGCCCCCAGATTCCCCACAAACTATGTAAAAAAGGACTGTGAACAACTTTTGGAGCCCCAGAACCCACAGAACAACACAGAGAAGCTAACCTCCCGCTGAGGACAGCCCAGCAGCCCTGCAGGAAGGACCAACGCAGAGGTCTGGGACCTGGCAGCGCGCAGAGCGCAGAGCGCAGAGCGCAGGAGCCGAGCCGAGCCCAGGTCCGCGTGAGCTGAGGTTTTAGCCCCAGGGCGGCAGGGCCAGCAGCCAGCTGGAGGAACCCCAGAACACCAGGAGAATTATCAACATAGACATGCCTAGGACAAAGTAAGAGGTTAGTGTCCTATGGACTTTGGGACCTGTATTTGGGGAATGCGTCAGCTCCCTCCCCTGGGGGCTAGAAGCCCCTGAGGAGACACACCATTTTGTAGTTTTCAGAGGCAGCTCCGGCTCCCAGCCTACAAATTGTGGGGAGATCCAGCGATCAGTCTTGGGGGGTAATCGCTCTTGCTTTAACCTCCTGGATCTGGATTGTGATCTAGGGTGGAAGTTGTGGGTGGGTTTACAGCTTACCAGAAATGGAAGTTGCCCCCCACACGTTCGGGACAAAAATTCCTCTAGCTGGCCTTAAAGCCATAGTGTGGCAACAAGCCCAAAAGTCAAGCAATTAAGTGGCAACATGCCAAGGCAAAGGAAACAGAAAAATGCAACCCTAGACTCCTATTTTGGGGGCATAGAGCGGGAAAGGACTGTGAGGTCAGAAGTCCTGCTCCAAAAGCCCCAGGGGGAAAACATGAGCGGGTTGCAGGCCATAGAGGACCTTAAGAAGGACTTTAAAAATCAAGTAAGAGAAGTGGAGGAAAAATTGGAAAGAGAAATGAGGATGCAGGAAAAGTATGAAATGAGGGTCAACAGCCTGACTGAGGAAAACAACACCTTAAAAAATAGACTAACTCAAATGGCAAAGGAAGCCCAAAAGGGCAATGAGGAGAAGAATGCCTTAAAAAGTCGAATTTGCCAGATGGGAAAAAGAATCTCAAAAGTTCACTGAGGAGATTCATTCCTTCAGAGTTAGACTGGAGCAAATGGAAGCTAGTGACTTTATGAGAAATCAAGATGCTGTTAAGCAGATCCAAACAAACGAAAGGTTAGAAGGCAATGTGAAATATCTCATGGGAAAAACCACTGACCTGGAGAATAGATCCAGGAGAGACAATTTAAAAATTATTGGACTACCTGAAAGCCATGATCAAGGAAAGAACCTAGAAATCACCCTTCAAGAAATTCTCAAGGAAAACTGCCCTGATGTTTTAGATCCAGAGGGCAAAATAGAGGCTGAAAGAATCCACCGATCACCTCCTGAAAAAGATCCCAAAAAAGAAAACTCCCAGAAATATTATAGCCAGGTTCCAGAATCCCCAGATCAAGGAGAAAATACTACAAGCGGCCAGGAAGAAACAATTTCAATATTGTGGAAACACAATCAGAATAGCCCAGGACCTGGCAGCTTCTACATGGAAGGATTGAAGGGCATGGACTATGATATTCCAGAGGGCAAAAGAACTGGGAATGAACCCAAGGGTCACCTACCCAGCAAAACTGAGTATTTTGTTTCAGGGGAAAATATGGTCATTCAGTGGAATAGAGGACTTTCAAGCATTCTTGAGGAAAAAACCAGAGTTGAATAGAAAATTTGGCATCCAGACGCAAGAAGTAAGAGATGCCTGAGAAGGTAATCAGGAAAAAGAAATCAAAAGGAACTTATCAAAGTTGAACTATTTACATTCCTATATGGAAAAGCAATATTTGTGACTGATGATATCTTTCTCACTATGAAAATAATGGAAGAAGGGGTGTGGTCATATGAATACATATGTGAATGTTTGTGTATATGGTTACAGTTATATGGATAGAGGGCATAGGTTGAATTTGTTGGGAAGGGAGAATACTCAAGGGATGAAATTATGAGGTGAGAGAGGAAAAGTGGCAAGAGGAGATGGGGAGAGACAGGGTAGGGTAAACTATCTCAGGTAGAAGAAGCAAGGGGAAGTGGTTGCAAGGGAGGGGGAGAATAGGAAGGCAAAAAAAGCAAAACTACATTCCCATTGAATTTGGTTCAGGGAGAAAATGACATACATACTAAATGGGATATCTCAACCTGCAGCAGGATAGGGGAAGGGGGAGGAGAGGAGGGATGATGGATGGGAGGGCATCCTTGGGGTGAGGGGAGGTTGGAAGTACCCACTATAGAAGAGGGACAGGATCATGTAGGGAATGGACCAGGTGGGGGGTGGGATGAGTGGGAGAGAATTATAAGCAGCCTTGTACAATATATCTACCATGATAATGTTTTGCATAGCTAGACATGTACAACATATACTGAATTACTTATCTCCCAAGAAGGAATGGGTGACAAGGAAGGAAGGAAATGGATCTGAAATCCGAGGTCGTAACATTAAATGTTTCAAATATATATATAAATACTATTATTAATACTCTTTTGCCTATAATTGGGAGATAAGATGTGCAGGCATTGGGACACAAAGATTCATCTTCCTCTAATGGAAAAGTCGATGGGGGTATGGGAGAAGGTATGGAGAGAGCAGATTGGAGGAAGCGATATCTTGTGGGACTGCTATTCTGGGAGGTTGGGTAGGGGAATAATGGGGGGAAAATGATTGTAACTCAAAATCTGGTGGAAATGAATGATGTAAAACAGAAGTTAATAAAGCATTTGTTTAAAAAAAATTAAAAAAAGACTTAAAAAAAAGAAAGTAAGCTTCTTTATGAACAATTTTTTAAATTAAAAAATTAAAGCAACTCTGAGATTACATTTCACATTCATCAGATTGGCAAAGACTATAATAACTAATAATAGCTAGCATCTTTTATAGTACTTTAGCATTTGCAAAGTGTTTTACATATGTTATTTCATTTGACCCTCAATACAAGCCCGTGAAATACATGCAATGATTATCATTAACTTAACAGATGGGGAAACTGAGGATGAGAGAGGTAAAATGACTTACCCAGGGTCATACAGATAGAATATGTTTGAGGCAGGATTTAAACTTGGTTTTCTTGACTTCAAGGCCAGTACTCTATCCACTGCACCAACTGTTGCCCTTAACAACAACAACAAAAAGAAAATAATAAATGTTGGAGGGGGTTACCAGAATACTATCATGTTAATGTATTACTGGTGGAGATGTGAATTGGTCCAACCATTCTAGAAAGCAATTCACAACCATGGTCAAATATTTTAAACTGTGCACGTTCTTTGACCCAGAAATACCACACCCCCAAGGAGATCAAAGAAAGAGGAATGGGACCCATGTGAATAAAAATACTTACTGAAGCTCTTTTTGTAGATGTCAGAAACTAATGGAGTGTATATCATGCAGTTTGAGAAGATGTGAACTAGATGATAATAAAATTAGATGGATTCAGAGCTGGTTTGTTTGTTGGATTCAGTGCCAATGTGGAAAGAGTCCTCCAAGTGATAGTCCCTGTGATGGTAAATATTGTTTTTATTAATGACTTGGATTAAAGAATCAATGGCATCTTCATCATGTTTTCAAAAGATACAAAGCTTCAAGACCCATCTAACACTGGGTGACAGAATCAGGTTCCCACAAAAATCTAGACAGTCCAGAGGACTGGGCTAAATCTAATATGAAGAAATTCAATAGGGATAAACATAAAATCTTAAAGTTGAATTTTAAAAATCAACAAATACAAGATGGGGAAAACATGGTAGTATATGAAGGCTTGTCATGAAGAAGAGGAATTAGATGTGTTTAGTTTGGCCCCAGAATGTGGAATCAAAAGCAAAGGGTAGAAATTATGTAAGGGACCAATTTCAGCTTCATGTCGGTTAAAGCTTCCTACAAAATGAGAGCTGTCCAAAAGTGGAAGGTGTTGCCTTGAGAAGCAGCATGTTTCCCCTCCTTGGAAGTCTTCCAATGAAGACTGGATAACCATTTGTTGGGTATATAAGAATGGGGATTCCTTTCAAGTATGGATTGGATGAAATGGTCTCTGAGGTACCTTTGAATTAATAATATTCTAAATCTTAGTCTATGACCTGTTCTCCAATAGTTAATGAAGGATTATTGCTAACCTGCTGAGGTGAAAATGTAAGTACTTTGTAAAGCATTGAAAACAACAACTGGACACTCAACACTTATTGAGTAATCAACTCATTATATCTGTCAGTGACCCAAACCTTACTATTTAGGTCAGTTCTTCCAGTCCTTTTATATTGATTGCAAATCCCACTGTGCTGGTTAGAACATCTTGCTATGAATCCTCACCTAGTTACTCTTTTCTTGTTAATTCTAAGGGATCAGAATACAGATGTTCTCAGAAGACTCTTAAGATCTTTCCCAGAATTTTGAGAACTGGAAGGTAGATATCACATAGTTCAAACCCCTCACTTTACAGACGAGGAATCTTTAATTAAACAATTGCTTGTATTGAAATACAGCAAACTCCCAATTAATCAGAATGTTAATGCCTCTGTATGGCACTTTGCTTACCTAAATATTCTGGTGTTCTTAGAGTTACCAATATATAACTATTCATAGAAAATCAGTTTTTGAGGAATCATAATATTACCAAATATCTTTAATGAGAAAATTATACTAAATACAATTTGGTCTTTCTTTGATAATTCTGAATGTACTCCAGGTCATCATTTCTTACTCTATTTTTTCATCATACAAGATTGTGGGGCAAAATTCTGGTTATTTGATCTTTCTATTTGATTAGATCCCAGATAAATAAGAGTTTATTAATTTCTGTGTAGCAAAGTAAAACTCATTTTCTATTACCCTTCAGGTACATCCTTTAGCTCATTCATTACCCTTTACAAATTAGGTATGTCTTCCCTGTGACCTAGATATGGTTCTTCTAACTATGCACAATTAAGTTGTTTGTTCATTAAAGATAGTACCTTTACCTGGCAAAAGCATGCCCTTTCATGTAACAGAATGGTCTACAGAAGAGATTGGCGGCATTTTTAAACTTCTGAGCCAAGGCTCTATCACTCTTCTCTCTTAGGGTGCCCTGAGGTGAGGAGAAGGGTGATGACCCTCCCAAGTGGGAAAAAGAGTGCACGCCAACTAGTCCCTCATGGGCTCAACAGTGACTACCACAGGGAAAGAGAAGTAGAATGTAGCCCCTGGACCAATGAAAATCTGTGATGCATTCCAAAGGTTGTCAACTCCTGGTTAATATAGAATTCCATCCTTTGTTCAGACAAGAAGTGTGAACCTTTTGGTCATACTGGAAACCTTGCCTTCAAATGAAATTCCTGCCTGCCTGCAATCCCACACACTGACTTTCTTTATCTGAAAGAAAAAAGAGCAACTTAAAAGAAACAAGCACATAACTACACTGCTCATAGGGTTATGAATTGGTATAATCTCTTTGGAAACCAGCATAGGACTTTGACATAAGATCTAGCAACGTTTTCATGCCTTTGACCCAGGTATCCTCTATAACCTAAGGATTTTATTGAAAGGAAAACAAAGACACAAAGATTCATGATAACTTTATTTGTAACCATACAGCAAAAAAAAAAAAAGACACCCCCCCCGGGGGGGCGGGGCCAAAATGGCAGAGTAGAAACAGCACTTCCACTGCGCTCCAGCCCACACCACTTCAAAATCATGTAAAAGGTGAACTCTGAACTATCTCTGGAGCTCCAGCACCTAGAGAACGACACAGAGAAGCTAACTTCCTGCTGAGGACAGCCCGGCAGCCCAGCAGGGAGCAGCCAGTGCAGCATGCTGGGAGCTGAGCCCTGGACCACATGAGTTGAGGTTTTAGCCCCAGGGCGGCTGGACCAGCAGCCAGCTGGAGGCACCCCAGAACACCAGCAGCTGTGGCTTTTCCAGAATTTTCAACACAAAGTGAGAGGTTAGTGCCCTATGGACTTTGGGACCAGTATTTGGGAGCGTGTCGGCTTCTTCCCCTGGGGGCAAGAAGCCGGTGAGGAGACATGGCACAGACACCATTTTGCAGCTTCAGTTGCAGCTTCAGCTCCTGGCCTGCAAACTGTATGGGCATCCAGAGATCAATCTGGGGCGTAATCACTCTTGTTTAACCTCCCTGGATCTGGATTGTGGTCTCGGGTGGAGGTCTTGGGGTGTGTGTCCAGCTTGCCAGAGTGTGTGGGGACTTCAGGGAGGGGACCCAACTAATACCTCTGGCAGTTGAGAAGACCCCAACATTTGGGATGGAAGCTCCCCTGTCTGGTGGCAGAGTCCTACTGTGGCAACAAGCCCAAAAGTCAAGTAATTAAGTGGCAACATGCCAAGGCAAAGGAAACAAATTAAACAGAAAAATGCAACATTAGACTCCTATTTTGGGAGCAAAGAGGATCGAAGCATGGAACAGGAGGAAGACTGTGAGGTCAGAAATCCTGCACCAAAAGCCCCAAATGAAAATACGAGCTGGTTACAGGCCATAGAGGACCTTAAGAAGGATTTTAAAAACCAAATAAGAGAAGTGGAGGAAAAATTGGGAAGAGAAATGAGAAGGATGCAGGAAAAGTATGAAATGAGAGTCAACAGTCTGACTGAGGAAAATAACATCTTAAAAAATAGACTAAGTCAAGTGGCAAAAGAGGCTCAAAAAGGCAATGAGGAGAAGAATGCCTTAAAAAGCTGACTTTGCCAGATGGAAAAAGAATCTCAAAAGCTCACTGAGGAGATTCATTCCTTCAGAGTTAGACTGGAGCAGATGGAAGCTAGTGACTTTATGAAAAATCAAGATGCTGTTAAACAGATCCAAACAAATGAAAGAATAGAAGGCAATGTGAAATGTCTCATGGGAAAAACCACTGACCTGGAAAATAGATCCAGGAGAGATAATTTAAAAATTATTGGACTACCTGAAAGCCATGATCAAAGAAAGAACCTAGAAATCATCCTTCAAGAAATTCTCAAGGAAAATTGCCCTGAAGTTTTAGACCCAGAGGGCAAAATAGAGGACAAAAGAATCCAGAGATCACCTCCTGAAAAAGATACCAAAAAGAAAACTCCTAGGAATGTTATAGCCAGATTCCAGAATTCCCAGGTCAAGGAGAAAATACTACAAGCAGCCAGGAAGAAACAATTTCAATATTGTGGAAACACAATCAGGATAGCACAGGACCTGGCAGCTTCTACATTGAGGGATTGAAGGGCATGGAATATGATATTCTGGAGGGCAAAGGAGTTTGGATTAAAACCAAAAATCACCTACCCAGCAAAACTGAGTATTTTGTTTCAGGGGAAAATATGGTCATTCAGTGGAATAGAGGACTTTCAAGCATGCTTGAGGAAAAAAACCAGAGTTGAATAGAAAATTTGACATTTAAACACAAGAAGTAAGAGATACTTGAGAAGGTAAACAGGGAAAAGAAATCAAAAGGAACTTATCAAAGTTGAACTATTTACATTCCTACATGGCAAAACAATAACTATGACTGATGAAACCTTTCTCAGTATGAAAATAATTGAAGAAGGGTATATGGGCACATGAATACATATGTGAATGTGTGTATATGTTTACAGGTATACATGGATAAAGGGCACAGGTCGAATTTGGTGGGAAGGGATGATACTTAAGGGGTGAAGTTAAGAGGTGAGAGAGGAATGTGGTAAGAGGAGATGGGGAGAGACAGAATGGGGTAAACTCATAGAGAAGAGGCAAGGGGGAATGGTTACAAGGGAGGGGAAGAACAGGAAGGCAAAAAGGCAAAACCATATTCTCGTTGAATTTGGCTCAGGGAGAGAATGACATACATACTAAATGGGATATCTCACCCTGCAGAAGAGTAGGGGGGAGGGGGATGATAGGGGGGAGGATGGAGGGGCGGGCATGCTGGGGGGGGAGGTTGGAGGCACCCACTTTTGAAGAGGGACAGGATCAAAGTAGGCAATGGACCAGGTGGGAGGGTGGGATGGGTGGGAGGGAAATATAGTCAGTCTTTTACAATATATTTACTATGGTAATGTTTTGCATAGCTATACATGTACAATCTATACTGAATTTCTTATCTTCCCAGTGGGAGTGGGTGACAAGGGATGAAGGGAATGGATCTGGGATTCGAAGTTTTAAAATTAAATGTTTCAAATATATATATATACATATATATATAAATATTATTATTATTAATACTATTTTGCATGTAACTGGGAGATAAGATGTGCAGGCATCGGGGCACAGGGATTTATCTTGCCCTAATGGAAAAGTCAAAGGAGGTATGGGAGAAGACACGGGAGAGAGCAGATTAGATGAAGGGATATCTAGTGGGATTGCTATTCTGGGGTGGTGGGTAGGGGAAAAACGGGGAAAAAATGTAACTCAAAATCTGGTGGAAATGAATGACGGAAACCAAAAGTCAATAAAGCATTTGAAAAAAATTTTTAAATGTTAAAAAAAGACCACCCCCCCAACAAGCCATATATGCCTAATGACTAGGTATGACAGAACAAACTGGAGCATATGAATAGAAAGCAAGTCTTTTACTTTTGAGTATTTTTCGTACTTTTTTCCTCTCAACATTCTTACATTA
Organism: Gymnobelideus leadbeateri; assembly: GCA_011680675.1. NCBI lineage: Eukaryota > Metazoa > Chordata > Mammalia > Diprotodontia > Petauridae > Gymnobelideus > Gymnobelideus leadbeateri. Next base: position 303,449 of record WOXC01003712.1, read on the forward strand.
TATGGTTGCAGTTCAGTTGGTTTTCAGTTGTGTCTGATGCTTTATGACCCTATTTGGGATTTTCTTGGCAAAAAATACTGGAGTGACTTGTCATTTCCTTCTCCAGCTTATTTTACAGATGAGGAAACTGAGGCAGACAGGTTAAATGACTTGCCCAGAGTCACACAGCTAGTAAGTGTCTGAAGCTAGATTTGAACTCAGAAACATGAGTCATCCTGACTCCAAATTCAGCACTTTACCCACTGTGCCACCTTGCTTCCCCTGATACAGTTGCAGTTCTTCCAATTTGTCATTTCTCATGGTGCAATAATAGTTTGCATGTTATCTCCCCCATTAAACAATGAGTTTCATATGGGTGTCATTTTTTCAGTTATGCCTGACTCTTTATCGTCCTATTGGGATTTTCTTTGCAAAAGTACATGAGTGGTTTGTCATTTCCCTACTTTTACAGATGAGGAAACTGAAGCAAACAGGGTTAAGTGACTTGCCTAGTCACACAGCTACTAAGTGTTTGAGGCCAGATTTAAACTCAGGAAGGCAAGTCTTTCTGACTTTGAGCCTAGTGCTCTTTCCACCATGCCACCTAGCTGCCCAAGGTGTCCTTGAGGGCAGGGACTGTCATTTGCCTTTCTCTGCATTCTCAACATTTGGTGCCAGGTGCTTAATAAATGATCGTTAACTTAATTTGACTTTGTATTGTTTCATCTTTGTTTCTCTAAATTCTAGCACAATCTGTTGAATATGATAAGCAGTTAATAAATGATCGAGTAAGCTTAATGAATTAGAAGGGTCTATAACAACTCCAGTTTGTTATATACAGCTGAAACACTTACTGTCCAGGGAACTAAAATAGGACCAGAGCACAGGGGATTTAGGTAAGAGTTCTGTTATTGGACTTGACAAAGGCAGAGTAGAACCAGAAGCACATTTGACTTGACAAGGAACCACTGAACTAATGGCCCTTAAATTCTGTCTTCCAGGGGCTGGGCTTGGCCTCCAAGTCTGAGGCCTCAAACACAAACCACTTAAAAGGATTGCATGAAAACAGAGCCAGCAAGTATGTTGCACTCAAGAGCACCTTGAACAAAGTGTTGGGGTGTATTTGCAAGGACCCTCACTGTAATTTCTGGGAGTGGTGCCAGGCCAGGTGACACTGCTTATTTCCTTACCAGAGGCCCTTTTTGTTAACTTGGTTAGAGACACAATAAGGTTATAGCAGCAGCCATGGTGTTCTTTTCTCTGAAACATGGCAGTCTGCAGTCTCAAGTCTTACCAACATCCTCCTTTTTGGTTCAATTGGGCAGGAGACTGGGGACAGATGTCAGGCTTTAGGTAGACCTATGGATAAAATACAATCTTGTTAGTTTACTTCAAAACAGGAAAGGGGGGGAGTCAATTTGTAGAGCACTGGTTGCCTAGTTAAGAGTGAGTAGGACATTCCTAGGGTTCCTCTAGGGGAAGAATCAATCTATATATCCATATATATATTTACATATTTGCATGTTTATATGTATACACATATATACATGACATATTTGGATATTTTATATATAGTTACATAACATAAATATATTACATATAACATGAATAAATAATAAATATATACATGAATAAAATTTTGCTAAAACTTTGGGATATCTTACATACACACATATGTATGCATGTATTTTTATGCATATATGTATGTATATATGTGTATTCAGCAGGTTGCCTGATTATTCAGAAAGAAGCTACGCCAATGTAAGGTGGCTCAAAGCCTTCAAAGTTTGTTGCTGGCCATAATCACATTGGAAAGACAAAAATTTAAAACAAAGGGTTTGAGTCACAGAGCTCTGACCTTGCAGCACTCCTATCTACATTTTTTTTTTTGCTTTTTGGAGGGGGCAGGACAGGGCAATTGGGGTTAAGTGACTTGCCCAAGGTCATACAGCTAGCAAGTGTTAAGTGTCTGAGGCTGATTTGAACTTGGGTCCTCCTGACTCCAGGGCCAGTGCTCTATTCACTGAAACACCTTTTATCTACATTTTCATTCTTGCCTTTCCCTAATCTGTTCCTGTGTTTGGCAAGATTCACTGTAAGACTGAAGCAGGTCTCATAGGCTAGCTTCCACACAGCTCTCGTAAGAGTTTCTTTGAGAGAAGGTGGGCAATATGCATTTATGTGTGCCAGGTATTAGAAATATCTCATTTGACCTTACTGTTTCTTACTCTAATTCTATTTTCATTTATTTTGTGCAAAAGTTATTAAAATTTTCTGTCATCAAAATTATCTCTCTCTTTTTAAATGATCTCCTTAGTGACTTATTTGGTTAAGAATTCTCTCCCTAGCCATAGCTGGTGAAAAGCAACAGTTCTTGATCTCTTCTAAAAAAATTTTTTTTATACTGCAATGTTTTATATTCAGGCCTTGTATCTGTGTGGAGCTTTTTGTAGTATATTGAAAGATATTGGTCTAAATCTAATTTTAGGGCAGAGGGCAGAGGCAAGATGTCAAAGTAGAGGGAGCAGTGCAGCCAAGATCTCCGAACATTCCCTTCCAAATAACTTTGAAATAATGCCTCGGATCGAATTCTAGAGTGGCAGAGCCTACAAAAACTCAGCAGGAGACATTCTTCTAGTCCAAGACAACTTAGGAGGTAAAGTCTGTGACATGGTAGTAGAGGCAGCAGAGAGCTCATGTGGATGTAACACCAGGGACAGGACTTAGTGGTAACAGAAGCAGCAGTAGCAGCTTCAGGAGCTGGGGGATTGGGTAGTCAGAAAGAGATTATAGGGTTCCCACTGCTATCACCGGGTGCAGGACCAGACACTGTTTGGCAACTCCATTGCCTATACACACTTCCAGGTCACAGTTCAAGAGCAGAAAGGAGCATGAGGGAACAGGAGCTCTAAGCAGCAGTATCTTTTTCAGTCACAAGGGGTCTGGAAGCTTGAGGAACAGAACCACTTACAATATAAAGGGATAGATGCCCTGCAAAGCAGTATCACTTCTGGTACCAAGAAATCAGGGGCCCTTCCTGAGTAAGGACTTGGGACCACACCTCTCCCTAGGTCACACCACCTTGAAAGCATTAAAAACTTCCAAAGACCCAGAATTTGTTCTGAAAACAGCACTGCAAAACAAAACAAAACACACTCCTGGAGCTTGGGACAGTCCTCTCCCCTTGACACCAGGAACAGAGCCTAATTTTAACATGAAGTTCAAAATCAAGAAATAGACTGAGAAGATTATGATGAAAATGAAAACAAAAGAACTTGACAACAAAAAGTTACTATGGTGACAGGGAATAACAAGACACAAACTCAGAAGAAAATAATGATGTCAAAACAATTACAAGAAAACCTCAGGAAAAAAAAAATGTGAGTTTAATGCAAGCCCAATAAGAATTTCTGAAAATGCTAAAAAAAATTTATTTCCAAAATCAAATAAGACTCAACAAGAAAAATTGAGTAAAGTAATGAGAATAAGATATTATGAAGACAATTAACAGCGTGGTAAAAAGGGGACCAAAAATACTGAAGAAAATAACACTTCAAAAAATAGAATTGACCAAGTGATAAGAGATAAAAAAAATTTACTAATGAAAACAACTCCTCAAAAATCAGAATTGGCCAAATGAAAAAGAGGTACAAAAGCTTACTAAAGAAAATAAGTCCTTAAAAATTAAAATTGGGCAAGTGAAAGTTATTGAATCTGTGAGATATCAAAAAACAATAAAACAAAATCAAAAGAAACAAGAAATAGAAGAAAATGTGAAATATTTCATTGGAAAAACAACTAGCATGGAAAATAGCTCAAGGAGAAATCATTTAAGACTTATTGGAAAACCTGTAATTACCTTACATTATTACCTGAAAGCCACGATCAAAGAAAGAGTTCAGATATCATATTTCAAGAAATTTTCATAGAAAAATGCCCTGATAGCTTAAGCAAAAGATTAAATAGAAATGGAAAGAATCCACTAATTGTTACCTGAAAGACATCCCGAAATGAAAATGCCCAAGAGTATTATAGCCAGATTCCAGAGTTCCTGGGTCAACAGGAGAATACTTCAAACAACTACAAAGAAACCAAAAAAAAAAATCATGAATCCACAGTCAGAATCATAAAAGATTTAACAGCTATTGTGTTAAAGGAGTAGGGGACATAGAATATGATATTCTGGAAGGCAAAAGTGCTAGGATTACAGTCAAGAATAACCTACCCAGCAAAACTAAGTATAATCTTTCAAGGGAAAAATGGATATTTTGTAAAATAGAGGATTTTCAAGTATTCCTGATGAAAAGACCAGAGATGAATAGAAAAAAAAAGGCGGATGGGCAAGAAAGAGGGATACACTGAGAGAAGTGGCAAAGGAGAGAAAGAATAGGAAAATTATTTCACATAAAAGATGAGTACAAAGAGCTTTTTACACGGCGGGGGGGGGGCGGGTGGTTCTTGAAATCCATTCTCATCTAAATTGGTTCAACAAGGGGAAATACACACACACATCTATATATGTATAAAAATCAATTTTACCCAACAGAGAAGTAAGGAAGGAAATTAGAGTTTAGAGGAGTGACAGAATGAGGAGAGAAAGAGAGAGAGAGAGAGAGAGAGAGAGAGAGAGAGAGAGAGAGAGAGAGAGAGAGAGAGAAAGGATCAACAGAAGAAAATAGGATAAAGGGAAATACACAGTTAGTAGTCATAACTGTGAATGTGAATGAGATGAATTCACCCATAAAGTGAAAATGGATAGAAGAGTGGATTAGAAACTGAATCACAATAAGCTATTTACAAGAAACATACCTGAAACAAGGAGACACACACACACCAAGTTAAAATAAGGGGCTGGAACAGATTCTATTATGCTTCAAATGCTTGAAGTAAAAGGTGGGGTGGTGGGAAAGCAGGAGAAGAAAGCAAAAGCAAAAAAAAGACTCAATTACAAGATATATGCAGGGAAACATCTTGTTAAAAAGGTACCATAGACAATTAAGTAATATCAATACTAATATATGCACCAAATGGCATAGCATCCGAATTCTTTTTTTTGTCTTCCAGTATTTATTTATTTTTATTTTTTTAAACAAATGCTTTATTAACTTCTGTTTTACATCATTCATTTCCTCCAGATTTTGAGTTACAGTTTTTCCCCCGTTTTTCCCCTACCCACCCTCCCAGAATAGCAGTCCCACAAGATATTGCTTCCTCCAATCTGCCCTCTCCCATATCTTCTCCCATGCCCTCTTTGACTTTTCCGTTAGAGGAAGGTGAATCTCTGTGCCCCAATGCCTGCACATCTTATCTCCCCATTACAAGCAAAAGAGTATTAATAATAGTATTTATATATATATTTGAAACATTTAATTTTAAGACCTCGAATTTCAGATCCATTCCCTTCCTCCCTTGTCACCCATTCCCTCTGGGAAGATAAGTAATTCAGTATATGTTGTACATGTCTAGCTATGCTAAACTTTACCATAGTAGATATATTGCACAAGGCTGCCTATAATTCCCTCCCACCCATCCCACCCCCTACCTGGGCCATTCCCTACTTGATCCTGTCCCTCTTCTATAGTGGGTACTTCCAACCTCCCCTCCCACCAAGAGTGCCCTCCCATCCATCATCTCCCCTCTCATCTCCCTTACCCCTATTCTGCTGTAGGTTGAGATATGCCATTTAGTATGTATGTCATTCTCTCCAAGGACCAAGTTCAATGAGAATGTGGTTTTGCCTTTTTGTCTTCCTATTCTTCCCCTCCCATGCAGCCACTTCCCCTGGCTTCTTCTACATGAGATAGTTTACCCTACCCTGTCTCTCCCCATCTCCTCTTGCCACTTCCCTCTCTCATCTCATAATTTCACCCCTTGAGTATCCTCCCTTCCCAACAAATTCAACCTATGCCCTCTATCCATATATAACTGTAAACATAGGTACACACATTAACATATGTATTCATATGGCCATACACCCTTCTTCCATTATTTTCATACTGAGAAAGGTTTCATCAGTCACTGTTATTGTTTTTCCATATAGGAATGTAAATAGTTCAACTTTGATAAGATCCTTTTGATTTCTTTTCCCTGATTACCTTCTCAGGCATCTCTTGCTTCTTGTGTCTGGATGTCAAATTTTCTATTCAATTCTGGTTTTTCCCTCAAGAGTGCTTGAAAGTCCTCTATTCCACTGAATGACCATATTTTCCCCTGAAACAAAATACTCACTTTTGCTGAGTAGGTGATTCTTGGTTTTAATCCCAACTCCTTTGCCCTCCAGAATATCATATTCCATGTCCTTCAGTCCTTCAATGTAGAAGCTGCCAGGTCCTGTGCTATCCTGATTGTGTTTCCACAATATTGAAATTGTTTCTTCCTGGCTGCTTATAGTATTTTCTCCTTGACCTGGGGATTCTGGAACCTGGCTATAATATTCCTGGGAGTTTTCTTTTTGGGATCTTTTTCAGGAGGTGATCGGTGGATTCTTTCAACCTCTATTTTGCCCTCTGGATCTAAAACATCAGGGCAGTTTTCCTTGAGAATTTCTTGAAGGGTGATTTCTAGGTTCTTTCTTTGATCATGGCTTTCAGGTAGTCCAATAATTTTTAAATTGTCTCTCCTGGATCTATTTTCCAGGTCAGTGGTTTTTCCCATGAGATATTTCACATTGCCTTCTAATCTTTCATTTGTTTGGATCTGCTTAACAGCATCTTGATTTCTCATAAAGTCATTAGCTTCCATTTGCTCCAGTCTAACTCTGAAGGAATGAATCTCCTCAGTGAACTTTTGAGATTCTTTTTCCATCTGGCAAAGTCAGCTTTTTAAGGCATTCTTCTCCTCATTGCCCTTTTGGGCCTCCTTTGCCATTTGAGTTAGTCTATTTTGTAAGGTGTTGTTTTCCTCAGTCAGACTGTTGACCCTCATTTCGTACTTTTCCTGCATCCTTCTCATTTCTCTTCCCAATTTTTCCTCCACTTCTCTTATTTGATTTTTAAAATCCTTCTTAAGGTCCTCTATGGCCTGTAACCCGCTCATATTTTCCTTTGGGGCTTTTGGAGCAGGATTTCTGACCTCACAGTCCTCTCCCTGTTCTATGCTTTGATCCTCTTTGCCTCCAAAATAGGAGTCTAAGGTTGCATTTTTATGTTTAATTTGTTTCCTTTGCCTTGGTATGTTGCCACTTAATTACTTGACTTTTGGGCTTGTTGCCACAGTATGGCTGGGCTGCCAGACAAGCGAACTTTTGTCCCAAATGTGTGGGGGGACAACTTCCGTTTCTGGCAAGCTGGAAACCCATTCACAACCTCCACCCCAGATCATAATCCAGATCCAGGGAGGTTAAAGCAAGAGTGATTAGCCCCCAAGACTGATTGCTGGATCTCCCTACAGTTCACAGGCCAGGAGCTAGAGCTGCCTCTGAAAACTACAAAATGGCGTGTCTCCTCAGAGGCTTCTAACCCCCAGGGGAGGAAGCCGAAGCGTTCCCCAAATACTGGTCCCAAAGTCCATAGGGCACTAACCTCTCACTTTGTCCTAAACATGTCTATGTTGATAATTCTGGAATCAACACAGCTGCTGGTGTTCTGGGGTCCCTCCAGCCAGCTTCTGGCCCAGCTGCCCTGGGGCTAAAACCGCGACTTAGGCGGACCTGTGCTCAGCCCCCTGTGCACTGCCTGCTGTGCGCTGCCAGCTCCCAGAGCACTGCGCTGGTCCTTCCTGCAGGGCTGGTGGGCTGTCCTCAGTGGGAGGTTAGCTCCTCTGTGTTGTTCTGTGGGTGCTGGGGCTCCAGAAGTTGTTCAGAGTCCCCTTTTACATAGTTTGGAGGTAATCTGGGGGAAGAGTGCCTTGGACACACTGTTTCTACTCCGCCATCTTGGCTCCACCCCAGCGTCCAAATTCTTAAAGGAAAAGTTAAATGAATGACAGGAGTAAATAGACAGTAAAACTTTACTGGAGGGGGAGGACTCAATTTTCCCTTTTCAGTACTAGATAAATCTAACCTTAAAAAGGAAGTTAAAGAGACAAATAAAATTTTAGAAAACTTAGATATGATAGTTCTCTGGAGAAAATTGAATCAGAGGAGGAAGGAATATGTCTCTTTTTTCAGTTATACTTGATACTTTCACAAAAAATTGACCATGTACTAGAGAATTAAACCACACAAACAAATTCAGAAGAGGAGAAATATTAAATACAACCTTTTCAGATCATAATGCAATAATGAAGGGCCATGGAAACAGATTAAAAATTAATTGGAAAATAAATAATCAAATCCTAAAACATGAATCAGTCAAAGAACAAATCATAGAAACAATTGACAATCACTAATTTAATTAAAGAAAACGACAACAATGAGGCAATGTACCAAAATCTGTGTGATGTACTCAAAGCAGTACTTAGGGGAAAATTTATGTCTCTAAACACACATATCAATAAAAGAGAGAAAGACAAAAAAAAAAAAAAGGCGGGGGTGGGGGTGCGGCTAGGTGGTGCAGTGAGTAGACCATAGGCCCTGGAGTGAGAAGGGCCTGTGTTTGGATCCAGCCTCAGACACTTAACGCACACACAAATAAAAACCTAGCTGTGTGGCCTTGGGCAAGTTACTTAACCCCAATTGCCCTCCAAAAACCAAAAAAAAAAAAAAAAGAGAGAGAGAGAGAGAGGGTAGATTGATGAATAGGTCATGTAAATTTAAAAAAAAAAAAACAAACCTAGGAAAACAAATTTTAAATCCCCAATTAAACACCAAAATGTAAATCTTGAAAATCAAAGGGGAGATTAACAAAATTGAAAGGAAGAACTAGCACTATCAAACTAATAAATAAATCTAGGATCTAGTTTTATGGGAAAAAATAAAATAGATAAAATATTGATTAGTTTAATTAAAAAAGAAAGAAACTAAATTAGCAGTATCACAAATGAAAAGTGATGGTGAAATTAAAGCAATTATCAATAACTTTTTTGCCCAATATGGCAATAAAACTGATAATCTAAGTGAAATGGATGAATATTTACAAAAATATAAATTGCCCACATTACCAGAAAAAGAAATTGAATATTTAAAATTATCTTAGGAAAAAAAAATTTGAACGAAGCATAAAAGAGCTCCCTAAGAAAAAAAATCCCTAGGACTACATAAACTTGCAAGTGAGTTCTACCAAAAATTTAAGGAAAAACTAACCCCAATTCTAAATAAACTATTTGAAAAAATAGGCAAAAAGTCTTATGAAATTCCTTTTTAGACACTAATATGATTTTGATACTCAAACCAGGAAGAAATAAAACAGAAAGAAAACTATAGACCAATTTCCCTAACAAATATTGGTGCAAAAAATTAAATAAAGTACTGGCAAAGAGATTATATCAATAAATCATAGAGATCATACATTATATCCAGGTAGGATTTACAACAAGAATACAAGATAGGTTTGATATTAAGAAAACTATTAGGATAATTGACTGTATAAATAAAAATAGCAACAAAAATCATACAATTATTTCAACAAATGCAAAAAAAAAAGCTTTTAACAAAATACAAAACCCATTCCAATTTAAAAAATGCTAGAAAGAATAGGAAAAAATGGAGCCTTCCTTAAAGTGACAAGTTTTTGTTGTTTAGTCATGTCCAACTTTTTGTGACCCCATTTGGGGTTTTCTTGACAAAGATAGTGGAGTGATTGACTATTTCCTTCTCCAATTCATTTTACAGATGAGGGAATTGAGGCAAAGAGGGTTAAATGACATCTTCAGGATCATACAACTACTAAGGTAGTAAGAACCAATACAATCAAAATTAAAATTCTACCTGTTTATTTATTCAGTGCCAGATTTAAACTCAGAAAGATGAGTCTTCCTGATTTCAGGCCTAGCACTCTATCTACTGAGCCACCTAGCTTCCCTAAAAATGATAGGTACTATCTATCTAATACCAAAAATGAACATTATGGATAGCGGGGATGAACTAGAAGTCTTGCCAATAAGATCAGGAATGAAGCAAAATGTACTTTATCACTACTATTATTCAATGTGTATTAGAAATGCTACCCCAAGACAAGAAAAAGAAAGTGAAATTCCATTTAAAATAGTTGCAGACAGTATAAAATACACTGTAGTCTATCTGCCAAGACAAGCCTAGTTATTATATGAACAAATTACAAAACACTTTTCACACAAATAAAGACCAGTCTGAATAATTAGAGAAATATTAATTGCTCATGTGTAGGCTGAGCCAATACTATAAAAATGAAAATCCTATATAAGTTTATTTATTCAGTGTTATATCAATCAAACTACCAAAGAATTACTATATAGAGGTAGAAAAAAACATAATGAAATTCACTTTGAACAGCAAAAGGTAAAAAATATCAAAGGAATCACTAAAAAAATGTGAAGGAAGGTGGGGGGGAATTTTTTCAGCAAATTTCTCTGATAAAGGCCTCATTTCTCAAGTATATGGGGAACTGAGCTGAATTTATAAAAATAAGACCCATTCTTCAGTTAATAAACTATCAAAGGATATGAATAGGCAGTTTTCAGAAGAAGAAATCAAAGCTATCAATAGTTACATTAAAAAACAGTAACATTAAATCACTACTGTGGACTTAGTAACTTACTAGCTTTGTGACCCTGGGCAAGTCCCTTAACCTCTCTCATTTTCCTCATTTGTAAAATAGGGATAACAACAGTGTCTCCCTCCCAGGGTAATTGTGAGGATAAAATAAGATATTTGTAAAGTGCTTTGCAAACCTTAGAATGATATATAAATGCTATCTATTATTATCATCCTAAAATATATAACCACCAAACCAAGCACAACTTCAGATATGATCTGATTAGGGTAGAGAACAGAAAGGCTACCCCTGCCCTAGTCCTGGACTCTATTTGTTTCTTAAAGAAACCTAAGATGGATTAAGCTTTGCAGACTGACATCACACTCAGTACATTTTGAACTTGGAATGCACCAAAACCCCAAAATATTCTTAAGAAAAATTATAGTCTAGCCATGCTTCCCCAAACTTTCAATTTGCATTGAATTCTCAGATCTAAATTCTATTCTCAGCCTTCATCTTTCTTGACCTCTCTGTAGTATGACATACTTTTAACTACCCCTTCCTGCTAGATTTTCTCTCTTTCCTGGTTTTTTATGATATTCCTCTCTGCTGGCTCTCCTCCTTACTGCTTTTCCTCAGTTTCCTTTACTGGATCATCATCCATGTTCCTTCCATCCCTTCTGTAGGTGAGTCCTTCAGCTCTGATGAGCCCCTTTTTTTATCTCCATGCCCTTCTTGGTGATCTCATCAGTTCACATAGGTGCCAATATCATCTCCATGCAGATGACTACCACATCTACATATTCAACCTTTTCCCTTCTGAGCTCCAGTCTAACGTTGTCAGCTGACTGGTAGATATCTATACCTAGATATCCCATAGGCACCTACAATTCAGAGTGTTTATAACAAAAATCTTTATCTTTTCCTTCAAACCTACACATCTTAAGTTACCAATGACTGTTGAAGTTGCTATGATGCATTGGGGCACCCAGTCACAGCCTCTGCATTCTCCTCAAATCTCCCCCCTCCCTTGTGCCACATGTCCAACTAATTGCCAAGTTTCCTTGATTCTGCCTTGACCTCTCATGCTTCCACACACTTCTCCCCACTTCTACAGCCACCACACTAACTTAGTTCCTCATCACTTCTCAACTGGTCTTTTGCAGTAGCTTCCTGATTGATCTGACTGCCTCCAGGCTCTCCCTTCTGAAATCCATCCTCCACAAAGCTGTCAAATTCATATTGCTAAAGTACAAGAAAAATAACATACTCCTTTCCCTGGAGTTATTAAAAAATCACTTACAGGAGGCTAGCGATCATCTTTGTCAATTCTTTTGGAATCCTATGATGTAGTTTATACGAGACAGGGGACTTAAATTCAGTAAGGACAGCAAGGTACTCTCTTAGCCTCTCCATATTTGGGTTTCAACTCCCTATTAGCTATTTTTGCTCTGTTCCTTTTAGCTTGGCATAGTGAATAGAGAGCATGGAAAACCTAGAGTCAAGTCTGTCCATGGGACTCTAGGCAAGTCACTTAACTCTCAGTACTCTAGGCATCATCTCCAAGGCTATAAATTGCAGAGAAGATACTGCTTTGCATTGGTGAAGGGTGTTTTCTCATCTGACAAGTCTCTGTACCCATGAAATCAGAGGTTTGGCCCCTATCTCTATCCCTTTCTAGTACAAAATATATTCTCCTTGACAAAGAAAAGAGAAACAAAGAGTTGAGTTTTATTGTCTCTTCTCTTCTATTATTCCATCTACCCCTAAGCAGTGGTCCTTTTCTTCTTTGATCTCCATCCTTGTCCCAATACAGCTTAAATAGCCCTTTGGAATGTCACTTACTTTCTTTGCCTTTGTAGTTTTAGCACTAAATGATACTACTCTTATGGAACCATATTATTTTCCTCATGTTGTTGTTGGGTTATTTCAGGTTTGTCCAACTCTTCATGATCCCATTTCAGGTTTTCTTGGCAAAGGTTCTTAAGTAATTTGCCATTTCCTTTTCCAACTCATTTTACAGATGAGGAACTGAGGCAAATAGGGTTAAGTGACTTGCCCAGGGTCACACAGCTTGTAAGTGTCTGAGATCAAATTTGAACTCTGGAAGATAAGTTTCCTGACTCCAGGGTTGGTTTTCTATCCTCTGTACCACCTAGCTGCTTTCCCTTTAAATCCTAAGTTGTTTAATGAATTTCCTGTGCATCCTCATCAGTTTATGTAAACAAAAAGTAAGGCTTGACTCACCAAATGACAGCTTCATAAAACTAACTGCAAAGAACTCTCAGGGCAGTTAGTAAGGAAAGGAAACCTTGTTTGTTAAGAAGAGTACCACCCCGATATTAAATGACAGAACCTGATAGATTTTAACAAATAGTGCTTCCCAGATGTGAAATGTTAGTGCCTCCCAGGTGTTAAAGAATTCTCTGTACCCATGATTTTGTACCTCCTAGATTTTGGCACAAACACACAAAATAGCAAAACCAACACCAAAAACCAAACAAACAAGCAAAAAACATAAGGAAACCTGTTATCAAATTACATGAATTTCTTATATAAACCTATGATATCTGATACGTGAAATGATTTGTTCTCAGCATCAACATCATAAATGTTTTTCATAAAATAAATGCCCCACATCCCTTGACATAATTATTAGGGTGTGGATATGACAATTAGCTCTTGGGTTAATGCTCTCACCCTTTCATCTCACCAGGCACAATTCAATAATAGAATAGCACTAAATTCTGGCTTCACCCCTAAGGCTTTTCATTAAGACTACCCTGTGTAAGTAACCTTACACAGTCCAAAGGCTATGTCTTCATGTTCCCATCTGACCATAATATTCAGAAGTTTCTCCCATGCTACATTACAATGTGTCTTGACCATTCATCCAATAAATGGGGTTAAGCAAATGGAAATAGAGGGCAAAATATGAATCCTCCAAAGCCAGAAAGTTCAGATTCTGAATTAGAGACTCCAAATGACAGGGATCTGCTTTATTCCCTAGGGTATGTCAAATATTTCCATTTTTATCTTTACTTTCATGATAACAACATCACTCATTCATGTGACTTTCAAATACTTGCAGACGGCTACAATATGCTTCCTCTTTCCCCAAAAGGCTCCTCTTCTCCAGGATAAGCAATACCAGTTCCTTCAGTTGATTCTTAACTGGAATGAGCACAAGTCTCAACCTCTGTGGTAAAGACCAATTTATTTATTTATTTATTTTGCTTTTTGGAGGAGGGAGGCAGGACAATTGGGGTTAAGTGACTTGATCAAAGTCACACAGCTATAAAGTGTTAAGTGTCTGAGGCCAGATTTGAACTCAGGTTCTCCTGACTCCAGGGCTGGTGCTCTATTCACTGTGCCACCTAGCTGCCCCCAAGACCAAGTTATTTCAACTAGGTCCCTTCCTACTTCATTATTTCTCTATATGGTTTTTTAGTTACCTTAAATCCAGAATCCTTTCCTTGTGTTTTCCATTGCTCATTTTCTTCACACTTCAGAAAACATAAGAGGATGGTTTTAAACATGTCTCAAAATCAATTTCTTCAAAGGAGCATGATTTACCAGATGAACTGGCATAGTAGAGTGAGTGTGAGACTTGGAGTCAGCAAAGACCTGGGTATGAATCCTCCCTCTGACATTTACTGTTTATGTGACTCTAGGCAAGTCACTTAACCTCTCTGAGCTTCAGCTTCCTTGTCTGTAAAACAGGGACAGTAATAGTGATAGAACTGATCTCATATGTGCTTGTGATAAGCCTTCTCATTAAAGAACATCAAGAAGATAATTTCAGTTAATGAACCAACATCTGTTACAGAGAAAAAAGGGAGATAGAGAAATTCTATAAAGTGAATCAGAACCTCTAAATTAAATCAATATCTAATTTTAATACTTGGGACTTTAAAGGTGGGTATATGAAAGAGTGCCCAAAATGTATGTTGGACAACATGGTTCAGGGATAAGAAATGAGAGAGGTAATAGAGAGGCACCTGGCATGAGTAGGATTAAATGCTTCACAAATGAAGAACTTTCCAGGAGAAGAATTGTAAAGGACTATCATCAGAGAAATGTACAGAAGCAGGGGAAAAGGATGGGTTTATCACATGGCAAAGCTAAGAAATAACCAGGGGTGTGCTGAAGTCAACATGAACAAGCTCAAGAAAGTCAATGTTAAATTTTCAATGTGAGAATTTATGCCTCAGGAACCAGCAGACACTACAAGTCAGGACTTTATTGTTTGTTAATTGTCTAAACTTAAAGAAGTGGTGGAGACAATGTTAATATGGCAGAATAAACTTCAAAGTTTGCCATACGTATTTTTCCCCCCAGATGTACTTCTTTTTTTCAGAGAATTATTTTTCAACATTTGCCAGCACTCCACTGGGGATCACTGAAATAAATGCTTATTGACCGACTGACAGAGTGACTGACTGACTGGAGAGCCACCATGTACCATTTTTATCCATACAATGTCAAGAGATCTGTAAGAAACCCTACAGAACATTAAGTCTTGTAACAATTTTATAGAACGACATGAACAAGAGTTGCACAGGACACACAATGGATAGGTAGGTTGCAATTTACATGGTTAAAGAAAGTATCCCTCAGCAATGGATCACAGTTCCATCAAAGCATATAAGTACTGAAGTTGTTCAGTGCTTAATATAGTACATAGTAGGTGCTCAATATATGATTGTTAAGTTGATTCTCTGAGTTTCATTATAAAACAATATTAATTCACTTTCTCAAACTCTCAGGAGCAATCAAAATCAAAACTAAAACTTCCAATCAATAAAATATATCAAACTTAAAAATAAGATCAACTAAACATAAAACCTCAAAATAATTTTGGACTGGAGGGAAGGAAGGGAGGCAGGGGTGGTGCAATGGATAGAATATTGGCCTCACAGCCAGAAAGATCTGAGTTTGAAACTTGTCTCAGACACTTATTAGCTGTTTGATCCTGAGTAAGTAATTTAACATTTTTTCAGCCTCATTTTCCTCATTTGTAAAATGAGGGACTTGAACTAGTTGGCCTCTAAGTCCCATAAAGCTCTAAATCTATGATTACGTGAAAGGAATGAGTGAAACACCCACTTGACTCTTTAATGCTATCCAAGGATTTGGATAGGGCTAGATGAGCTAGTGGGCCAAGCAAAACCACCAGGCTGACAAGTTCTTTCACATTTTTAATTACCCAGGTAATGCAACAAACTCTTGGCCCACTTTCTAAATTTTACAGACAGAATGGGAATAGTAAAGACCTAGAATAATTTTAGGACAGCTTATAACCATGTATCCTATTCTTAGTATATCTACTTTCTCTTGGGTTAGCATAAATCAGGTCCTAGAATCAATATCATATAAAGCTTCCAATTCCAAATATTATTCCCTTATGCCATTCCTATTTCAACCCTTTGGACATATAAGCTCAGCTGGTTCCAAGACAGCTTAGCAGATGCCCATTGTTTTCTCTCAGCTGTTCACTCTAGGGAATTATCCATCCAATCTTTCCTTAGGCTCAATTTTCTTTCTTTTTTTTTTCATTTTGAAGGGGGAGGGCAGGGCAATTGGGGTTAAGTGACTTGCCCAAGATTACACAGCTAGTGTTATGTGTCTGAGGCTGGATTTGAACTCAGGTCCTCCTGACTACAGGGTCAGTGCTCTATTCATTGTGCCACTTAGCCACCCCTAGTCTCACTTTTCTTTACTGTCAATGATAATTCTTGGAAACCATCCTTCTATCTCTAAAGGTTTATTGTTATAGTCCAAGCTATACATTACAAACCATCTTTTGGCAAAAGTTTTGAGTAGGAAGCTTTGGAATCTCTACTTATATCAAAGGGAGAGAATGTATGAAGGTCTCAAAATAAAATTCAATTGAATTCATTTTCATTTTTAAGGGGGAAATATGATACCACATAGCACCTTAAGGAGAGATAGAAGAGTGTAGATAGATATTGAAAAAATATTTTTAAAGACAAGATGACTGAGGGCTGAATGCAGGAAGATTGTGCCAAAGGGGCCCTACCAACAGTTATCATGAATGTACTGAACACAATGTGTTACATAAAGCAGAAACTTAATAAATGTTGAATGCTAAACAAATATATTTGGGGCAGACAGTAGGATAAAACCACATTCTGCCTTTGTTCTGACTTTCTACATAAGGGAAGGGATGATGATTCTGTAGCCTGAAGCTATAAAAATTGATTTGTAATCTTAACCTCTAGCTTACATTTGCAGTTAATTTTTTTTTAAATCTGACTCCCAAAGATTTCTGTCCATGTCCATCAATAGATGTGCAGTATGACAAAACCGCTGAGTTGGCTGATGGCTTGAAGGCAAACTAGATTTAAAATGAATAATGTATTCCATAATCCAAAAAATGACCTTATGGTCCATAGTGCCTTGGGGGATTTTGTGAGTAGATGTTACTTAATGTTCTCCCAAGTATTTCTCATTAACTTACAGGATGATTGTATATATGTTACAAGTGTTCAGAAAGGAAATAGAGAGGATATTCTTGGCCACATACAAACTCTTTCATGGTAGAGAGCCCATTCATACTTGATTAAATATTGTAATTTTATTTTCTGAGATAAAGGAAGAAGAGGAGGAAAGGTTCATAAATTTTTATGTGATTTTCATAAATTTGAATTATTTAGAGAGGATGGATGCTACTCTGGTTGGCATCAACCTTTTGGCTTAAAGATAAGAATCTCAAGAATGAGGGAATGGAAAGATTTTTCTTCTTAATTCATGACCAGTGGCATTTAAGTGTTGGGGGCGGGGGAGGAGGAATCCAGAACTATGGGTCTCTCCCTAGTACCAATGCTGCTTCTTTCCTAGTCCTAGATTTGGTTCAGTTCAATTAAGTTAATATTTATTATGTGCATACTATGCATAAGATTCTCTGTCAGGTACTGTCAATACAAGGACAAAAACAAAATAGCCTTTGTCCTAAAGACACTTACATTTTGCTGGTTGGATGGAGTGTGTGGTGGGGAGGAAGGGAATAATAATTTATTAAGTGCCTAATGTATGCCAGGCTCTGCACTAAATGTTTTACAAATATTATCTCATTGTCTCACAGATAAGCAATCAATGAAAGAAATCAGGAAAGACCTTGTGTAGATGGGCCCCTTGTGTAGATGGGGAACTTTATCAGGTAGAAATAGTGGGGACTGCATCCTAGACATTGGGAACCACAGAGCCAGGAGATGAAATGTTGTGTATAGGAAACAACCAGAGAGTGTGGTTATAGGAGTGATAAGAAATGACTAGGGACATAACCATATTGTGTAAGACATTACTTTCCAGTCTGAGGACTTTGCATTTGATTCTAAAGGCAATAGAAGAAAACCACAGAAGAGTTTTGTGGGTGTGGGGATCTAGGGGCGAGACACTACTAGCTCCATATTTTAGCATTTTTGATTTGGCAGTTGTATGGATAGGCTATAGAAAAGTGAGACTAGAGATGGGAAGTACAATTAGGAGGCTATTAGAATAGTTCAGAAAGGAAGTGATGAAACCCTAAACTAATAATAACAATTGTTGACAGCCTTTTAAAGTTTGTAAAGCCCTTTACTTAAATTAGTTCATTAGAATCTCACAACCACCTTGTGGTGTAACCACACTTATAATGGTATTTCAAAGATGAGAACTCTGAGGCTCAAAAAATTTAAGTGATTTGAGGAGGGTCACATAGCTCACAAGTATCTGTGGAAGGATTTTAGCTTAGGTCTTCCAGCACTGTCCAGTCTCTCTAGGTAAAAGTCATGTGAGTAAGAGGAGACAGATGCAAGAGATACAGTGGAAGTAGAATTGACAAGACTAAACTATTCAGATGTCAGGGGTAGGAATTGGAGCTGAAAGAGAAGGAAGAGTCAAGCATTAGAACAATATCATTCATTCCATAATCTGAAAATAACATTATGTTCCATAGTGCCTTGGGGGATTTTGTGAATGAATGTTACTTAATGTTCTCTTAACTATTTCTCCTGAATGACTAGAAGGATAATGGTATGCTCAACAGAAATAGGAGAGTTTGGAGGAGGGATGTGTTGGCGGGGGGGGGAATATAATGAATTGCATGTTACTATCCCTGCCCCCACTCAAAGTGAGCAGTTAATATAGGATGATTGGAAAATAAAAGACAAGTGACTGTCTGGTTACTGACATTTTGTTATCTCATTTGTCTATTATTTCTCTTACCTATTCTTCAATAAAAGTGGGGTCTCAGATCACTCCCTTAGCCTTCCTGGGCCTCAGTTTCTTTATCTATAAAATAAAAGAGTTAGACAAGATGGTCTCTGAGATTCCTGCCTTCTCTAGATCTATGTCTATGCTTTATGACTCTTCATTTGGTTCCACTCAGCATGAGCAACTATGTTTAAAAGGAGACGTGGGACAGCAGGGCTGAGAGCAGACAACTAACGGCTGAACTTTGATGAACACAACTCTAATTCTTCATAGATTTTCTCTATGTATTGACCTGGGTTGTATTGATCTAGACTGCTTGGTGGACCTTCCTAAACTTCATTATTTTTCTTCCTACCTCTTTGGAATTGGCCTGTACTATTTACCAAATCAAGACTTTTGATTTTACTTTTCATACATGTACAGTAATAATTCTAACTGGTTACATAACAAAAATTGTATTGTATACACACACACACTCACATGTATACACACATACACAAACAGGATGCCACAGCATAAGCTGTCTTTCCATCTTCCCCAAAGAGACCATGACACTAAACTATATCAAAGACCATAAACCTGTTAGCCACAAGGAAAACACAGGATCAAACTCCCATTCCTGCCCCTAAACAAGGAAGTCTGTCTCCTAATAATTCACAAAGACTAGTAGACCCCGCAATCAAACTTTGGTGTCCCAAGGATATAGATTACAAGATGATCCTGAAGGTTTTACCTAAGGCTACTTATATGAAATTCATACATTAAAGAAAGAAAGGATAGGTCCTCTGTGGTGACAGAGGTAAGATCCATCTGCTGGCCCAGATGTAAATATGTAAGCACCATTCTTCTAGTCTAGGGGGTCTAAAACTTTTTTGTACCCTGGATCTCTTAGACTGATTTGTGAAGCTTATGAACCCCTTCTCAGAATAATATATTTAAATGCACAAAATAGACAATTATCTTAAAGTATCTATTAAAACTAATTATATTGTAATATAGTTGTCAAAATATCTTTTTTTAAATTCTCAGAATCCAGTTTAAGAACTCCTGCCTAGGCTTTGCTGGTAGTCACCCTGCCTTCAGGATACTTCTGCTCTAAACTGCTTCTGGATGAGTGTATTCTATTTTTATAGAAGCCAGCTGATAGTAGGACTGCCTGAGCATGTATAAGCCCATGGAACCAGCTGCACCCACAATGGTGTTGGTTGAGAAGATTATATACATTTTAACCTTTGAATCACTAGTGCAAATCCACTAGTCATAAATTGTAACAAAATCATTTTCCTCTAATTTGGGATCCACATCACCAAAAACATAGAACATCTATCAAGAAAGGTAAAGTAATAAAGGATTCTTCCATCGGCAATACATTTATCCCAATAGAATGTATGCCCCTTGAGGGCAAGGACTATTAAATTTTTATCTTTATATCCTCAGTGCTTCCATGGTGCCTAGGACATAGTGGGTGCTTAATAACTGTTAAATAATTGTGTTTCTTCCAAAGGATTCTGTATCTGTATCATTACCAAGTACTTCACCCTTTTGAGGTCATTGTCAAAATAGTGCTCATGGAGTGAAACTTCAGAATTGTTTTAAAATTGTATTTAACTTATTTTTATTGCTTTGGAGCATTTTTTCATATGGTTTTTGATAGATTGCATTTCTTCACTTCATGGCCATGTCCTTTAAGTACTTATATTTTGGGAAATGACTCTTGTTCTTATAGATTTACATCAATTCCACATATGAGTATATATGTACATATGAATATATAAACTCTAAGTCTTGCACTCTATTAGAGCACCTCATTGTTACCTATCAGACCTTTATTATAAATATTTGATAGTTATATTTTCCAGTTTAACTGTTTCTCTTCTGATTGCCTTGATTTTATTTGTATGTGTGCTTTTCAGTTTTATATAATTAAAATTGTCCATTTTACCATCTACAATCACCTCTATCTCTTGTATGGTTAAAAATTCTTTCCTTTGCTATAGATATAAAAAGTATTTTCTTCCCTCCTCTATTTTTTAATGCCATGATGAATTTCTATATTTAGATCTTATATCCACTTACAGCTTATTGGGGGATATGGTATGAGATGTAATTACAATTTTAATTTCTGCCAGACTTGTTTGCAGATTATTTACCAGATCAAATACAAATTGCTTTTTTGTGCATATAAAGCTCTTTTATAACCTGGACACTTTCTACCTTTCCAGTTTTCTTAAATTTTGCACCTTTCTGTGTATTCTATGATCCAACTATCCTGTCTACTTGCTCTTACTCCCCCACAGCACTGTATTCCATCCCTATGCCTTTGCATTGACTCTCCTTCATGCCTACAGTGTTTTCCCCTCCTCAGCTCCACCTCTTCATTTCCCTGGGTTTCTTTAAGTCTAAGTCCTGCCTTCTAAAGGAGGCCTTTACCAGTCCCTCAGATGTGAGTGCCTTCCCTTCACAGATTACTATCTACTCTCTCTATATCTTGATTGTACCAAGTTATTTATGTGCTGTGCCCCACATAAGAATATATGTTCCTTTAGGTCAAGGACTGTTTTTGCCTTTCTTTGTATTTCTTGTGCCTAACATAGTAATGCTTAATTTTTTTTTTGCTAATTCATTGTCCATTTGCAGCAGCATCTATATAGATAAATACATGTACATGTGTTGTTGCTGCTGCTGCTGAGTCATTTCTGACTCTCTGTAACCCCCATTTGGAGTTTTCTTGGCAGAGATACTGGAATGGTTTGCCATCTCCTTCTCCAGATCATTTTGTAGATGAGGAACTGAGGCAAACAGGGTTAAGTGACTTGTCCAGAGTCACACAGTTAATAAGTGCCTAAGTTCAAATTGGAACTCAGGTCCTCCTGACTCCAGGGTTGGCATTCTATCTATTGTGTCACCTAGCTGCCCAATACAAGTATAGGATGAGCTCTATATGTTCAACCAGCAGTATCTAAAATTTTGAACAATAGGTATTCTTTACTCATTTTGCTTTCTTGTGTGAATACTTAGACCATCTCTTTCATGTGGCTATGGATCTCTTCCATGGGACTCTGCAGTGTTTCAGAAATTGAGGCAACCGGCATAATGTCATTTATAGATAGAGGGCATCTGGAGGATCTCCCCATTCACAGAGGATATCTCTCAACTGGAAATCAATGTTGGGTCTCCTCTGTGACTGAGAAAAACACCGTAGGCAAACATCCATATGCATGTTTTAGTCTTTCCTTGGAGATATTAATGATCAGGTTATCAAACAACATTACTTTTGTTAAAATTTTAAAAGAATTTTGATACACAAATGGGAGACTTTTTTTGCAAGATGGTCTTTATGGCAATATTTTGCTCAGCTACTAGAGTTCTTAACCTGGGATCCATGAGCTTTTTAAGCATTTGATAACTGAATTTAAATATAATTGGCTTCCTTTCTAATCCTATGTATTTTGTTTTATTCATTTAAAACATCATTCTGAGAAGCGGTCCATAATCTCCATCTTGTTACCGATTTGCCTTGTCCTTTTTGTTCTTCCCTATTTATCTAAATCAGATTCTTTGGCATAGGTCTCACTTTCTCTATAAAGCTTTCATTGATAGAAGAGAAACTCAATTTTCCCTAATTTGCTTCAGAAAGCAGAACTAGGAGTGATGAGTACTGAGTTTCACAGATCCAGATTTTGGCTTGGTAAAAAGGAAAGAACTGCCTAAGGATTACAGCTATTTGAAAAGTAGAATATGCTTTCTCAAAGAAGTAATGAGTTGTCACTTCCTGAAGGTGTTTATGCTGAAGCTGAGTGAGCATTTGTTAGCAATGCTACAGAAGGTTGCCTGGTCCAGAAAGGGTTGGGCTAGATCACATTTAAGGTCCCTTCAAATTCTGAGAGTCTGTAATTATATAACTGGAGATCAATCTCTTCTTTCTCTGAATGATTGCACTTATTAGCACACACATAGTGAATCTTTATTGTCCTCTAATTGTTCACATATATGCCTTGTTTCCCCCCATTATACTATTTTTTTTCAATTATGAAGAATTTATTTCCCCTCCTTCCCACCTCCATTGGAAGAAAAATAAAAACAAAGCTTTCATAACAAATACACACAGTCAAGTGAAACATATCCCCCATTGACCATGTTCAAAAATGTGTGTTTCATTCTGCATGTTTGGTCCTTCACCTCTCAGTCAGGGGTGAGTGGAATGCTTCATCATTAGTCCTCTGGAATCATGGTAGTCATTTCATTAGCCAGAGCTCTTAAAGCTTTCTAAATAGTTCATCTTTAGAGTGTCATTATTATAGTATAAATTGTACTGGTTCTCCTCCCATTTCTTTTTATCAGTTCAAATTTCTTTTCAAGTTTCTCTGAACCTCTCCCATTTATAATTTCTCATGGCACAAATCATCATTTTTTCAATCATTTCCCAATGGCTGGGCATCCCCTAAGTTTCCAATTTCTTGCCCAATGAGAACTGTTGTTTTTTCTTTGATCTCTGTCCCCCATTATATTTCAAGCTCCTTAATGTCAGGGTCATCTCTTACACTTCTTTTTTTTGCCCTCTTTAGTGGCTGATACAGTGTCAGGCACATAGGGGGAAAATTGATATATTACAGAGCTGAAAGGGATCTTAAAAATAATGTAATTCAGTATCTTTATTTTGTAAACAAAGAAGCAAATCTAGAGAAATTATGTGACACTCAAAGGTTTTATAGAAACTTAGTAGCAAATTTTGCATTAGACCCTAGGGCCCCTGTCTCTTTCACTATCATTAGATTATAAAAACTAGAAAGATACTTGCTAAATTGTAGAGGGCTCTAAGCACTCTTCCTTTCGATACCTCTCTAATGATAAGCAATTTTCATCCTTTCATAATCTTCACCTGGAAAGAAGCCCTCTCTTAGCTCAGAGGAAATAGCTTTCATGTTTAAAAATGATGATTATAACAAGGTTAATTTCCCCACCTTGAAATTTTTCAACCTGTCTTAACAAGTCATTCAATTAATTTCATGAACCAGAAATACATACTCTTTAGCTCCCTGTATACAAGAAGGCAATTTGTTTCAGGTGTATGTAAGGAGTAAGGAGGGTAGAGGATTGAAACCAGGTAATATTCACTTGGTTCCTAGTCAAACTACAGTATAAATGTTCAATGATATTCACTAAAAAAAGGGGAGCTACATTTTAACCAGTTTCTCTTCTTAAAAAAGTTAAATTAAACAAAAATCCTTCCAGATCAATCTCTTTTAATTTGGGAGGGGAGAAACTCCTAGAAGGTCCACAGACTTCATTCCTTCATTGAAATATTTACTGATTGTCGATAGGTTTTTTTTTTAGTATTTTTTATTTTTTCAATTACATGTAAAGACATTGACATTCATTTATTTTTAAATTTTGAGTTCCAAATATTCTCCCTCTCTTCTTTCTCTCCCCTCTCCCTAAAATGGTAAGCAATTTGTTATAGAGTAT
The DNA here is from genome assembly GCA_011680675.1 of Gymnobelideus leadbeateri. Lineage (NCBI taxonomy): Eukaryota > Metazoa > Chordata > Mammalia > Diprotodontia > Petauridae > Gymnobelideus > Gymnobelideus leadbeateri. Next base: position 327,661 of record WOXC01003712.1, read on the forward strand.
ATACGTGCAATAAGGTAAAACATTTCCACGTTAGTCATATTGTGAAAGAAGAAACATTGTCTATAGTTTTTTTTTACAATTGCATCATATTTTGCAATTTTCGAAGCCCCTTACAAACATTATCTCAGCTGATCTTTACAACAACGTTTTGATATAGGTAAGAATGAGATTATCAGCCTCTATTAGATTTCAATATCTCTGAAGCCAGCTACTGTATCTGCTTTTTTTTTTTAAATATGGTATCACAGGTTTAAAGCTAAAAGGAAACTTAGAGGTAATTTAATCCAATTCAGTTTTACAGGTAAGGCAACAAAAACCAAGAAAGGAGGAAAGGACTTGCCTGTGGTCATACAGTTAATAAATGGCAGAGCCAGGATTCAAACTCAGGTCCCCTAACAACAAATTCAGCACTGCTTCCACTCCACCCCCACAGTGCTTTATACATAGAAGGCATTGAAGGAGGACTTTAATTGAAATACATGACATAATAAGGCAGAAAAAGTTTAAGAACCAAAATAGCTAGGAATTATTACAGTAGGAGCTGCTCAGGGAGAAAAAAAAGGTGAGCTAGAATGATGGGGTAAATGGTCATAGGACAAGGGAGACCAGCTGAGTCTTAAAGGATGAGTAAAATCGGAACTATTCCAGTGTTTTAGAATATTCTTAATGTTTTGAGATGCTGAGGTGAGAATGAGTTATGAGATGAGAAGGGAAAGAGTGGTAAGAGGACAGTGAAGAAATCAATCTGGCTGTTACAGACCATTGCCATTGACTTGTTCTCTAACTTCCTTTTCCAGTCAAATTTAATTATTACCTTCAAGTTTAGGGCTATTAATACTTTTGGAATAGCCCTTACCGTAACGGGAAGGATTCTATATGGCTAGATCAGGGTCCAAATTAGGGAGTAGTATAAGAGAAGCTTTTAGAAAGAGTTTTAGTGGAATTATAGAATCTGAGAGTTTGAAGGATTTTAGGAACTTCAGACCAAACCACAGTCTGAAAAGAAACCCTTTATATAGTGTCTTTAACAAGTGGTCCTCCAGCATTCACTTGATTGATCCAATGATGAGAACCCACAGCCTCCCACAGTCATTCCATTTTTTGACAACTCTGGCTCTTTAGAAGATTTTTCTTACCAATGGTCCTAAATCAACCCCCAATCACTTCTATCCCTTGTTTCCAGTTCTGACTCTGGGCCCAAATAGATACAGTGTAATTCTTTTTCCACATCGTAGTTCTTCTAATACTCAAAGAGAATTCATCATATTCCTGCCTTTCCCTCTCCAACCACAACCTGATGACCATTAAAGACCTAAGTATTGGTATTTGTATCTACTCCTTCTGTTTCCTCTTCCTCTGGCTATTTTCTGCTTATCAGTCTTCCTTTCTCCAAGCTAAACATCCTTCAGCTCCTCCAACCAATCCTAAGGCATGATTTCAGTTCAGAAGCCATGAACCTCTAAGTAACTGTGTGGTTCTGGGGATGGTGAAGGCAGGTGGAAGAAGATCAGAATACCTATGAACAAGTTTGACTACATTCTTTTAACCCAGCGATCATTAGTAGACTAATTCTCCAGTCTCTGAGCCCCATATTTCTCTTTTACCTTCTGGTGTTTTCCTTTTGGTCATTTTATTAATGCTTCTAACAATTAAGATTAAAACCAACCAGGCAAGGTCACCACAATCCAAAGATTTGAAGAAGAAAGAACTTTTTTACTGTGGGTGCAATTATATATTTATCTTGGTCCCCATTATCAGAACCAAATGCCTATTAGCAGAAGGAAAGTCTTTGACTGAAGGTTACACTGTTAACCTGGTGAGCATTGTTCAAATAAGAACGGTAAAATAATTGTATTATTTTGTTTTGTACCCTTTCACAAAGCACCTAACTAAAATCAGTAGAACTATGAAGACTTCCTTGTCATCTTCAACAATCAAGAACTTTCTAGGTTAAATGATGGTAGTATAAGGACCTTTCCCATCAGTTATGTTTAATATTCCCTGATATCTTTAAAGAATAAAGAGCTATATAAAGAGAAACCAATAAGCAAGCCTGGTCTATTAGTTTCTCTTTTCTAGCATTATTCAAACCATAGCTAAATCTGCTGCAGGCCCTCTCAAATTTGTAAATTCTTAGAAAAACAAAGCCCCCATGGAGTGTGTAGGATCCACCCCCAGATGAGTTTGGAGAACAAACTAATATGATATCTGAATATTAATAGCACTGCCACAGATATAGATGTTAGCCTAAGTAGTCCTTGCTGATGTTTTCTGGATGCTTAGAATAATAAAACTATTATAAACTCTGTTATCTAGCATGACTAGAGGATATTCAGGCTAATCAAATATTCTGGTTAATAAAGACATTCTCAGAAACCCAAGATGCCATTACTAATCTTCAAACAAATAATTAAAATGCAATAAAATACACTTAATCCTGAACTACATTGAATTCATTTAATCTTTCTTTGATGGTTCAGAAGATGCTTCAGGGCCTCCTCAATAGAAGTCACATCAGGAGTCATGATTATAAACATCAAATAGCATTTCTTGTAGATGCGTTTGATCAAATACTGGATAAACAAGTTTTCCCCCCTAATGGGCACAATAAAGATAAAGCAACCTAACACAAGCCAACATCAATATAAGCAATCTGTTCTGAAGAGAAGTCAGTCAGCAGTCCTAGAGATAAGCATTACACAGTTCACATATTTTCCCATATTTAAACCTTGCAGCTATTCTGACCCTTTCTTCTTATTTGTTCCTCATACTCAATCAGTCACAAAGTTGGGTCAATTTCAACTCCAAAGCAAGTCTTAATCTGACTTAACAATTCCTATAGTGACCATCTTGGCACTGGACCTCATGACTAACTGCCTTCATTTTATTTTTATTCATTCACTTCTTTATATCTGTCTGTCTATTTATTTATCTCTAGTTCTTTCAGCCTTCTTGCCCTGAGACTTCCATTACTTCCTTTACACCATTGCCAGAAAAATTTTCCCTATATATTAATCTGGTGATGTTACTCTTCCGCTTAAAAATCAAAAGTGGGGTGTGGCTAGGAGGTGCAGTGAATAGAACACTGGCCCTGGAGTCAGGAGGACCTGAATTCAAATTCAGCCTCAGACATGTAACATTCACTAGCTATGTGACCTTGGACAAGTCACTTAACCCCAATTGCCCAGCCTTACCCCCTCCAAAAAGCAAAAAAAAAAAAAAAATCATCAAGGGCTCCCTAATGCCTATAAGTAAATTTCAAAATTCCTTTGTTTACCATTTTCATTATACAATCTAGAAAAATTGAGACTTTTCATGGTCTCTTCTCCATGTTACCTCTTCCCTCTCCCTCATCTCCCTTCACTTCTCACCCAGATGCCTACTGCCACTATCTCCTTCTTCACTCCTGTATCACGTGAAGAAATAGCCATTCTCTTTTCCATGGCTCATGCCTCTACATACACAAGGGATCCCCTTCTATCTCTTCTTCTTCCAGAGATTGCCTCCTGAATCATCCCCACTCTCTCACTCATCTTCAATCTCTCCCTGTCTGCTGTTTGCTTGCCTACTGCTCACAAACATGCCCATATCTCCCCCATCCTCCAAAAAGCATCATGTGAGTTAGCCATCTCCACTGATTATTGTTCCATATCTCTTCTCTCTTTTCTGGCTGGAAGTGGAGACACCAATGTAGGCGACATCTTTTAACATTAACTCTCCAGTGCCTGGTTTCTGAACTCATAATTCCACTGAAATTGTTCTCTCCAAAGTTACTCGTCTCTTGTCAAATCTAATTGCCTTTTCCCAGTCCTCATTAATCATGACATCTCTACAGTCTTTGATACTGCCAATCACCCTCTTCTCCTTGATGCCCTTTTCTCTTTAGGTTTCTGCAATACTACTCTCTCCTGATTCTCCTCCTGTCTATCTGCCCAGGCCCAGTCTCCTTTGCCAGATCTTCATACAGATCATGCTGTTAATTATGGGTGTCCAGTACTCTGTCCAGGCTCTTTTTTTCTTCTCCTTCTATTCTTTTTCACTTGGTGATCTTGTCAGCTCCCATGGATTAAATTATCATTACTGTCCTAATGTTTCTCAAATCTATTTATCCAGACCGAAACTCTCTGCTGACCTCCAGTCTAATATCTTCCCTTGCCTATTAGACAACTTGAACTGAATATCTTGTAGATATATAAAACCCAACATTTTCAAAAATAAATTTAATATTTCCCCCTAAAAACCTTCCCTCCTTCCGAATTTCCTTCTTACTACTCAGGGCATCACCATCCTTCCAGTCATCTATGTTTGTAACTTAGGCATGCCTTTCAATTCCTCCCTCTCTCTTACCCTTATATCCAATCAGTTGCCAAAACCTATCAATTTGACATTTATCCCTTCTCTCATTTATGCCCTTTTCTCTCTGATTCTGGTGCAGGCCTTCATCACCTCACACCTGAACTATTGCTGGTCAGTGTCTAGGCCATGAATCTTTTCCTACTCCAGTCCATTCTCCACTCAGCTGTCAATGATCTTCTTAAAATGCAAGTTTGACCATGTCAACCTCCTCTCCCTATTTTATAACCTTCAGTGGCTCCCTGTAACTTACAACAGAGGTGTTAAATATGTATCCAGGCTGAGAGAACGAGCAACACTCCTGAGTGTGGCCAGAACCTGATTAAAATACAGTTGGAAAATATTTAACAAAATAAATAAAAATACAGAAAAACATAGATAATATTACATTTCAAAACTAAGGCAATATGGGATGGATAGAGATCTTTATGTATAGATCAGTGGCCCATGTTTCTATTCAAATTTGATACCTTTTCTCTACAAGATCAAACATAAAATTTTCTGTTTGGCATTCAAAGCCCTTCATAACCTCCCACACATAGACTTTCAGTCTTCTCACACCTTACACCACCCCACATTCTCATCAATTCAATGCATTGGCTTCCTAGCTGTTCCACAAACAAGACTATCTACTGACTCCAGGGATTTTCGATGGCTGTCCTCCCTGGATGGAATGCTCTCTGCCTTTCATCTCTACTTCCTCACCTCCCTGGCTCCCTTCAAGTGTCAACTAAAAACTCACCTCCTACAAGAAACATTTCTTGGTCCCTCTTGATTCTGATGCCTTTCCTCTACTTTCCAATTTATCTTGTATGAAGCTCATTTGCCAGTTATTTGAACATTGTCTCCCCCACTAGCTTATGAGCTCCTTGAGAAAATAGAATTCTTTAAGAGATAATAGGAAATTAAACTGTTATGTACAAAGGTCATTGAGCCAGTAGATGGTGCTACCTGTTTCAGCATTAACAGAGAAGCCTACTTTAAGGAAAGAAAAGGGTGAGTTCATAAGTATGTTCCTCCAGACAACCCTTCCATGAAGAAAAATCATAGGTTGCCTAATGTAACCCTCTGGTTTTATAAATGAAGACACTGATGCCCAGAGAAATAAAATGGATTTGTCCAAGGTGACAAGGATTCAATCCTAGGTCCTCTGACTTAAATCCATTGTCCTCCATATTACACTATACTATAAGGTTCTGTCTAGACAATTCCAAAGAGCAAATAAATTACTGCCTATCATTGATTGGCCATCTTGGCTGTATGGCTATCTACTATGCTTTTCCCACCCCTTATTCCCACCGCAGTTTTGTTCATTTGCTCATCTGCTTATACTGGTTACTGGTTACTTTGTGGTTACTTTGGTTCCCAGTTACTTTGACCAGGTTACATTAGCATGTACAAAAGCATTGGATGCCCCACCCTTAACCACATAACAGAGTATTATAGGCAGAGCTCCATTACTGGGAATTTCTAATCCAGAAAGATTGATAGAAACCATAATTGCCATTTGAGTTTTCATCTCAATTTACAACTTAAATTATGTAAATAGCTGGAGGCATTTTGATAATACTGGCAAAGGGGAAATTTGTGCCATATTGTGTGAGCTGGTATGTTTATTGAATGTCTTGGCCTAGCTCATGTTCTTGTAATGTTGAGAACTGGTATGGAATAGTGATAGATTTGGAGTCAGAAAAATCTAGATTCAAATCCTACCGCTACACCATATAGTACACACACACACACACACACACACACACACACACACACACACTCAGAAAGAGGGAGAAAGAAAAAAAAAGAAAGCAAACTACACTTACTACAGGTAAGCCAATTGACTTCTCTAGGTCTTAGGAAACTCCCTAAAGACTTATTTAAAATAAGTTGGTAGGAGCTTGCATACTGAAAAAATTCCTAGCTTATAACATGTTAGAAGCTAAATTGAATATGACAAAAATAAGGCAGTATTCACCAAGGCAAAACACATAAACATCTATCATCACCAAAGATAAAAGGGCTTTTATGAGCCCTTATGAGTGATCTGCCTGATAAGTGGGATAGGATCATAAGATTACATCAACTAGGTTAACATTTTACAAATAAGAAAATTATGGCCAAGGCAAGGAAAGGGGCTTACCCAAAGACAATTAGTTAATGACAAAGATACAAGTGGAATCAAGACGACTCCCAGGAGAGGGTCTTTTCCATTTTAATCTTTCAATTCAATTCAATAAGTATTTATTAAACATGTGACTTTTATATGTGAATAATTTATCTTTTTGAAATTTATTGTCAGTTTACAGCATAAGATGGAAAAGAAGCATGGGAGAGTGGCTAGTGAAATGACGATCACATATTATAAAGAGGGGCATGGATCAAAGAATTGCTCTGATCAACTCTTTTTGTAGATACTGTCTATGGGGAGGTGTTCTGCTAAACCCAAACCAAGTTTTAAATTCTTTAAATTAATCAAATTGACCTGAGGACTGCTCAATGAATTTCTCTTGCACAATATGAGAAACACTTCAAAGATCTTAAGATCTAGAGCTGGGTTACTAGAGGTCATTCAAGTCAGCCTCCTTACTTTACAGATGAGGAAACTGAGACTCAGAGAGGATTAAGTGTCTTGTCCAAGAGCACATAAGTCATAAATAGAAAAGCTAGGGTTTAATCTCAGGTCCTCTATTCCAAATCCATTGTTCTTTTCACTGCACATCACTCAAAAAGAATCATTCAGAGTTAAAATGAGTTGGAGTAGAATTTACTATGTTTCAGCTGATGTTTTAAAGCTATGACAGTCCTGATCTCAGGCAAGTCAATGTTTTAAAAATAACATTAAGAGGACAAAACAGTGAAACTACATGCTAGATAATACAATCACTATTAAATATATAGTCATCAAATGATCTAAATCTAATTTCTACCACCCCACTGCCCCACTGTCAGATAGTGAATCCTTATCTGAGTAGTTGGGGTCTTCATGTTTATCAAATGCTAGAGGATTAGATCTATTTGTTTCTGTATGTTGGGTACCCAATCTGTTCTATTTATTTCCTTCTATTTTTTTAGCCAGCCATCAAGTAGTTTAAAGAATTACTGCTTTGTAGTATAGTTTGAGATCTGGCATTGCTAGGTCCCTTTTGTTCTCATTTCTTTTCATTTTTTCTCTGGGGTGAGGCAGGGAATGCTACAGATCTGAAATATGGCAAATATGTTCAGATGAGGAGACTATGATTAGTTGTACTTAACCATTTTACTTAGTTATAAGAGACCTCTAATGGGGTAAGGGTACTCTGGTAATGTGTGTAATGCAAAAACAAACACAGCAATAAAATCTTTTTTCAAAAGTAAGGCTCAGGAATTTATAAGAGAAAATCCAAGGAAGGAACCAGTAATAAATCTTATGAACTCAGATGCTTGTGCACAGATGCACAGAGTAGGGCTAATGTACAAGATGAACAGGAAACCCTAAAGTATGGAGGAAAATCTAACCTCACAAGTATCATTAAGATTTGAATATTGGTTCTGAAAGAATGAAACACTCAAAAGAAACAGGATTGGCAAAATGGTTCGAGGGACAAATAACTGTGGATATTAAGAAAATATACTCATGTAAGGAATTCTTTAACTAGAGGTGGAAAGCATGGTAGACGATCATTTCAGTGAAGATCAAGAGAGGTAGACATTTTAAAAATCAGCTACTTGGATAAAGGTGTATATATAACATACTCATCAAATTGGGGTCATCATGAATCTAAAAGAAACACCTATATAACATTGTAGATAACAGAGTCAGGATTCAAAAAGATCTTAACAAGTTAGAGCGCTGGGTCAAATCTAATAAGATGAAAATTAATGGGAATAAACATTTAAAAAATTTTACAAATACAAGATAGAGAGGATAAGACTAGACAGCAATTCTAAGAAAGTCTTAGGAGTTCAATATGAATCAATAGTATAATATTGTAGCCATGAAAGGGAATGTAATCTTAGGTTACATTAAGAAAGACATATTTTCCAAGATTAAAGAGATTCCCCTCCCCTCACCAGTCCTCCAGTCCACATTTGGAAAATGGTGTTCTGGGTGCCGCATTTTAGGAAGAACGTTTATCAATTGAAGAGCATTCAGAGGAGCATTATCTGTATGGTTAAAAGACGTCTATATCTTCCTGTTAGAGAGTAGGCCAAAGAAATTGGGAATGTTTAGTCTGAAAAAGAGAAGAATTAAGAGGCTCATGATAAACTCATTTCAGTATTTGAAGGATCATCTTGTGGAAGAGGGATTACACTTGTTCTTATTCACCCAAGAAGACAAAATTAAGAACCCTTAGCAGGTGTTGCAGACAGAAAAAAATTAGATGATTACAGAGTATAAAAGTTTGAAGGAATTTTGTAAAGGAAATTGATAAGCTGAAGCAACCCAGAGAAAGATGACAAGAATAGTAAAGGAGCTCAGGATTATGTCATATGATCACTGGTTGAAAGGAAATGTGAAGTTTAGGGAACAAACAAGGTTTAGGGAGGATGTCATAGCATTATTCAGAATTTTCAGGGTTGTCATATTGGAAGAGAGATTAGAATTGTCATGCTTGACCTCAAGCAGGGGCAATGGGTTGAAATTGTTGACGTGGCTTTAACCTTGATGTAAAGAAATAAACTAACAATACAATTAGAGCTTGGGAAAGTAGAATGGACTTCTTCAAGAGGAAGTGGATTCTCCCTCATCGAAGGCTTTTAAAGAGAGGCCAGAAAAGCATTTGTTAGGTATGCTATGATAAGGGATTCTTTTGTATATGGGTTGGATTAAATGGATGCTGATGTCCCTTCCAACTCTCAAATTCTGGGATTCTTGGATCTATGATTTTTTTTTCAAAGATTGAATATACAGTGGAGCATCTCTACAAAGAATTAAAAGATCCTATAGAGAATAAGAGGTTTCAATTGCAAAAATACAGAAATAGAAGAAAATGTGATGAAAGAGAAGCAAAAAAGTTTCAGTGTTAAAAAAACACATATAAGCTATATTAACTGACTTTATGTCAGGATATGAAATGATAACTTGAGGAATATAAGTCTTTCAGAAAAACATGAGGGGTGGCTAGGTGGCACAGTGATTAAGAGCACCAGCCCAAGTTGGGAGGACCAGGCATCAATTCCAACCTTAGATACTTAACACCCACACAAAAAAAAACTGGCCCTGTAACCTTGGGCAAGTTACTTAACCCCAATTGCTTTATTAAAAACAAAAAAACAAAAAAACAACACACACACACACACACACAAAACATGACAATTCAAGAAGGCTAAATACCATAGTTTAGGGAAAATACAAGAAAATGGCTTAATTGTCTAGAACTTTTGAATATAGACAATCAAGTACTGACTGATAAAGTCCACAGATTCACACTAGGGGGAAAACACCCTTGAAATATGGGGCATGTTGTGCTAAATTTAATGCTTTCAATAACTAACAAGATTTTTCAAGAAGTCAAGAGATAGAACTCTAGTCACAAAAATTTAAAAAAGAAATGCAATAGAGTATTTAAAAAAAGCAAAGGTGCTCAGGCTGAGTCAAAAAGAATGTATACTTCAAATCTGAGTTCAACTATAAACACAGCTAGGATTTATATAGTGCCTACTACATGCCAATCATTTTGCTAAGCACTTTGCAAATATTATCTCATTTGATCTTCACAATAGCCCTGAATGATAGGCAATATCATCACCATCACCATCATAATTTTACAGATAAGGAAACTGAGGCAAATAGCGATTAAATAACTTGCTCAGGATCACACAGCTAGTAAGTATCTGAGAGTGAATTTGAACTAAGGTCTTCCTGACTCTATGCATGGTTCTCTATATCCTGTGCTACCTAGCTGCCTTCTTATTGATGAAAATTTAAGGCATCCCCCCCTAAAAAAAAAGCCTAAGTGAGCAGAATAATTGACTTTAAAACACTCCTAACCACGGAAACACTTTAAAATACTCCCAAATAACGGAATGGAGAGAAGGATGGCAAGAGACAGAATGGAGGTGGTGATGCCCTCACACCAAAAAGCACAGGTGAATACGAAGGGATAAATATTTTTTTAGTCTCTCAGCAAGAATGAGAGCTTTGGAATAATAAGATAGAAATAATCAGAGGAAGGACTAGGATGGAGAAATAAAAGAAAAGCTATCTTGAACAGGAAAGAAATGGGAAAGGATACTACCAAAAACATGACGGTAAGAGGTATGCATATAGTAAGGGACAGGGACTTTCTATTGGGTTTCATCTGAGGGAAATTTTCACATTACAAAAACAGCTTTTCTGATAAAGGGTTGTAACAGCAAAGCTTCCCAGAAGAGGAAACATATGGATCCCAAAGAATATCCAGTACCCATCCTGATAAAGGCAGCTTTGTGGCACAATGAATATAGACTTATACTAGAGTCAAGAAAACTAGAGTTCAAATCCAGCCTTAGACATTTACTAGCTTATGATCTTGCATGAGTCACTTAACCTCTGTTTGCTTCAGTTTCTTCATCTATGTAATAGAGGCAATAGCACCTACCTCCAAAATGGTTGTGAGGATAAAAAGAAATGATATCTGGAAAACATTTTGAAAATCTTAAAGTGTTACATAAATGCTAGTTGTTGTTTTTTTTTAAATTATGGTAGAAGGATATAAAACTAGAGATAGAAAAACCTGCCCTCAGCACTCACAGTGCATGTCATTTCTATCATTTCCTTCTGGCTATCATTATTGTCATATAGAAATGCTGATTATTACCCATGTCTACAAAAATATAGCAATTCATTTTGTTGTAAACAATTGCGGAATGGTTGAACAAATTATGGTATGTGAACATAATGGAATGCTATTATTCTTGTTTTGTTTTTTGCTTTTTGGAAGGGGAAGGGCAGGGCAATAGGGGTTAAGTGACTTGCCCAAGGTCACACAGCTAGTAAGTGTTAAGTGTCTGAGGCCGAATTCGAACTCAGGTCCTCCTGACCCCAGGGCTGGTGCTCTATTCACTGCACCACCTAGCTGCCCCTGGAACACTATTATTCTATAAGAGATGGTGAAGGGGAATTTTTCAGAGACATGTGATAGAGAGTGAGCAGAACCAGGAGAATATTTTGAACGATAATAACATCATTTAAAATTTTTAAAAATTTCAGAGACCTAAGAACTCTGATCAATGGGGTAGCTAAGTGAATGGATATTTTATATTTTGGTAGTAATCTATTTCCTTTAAGTAATGGTTCATACTAGCATACTAGTGTGTAATTTTCTTTCTCATCCCTTGTTTGATTTTCCTTTGTTAATTGTTTTTGTAATTTGATTTTCTTCTTTCTTTTAAAAATCAAGTTGAGGGGCGGCTAGGTGGCGCAGTGAGTAAGAGCGCTGGCCGCCCCGGAGTTGGGATGACCCGAGATCGGATCCGGCCTCAGAAAATGAGCACCCACACACAAATAATGACTGGCCATATAACCTTGAGCAAGTTACTTAACCCCAATTGCTTTAAAAATAAATACATTTAAAAAATAAAATAAAATTAAAAAAATCAAGTTGAACACTAAGCTTGAGTTAATCTTTTCAAAGATTCTGCTTTTAATTGTGTTTGTTATTTCTATAGCTACTTCCATGTACTCTGCTTCTCTAATTGCTTAGATTTCTTCTTTTGTATTTGTTTCAAGTTTGTTAATTTTTAAATTTTGTATTCACTCCATTAATATTTTTTCTCTTTTCTTACTGTATATTTTGGTTATATATATATATATATATATATACTCTCAAAAGACTACTTATGCTGTATATTAGAAACATTAACATCTTGTGTCATAATATAATTTTGTTTCACAGTAATTAATTCATTCTATCATTTGCTCTTTGACTTATTTAGGAATCACTCATTTAACTACTTGTGTTACATCTAGGAGAATAAGCAAGAGTGAAAAGTGTCCCCCAAACCCAGAGAAATGGGACTTTCCAGAAAAAATAGTGATCGACAGGTTTTAGAGAAGTCAAGAAGGATGAGAATTGAGAAAATGTCATGTTATTTGTCAACTAAGGGATCGTTTGTAATTTTATAAAGAAAAAAAGTCTGAGAGGGAAACGAGAGATTAGGAAATATAGATAAGTACAGATGGCTTTTCAAAGGCTTTAGCTGAGAAAGGGAGAGATAGAGGAAAATAGCTAACAGATATTACAGGATAAAGAGAGAGTTTTTAAGGATGAGGATAGATATGAACATGTTCATAGGCAGGAGGGAAAGAACCAGTATATTAAGCAAGATTGAAGATTAGAAAGATCAATGATAACAGGGTTATTCTTCTTGAGAATACATGAAGGCATGGGATCAAGGGTGCCAGGAGAGAGGTCAGACATAGCAATGAGAAAGCTCACCTTTTCATCAGAGACTAGATCAAAGAAGGTGATAAACACAAAATTACATACCAAGGTAACATGAATTGGAATCATCACACCTTGAAACATGATATCTCAAGGAGGAGAGATAATCATGATCATGGGGGGAAATCAGAAGCTTTATTAATGACACTAAAAGATGGCCAAGAAAATGTTAATGACTCTAGGTCTACATTTTAATCTTTATGAATATTTTTGGGAATGATTTATATTTGTATGAAGTGTATGAATCATGAAAATACAAGAAGGGGACTAGTAGCCTTTTTTGTTTATGTAAAACATGTACATATTAGTGATTTTGTATAAGAAGATTTGGAAAAAAGAAAAAAAGACAGTAAAAATTGCATGTTTCAGTCTGTATTCAAACAATATCAGTTCTTTCTCTGGAGGCAGATGATATGTTTTATCATTAGTCCTTTGGTATTTTCTTTGATCATTTTATTGCTGGGAATAGCTAAGTCATTCACAGTTCTTCATTAACTATTATTTCTGTTTCAGAATACAATGTTCTCCAGGTTCTGTTCACTTCATTATGCATCAGTTCATGTAAGTTTTTCCAAAATTTTCTGAAATCATCCTGTTTGTCATTTCTAATGGCACAATAGTATTCCATTACAATCATGTACCACAATTTATTTAGCCATTCTTCAATTGATGGGCGTCTCTTCAATTTCAAATTCTCAGCCACCACAAAAAGAGCTGCTATAGACATTTTTACACATGTGGGTCCTTTTTCCCATTTTTATGATCTCTTTGGGATACAGACCTGGAAGTGTATTACTGGGTCAAAGGGTATGCACATTTTTATAGCCCCTTATGCATAGTTCTAAATTGCTCTTCATTATGGTTGGATCAGTTCATAACTCCATCAACAATGCATTAGAAGAAGGTAAACAGGAAAAAGAAATCATAAAGAACTTATCAAAGTTGAACTACTTACATTCCTACATGGAAAAATGATAAATTGTAACTTATGAAACTTTTCTCAGTATGAGAATAGTTCAAGGGAATAAAAATGTATATATATATATATATATACACACACATATACACACATATATACACATATACATATATGTGTATGTATACATACATATATATGTCTATATTAGAGGGTATATGGGCATATGAATGCATATATGAGTATGTGTACATATGTGTACAGGTATACACAGACAGAGGGTACAGAACCAGTTGAATAGGAAGGGATGATACTTAAAAGGTGAAATTAAGAGGTGAGAGAGGAATATAGTGAGAGGAGATGGGGAGAGATAAAATGGGGTAAATTATCTCATATAGAAGAGGCAAGGGAAAATTGTTACAATGGAGGGGAAGAACAGGAAGGCAAAAGGGAATGAGTCAACCTTATTCTCAATGAATTTGCCTTAAGGAGGGAATGACATACACACTAAATATGGTATTTCACCCTACCATGGTATAGGAGTAGGAGGGAAGGGGGTGGGAGGGGGGATGATGGAAGGGAGGGCAGGCTAGGGGGGGAGGGAAGTTGGAAGCATCCACTTTTAAAAAGGGACAGGATCAAAGTAGAGAATAGAACAAGTGGGGGTGGGATGGGATGGGGGGAAATATAGTCAGTCTTTCACGATATATCCACTATGGAAATGTTCTGCATAGCTACACATGTACAACCTATATTGAATTGCTTATCTTCCCGGTAAGGGTGGATGATGAGGGAGGTAGGGAAAGAATATGGAATTCAAAGGTTTAAAATCAAATGTTTAATATATATATGTATAATTATTATTATTTTACATGTAACTGGGAAATAAGATATACAGGCACTGGGGCATAGAGATCCACCATGCCCTACTGAAAAGTCAGAGGGGGGATGGGGTAAGATATAGGAGAGAGCAGATTGGGGGAGGGGATATTCAGTGGGATGGCTGTTTTGGGGTAGTGGGTAGGGGAAAAATGCGAAGAAAATTTGTAACTTAAAATCTTGCAGAAATGAATGATGTAAACTAAATAAACAAACAAACAAATAAATAAACTAAAAATACCCCCCCCCCAAAGAACGAAACAATGGATTAGTGTCCCAGTTTTCCAACATCCCCTCCCACATCAAACATTTTCCTCTTTTGGTCTTTTATCCAATCTGATAGGTGCGAAGTGGTACCTCAGAACTATTTTAATTTGTATTCTTTAATGAATAGTGATTTAAAATATTTTTTCATATGACTAGATAGCTTTGATTTCTTTGTCTTAAAACTGCTTATTCCTATCCTTTGACCATTTATCACTTGAGGAAAGACTTATAATTTTATAAATTTGACTCACTTCTTTATATATCTAAGAAAGGAGACCTTTATCAGAGATACTTGTGAAAAATAATTCCTAGTTTTCTGCTTTCCTTATAATTTTAGTGTCATGGGTTTTGTTTATGCAAAACCTTCTTAGTTTTATGCAATCAAAATTATCTACTCATATTTTGCAATGCTCTCTTTGTCTTCTTTGGTCTTAAATTCTTCCTTTATCCATAATTCTGACAAATAAATGATTACACGATCTTTTAATTTACTTATGGTATCACCTTTATGTGTAAATCATATACCCATTTTGACTTTATCTTGGTATATGGTGTGAGATGTTGATTTATACCTAGTTTCTGCCATATTGTTCTCTAGTTTCCCCAGCAGGTTTTTTTCAAATAATGAATTTTTGTTCCAAAAGCTTGGGTCTTTGGATCTATTGTATACTAAAATAATATGGTCATTTACTATAATGTAATTTGTACCTAATCTATTCCACTGATCCACTGCTCTATTTCTTAGTACCAGATTGCTTTGACAATTAACACTATATAATACAATTTGAGATTTGGTATGGCTAGATCACCTTCTTTCAAATTTTTTCCCATTGATTCCCTTGATATCCTTGGGATTTTGTTCTTCCAGATGAATTTTGTTATTTTTTCTAGCTCTATAAAATCTTCTTTTGATAGTTTGATTGGTATGGCATTGAACAAACAGATTAATTTTTCCAGTTGTTTAGATTTGACTTTATTTGTATGAAAAGTGTTTTATAGTTGTGTTCATATTGTCCCTGGGTTTGTCTTGGCAAACATACTCCCAAGTATTTTATATTGTCTACAGTTATTTTAAATGGAATTTCCCTTTCTATCCCTCACAGCTGAATTTGTTGGTAATATATAGGAATTCTGATGATTGATGTGGGTTTATTTTGAATCAACAAAGTTTTTTTAATCAAAATTGTAAAACTTTGCTAAAGTTGTTAATAATTTCAAGAAGCTTTTTGGTTTAGTTTATACTCTAGGACTTTCTAGTATACATCATATAACCTGCAACACGTAATGGTTTTGTTTCCTCATTGCCTATTCTAATACCTTTGGTTTCTTTTTTCTTCTCTTATTGCTATAGCTAACATTTCTAGTACAATATTAAATAGTAGAGGTAATAATGGGCATCCTTGCTTCATCACTGTTCATATTGGGAAGGCTTCTAGCTTATCCCCATTACAGATAATGCTTACTGATGGTTGTAGATGATACTTATTATTTTAAGGAAAGCTTCATTTGTTCCTGTGCTCTCTAATATTTTTATTTAGGAATGGACGCTGTACTTTGTCAAAGGTTTTGTCTGTATCTATTAAGATAATCATATGATTTCTGTTGGTTTTTATTATTGATAAGGTCAATTATGTTGATAGTCTTCCTCATACTGAACCAGACCTTCATTCCTGGTATAAATCTTATCTGGTCATAGTATATGATTCTTATTATATATTGCTGTAATCTCTTTTCTAGTATTTTATTTAAAATTTTTGCATTGATATTGATTAGGAAAATTGTTCCATAATTTTCTTTTTCTGTTTTGGCTCTTCTTGGTTTAGGTATCAGCGTATATTTTGTAGGACTCCACCTATTTTTCCAAATAGTTTATATGGCACTGGGATTGATTATTCTTTGAATGTTTAATAAAATTTGCTTGTGAATCTATCTAACCCTGGGGATTTTTTCTTAGGAAGTTCATTGATAGTTTATTATTTCTTTTCTAAGATTGGACTATTTAAATGTTTTATTTCTTCTTCTGTTAATCTGGGTAATTTATGTTTTTGTAGATATTCACCCATTTAATTTAGATTGTCAAATTTATTGGCATATAATTGGGCAAAATAGCCCCTAACAATCGTTTTCATTGGTGGTGAGTTAATCTTTTTCATTTTTGATACAATCAGTTTGGTTTTCTTATTTCCTTTTCTTAATCAAATTAACCAATGGTTTATCTATTTTATTGGGGTTTTTTTCTCATAAAGCCAGCTTCTAGTGTGATTTATTTGTTCAAAAGTTTTCTTACTTTCAATTCTATTAATCTCTCCCTTGATTTTCAGAATTTCCAATTTGGTGTTTAATTGGGGCTTTTAATTTGTTTTTTTTTTCTCTAGGTTTTTTTTTTAGTGTATATCCAATTCATTGATCTACTTTTTCTCTATTTTATTGATGTAAGCAATTAGAGATTTAAATTTTTCTTTAAGTGCCATTTTGACAGCATTCCAGAAATTTTGGTATGCTGTCTCATTGTTGTCATTTTCTTTAATGAAGTTATCAATTGTTTCTATGATTTGTTCTTTGATCCACTTGGCATGGGGGATCAGATTAATTTCCAATTAATTTTTAATATCTCTCTTCATTATGGAATGTAACTTTTTATTGCATTACGAACTGAAAAGGATGCATGTACTATTTCTTCTTTTCTGCATATGGTTGTGAAGTTTTTAATGTCCTAATACATGATCAATTTTTGGGTAAATGCTATGTACTACTGAGATAAATGTGTATTCCTTTCTATCCATTCAATTTTCTCTAGATAGCTATCATATTTTATATTAATGAAGTGAATTTCATTCACTTCCTTAACTTCTTTTTTTTGGGTTAAATTTATCTAGTTTTGAGAGGGGAAAGTTGAGGTCCCCAACTAGTATAATTTTATTATCTATTGTCTTTTGTAACTCATTCAACTTCTTCAGATATTTAGATGGTATACCATTGGGTGCATATACATTTAATATTGATATGATTTCATTATCTACGGTATCTTTCAGCAAGATGATAGTTTCCTTCCTTATCTCTTTTGATTAGATCTATTTTTGCTTTTGCTGGGTCTGAGATCATGATTGGTACTCCTCCCTTCTTTGCTTCAGATGAAGCATAATAGAATCCACTCCAGCCCTTTACCTTGTGTATATCTCTCTGCTTCAGATGAGTTTCTTGTAAACAATATATTGTAGGATTCTGCTTTTTAATCCATTCTGCTCTCTGCTTCCATTTTATGGGTGAGCTTATCCCATTCATATTTATATTTATGATAATTAAATGTGTATTTCACTTCGTGTTATTTTCCCCCTTGTTTATACCCCTCTCTCTTAACTGCGCCCCCCCCCCCCGCCTTTCCCTCCTCATAAGTGTTTTACTTCTGGTAACCACCTTCCTCAATCTACCCTGCTGTTTTTCAGCCCTGCCTCTCCCTTCTATTATCCCTGTCTCTTTTTACTTCCTTATAGAGTAAGATAGATTTCTCCATCCAACTGAGTGTGTATGTTTTCCCAATTTGAGCCACTTTTGATAAGAGCAAGGTTTAAGCCTTGCCTGTCACCCTCCCTCCATCTTTTCCTCCATTATGGTGGCTTTTTCATACCTCTTTTATGTGGGACAATTTACCCCATTCAATCTCCCCACTCTTTCTTCTCCCAGTGCAACTTTCTTCCTCACACCTTTATTTTGTTTTTCAGAGTAGCATCCCATCAAAGTCACCTTACATGCACACACACTGTCTACATATATTCCTTGTAATTGTTCTTATAGTAATAAAGTTCTTAGAAGTTGTAAATATTATCTTGCCATAGAGAGATAGAAACAGTTTAACCTTATTGAAATTCTTATGTTTTCTCTTTCTTGTTTTCTTTTCACCTTTTTATATTTCCCTTGAGTCTTATATGTGGAGGTCTTTTATATATATATATTATTATTATTCAGCTCTGGTCTTTGAAGTAGGAATGCTTGAAAGTTCTCTATTTTGTTAAATTTCCAATTTTTTTCCCTAAAAGATTAGATTCAATTTTGCTGGATAGGTGATTTTTGGTTGTAATCCTGATTCCTTTGCCTTCTAGCATATCATATGCCAAGCCTTTGGTTCTTTGAATTGGAAGCTGCCAAAACCTGTGTGATCTTGACTCCAGTTCCAGTACTTTCTCCTTGATCTGTGAACTCTGGAATTTGGCATGATGTTCCTGGGAGTTTTCATTTTGGGATCACTTTCATGCTGTGATCTGTGAATTTTTTCAACTTCTGTTTTGCCCTCTGGTTCTATCAGGGCAGTTTTCTTTGATACTTTCTTTAAAGATGTTATCCAGGCTGTGTGTGTGTGTGTGTGTGTGTGTGTGTGTGTGTGTGTGTGTGTGTGTCTTTTAGGCAGTCCAATAATTCCTATATTATCTCCCCTAGATCAGTTTTCTAGGTCAGTGGTTTTTCCAGTGAGAAATTTCACATATTTTCTATTTACTTACTTTTTTGATTTTGTTTTATCATATCTTGATGTCTCATAGTGTCATTAACTTCTATTTGCTCAATTCTAGTTCTGAAGGAATTATTTTCTTCAATGAGCTTTTTGTATTTCCTTTTTCACTGGGCCAATTCTATTTGTGAGGGAGTTATTTTCCTCAGTAAATTTTTTTCTATCTTTTCCCATGCTTTTGACTCTTTTTTCTTTCATGATTCTCTTTCATTACTCTGATTTCTCTTCCAATTTTTTTCTCCTACTTCTCTAATGAGCTTTTTAAAATAATTTTTAACTATTCCAGAAATCCTTTTTGGTTCTGAGACCAAGTTATGGCTTTTCTTTGAGGCTTCACATGTAGCCATTTTGATACTATTATTCCCTTCTGAGTTTATGCCTTGATCCTCCCTGTCACTATAGTAACTTTCTATGGTCAAGTTCTTTTTTGCTTGATTGGTTTTTTGTTCATTTTTTCTGCCTTTTTGTGACTTGGTGTTTTATGTGAGAATTGGGCTATAGTCCTATACTGTCCTTAGCTTTCTCTGCAGGGGCTCAGGGTCTTTCACTGGGTTTCAGGGCTTAGCTACTTGCTTTCCCAGAGAGTATGCTTCCCTTCTGGCTTGTACTACAGAGGTGGGGCCTCCCTGTTGGCCTCTCCTGGTTGTGGGGTTTAGCTGTTGACCTGCCCCAGGGGTGGGATCCTTTTGGTTGCTGGCCCTGGAAGAGGGATCTTGTTGCTGGTCTGTCCCAGGGATTGGGGAGGCTATGGAAAAAGAGTTTCTCTGCTGACAGACCCCAGGGGTGGGGTCTCACTATTGGCTAGCTCTGGGGCAGGGCTTTACTACTGATCAGCAATGCAGTCAAGGCCTTGATAGTGGCTTATGCTGGGGGTGGGGACACTGAGTGGAGCCTTGCTGTACAGCACAGATTGTTCTCTTTCCTAGGGAGCTGCTGGTTTTCAGGAAGTCAGGGCCTTGCTGGTGAATTGTCTCAGGCTTAGTACCTTGCTGCAGGCCCCATGCTGTGAGGCTGGCTACTACTGCTGCTCTTGGACCTTTCTCTCCTCCCATCCCAGTGAGATAGACCTTTCCTGCCATGCTTCCCTGTTCTTAAATCAATTCTGAGGCAGTTTCCTAGTTGTTTGGAGGGGAATTTGGGAGGGCTTCATAATGTTCCTTCCATACTCTGCCATCTTGGCACCAGAAGTCAATCTCTCATATAGTTTTCATTTATGGTTTCTTGAAATATAGCTCTGAAAAGCCAAGTTTTTATAAAGTTCACTGGGATTCAAATAGAACTACTTGATTATGCCTATAAATCCAAATCACTCTGGCTGTCCAGTGGCAAGACACAGGTCAAGACAACTGCCAGTGACTCTGAATGCAGAAGAGAGAGGCTGATGACTTTTGATAGCTTTGCCTCACTTAAATCCCAAGTCACTTGCCCTCTAAGGTCCCTTTTAGCTCCAAATCCTATGACTCCAATGGTCTAAGTCATTTGGGTCAGCCTCCATTCAAAACTCTAGCTCATGAACCCCTACCAATGTTCTTTTTTTTTAAACAAAACTACTAGAGGATGCACTTATTCAAAACAAAAGCCATTCAATTAAATAGCAGAGTAAAATAAAGAGCAAGGAAAATTCTCACATACACACATGGGATACACTTTTCCATAGTTTCCCACCAATGAAAGTGGGAAACATACGGAAAGGAAATATGTGACCAGAGAAAACATATGGAAAAGGCATACATATGAAGAACACATCTGCCCAAAGTTACACTTGTAGCAGAGGAAACAAGCATCCATGAGTCAATAGGGATATCCTTGTTGGAACTCCTCTCTGCCTCCCTTACTGGGTTTACTCTTTCTCCTCATTACTCCATTAAGAGATGTAAGCTTTTTCATTTCTTCATCTTATCCAGATGCTCTAAAGATGTTTTCAGTCCATCAGATACCGGGCTATACTTCTGGGTTCTTCTCTCCTCTACCCAGTCATCTGTTGGTCCTCCATAGTTAGGTTGCTCTCTGCTGTCATCTTCTGGTCTCTACTTAAAAATGCAGCCACTTTTTGCATTTTTTCTATTCCTGTAAAGAAAGAGGTTTTCAGTTCTGTTAGCACATAGCCTCAGGGCTATCTTATGCATGTGTATGTGCAGGTGTGTGTGTGTGTGTGTGTGTGTGTGTGTGTGTGATTTTAAACACTAAAAACAGAGCTTTAAGATGCCTTGAAGCTTAGGTCTGCCTTATGAACTCTATTGATTCTATCTGAGCTAACACTCTAAAGTCACTAAATTCCATTTTTTGATCTAGAATGAGAAATCCCTTTCAATTTCTTTCCTTTCCCATGATGTAATTGTGGTCCATACCAATCATTACCTTAGGCATGTCTGTGAACAAGACTGAATGGTCAGTGTAGAGTTAATGAAATGCTTTGAGCAACAAAATCATTGCTCTACCTAAACTCATGATTCAGATCCATGAAGGCTAGTGTTGGAAGGGAACATAGCAGTCATGGAATCATAGATTTAGAGCTGAAAATGACTTTAGAGAGTATGTAATCCTATCCTCTCCTTTTAAGAATAAAGTCAAAGCTTAGAGAGATTAAGAGGTTTGCCCAAGGTCCCCATAAGTGTAACAGGGAGGCTTTGCATCCAGATTTTCTTTACTCCAAGTCCAACCACTCCATCAAGTCCACCATGTTGCTTCTAGCCATCTCATTCCACCTACTTAATACAGGAATCATCATTGTCTACAGACCATTATGGCTATAAACAGAGAGAGAAAAGAAGAAATTAATGATTTATCAAAAGGGAAGGGTTTTTATTGAAATAGTACTTAGCATTAATTATTTTGCTTTAATATTGTGTAGGGAAAATTAATTATTAAATATTTCTAATGCACTTTGGACTTCTCAGAGAAAGATGTGATTCAAAAGCCAAATATTCCTAATTACTTATAATAGGATTCACTGATGTCCTAAGTAGCAAACAATATATACAGTGATTTAATGTCATTTTTATAGTGTGGCAAATGCATTAATTCCCTAGTGGGATAAGTCAGACTAGCATCTGCTTTATATTTGCAGAAATTTTAGCCAGAGGCATCACCAGGGAGCTTAGAAAAAAATAATCAATAAGATTTCTTAAGTCCCCAAAGCCTTCAAAGTATTCTGCTCAGCACCGAACATGGCATCTTTAGTGAACTCTGCTTCCTCATGCTCAATGATTCCTCTTCCCTGCCTCCACTCTTCCTCTTCCCTTCTCCTTTCGTCCCTCATCTTTACTCTCCAGCCCAAGCTCCTGAG
The DNA here is from genome assembly GCA_011680675.1 of Gymnobelideus leadbeateri. Taxonomy (NCBI): domain Eukaryota; kingdom Metazoa; phylum Chordata; class Mammalia; order Diprotodontia; family Petauridae; genus Gymnobelideus; species Gymnobelideus leadbeateri. Next base: position 350,262 of record WOXC01003712.1, read on the forward strand.
ACTATACAAGATTTTCAGGGAGGGAGAAAAGATGGATGATGCCCAATCCTTCAGTCTTATAAGATGACCAAAGATTTGGCAGGCTTTGTGAAAGCTTCCCTAGTTGATGTGATTAGAAGGGTGCTGAGAAGAGCCTCAACTTCCAAACACCCTTCTAACCATCAACTTTGTAAGTGTCCTTTGAGGAAATCTTACTTTCATTTAAAAATCTAGAAGTTTGGCACCATAGCCAGGCATAGGTGGGTAAAGGTAAAGAGATATTCCATGTTCAAATCACACAAAAATAGAGAAGGTGCTGTTGTGGATACCATGCTGAATCTGTAATCAGAGGATTTGGATTCAAATCTCAACTTTGCTACCAGTTCCTCGGTGACTGTGGGCTAGTCACTTTATTTTTCTCAGTCTTTGTTTCCTCATTTGTAAAATGAAAATGGTTTTACTAAATGGTTTCCAGGGTTCTTTCCAGCTCTAAATTTGTGATGCATGAACTTCTCCTGAGTGCTGGAAATTTTATCTCTAAAGATGTATTGTTTAATATTTTAAAAATGCTCTAAATCACTATTGATTAGAGAAATGCAAATTAATACAGCTCTGAGGTACCACCTCACACCTATTATATTGGCTAAGATGGCAGAAAAGAAAAATGACAAATGTTTAGTTGGGGATGTGGGAGTTTGAGACACTAATGCATTGTTGGTGGATTTGTGAGCTGATTCAAACATTCTGGAGTGCAATTTGGAGCTATGCCCAAAGGGCTATAAAATTAATATTATTTGACCTAGCAATATCACTATTAGATCTGTATCCCAAAGAGATTAGGAAAAAAGAAAAGAAAAAGACCTATATGTACAAAAATATTTATAACAACTCTTTTTGTGGTGGCAAAGAATTGAAAATTGAAGAGATGCCTATCAGTTGGGGTATGGCTGAACAAGTTGTGGTGTATCATTGTGATGGAATATTATTGTGCTATAAGAAATGGAAAGCAGGATGATTTCAGAAAAACCTGGAAAGACTTACATGAACTAATGCAAAGTGAAATAAGCAAAACCAGGAGAACATAGCAACAACAATATTGTATGATGATCAATGTATTCTAAGCAATAAAATGATACAGACAATTTCTAAAGGAGTTATTATGAAAAACGGTATCCACCTCCAGAGAAAGAACTAATAAGAGTCTGAACATGTCAAAGCATACTTTTCAAAATTTTATTTGTTTTTCTTGTTTAATTAATTTTTGTTTTTATTTTTATTGGTGTGTTTTCTTTCACAACATCACTAAAATGGAAATATGTTTTGCATGACTGCACATGTGTAATCCATATTAAACTGCCATGTCAGGGAAAGGGGGGAGGGAATTTGGAACTCAACATTAAAAAAAAGTTAAAAATTGTTCTTACATGTAATTGGGGGAAAATAAAATATTAAACAAAAATATTGCTTTGGATGAATAAATTGTAGCCATTTCAAGATGCAAATTTGTACTGGTATTTGTAGTCAGTTGTTCCTCAGCAGAGTGAATTTATTCATCAGATCTTTTTTAGGGAGACAGCCAACTAAGAGTATCAGTAATTGGATGGGGGAAGAAGGGGTAGGTCAGGTTTGAGGTTAGAAGGAGAAGGGGTGGAGGGAGAATTCCAGAATCCAGGCTGTGCCCAAGGAAAACACACTCAAGCAAGACCCTACAGTGACTTGGGTAACTAGAAAATTACACGAAATCACAGGGTATTAGAAAGAAGGTAATACCAGTGTAGGGAGAAGGGAGCAAAAAAGGGAGATTGAAAGATACCAAAGACAAACCTGGCTGATCACAGGTTTTCAGAGCCCAGCTCTGTCTGGAGACCCTACTACTAGCCGCTCTTGACTTTCAGTAGCATTTGGCCTTTTTTGTGGCCAATTCACATGCCTACTGTCATCTGATTTATTTTGACTTCTTTAGCACAACTGAGGGATGTCAGTAACAGTAGAATAAGGCACAACTAAGCAGCCACAAAATATCTGCCACATTGAATTTGTTCCACAGGCCAGGTGCACTGGTCAAATACAAGGACTCCATGCTTCCTCCCAAGGGCAGAGGAATTTCCAGGAGCTCAGACTTTGGAATAGCATCAGTATCCCCAAAGAAGCTTTAATATGTGAGCCATTGTTTTCTGAGACATATGGCAGCTGTTGAAAGAGATTCAGAATTATAAAACACTATTCTCACAGCCTAGAAGCATCCTATGGTGCCTTCTTCAGTGTAAACTTTAAAAGGGTGCCAGGAACAAAATCTACAATCTCAACATCTCAGTCCCTACACAAATCTTGAGCAGGATTTTCCCTAGGGCTCTGAACATGAGTCACACCTGTGAGCCATCCACATTCATCTGGCCTGCTTTTCCTGCCCCCACCTCTATGTCTTCCAATTCTTCAACTCCTCCAAGGCTCAGCTCAGGCGCCACCTCCTATGGGAAGCCTTCCTGAGTCCTCCCAATTGTTAGTTCTTTCTCCTTCCTCAAACAAAACTTTTTTCTAGGCTCAGATCTCACCAGCCAACTCACTAGAGTTGCATTTGATGACTTCCTCACCTCCTGGACTATGGACTCTGTCTGCTAGAGGTTTGATGTTGCTGTAGCTGATCTACCCAAACGGGACTGTGCTATCTCATATGCAGACTTAAAACTTTAGTCCTAGCAAGACTGGAAAACAGACAGAAGAAATTCAAACTGGATGAAGGATCTGAACTAGTCAGAGAGCATATTTCAAGTTTTAATATTTTGAACCATATTCTATTTCTTCCCTCTGATTAATTTAGAACCTTACCAGTGAGGAATTGATTCAAACCATTTAGCAGGGCTAACCCAGGGGGAATTGGGTTGTAAGTGACCCATAAAGCCAATTACAGGCTCTGGAACCTCTTAGAAGAGTGCTCTATCTCCAAAATTCCGAAGAGAAATTGATCTGAGTTGGTGGATAATTCAAATATTGCAATTCCTCTAAAGATAATTAACTTAATAATAATTGACTTTCTTGAAGAAGGCAGCACTCTAGCCACACAGAGTCTTATGTGCCTAGTTGAGGTAGCATTCAGTTAACAAGCATTTATTAATCACTTACTATGTGCCAGGCACTGTGCTAAGTGCTAGGAATACACACACTTGTATACTGGTTGAATTCTATGTTTTATAGTTATCCACTGATGTTTTCCATTGCACTTCTCCCTCAATGCAATCAACCTATAGAGATACATATCACAACGAAGTTGCTATTGAGCGTAGTTTTATTTGAAACAAAATCAAGAAATAAAAACAATTTAAAGATATGGAGAAAATAAAGAAAGATTTTGTTGTCATCAGGTACTAGGAAGGGATAGTCCCAGTCAGCACTCTCTAGTCTCAGAATCCAAATGACAAAGTGCTTGCCTAGGCTTTTCTATTCTTCTCTGTGGTCAACTTTGTGCCACCAATCCACTGCTGCTGACAGTCTTTCTGAACCCCAGGCCCAGTCTTGTTCTCTCTCTCTCACAGTTTGCAATCATCTCGGTCCCTCCCAGGGCAAAAGAGAAAATGTTGTCTGTCTAACACTACAATTCTCAGAGCTCATGGTCATTTTGCAGACTTTTCCCTTGCTCACAAGGAAATATATCCAAGCACCCTGCTGTATCTTTTTCCCCTCTCTAAAGCTGTATTTCTATAAGGAGTATGATTTCTGGTATTCTGTAATGTGAAATATCAATATAATCTCAATTTCCTCACAACACCAAAAATATTATATTGCTTAGTCCTTGGGCCCAGAAGAATGGTTTGCAGGAAAAAGAGATGATTTCTGACTTTTTTTAAAAAAAGGATGACTAAGAATTTGCAGATTTTTGCTGACTGAGTAATAGAAAAATTAATTGCTATGACCTGGAATTTTTCTCCACTGCGACACTGAAGGCTAGGAACATTTGTCTTCTCTTTGTAGAGTGCTTACATCATCTGGTTAGCAGGATCTGGACAAATGAAAGCAATTCCCTCCTCTGGCACCAAAGACTGCTATATGGTGACTACTGGAGACCATGTGTCCCCATGGATGTGGAGGAGGAAAGACTGCCTAAAATTATGTGACCACCAAACTTGCCCTAGACTTGGGTCCCCCTAGAATATTTGTAAGGTCTCTTTCTCCTTTAGAATATCATGATTCTATGATTCTAGATTTCAATATTGAAGTAATTGACCTGTAAGATTAGTTCTGAAATAAAATGACAGAATCATCATAGCACATACTCCAGGGTTTATAAAGCTCTTCCCTCACACAAATCCTGTTCCGAAGATAATGCAAGAAATATTATCTCCATTTTACAGATGAGGAAACTGATGCCCACCCCAATAGATATGAGCAAAGGTTATGAACATAGGTAGTTCTCAAATTTAAAAGTGCAAGTTGTCAACATTCATAGGAAAAAATGCTCCAAATTATTCATAAGATAAATGCAAATTAAAACAACTCTGTGGTTCTACTTCACATTCATCAGACTGTCAAAGATGACAAAAAAAGAAAACAATAATTGTTAGGGGGAGGGTTGGAGGTGAACAAGCATACTAATGCACTGTTGGTGGAGCTGTGAATTGGTTCAACTATAATGGAAAACAATTTAGAAATATCCCCCAAAAGTCACTAAAGTGTACATACTCTTTGATCTAGCAATGCTACTATTAGGCAATGTTCTCTGAAGAGGCCAAAGGCAGAGGGAAAGGATTTGTGTGAGCAATAACATTAAGGACAATAAATTCTTGTTTATAGCAAAGAACTGGAAAAAAACAGGGGCTCATCTATTGGAAAATGGATGAACACCTTGTGGGATAAGGAATGGAATATCAAACCATAAGAATGATAAATATTGGGGCGACTAGGTAGCACAGTGAGTACAGCGACAGCCCTGGAGCCAGGAGGACCTGAGTTCGGATCCGGCCTCAGACAATTAACACACACACACACACACACACACACACACACACACACACACACACTAGCCATGTGACCTTGGGCAAGTTACTTAACCCCAAATGATCTCCAAAAAAGCAAAAAAAAATTTTTTTAAAAAAGAATGATAAATATGATAGATTCAGAGAAATGTAGAAAGATTTGAGTGGAATAAAATTAGCAAATTCATGGGAACAATTTACATTATGCCAGGGAAAACAACTCTAAAAAGAATTCAAGACTCTGACCAAAGCAATGAACTACTATGCTTCAAAATATGGATTATTACTTTCCTGCTGTCTTGACAGAGAGCTGATGAAATAGAGGTACAAAAGGGGACCTGCATCCACAAATATAGTCATAGTATTGATCTGTTTTGCCTGGCTACAGACATTTGTCACAAGGAAGAGCTTTTACTTCAGGGGAAGGGGAGGGGAGGTAAGTGGGTACTGATATATATATATATATATATATATATATATATATATATATATATATATATATATATATATTTAAAAATGGAACATTAATAAAACATTTTTAAATGCACAGAAAAAAAGTTCAGAAAGGATGTAATTTGTCACAATATTTAAAACAACAAAGTATATCAGAAGTTCATAGTTTCTCATACAGACTTTTTTCCTGTTCTTTGTGTAGCAAAATATTTGTTGATTTTTGCTAAGCTCACACAAAAAAAAAATTAAGCACTGATGCTGAAAGACATAAATAATTGGGCATAATAAATAAAAGCTGATAAATTTATTAAATTCATTTTGAATAAATGAATTATTTATTTATATATTATTTATTATTAAGTTTATTTATTAAATAATAAAAACACAACTCAAACTCAAGAATTCTGATTTTCAGGCTAGTGCTCTTTCCAACATGCCACACTTTCATATATAGTCTCCATCTATTGTACATATAGTCTCTCATATACATTTGATGTAATGACTTAGATATACTTAGATACACTTGATATAATGACTTAGCAGAAACCACAACTCTTCCTCTCCCAAGCCCTGAAGGAATTCATGGTTCCTTCCCTCTTTTTAAAAAATTTAATTTATTTCTTTCTAGTTTTCAACATTTACTTCAGTAAATTTTAAATTTTTTCCTCTTCCCTCCCCAAAACAACTTGCAATCTGATATAGACTTTACATATACATTCTGATTAAACATATTTTCACATTAGTCATGTTGTATAGAAGAATTATATAACAAATTAAAAAAAAAACCATGAGAAAGAAAAGACAAAACAAAAAAAGAAAGAAAATAGTCTGTTTCACTTTGCATTCAGACTCCATATCCTTCCCTCTTCTTTAAGATAATATCTAAAGGGAATTTAAATAAATCCAGCCATTTCTCTATGGAGAATATTAGTGAACTGAAAAATAATAGGGAAGACAATAGGGTACTTCTTTGATCGCCCAAATTTTTTGAGGTTGCTAGTTTTTTTTTTGTTTTTGTTTTTGTTTTGTTTTTGTTAAGCAATTGGAGTTAAGTAACTTGCTCAAGGTTACATGGCTAGTCATGATTTATGTGTGGGCGCTCATTTTCTGAGGCCAGTTTCAACCCCGGGTCATCCCAACTCCGAGGCCGGCGCTCTTACTCACCAAGCCACCTAGCTGCCCCGGTTGCTAGTTTTAAATAGGGCAGCTAGGTGGTGCAGTGGATAGGGGACCAGGCCTGGAGTCAGGAAAATCTGAGTTTAAATTTGGACTCAGACACTTACTAGCTGTGTGACCCTGGGCAAGTCACTTAACCCAGTTTACCTCAGTTTCTTCATCTGTAAAATGAGATAGAGAAGAAAATGGTAAACCATTCTAGTATCTTTTCGAAGAAAACACCAAATGAGGTTATTAAGACTCGGACACTATTGAAACAACTGAACAACAACAAAGTCATAAAGGAACCATCCAGATACAATGGAAGAGAGATGATACAAATGATCAAATATCATCATTGGCCAAAAATACAGATCACTCCTTGTCTTCAAACTTTGACCTTTGAGGTTTATACCTAGGAATGGTATCCTTCGTTCAAAGTTTTGTAAAAACTTTGTATTTTGTAAAAATACATATTTTGTAAAAACTATGTATTCCTAAAAGCCCATATTTGCAACATTAATATTCTTTCCCTTTTATGATACATGATTATGAATCACAAGACACCAGAACCTAAAAAAATCTACAGATGAACAAATGGGCAATTAAAAAGATCTACAAATGATATAACTAAGGTATAGCTTATCATGAATGTTGACTTTTTCACTAGAAATGTCATCAAAGCAAATATTAGAGAGAAATATGGTGACTAAGGAGGTGAAACAGTCACATACTGAAAATAAGGAACAATAAAGGCCAAGAAACATCCACATTTACAGTCACATGATCCTAATAAAACACCTGGTGTGTTGGCTATTTGCTCTATGAGGTATTTATAGAACGGTGTGGACAAGAATATTTGGGGAATGAGTGAAACACAAGAACATAACGGAATATTATTGTGCAGCTAAAAATGTTGCACTTTCAGAATTCAGAAAAAAATGGGAAGATTCATATGAACTTATGGAGTGAAGAAAACAAAACTAGAAAAGCAATATACAAATTACCACAATAAAATATAACCTTTTGCATAGTGTTATAAGGTTTGCAAACATTTTAACTGTTTTTATCGTTACAGCAACTGTAGGAGGTAGGTGTTATTAGACACATTTTACCAATAAATAATTTAAGAAACAGAGGTCAAATGACTTTCCCAGAGTCACACAGCTAAAACTATCTGAGGTAGGATTTGAACTCAAATTGTTCCAATTCCAAATCTCACAATCTACCTACTATACCACTTCTGTGCATAATGAGGAATTTGAACTTTAAGTAATTTTAATAACCAATCTCTGTCCTGAAGCTTAGATAATACAACACCCTCTCCCTCCTATTAGCAGAGAGGTGGGGGGTTCCAGGGGGCAGAATATTTCCTATATTTCCAGTTGTGTTACTATTTTGGTGGTAGTTGTTTACTGTATTTATTTATTTATTACAAGAGAGAGTATAATTGGGGGTAAGGGGATTGGAAGGGAGAGGAATATATTCAGAAATGACTGAGATATTTTAGAAAAAGAATCAATAAGTCTTTTTTTTTTTTTAAGATAAAACTGGGAAGATAGATTGGGGCCAGATTGGATATAGTGTACTTTAGAGTTTGACCTTTAGTTTTCAGTCAACGGAGAGTCATTTAAGTTATTTGAGCAAAAGGCTGACTTATCAGAGTTTAGTTTTAGGAATATTTTGTTGTTCAGTCATTTCATTTGTGTCCAACTCTTCATGACCCTATTTGGGGCTTTCTTGGCAGAGATGCTGGAGCAGTTTTCTATTTCCTTCCCCAGCTCATTTTACAGATGAGCAAACTGAGGCAAACAGAGAGAAGTGATTTGTCCAGGGTCACACAGTAAGTTTCTGAGGCCAGATTTGAACTCAGGTTGTCCTCCTTCCATCTTCTCTCCCTCTCTCTCTCTTTCTCTCTCTCTTACACACACACACACACACACACACACACACACACACACACACACACACACCACGTGGTGCGTGTGTGTGTGTGTGTATGGTGTATATAAACATAATATATGGAAAAATACATAGTGAGAACTTGATAAATGCTTAGACCATTGACTGATTCTCAAAGTCTAATGGAAGGCACATGTAAACAAGTATATACAAACAAGCCATATCCATGAGAAATCGGATATAAGCAACAGAAGAAAGACACTAGCATTAAGGGGGATGAGGAAAGGTTTCTTGCAGAAGCTCCAATTTCAGCTGAGACTTAAAAGGAGGCCAGGGAAGCCAGGAGGCAGAAAGGAGGAGAAAGGAAGCTTCACCTCTAAATGAAAATGCTGAAGTCCAGAGATGAAGTGTCCTGTCTGAGGAATGGCAAAGAGGCCAATGTGACAGGATCACAGATCACGGAGTACATGGGGGGAAAGGAGGAGGACATTGTAATGTGTAAGAAAATTAAAAGTTAGAAAAGGGCCGAGTGGTGAAGGACATTGTATGCCAAACAGAGGATTTTATATTTGATCCTGGAGGTAATAGGGAGCCATTGAATGGGAGGGCGGCATGGTCGGACTTGCACTTTAGGAAGATCAACTCTGACAGCAGATAGAGCATGAGCTAGTATCCATTCTCTACGGGACAAAAGCTGAGGCAAGGAGACTAAGAAAAAGGCTATTGCAATAGTCCAGGCATAAAACAATGAGGGTCTGCACCAGGTGGTGAGTATGTTAGAAGAGAAAAGAGAGCACATAGGAGAGAAGTTATGAAGGTAAAAATGAAAGGACTTCAAAACTGGTAGGAATACGGGGCAGTTCCAGAGTGAGAAGTCAAAGATAAAAATAATAGTCACTAATATTGATGTAGCATTTACTACGTGCCAATAGTGTACTAAGCACTTTACAAATAATTTCTCATTTGAGAAATCATTTGTTCCTCACAATAACCCTGTGAGGTAGGTATTATTATCCGGTCAAACAGGTGAGGAAAAGGAAGCAGAGGTTAAGTGACTCATGTAGGGTCACACAGTAGGTGTCTAAGACCAGATTTTAACTCAGGTCTTCCTGACTCTGGGGTTAGTGATTTATTCACTGTGCCCCTAACTGTTCCCATGACACTTAGGTTGCTATCCTAGGTGACTGGGAGGATAGTGGCCCCCTCCACATTAATAGAGTAGTTTCAATGGCAGTAGGCTTTGAGGGGAAAGTTCATGAGTTTATTTTGTGATGTGTTCTGTTTAAAATGTCTATGAGACATCTATTTAAAGATATCTAATAAGCAGTTGAAAATACAAGACTGGAAGTAAAGAGAATGGTTAGGGTTGGACCAATAAATCTGAAAATCATCTTCATGCAGATGATGGGTTTGCTATTAAAGTTGCAAAAGGATTCACTGCAGGATTTTTTATTTAAATAACAAACTTTCCAGATAAGATAACTCTATTGCATAAGGCAAGTTATGTATATTTGTATTTATAATGTGATAGAGGTCGAAGGTGTGGATTGACAGAAGATTGGAGCTGTGAATGATGACTGAATGAGAACTAGGGAGGGTGATGGATGGTCCCCCTTCTCCCAAGAAGATTTGGTCTATACCAGCAAATTCATAAGTGGTAGTAGTGGTGTTCAGTCACGCCCAATTCTTTGTGACCCCATTTGGGGCTTTCTTGGCAAAAAAATATTGGAGTGGTTTGCCATTTCTTTCTCCAGCTCATTTTATAGATGAGGAAACTGAGGCAAATGAGATTAAATGACTCGTCACTTTACTAAATAATTATCCAGATTCTACTGTGTGTAAAGTAGGGTAGGTCACATGGCTGGTAAGTGACTGAGGCTAGATTTGAACTCAGGAAGATTAGTCTTCCCCAGGCTTAGTGCTCTAACTGCCCTAACTATACACTCTCACAAAAATAGACAGAACTATTGTGAATGAAGAAGTTATAGTGCAGACTAAAACAGTTTGTGTTAACTTTGCCCTAGGTAAATTGCTCTGAGATTTAGCTTTGGCCCTTTATGCAAGAAGAATATAAAAGTGGTTTTTAGGACTTTGGCAGAGCTCCTGAAACCCAAGGGAACTTCTTTGCTGACTACTTTTAATTTTCTTGCCAACAGCTTTTACTTTTGTGAACTGCCCTGGGAACTGCTTTAACCTAGGGATATTCATAGATGTTTTTATTAAAAGGATTGGTTATTCGAACCTCATGCTCTGAGTGGTACCTTGAATATGAAACTGTGACCAGCAAAAGCACTCATCTAGCCCAATGTTTAAAAACACTCTCAAAATCCAAATCCCAGAAATTACCATTTAAACTCCTTTATCTTTTCCATTCCCAGTGTGGAAAGAGAAATTATTTAAGAACTAACCTTTGCGTGAGAAAATTTCATAAAACCCAAGGTGGTTATTAAAATCCTTTCTGCCTTTTCTCTTCTTTGTGTTAAATAAACTGGTTTCCTTGACCCTTCTCATCAGTTCCCAAAGGATCATCAGGAGCCAAAGGCAGTCATTCAAAGAGCTTTCCCTTGGACCTCAGTCAGTCCTTACTGCCTTCCAATTTTTTTATATCATTTTCCCTTGTCTCCTCCTTGAGGTCTCTGCCAATGTCTCCATTCTCTCAACAAAGCCAAAGAGCTTTACATTTCACACAGTCAGCTGGAATAGGGTTGTCCATGGCAAAAGAATCACCTTTGACCTCTCTCTTGCTCTCCTGCTGTATGGGCATGTCCACATGTCACATAGAGAGTGCACTCAGAGTACAGTGGAATGGGGGGAAAGATGCTGACTCTGTATTTTGAGGCTAATGGATCAAACCCCTCCCCTGCTACCTTGGCAGGTACATTCATTGGATTAGTGCCAAGTGCTGACAAAGTTGAGAGCATGCATTCATTTCTCATTCCTCTGAACAGAGGATAGATCCACAACCATAGATTTCGTTGCTAATCCTGGCCAGAATAAAGTAAATTTATATACCCCTCCAAGGCACTCTCCTCAGAACAATCTCAAAAGTAGACAATCCAATATCCCTATTGTAGAGAGAAGAAAACTAATTCTTTTTTTTTTTTTTAAGCAATTGGGGTTAAGTAACTTGCTCAAGGTTACACGGCCAGTCATTATTTGTGTGTGGGTGCTCATTTTCTGAGGCCGGATTCGATCTCAGGTCATCTCAACTCCGAGGCCAGCACTCTTACTCATGGTGCCCCGTAGCCTCCCCAAGAAAACTAATTCTTAGAGATGTGACTTATCAAAGGCCCCACAGCTACTTAAGGGTCCTATTTTCAAATCCAGATCTTCTGCTTCTGAGACTAACCTGTGTGCTGTTGGTAATTAAAAGGGTTGGGCACTACACATCTTCCCTCACCTCCTTCTTCTTTTCCTCTAGAGAAGTGAATTTACTGGTACAGAGAACTCCTGGTAACTCCCTCTATCAGTGTGTATCAGAAACTACTCTACAACCTATGGGAGTAGAGAGTTTCCTAGGACATTGAGAAGTTAAATGACTTGTCTGAGTCACCTGTTTCTTTAAGATTTCCAAACATCCATGACTTCATCAGTGTATACCAGTGTGTATATACACTCCTCCAGCTACTGAAGCTGAAGGCTCTCTCCATTGCCTTCTTCTCCTCTCTTTCCCCTGAAAATCTCAACCACTTTCATGGCTTTAATTATTGTCTTCATGGAGATAGAAATGTCTTTCACATTTATATCTCAAGCTCAGTCCTATCCTCTACTCTCATATTTCCAACTCTCTGCTGAATATCTCTATGTCCTGACAACACTTTTTTGAGGAAACTGAGGCAAACCAAGTTCATCAACTTGTTTCTAAAAACCTGCCACTCTTTATAAGGTCACCATTTCTGTTGATGATTACACCAAATTCCTAGTCAGTCAAGTTCGTTGCCTCCAATTCATCCTTGATTCATCTACCACTCATATCTCATTAGTTTCCAGCTCTTGTCAATGCTGCCATTGTATCTTTGGCATCCAACACCTTATCTCCACTCATGTGCCACCACCCTAGATTAGGGGTTTAGCACCCCTGCCCAGGCTGCTACAGTAGTCTCTTAATTGGTTCTTTCTCTACTTCCAATCTCTTCCCTCTCTGAACCGTTCTTCACACTGATTTCAAAGTAATCTTCTTAATATATAGGTTGATCTACTCTACTTAAAAACATTTAATGGCTCCCATTTGACTACAAAATCAAATTTAAAAATCAACAACCTGAACTTCAAGGCCTGTCACCTTTTGTTTAAAGTCTACCTTTATTGCCTTCTTTCAGAGTATTTCCCCTCACACACTCAATACTATAGTTAGCCTGGACTACTTCCTATTTCCTGATCAAATCCTGCCCTCTCACACCTTCCCCAGAATGTCCCCTATGCCTAGAAGCAACTTTGTCTGCATCTCTACCTATTGAAATTCTTCTCCTTCAAGGTCCAGCTCAGGTATTATCTCTTCCATAATGAAGACTGGCTTTCTCTGATTCCCTCTGACTGGAAGTACACACTCCCTCCTTGAATCTCTTATGTCACTCAATCTGTCCTAGGCACTTAATAATTTCCCAAATTTATGTTTATTCAAATTCCATTCACTGGAGCTGAAGGCTATCTCCTCTGCCTTCTTCTCCTCTCTTTCCCCTGAAAATCTCAACCAGTTTCAGGGCTTTAATTATTGCCTTCATGGAGATGGAAATGTCTTTCAGATTTATTTCTCAAGCTAAGTACTATCCTCTAGTTTCATATTTCCAACTCTCTGCTGAATATCTCTATGTCCTGCCAATATTTTAAAATCACTTTAACTCTCACACCTTTCCTAAACTGTAATTCTCTTATAGTGAAACAGAAAAAGCATAGAATTTGGATTCAGAGGATGTGGGCTTAAATTCTAGTCCTGCTACTTCCTTTCTGTTTGACCCTGAGAGGGTCATTTCATCTCACCTAAGTGTTTTTATCTGAAAAATTAGATTTTTGGAGATGATCTCTAAAATAGCTGCTAGTCTTAAATCTTAGGCTTTAGGAAGCAGAGACTGTGTAATAACACATCTTTGTATTCCTAGATCTTCATGCATTGCCTAATAAATGTTTACAAATTAGAACTGAAGAGATGTTCTTCATGAATTTGCTGCAGCCAAAAACTTCACTACCTAATGTTGAACATTTTGGTGACTACTCTATCCAAATTTAATTAGACTAGCTTTCTAACAATTGGTCATTTGCCAGACCATTACCTGGGCTATACGTGAAGCCTTTCTAGAAATATGACAGTCTATGTATGTGTTTTTTTGAAGTCCTGCTCCAGGGTCTCCATCCCACCATGTGAGCAGCCTGCATTCTTGAAGACTATACTAGTGGAATAAAAGCTGTAGCTGATTTTACCAAACTGGAAAGGTTTTGAGAATGAGCCTAATGGCAGGCTATATGCTTTTCATTTAAGGATCAACCAAGGTAAGCACAGAAAGGCTCATCACCAGAGGGTCAATGCCCAAGTAATGGATTTTGTCGATCTGAGCTCACTAAACATCCTCCCAAGGCATGGAGGAATTACAATCTGGATCAGAAAAGGAGGGCACCCACACCAATGAAACTGTCAATTCCTGAAAGTGAAGTTAAAATATTCATGAGTATATGTACTAAGATACATAGCAAATCCTTTCTTTTTATACAAAAGGAAATTCAGCTTTTGTCCCAATGTCCCTGAATCTTAAATTATTGGAGTAGCGATTAGTGAGATTTTGCTTTCCTCTCATCTTCGAGGTACCCATCTTAATGATACTGAGACTTATCTCCCCCCTTCCAAAAATATAATGATCCCCTGTATTCTTCACTCATTAACATTAAGTGATAGGAAACAAAAAGGATACACAGAAAGGATACTGCACAGTCTTTAGATGTTTCTAGTCTTCTATCAAAGATGAAATGAGCCCCCTAGGGAGTCTTTTCTACTGTGAATTCAATAATATTCTTGGACTTCTTAATTTTAATGACCAGATCTTTTCCTCTCTCTTTGTTGGTGGATGCCTTGGTCTGGTTGACTAATGGCCACTAGTATTTGCTTAAGGGTACTTGGATACAGAAAGATCATCCTTTGGTTCAGACTTCTTCCTCCAGAACAAGTTCCTCCTATTTCCCAAGCCAATACCTAGTTCAATGCTCAAAACACAACAGGTTTGCCATAAGGGTTGACTGCTTGACATACTACAGATCTTAATTCTTTTAATGCAGAAAGTCAATACAACCTTGTAAATGACATGTTGGACTCTAACAATTCAATAAGTGGCACTGCTAACCTATCCCCATTTCCATTGTGAAATGAATGTAAATCTGTAGGAAGGAGCTAAGTGATTTACTAAGAAAGTATCAAATTACAAACCAAATATGTGAGGGTCCTGATGTGTTCTTTGCTTATCTAACCCAGTGGCTAGCTGGGCAATGCTTATCTGAGGCCACAGAGACTAGTGACTTGAACTAACTTCCATCCTTTACCTTTCATAGAAGTTTGCCCTGGGTTCCTTGCTCTGGATCTGACCATCTTCTCAGCAGGGGGATTAAGCTCTCCAGTAATTCATTCCAAACTCCAACCCAGAGTCTTTAGGAAAGTTGATACTTTCAGGACAGCTAATCACAGAAATGGTTACGGGTTTTCCCCCCAAAATGGGGAAGTAGTGAAAAAAAAAAGCTGCCCAATGTACAAATGTGAAACTTAAATGGAATATGCAGTTTATTTTCACATACAATATGAAATTCTAAGAAATAATGACTTATAGAATGATTAGGACAGAATCCAGTGATTTATCACCACTAATACAAGTTTACAGGCTCATGTTGAAACCTCTTTAGGATACCAATAATCTGCAATGTTACTAATAAGCCATAATATTTCCCCACTTGTTAGCACAGTCTAATCAAATATTACATAAGACCTTCTTTCCAGTGGCCTCTCTTCCTGATGACTCTTTTTTGCCTTCAGTCGGATTCTGCTGTTGCATCTGCCACTACTCCAGTAACCACTGCTACTTCTCTACTGATCTCATTTTTCTTCGATGATTACAAAGTACACTCTTTTTAAAAATGACATTTTATTTTTCCCCCAAATTATATGTTAAAACAATTTCTAACATTCATTTTTTAAAATTTTGAGTTACAGAGTCTCTCCCTCTCTCCCCTTATCCTTTCTTGAGATGGTAAGCAGTGTGATATAGGTTATATATGTACAATAATTTAAAACATATTTACATATTAGTCACTTTGTAGAAGATAATTTGAACCAAAAAAAAAGATAGAAATTTAAAAGGGGGGGAGAGAGAGAGAGAGAGAGAGAGAGAGAGAGAGAGAGAGAGAGAATGCTGTAGCTGCTTTGGTCTGCATCCAAAGGCCATTAGTTCATTTTCTGGAGGCAGACGGCATTTTCCATCATGAGTCCTTTGAGGCAGTCTTGGACCATTGTATTGTTGAAAAGAGCTAAGTCATTCACAGTTGTTCATCTTACAGTATCACTATTGCTGTGTACAATGTTCTCCTGGTTCTGCTCACTTCACTCTGCATCAGTTCAT
Source organism: Gymnobelideus leadbeateri (assembly GCA_011680675.1). Lineage (NCBI taxonomy): Eukaryota > Metazoa > Chordata > Mammalia > Diprotodontia > Petauridae > Gymnobelideus > Gymnobelideus leadbeateri. The sequence goes on from WOXC01003712.1 coordinate 366,307, forward strand.
ATCAGTCTTTCTAGGTTTTTCTGAAATCATCCTATTCGTGATTTTTTACACAACAATATTCCATTATAATTATATACCATAGGGGTGGCTACGGCTAGGTGGCGCAGTGAGTAAGAGTGACTGGGATTGGTCCCGGCCTCAGAAAATGAGTACCCACACATAAATAATGACTGGCCATGAAACCTTGAGCAAGTTACTTAAACCTAATTGCTTTAAAAAAATAAACATATACTATAACTTGTTCAGTCATTTCCCAATTGATTGGCATCCCCTCAATTTCCAAGTCTTTGCCACCACAAAAAGAGCTGCTATAAAAACCCTTATACAAATACGTCCTTTTCCCCCCTTTTATTTTAATCAATTTGGGAAAAAAGACCTAGTAATAGTATTATTGAATGAAAGGGTATACACAGTTTTATAACACTGTGGACATAGTTTCAAATTGCTTTCCAGAATAGCTGAATCAGTTCACAACTCCACCAATAGTGTGTTAATTTTCCTACATGCCCTCCAACATTTATCATTTTCCTTTTCTGATATATTAACCAATCTGATAGGTGTGAGGTGATGCCACAGAGTTGTTTTAATCTGCATTTGTCTAATCAATAGTGATTTAGAGCATTTTTCACCATCATGACTGTACATAGCTTTGATTTCTTTATCTGAAAACTGCTTGGTCATATCCTTTGACCATTTATCAATTAGGTAATGACTTGTATCCTTATAAATTTGACTTAGTTCCCTACATATTTGAGAAATGAGGTATTTTTTAGACATCTGCTATAAAAATTCCCTCCAGTTTTCTGATTTCTTTCTAATCTTGATTGCATTGGTTTTGTTTGTGCAAAATTTGATTTAATATAACCAAAATGATCAATTTTACATTTCATAATGTTTGGTCATAAATTCTTTCCTTATCCATAGATCTGACAGGTAAACTATTCCATGATCCCCTAATTTGCTCATGTATCACCCTTTATGTCTAAATCATGTACACACTTTTATCTTATCTTGGTATATGATGTCAGATGTGGGTCTATACCTAATGTCATAAGGTTTTTAAATTTTTCCAGGAGCTTTTGTCAAATAGTGAGTTCCTGTTCCAAGAGCTTGGATCTTTGGGTTTATTAAACACTAAATTATGATGGGAATTTACTACTACATATATGTATTGGGCAGATAGGTGGTACAGCGGATAGAGTTCTGGGCCTGAAACCATGAAGACTCATCTTTGTGAGTTCAAATCTGGTCTCAGACACTTACTAGCTATCCAACCCTGGCCAATTCACTTAATCCTGTTTGCCTCAGTTTTTTCATCTGTAAAATGAGTTGGAGAAGGAAATAGAAAACTACTCCTGTATCTTTGCCAAGAAAACCCCAAATGGGGTCACAAAGAGTTGGAAAGGACTGAAAAATGACTCAACAACAATTGTATACCAAATTTATTCTGCTGATCTATCACTCTATTTTTTAGCCAGTACCAAATTGTTCTGATGATTACTGCTTTATATCATAGTTTGAACTCTGGTATAGTTTGGCCACCTTCCATCACATTTTAAAATTAATTGTATTAATTTTATTCTTAATTCTTAGAAATTTCATTCATTAATTTTCATTAATTTCATTCTGAAGAAAGGAAATATACAATAGAGGCAAAGGCAGCCAAGGAATAAAACTAGTTGAGCCCCTGCCTCATACGGGGAGGAATAGCCTTTTGCTTCCCTCATATCTAGTTAGAGAAAGGCCATCTTTTCAACATTGCTGGAAATAATGTTTTACCGACTGAATTTTAGAAATCCACACAGGTCTGGCATCCAAAAATTCACTCTTCTTTTACTAAGTACGTTACTCCACTGGCTCAGCAACCATTCAGGGGAGCTCAACTCAACAATGAGTCACACATTGTCAGAAGCATGCAGAGAGTATCTGCACATGCTCACTTCTACTTAGTTTGACACAGGTAGGTAGAGAATATGCATAGCTGGAATTAAATATTACCACAACTATGCAAAAGATCTCATGACTATTGGGAGGCAGCTAGGTGGCATAGTAGATAGAACACTGGGCTTAGAGTCAGGAAGACCTGAGTTCTTATCCAGCCTATATGACTCTGGGAAAGTCACCTCAGCTTTGTTTGCCTAAGTTTCCTCATCTGTAAAATTGGGATAATAAATGTACCTACCTCACAGGGTTGTTGTGAGAATCATATGGGATCATATTTGTAAAGTGTTTAGCACAGGCCCTAGAACATGGTAGACACTATATAAATGCTTAATCCTTTCTCCCTTTGCTTCCTCTATTAAGATGTTTTTTTGTTTGTTTGTTTTTTTTGTTTTTTTTTTTAAAGCAATTGGGGTTAAGTAACTTGCTCAAGGTTACACGGCTAGTCATTTGATTTATGCGTGGGTGCTCATTTTCTGAGGCCAGATCTGATCTCGGGTCATCCAAACTCCAAGGCCGGCACTCTTACTCACTGCGCCACCTAGCCGCCCCTTTAGGGCAATTGGGGTTAAGTAACTTGCCCAAGGTTACACAGCTAGGTTTTTGTTTGTGCGGATTAGGTGTCGGAGGCCAGCTCCGAACTCAGGTCCTTCTGATTCCAGGGCCGGCGCTCTATTCACTGCGCCACCTAGCCGCCCCTATTAAGATGTTTTTCAATGAAGTTTGTGTTATGATCCTGTTGAAAGGCAAATAATAAATTTTAAAGAAATTATATTGGAAATTTATGCAGTAAAATTTGTGTGGGCCGGGGGGATGCTGTCATATTCAACTCACTTTCTATTAACACCTATTTGTCATAAATTCTGGAAGCATTGAACCATAGCATGCAAAGCTAGCATTGCCCTTATGTGTATTCTTATCAAGGTTCATACACTCATTTCATAAGATACTGAGGCCCAGTGCAAGAGCAAGTGATTTGACAACAGTCATGCAGTGAGTAATCCAGGACTAGAATCTAAGTCTCCTGACTCACAGGCCAGTGCTCTTTTCACTCTACCCCATTTCTTCCACTGAATTCTTTCTTACCTCCTATGTTTATCTACCACTCAATAACACAACTAATATAAATAGTGGAGACAAGTAATAGCCTAAGTAAAATAGCAGAATGTAAAATAAATCCACAAAAATTATCAGCAGTTCTATGTAGTACCAGGAGGAAATGATAGTAAGATAAATTCCATTCATGATAATATAAAATAAACAAAATATCTGAGAATTAACCATAAAGATATAATCAGGACTTAAATGAATACTACACAATAAAAAAGCTTTTATAAGGAAAAATAATTATAGAAATATTCTATACTCATAATAGTATATGTCAATATATTAAAAATTATAATAGTATCTAAATTAATTGACAGATATAGTACCATAGCAAGCAGACCACCAAGGAAATATTTTACTCAAACTAATTAAAAACTATGCAGACTAATATAAAAATTTATTTGGAAAAAGAAAAGGACCAGAATCTCAAAGGAAATAATAGAGAAAAAGTAAGGACAAAGGGGGCATAGAATTTCCAGTCTTTTAAAAGGCAATAATAAAAAATATATAACTTAAAAGTAGAAAAGGAGTAAAGAGGAATAGACAAAATAAGCAAAAACCAGAAGCAATAAAAAGAAATAAATCCCAGTGTTTGATAAACCCAAGACCATAAATTACTGGGTTCACCATTCCAAAAACAAAATTAAAAAAAACCTTGCTAGGAAAACTGTAAAACAGTTTGGCAAAAGTTAAGTTTGGACTAGCCCCTTATTTCACATATAAAAATAAGTTCCAAATGAATATGTAACTTTAACATAAAAGGTCACATCCTGTTTAAAATGTAGAAAAGAATAAGATCAGGTATCTTTTACAACTTTGGTTGGGGCAAAATTCTTTACAAGGAGTAAAATTCTGAATGAAGATTAGTGAAAATCACAAAGACAAAATAGAGAATTTCAAAGACATAAAATTTTAAAAGTTTGGCACAAATAAAATCAATGCAGCCAAAAGAAGATTAGAAATCACTTGTGTGTGTGTGTGTGTGTGTGTGTGTGTGTGTGTGTGTATTTGGTGGGGGGGGCAGGAAATCTTTGCATTAAATATCATCGAAAAAGTTTATATGCAAAAATACAGATAATTGACCTAAATATATGGCCAAGAGCCATTCCAATATCTGTTGTAGTGTGTGTGTGTGTGTGTGTGTGTGTGTGTGTGAGTCCATGGTTTTCAGAAGAATTATAAACTATCAATAGCTATATGTAAAAGTGAAGCAAGTCACTAATAAGTGGAGAAATATACATTAAAACAATGTTGAGGTTTTTCCTCACTCATCAAACACTCAAAGATGACAAAAATGGAAATTCACAATTTTATTTTTACAACATTGTTCAAAAATAAGCATACTAACACAAAAGTAAGAGGCCTGCTGAATTGTTTCAACTATTTTAGACAACTATTTGGAATTTAAAAATTTTTTGTCCATATTTATTTTTCTTTCCCTGGAAAGAAATTCCTGGACTAGTCCTCCTATTTTTCTCACTAACCATGCAATAATCAGGAGTCATTTAAGAGAAAATTATCCTTATCTTCTTTCTCATGTTCTCTCATCTCTGTTTCCCTCAATCCTATCTCACGTATGTCCCAACCAAATTCTTCCACTGTGTCCATTCTACAGTCAATAATCTCCCTTTCAGCCTAGAATTCTTTCTTTCATGTTTTCTTTCTAATATCTCTTCAAAAGACCTGTTCTGCTCTAACAATATTGAATTTTCATATATCCTCTCCAGTACTGGCTATATCTTCTCACATCTCTCTCCATGCTGCTCTCTCTCTCTCTCTCTCTCTCTCTCTCTCTCTCTCTCTCTCTGTCCCTGTCCCTGTCTCTCTCTGTCTCTCTCTCCATGAATAAAAAGTCAAAATAATCCCTCTCCCCTGTCACTTTATCTCCTTCCTTATTTCCTCCTTTGAAATCAGTTTAATCAAAAAAGTTTTACTCAGTCACAATAATGGTAGCTATGGTATTCCAATGCCCAGGTCATTCTCTTCCCTTTCCCAAGTACTTCAGTACCTGATTCACCATTTTCTTCTCCTCCCTAACTCCAGCCCTTGTACTAAATGCTCCCTCAAAACTCCTGTTTCTTCAGTCTCTTTAAGTCTTATAATCTACTCCTTCATCCTACCAGAGACACATATAGGGACAGTCATGCCCTAGATCCCGTCCTTACCCTAGTGTCCCATTTCCATAATTAGAAATTCTTTCCTTTATATGACCACAATCTCTATAATTCCATCTCTTCTTATGTTTTATCCCTCCTACATTTATTCTTCACCTTCACTGAGATCAAGACTTCCAATCCCTCCAACTCTCAATGCTTGCTAAGGCCATTAATTTTTCTCTGACTTCACTTCCCAAACTCACCAACTTCAACCCAAGAGTTAATTTATGTGGTTAATAACAACAACAAAAGCCTAACAAGAGAGACCATTAAGAGACTGTCAATAGTACAAAAGGAGATAAAGAGGAAGGTGGAACTTAAAGCAATCGAAGTAACAGTAGAAAACCAGGCCTGAAATAACATGGACTAAACGTCACAACCGCTCCCCCACTCCCAACACTACAGGAAAATCAATGCATTTTGTGGAACTAAATAGCAGAATGTTCGGGTGCATAAAAGAGGAGATGGGGTAGAAAATAAAGGGAATTATGTGATCTACCTTCATTAAGTCAATGGCAAACAATGACTCTGAAGACAAAGCATTATGTTTTAAAAGGAAAAGGAACAAAAAACCCTAATTCAGAAAAAAAGCAATATTAGAGACAAGTATAGGAAAATATAACTCTGTCATAACTTTAAACATGAATGGATTAGAGTAGCTAGATGGCGCAGTGAAAAGAGCACCGGTCCTGGAGTCAGGAGGACCTGAGTTCAAATTCAGCCTCAGACACTTCACACAAAAACTAGCCATGTGACCTTGAGCAAGTCATTTAAGTAATCCAATAAAATGAAAGACTGACAGATTAGATAAGAAAACAAAACTCTATAACCTATTGCTTTCAAGAAACATTAAAAAAAACAAAGACACAGACAAAAATGAGAAACAAAATTTATTATACATCAGGTAAATACAAAAAAGGCAGGATCTGCAAAATCATGCTATTGGACAAAACAAAATTTCACAAAATAAATGTAGATGGAAAAAAAGAAATTATATTATGCTGAAAGGAACTATTGACAATAAATCAATATCAATCTTAAACTTCTATTTCCAAATTTATTTAAATCCATCAAGGAAAAATTAACAGAATTTCAAGAAGCTAGATTTAGTAACACAATAATAGAAGGAAACTTTAATGGACCTCTTCCTCTCAAATCTGGACAAATCTACCAGAAAGACAAACAATAGGGAAAATAGAGAATTGAAAAAAAATTTCTAGAGAAACTAGAGATAAATGTCTTCTGGTTCTTCTAAATGAGAAGCTAAAGAATATGCATATTTCTCAGAACCATATGGAAATTCTACAAAATTAATCATACATTAGTGCACAGAGACATTCAAATAAATGTAAATGTGCATAAATAGTATACACATATTTTATATACCATAATGCAATAAAAAGTCATCAGTTCAGGAGACACAAACAAAAGATACATGCAAGTGGAGACTAAATAATGAAATCCTAAATAAAGAGTAGATAATAAATAAATCATAGAAACAATATATAAAAGGAAATTATAATGATGATAATGCAACTAAAGCTGAAGCTAAAAAAAAGAGAAAAATTATATCCCTAAAAACATACATTCACAAAATAGAAAAAAAATGAAGTCATCTTAAAAATTACAAAGTCAACAAAAACCACACCCAAAATAGGTACAAAAGAGTGATACTGGAAGTTAGAGAGAAAATAAACTAGAAACCAAAATACTATAAAAATGATGATAATGAATATCTATTTCTTTTAAGAGACTAAGAAAATGGGCAGCTAGGTAAGACAGTGGATAGAGCACTGGCCCTGGAGTCAGGAGGACCTGAGTTCAAATCCAGCATCAGATACTTAACACTTACTAGCTGTGTGACCTTGGGCAAGTCACTTACCCCCAATTGCCCTGCCTCTTAAAAAACAAGAGAGAGAGAGAGAAAGAGAGAGAGAGACTGAGAAATTAATCAACCGTTAGCTAATCTGATTAAAAGGAAGAGAGCAAAGAGTGAAATTAACAAATCAGTGAATGAACAAGGTGAAACCACAGTGCTACTGGAAGAAAAAGAATTATTAGAACTTAATGTGCACAATTATATAACAAAACTGAAAACATGAAAAAACAGAAAATTTTCTTAAAAAATATAAAATACTTAAATGAACAACAGACAAAACAGAGATCTTAAATAATCTAATCTCAGAAAAGGAAATAGAACTAGAAAAGTCTTGTGGGTTTATAGGAAAATTCTATCAAACTATTCTTTTTAGGGTTAATACTAATATTACACAAACTATTCCCGAGAATTGAGAAAACAGTATCCTACAAAACTGATTTAATGACACAATACAGCCCCAATGCCTAAATCTGGAAAGGATAAAGCACAAGAGAAACATAGACCAATATTATTAGTAAATATCAATTTAAAAATTTTAAATAAAATCTTTTTAGACTAAAAAATTTTCACCTAAGAATTTTTCACCTAAGAAATTAGTCATTATGACCTAGTTGGATTTATATTAGGGAAGGAAAAATGTTTTAACATTAGGAAAATAATCAATGAAATGACTCTAAATAAATAAATAAATGTTAACTATCTATCTTACTAGAATACTTTTTACCTTCCTTTCACATTCACTGGGGATACACCATGTGCCTTTCTACCTCTGTTACTTTGTTCAGTCTTGTCCCTATACCTAACATATTTTCCTTCTCTCTCTTCTTATGGGTGAATTTCCATTCATCCCTTAAGGTCCAACTCAAATGTCACCTCCTCTATGGAGCTTTCTCTGATATCCTCCATCGTAATGATCATTGTAAATAGATTTCATAATACACTTCGTTTTGTATGTCTCAAATTATTTGTCATGTAATACAGTATATTATAATTATGTTATCTCCCTATAAGTCTGTAAGCTCTAGGAAGATGAAGGCCTATAAAATACAGAAACTTTCTATTTCCCCCAGTATCAAAGATAATGTTATCCATGTAGTATGTACTTAATAAATAATTGATGAATTAATGAATAAACAGTTCTCTACTTATAGAGTTTTATCTCTAAAAATAAAATATCCGACTATGGTGGAGACCTCCAGTAGTAGTCATCAGGATCAGAGAAAGCTGGGATAAGATAAAAAGAATCTTTCTGTAGGGAGTTTTATTATAAATTTATTTGCACACAGTATCACAGACTCACAGCATTATAAAGTTGGAAGGAACATCAGGGATCACACATAATCCAACCCCTACCCGTGTAATGGACAAGGGAGGCAAATGCAAAACAGCATAGCCAATTAGAATTTAGGAGTGCTTATTTATTAACTGGCGGCTGCCTCCCAAGAGGGAAGGCAGCCCTGAGCAGTCTGTCCAGCAAGCTTTTATGCAGTAAAAAGTACTTCCTGAAACAAACAGTGGTCAGCAAGGCAACAGTTGCTACATAGGGATGTAAACTAAGTGGGGGGTGGGGGCTACAAGCTAACAGGGCAGATTTTTGTTTTGGTTACATCTTAGTTACAAGGCAGGTGCAGGGTGAGGTTTCACAATGGTCATACCTTTACCCTAGGTTCCTGGGGCCCCCTGAGGGGCCTTGTGAGAGGCCTTGTGTAGGAGCTAGCACTATGGGAACCTAACTGGCACTTCACTTGAGCAAAAATGTCCTCCACAACATACGTAACAAGTAGCGATTTCAGTCTTAACCCAAGTTTATTTGAATGGCAACCAGGAAAATAATGTGTAACCCACAATTGCCACACAACTCCTTTGTCCTTTTGCTAAGTGGAATCTGTGGGAGACAGTTTAAAAAATGAGCTGAACAGGAAGATAATAGGAATTAGAAGGGATTTCCTAAGCCCAAGTCAGATAAGATTTGGTATAGTAGATTTGGCGTTCATTAGCTTGGGACTGTAGAGGATCTGGGCTCAAATTCCAACTTAAATGTTTATTAGTTTTGCTAACAAGGTACCTAACCTCTCTGGGCTTCAGGTTCCTATTTGTAAAACAGAGTTGATAGAAAATAAATAAATAAATATATTGGAGTTGATGCCCTTTTAAGGTCAGGATGAAAAATGTCACCATAAAGACCAAATTTATAATGTATTTGTTGTTTTATAACTGTTGTTTTACAACAACTTTTTCCTCTTTATGTGTTGTTTTACAACAAGAGAGAGTTCAGTATGTTTCCTATACCAATGAGTTGTATAATTATTTTATTGCACAGAATATATAAGTTGGAGGAGACCTCAGAGGTCATCTAGTTCAATCATGCCAGGAAAAGAATGCCTTCTACAATATACTCAACAAGGGGTCAGCCAGTTTCTGCTGCAAATACCCTCAGTGAGAAGAACTTGCTACTTCCAAAGATCTCCCATTCTATTTTTGGATAGACCTAATTATTAAAATCATCATCCTTCTTTGAAATGTTTACCCATTCTGCCCATTAAGGCCAAGTAAAACAAATATAATCTTTCTGACAGTCCTTCAAATAGTGGAAAACAACTATCATGCCCCCCACCTCCCAAGTCTTCTCTTCTCATCACCAGTTCCTTCAGTCAGTCCTCATATAGCAATAGACTCGAGACTTTTGAGTTGTCCTGGTCACCCTCACTCTGGAATCTCTCCAGTTTATCACTGACCTTTCTAAGATATCATGCCCAGAACCAAGCATGATACTTCAGATGTAGTCTGACCAGGCTTGGGTACAACAGGACTATCATGCCTCTAGTCCCAGATACCTGTTGCAACCTGAGATCACATTAGCTCTCTTAGCTATCTTATCACTTTCTTTTCTCATATTGAGTTTGAAGACCACTAGAACACCCATATTTTTATTGGATAAACATGCCTAACCACACCTCAATAATTCTGTACTTAGGAAAATGATTTCTTAAACCTAAGTGTAAAACTTTACATTTACCTCTAGCAAATTTTATTTTATTCAGTTTAGTCCAATGGCATAATGCCTATCAAAATCCTTTTGGCTCCTGCTTCTGTCATTCAAACTATAGGAGCTCTCCCCTCTCAATTTTGTGTCAACTGCATATTTTATAAGAATGTCACCTCAAGTCATCGCCCGTAAGTTTTTAAAATTTTTACATACAATTGTTTAGAAACAAATCTCCCTAAAATGAAGTACTGCCACAATAAATGCGTTAGCCTCCAACAGCTGAAGCAACTGTGCCTTATATGACCAATTCCTTGGGAGCAGAATCTGAAATTGCAGCAAACCACAGAGGAAATAAATCTTTAATAAATGTCTTCTGATGATGATTAGCTATAAACTAGATCCTAGACTTTTGTTTCAAAGTGACTTCCAAGTTTATTTTTTTTGCATATATTTTGGGGTATCCATAAGTAAGGTCTACAGAAGGGGGAAAAAGTCTGCTGGCTATAAGTTAATATTACTGTAATGCAAAAAATAAGTTTATTTTGCATTTCTTCCTAATTTGACTTGGGTACAGCATACTAAAAGATAAGACAAATTTATCAGCAACACCAACAAGTACTTATTAATCACCTGCTATTGTATCAGGCACTAAGAAGAGTGTTAGAGATCTAAAGACAAATGATAACTATATAACTTTATATCAAATTTAGTTTAATTATAAAATAATCCTTAATGCTTTGAAGATAAAACAAGGAACAGGAATGCTACTGTTAATAATAAGAGTAGTTTGAGAATCTTAAAGAATGATAGTGTCTGAGTTATTTTGATGTTAATCATGAGGATATCTTACAGGGTATTATTTCCATTTCTTTCCAGAGTAACGCAATCACATGCAGGCTTGCAATGCACATACACATATCACAAATGATTTTTCACTAAAATTAATTTTGTTGGAAGTGGTGAAAATGGCATAGAGCTAAACAAGAAAGCAGAGATCTGAGATTAAACTACAACACCCTGCTGCTCAGCTGAACAGTCAGAGTTCCAGAAGGAAGGAGTTTTCATTCTTATCTCTGTGAATAGCCAGGGTAGTCAGCCTGACCAGGCTAGAATTCACCAGCATCACCATAAAAAAGTGGCATTATGGCAACACAGGAAGAATCTGTGATTTCTGTCATCTTGGGAAATTCCTTTTGTTGGAACTCTCTCCACTATCCCATATAACAGCCTATCCCTGACTTAGTAGGTAAGTCTTGGGAAATTACCAGGGGCATATAGTAGTTAAGAAGTCCACTAATGACCACAGAATCAGAAGCAGTATTGGAACCCAGGTCTCCTGACTATAAGCCCAATCAATCAAAAGGCATTTATCAAGTGCTTATTATGTACAAAGCCCTGTGCTAAATGCTATATACAGAAAGACAAAAATGAAAGTGCCTGCCTGCTAGAAGCTTACATTCTAAACGGGAAGGAGGGAAGGGGGAAGAGCACATATACAAATAAGTATGTACAAAATATATATAATTGAACATGAGGCACTTTCAGGGAGGAGGCACTAGGTATGGTGATCCAGAAAAGCTTTGTGGAGGAGGTGCCATTGGAGCTGAGCTTGGAAGTGACTCAGTCAATCAATAGGCATCTGCTAAGTACCCGACACTATGCTAAGGCTGAACACTGATGAAGGAAGATAGGGTTTCCAGGAGACAAAGATCATCAATTGCCCTCTACTGTCCCTACTACGGTCTCAATAAAAGCAAGAAATAAAGTTTTCAGTACTGTGAAATTTCTTTCTTCTTTTACTTGGCAAATAAGGGCACTAATCCACTATTAATGCAATTTTAAGATTTTTAAAGGATCGAATGCCACTTTTAATTACAGAACCAATATAATACATATATACATCATTTTCTATTTTTTCTTGCACGCAGGGTATCACTAATACTCGAAAGCGTCTCATGTGGACCTAAATCTAGAGATTGACCATGTCCAGGAAGCCTTATCCAATCCCCCTTAATGCTCATGTCTTTTCTCTGGTGATTATTTCCAATTTATCCTGTCTAGAGCTTACTTCCACATAGATTGCTTGCATGTTGTCTCCCCTATTGAACTGTGAGCTCCTTGAGATCAGGGACTATCATTTGCCTTTCTTTGTATCCATAGCACTTAGCACTGGCACATAGTAGGGGCCTAATGAATATTTAACTGAGTGACTTCTGATTATAGCAAAGGAAGGAACCCATATTAAGCCTACTATAAGCAAAGGAAATTTAAGAGTTTGGCCACATTAGATTTAGAGAAAGGAAAATGTAAAAGTTTTGGATATGATTTTATTTCATATCTCCTATTGGATTTGGTGTAATTTAAAATTGAACTGGATATGTTTGCATAAGGCTAAAAAAAATCTTTATGATTCACCATATGTAGAACAAGTTATAGAAATTGACATGCCAAAATGTTAAAACTTCAAGATTATGCTGCTTGGATAATAATTCTATTGCCCTCAGAAGCACTCACTAGAAATGATGGCGCTGGACTAGATTAAATTTATATTTCCTTCTAGGGAATATATGTACCTATAAGCTTTCTTGGGAAGCAGATAAAATTTCAACTATATCAGAAAAGTTCTTTGGGGCTCCAAGCTCAGTACTTTATCCATGAGCCTGAGGGAAACCTCTGGAGAAATAAGAAAAACATGAAAGGTCTGAAAAACTTAGTAAGCTTTTGAGATTATTTATTGCCTTGCCTCTTGGAATAACCAAGTAGTAAATTAACTTGGGCAGTGCATGGTCTTATCTTAAGTGGCTGCTATGCAGTGTAGGGTGGCTAGATGGTGCAGTGGAGAGGGCATTGAGCCCTGTGTCTCTCATCTCCCTGAGTTCAAATCTGGTGTCAGACACTTACTAGCTCTGTGACCCTGAGAAAATCGCTTAACCCTGTTTGCCTCAGTTCCTCACTTATAAAAATGAGTCGGAGAGGAAAACAGGAAACCACTCGAGCATTTTTGCCAAGAAAATCCCAACTGGGGTCAAAAAGAATCAAATATGACTGAACAACAAATGGTGTGGAGACAACTCAGAAGAGCATTCATTTGAAACTCAAACATCCAGGTGTTTGGATCAGTGTGTGTGTGTGTGTGTGTGTGTGTGTGTGTGTGTGTGTGTGTGTGTGTGTGTGTGTTCACATAGTTATAAAGCCACCTGATAATCACTCTTGAAGAACAAGGAGTGAGCATGAGCCCCATAATGATTGGTTTGGGGATTTGTGACAAAGTATCACAGGATCCTATATCCTCTCTTCTGAATTTTGTTGTCATGGAAAGGAGGGGCAAGAGAAAAGGTGTTCTTTCATGGCTTCAGGATAAAGGAATAGCCCTTTAAATCTGCCCTTTAAAAAAAAAGGTGGCAATGTTACCAGGTATACAACTTGCCCTCGAAAATAATTTTGAACAGAATATGTGAAGCTTCTTAATTTTCCCTTTCCTCACGGGTTAATAAAAATTCTTTTTTTCCATTTCCCTTGGAATTCTGGGGCAATGGGTATCAGTTATATTTACTGTAGCATAAATTTAAGCCAATGAGTTATCTCTCTCAGGTTTATTTGCATTTTCTATCTTGGATCTAATTTTGGAATGAAAGGATTTATTGAAGGGATTTAAGAATTAGCCAGACAGGGGAATGAGGGTTCTTCTTAGCATCCTAAAATCATACCACCAAGGCTACATTTTTAAGATCCTACTATATGTGGAGCTATTTGATAGAGATAGAAAGAAAAAATGAAATAGACTTTATCCTCAATGAGCTTAGGGAATAGACACTATCTTCACTGAGATTAGAGTATAATGGAAGAGGTAAGATATGTATGTAAATAAATATAATGGAAGATAAAATGATAGATCCAAGCAATGTGCTCTAAGAAATTTAAGGAGAGATTATCTTTAGCTAAAGAGATCATTTCAAGTTAGGAGAGAACTTGGTGACCATTCCATCCAGCCCTTGAATTTTACAGACAAGGAAACTGAAGGCCAGAGAGGGTAAAGAATATGCCATAGGTAATAAACAGAAATGACTAAGAGTCTTGTCTCTCCTTGGTCAAAAGCTCACTGGGGTATTCGAGGGTAAGGCATGCATCCTCCATAGTGGTATGCCCCTTTACACCCTCAGAGATCCAGGTGCTTCATGAAGCTAGAACTAATATGGTTTAAAAACAGAAATAGATCCACTTGTTATTTCTACCACTACTATTGAAGATACACTGGAGATAAGTTTGTTAAGAAAATTCGAGATGAAACTCTGCCCACCTGATTTCTTTTCTCATCTGTAACTGATCAAGTTAAACCAGAAATATCACCCATTGAGACTCACAAATGCACTTCTCAAATTGGATGATTTTAGGGGAAAAGTTTCTCAGGCTTCAACACAAAATATTACCAATGTTCATTCAGGAACTTTAATGGAAAATTTTTAGCCCTCACTTATCCAGTCAATACTACCCCTTTCATAGTCTTGCTCTTAATATTCCAACATTATCCCTGGAATATTTAGGTGTCCAGGTTCAAGGAGCCTTTCAGCCAGGAACAATACCACATATCTTTTTACTCCAGGGGATATAGTTTCCAGGTTCCCATTTCAAAGGCCATTTGACTTACTAAGGAGGACGTCATAAAAATCACTCTACTTTTGGAACTGGACATTTCGAATACAACATTTTCCTACCATCCTGGGGATTCCTCCAATATTGTTTGTCCTAATGGTGCTTCAGAAGTACAGGAATTACTTCAAAGACTGAAGCTTTCAGAGAAAAAAGAACACTGTATCATACTGAAAATGAAAGAAAACAATAAAAAAGAAAGGAGCAGCCATACCGCAGCACATTCCTGAAAGGGTCTCTCTTCAGCTCCTTATTTACTTGGTGTCTTGAAATAAGAGCAATTCCTTAAAAAAAAAAAGGCATTTTTGTGAGCCAAGATTTATCTAATTTGCCTCTGCCACATTCTGTGAGAAATAAAGGTAAACTGAGGCACAAAGTTCAAAGCACAATTCGTTTATTAACAAAACAATTGCCAATAAATTGGATCTAAGTTTTCTCACTAGCCAAAGATAAACTGATGGGTTTACAGAGAGCATTTTTATAGTCAAAAAGATAAATTAATAAAAATTATATATGTTATACATATACATAGGTTCATGAGATTAACATTCATGATATTGATGCATATACATAGGATTTACAGGAATATGGAAGTATAATAGGAATAAGGAAGTACATAATTTATAACATTAGGACTGTAGGCATTCCCAACTCCATGTGACTTTAATTAAATCAAACCTCAACTTTCTTGTTGGCTTGGGTATCAATGATTAGGGAAGCAATTCATTGATATACTAGGAGAGCATCATGTAATGTTTGGTAAGTTTTCATAAGTCTAAATGAGGAATTAACTTACATACAAATAGAGAAACTAACACATAGGGAAAGGAAAAATTTACAAAACAAGAGACAGGTTCATAGTGTGTGTGGAAGGGGGAGTTAAACTCTAACAAGTTACTCATAGAAGCTGGCTTAAGTTTAATAACACATAAGAAAACTTAGCTAAAAATTCAGTCTGATTATATATAAATTGAACATAATTCTCAATGTGCATTTCTTAGCATTTCTTAGCCAGAGAGTAATTGATAAAAAGAGTATTTCTTTCTCTAGTCATTCTTTTATTAAAACATAATAATGACATTATTTCCCCCATTTCTATCAAAATAACTAATGACTTTTAAAAATAACTTTACCATGAATTTATCTTGAAAGAACTATTTAGCCATTCCCAGATAGGTAAATGGCAAAAAGATATGAATAAATACTTCTCAAAAGAATTTAAAGCTATTAACTATTTGAAAGAATGTTGTTCCAAATCATTAAGAAGAAAAGAAATGCAGCTCAGAACAACTCTGCAATTTTGCCTTACCCCCAGCCAATTGGAAAATATGATAAAGAATGTGACTGACAGAAGTTTGTCTTGGGAAATGTAGGTGATGTAAAAATAAAATATCAATTTTTAAATGCAAAAAAGAAATGACATTTAAACCCATTTCACAGAATGACAGAATTTTAGAGATTGGCCAATGAGGGCTCAGTCCCTGGAGTATATGAAATATATTCTGCCTGGTGCCATCTCACCTCAGAGGTCTTGTGAACCTGCTTCCAGAAATACCCTCTACCCCCACTTCAAAGAACACACTGTCTTTTAAGTATTTCTTTTGCCTTTCATTATCTGATGAACTGCAACTGAGCGTACATACAAAATGAATTCTCTCTTCCTTTGAGGTTTTTTGAGGAAGAAGAACCATTGCATTTATGTAGGTGCTGTGTGTCCATGAACACACGGCACCTCTATTACTTCTGTTGTTTATTTTTTCATGATCTTAGGTGAATGAATATCAGAGATGGAGCAGACAGTCTTGTAAACTTTAAAAGACCAGAAGAGCTATGGAAGGTCCCCTCAAGGAACTGGAGTCAATAGCAAGAGTAGCTAAGTCTGGTGAGGACCCAGCCCAGCAGCCAATATCCCATGTCCTGGGAGCAAGGGAACAATTCACTCATCAGCCATGCCACACTCATCACGGAACCTAAAAGGACTTCCAGTTAGAAACATTTTGTAGCAAATACTTTAAGTTTTTGTCCACTCGTATACTTGGTGGATGAGTTATAGAGTTTGTTCCTATAGAGTTTGAGGTACTGCTGTACTTTGGTCCTTGTATATCTTCCTGGTAAATATCGCTCTGTAAAAGTTAATTGATGTTAATTGGTTAATTGATACTGACTAAATGTTAATTCATTGATCAATAATGGAAGGACTAGATCAGATGGGATGATGAACAATAGTATGGGGAGGGGGTTTGAAACAGCCTTCAGGGTTACCCCTAGAGCTCCCAGGGGAGATATAGTAGCTGAGATCTAGGGAACTGACCAGCTAGTCAAACTATGAATTGGGAGAATAAGCCAAGAGCCTGTGCAGACAGGAATATAAGGCCTTCCACTATATTGCCCCTGACCCCATGTTTCAGCCCTATGTCACATTACCCTCTACCCTACTTCTGCATGCTCCAATAAAACCATGCTACTCTTTCCCTCCCCCTCTTTCTCACCATGCATAAACATACCCTGCACTTTCTTTGATTCCATATCTTTGATCATGCCATTCCTTATGTCTGAAATGTTCTCCCTCCCTCTCCCCTTCTCCTTGGTGAATTCCTTTTCATTCTTTAAATCCCAACTCAAATGCCATCATGCTCCCTGTCAGTAATGATAGTCACCTCACATCTCATGTATCACTTTGTTTTACAACTCTGGTGTATTTATTAGATGCCATTGTATAATACATTATATGATTGAGTATTACCCCCTCTACCATTCTGTAAGCTCTATGAGGACAGGTATTCTCTTTTACATAAACTTTATATCTTCCTTAGTGCTTTCTGCTCAAAATAGGCTTAATTTTTCTTGAATGAATGAAAAGGGAATAAAGAAGCCAGAATAAAGTGACAGACTGAGAGAATAAGAGAAATCCAGAACTAGAGGTCATAATGAGAACAGAGATCAAGGTCAGGAATGGGGCAAAAGAAAAGGAAAATGTCATGATCTGAGATGAGTATTTCAGCGTTCCTGGGGGTGATGGCCATTTTAAGTAATAATAATGTCTGAGATGTGACCAGTCCTCTGAAAGACAAAGCAGAGCAGACATAGGCATCCTCAGGACCCTACAGAAAGTCAGCACTGCCTATGTGCAGATTCAGTAGTTTAGATCCAACGACCCCATTTTCAAGACTTTTTATCATAGGTCCCAGAAACAAAAGGAGTGGAGATGATTTGACATTCACTCAGCTAACAACCAGGCTTTTGTTCTCATTTGTTACACCCCCACTTGGGAAATCAGTACTAACTGCAGAGGGAAAATGGACCATGACCAGCTCAGGCTGAAAACTCTTTTTTCCTCCATTGGGTATATTTTCAGAATCTGTCAGAGACATTAACTCAATATAATTAAAGGGGAAGACCAACTTCACTCCAGGTGTACTTGATCTGGAAGCTTAGGACTTTGGCATTTAGAACCCAGCTCTCCCTACTCAATCATAGACAGATATCTGAAGCAAGACAGGCACTCAGCAAGCATTTAATTTCATCTTCCTCTGCAAGGAGGAAAGTGCTTCTTCCTGATTGGAGCTAGAGGCCAGCATGAACTAGGGTGCATGACGATACCAACTCCAGAGTCAAGTTTCCAAGTTTGGTCAAACATAAAATGCATTATGCAGATTTTGAAATCTTCACAACCCAATGCATTAATTAAAAAGCCTGGCTAGGACCTAGACATCAAGGACAAGTCCTCTTTATGGGAAGGCATATAGTTAGCTTCACACATCACAAACCTTTTTATTGATCTTTCTCTCCCCTTGATTGCTTACTCTAAGTACCAAGGATTTGGGTTAAACCACTAAGCCTCACAAGGGAGACATTGGTAAGAGAGAATGGTTTTGCCACAGTCCAGTTGCACTTCAATCATTCATCTTTAAAGTTGGCACAAGCAAGAGAGATTTCAGTGAGGTGTTGCAGCAATATTCAGAAATGAATTGGGAATTTGTTGAAAAGGGAATAGAGCTGGGCAACTTTTCATTCAAAAAAGATTTCCAAAAAAAGGATCAAGGGACGGCTAGGTGGCACAGTGAGCAGAGTGCCAGCCCTGGAGTCAGAAGGACCTGAGTTCAGATCCAGCCTCAGACACTTAACACACACGCAAACAAAAACCTAGCTGTGTGACCTTGGGCAAGTTACTTAACCCCAATTGCCCTCCAAAAAGCAAAAAAAAAAGGGATCAAAAATTATTTCAAGTAATGATGATGATGGTAATGGCCCAAATCTTTCCCTGCCTATGCCATAGATATGCTACGTGCAGCCTTCATCCTTTTCCTTGGCCATGTCAGGAAAATGAGGTCTTGATGAAAATTACCTCCATAGTACTTAGAGGTAGAAGCTCACAAAAATGATCACAAACCCAGAGGCCATAATGCAATTCAATATAATTTGATGGCTCAGTGGCCTCATAAACGTGGGTACTTTTTCCACAGTTGCAGATCATATCCAGGGATGTGATAGAGCCAGCTCAAATTTGCTGGAGAAAGTCAATTGTTCAGAGCAGCTAAGTGGCACAGTGAGGACAGAATCGGCCCTGGAGTCAGGAAGACCTGAGTTCAAATCTGGCCTCTGATACTTAACATTTACTAGCTGTGTGACCTTGGACAAGTCACTTAATCCACTTAGTTTTTGCTGTGTAAACTATTTGCTGATCTCTTTTGAGTTACTGAAGAGGGCCTTTAGTATTTCTGGACTCAATGTAATCAGTACAGTGTTACATGGCAACAAAACATCTAAGGCAATTAGATGGCACGGTGGATAGGGCATTAGGCCTGGAGACAAGAAAACCTGAGTTCAAATTCAGCCTCAGACACTTACTGGATATGTAACCAAAGCAAGTCATTTAAACATCTCTTTGCCTGTTTTCTCCATGGTAAAAGGCAAATGATGATAATAGCACTTACCTTTCGAGGCTGCTGTGAAGATCAAATGAGATAATATGTGTAGAATGCTTTGCACATAGGTGCTTAGGACATAGTAGGTACCTCACAAACGTTTGGTCCTTTACCTCCTGAAGAGAATCACCATTCCTAGAACATACTTCTTTCATTAGTCCTTTATAAAGAACATTTTCTAATACATTGATGATCACCTGTGGTGAACATATATCTTTCTGTTTAGGAAGCATCGAATAATGGTGCTGTTGAGTTTGAATCTTGATGCTAACATTTGTTAATTTCATGATCAAATCATTTTTACCTCTCTAAGCCTCACCTTCTTCCTCTGTAAAATGGGGATAATGTACTCTGAGAGTTGTTGAGGGAAGGAAAAAACTTTGTGAACATCAAAGTGCTATATACACGTAAATCATGATGTTGATGCTTAGAGAGAGGATTATTGAATGAAATTATCTCCATAGTTGTATCTATTGTAGAATCTGATATGATCTTGACATACTAATGTAATGGCAGACATGTTAGCTGAATAGAGCTCTTAAGACAACTTTAATATGTGAAATAAAATTTGGTAATTGGTGAAAAATAAACACAACAGGATCTTAAGATTTCTACACTTCTCAGTCAACTGTGAAAATGAAGCATCCCTTAAATCTAATTCACACATAAATCAAGACATCACCTTGTTGTTGGGGGTTCCTCTCAGGCTGCAGTCCTGACAGGCCGACCTTACCTATAACCAGGTCTTTGGACATCTCCAGCCCCATAGATCCAGCTATAGGGAAAATGCACATCAGAATGCCAGGACTCAGGATCAGGCTCAACATTAGGCTCAACAGATTTATTTGATGGCTGCTACATGACTCCTCTGCTATCTGAATACCCGAATTCCTTCCTTCCCCTCTTCTGGGAGTTTGCTCTATATATACACCTCTGGCTGGTGTGGGAGGAGACCATTCCCATTGGATGAAGCACTCTCAATGCACAGCAAAAGTTAATCTGCTAATTTGCAGAAAGCACCTCCAGGCATCTTGGGCCTTCAAGACTCTGCACTCCCTCATGCCAAATCCAGGGCCCAGGCCTTAGTAATTAGGCCCTAACACTTGTGATATCATTGGTCCTCCTTGAAAACAAAGAATGAACCACAACAATGAATTTTCCTAACAATGGATATTATTAGCAGTACAACTCTTATCATGTGAGTGCTGACAAAAAAGTTTGAGATCGGGGCGGCTAGGTGGCACAGTGAATAGAGCACTGGCCCTGGAATCAGGAGGATCTGAGTTCAAATCTGGCCTCAGACACTTAACACAAAAACTAGCCATATGACCCTGGGCAAGTCACTTAACCCCAATTGCCCTACCTTCCCCCCTCCAAAAAACAAAACAAAAGTTTGAGATCCACTGGAAAGCTGAGCCTGAAGTCAGAAAAGCAGTTTGAACTTCACATTCTAACCCTGACTAGCAGATTTGTGAAAAGTCAGTCACATGAATTCTCTGAGCCTTAGTAGAAGGAAGTCTTATTCAGATAAGGATTGGACTAGATCAGGGCTTCTTAAACTTTTTCCACTCAAGACCTCTTTTCTATAGGCAGGTTTTGTTGGTCTTGTATGACCTGAGGGCATGCACAGTGCAAAGTGCATAGGTTTTATGCTCAGAACCAAAGCTGCAGTAAAGTTGCCCAATGCAACATGGGCAAATGCTGCCAGAAATACCTCAGGTTCATCACATGCTTGATTTTTAATTAATTTTCAGTCACTGTGCTTTCAGAATCCTTTTATATTACCAAATGGTTCACGACCCCAGATGGGGTTGAGACCAACGGTTTAAGAAGCACTAGACTAAATGACCTCTGAGAGTCTAATATTTTATGAACACAACTCTGAAGTTTGTGATTGTGTGAATAGAAAATAAATCACTCCCTGAGGAAAATGAATCCCCAGGAGTCCCTTTGATTAGCACTCAGAGAACAATACCACAGGATTACAGGATCATAGTTCTAGGAACTGGAAGATCCCATAAAGACTCATCACGTCCAAACTCCTCCTCTTACAATAAAGACTTAAGGCCAGGAGAGAATAAGTAACTTATACAAGTAGTAAATAACAGAGTATGGATCAGAACTCATGTCTTCGTCATCAACTAATACTCTTCCCACTATACCACAATGAAAGACTTGCTTTTCCTATCAGAGTTACCAAGGTTCTTATTTAGTATGGAAGGCCAACCACTGACTGATTAGGAATGAATATTTATGTGGAATGTGTTACTTCTAATTACTAACATCCACTTTGTCAAAGAGGTGAGAAGGGATGGATTTCTGGCCTTTCTGTAAAGAATAATATGCTTTGATAAATGAATAAAAAAAAGGAAGTAAGATCAAGGGAACAATGTTTTTCCTTATCTTTATACAAGTTCTTCACCAAAGTGAAAGGAAAGCAAATGATGATGAGTGAAAGAGAAATTTTCTGGATTTCTGCCCATTTTATAACTGTTACAAATAAACCATATTTTCTACACAATACAAAGCAAAAATATTTTTTCTGTCTTTTGGAATGGTTGTGTGAATATGCATTTGTATAAAAGAGGAAGCTGCAGAGCCCTGGATTTGGAGTCCAAATTTCTTCGTTCAAATCTCTGCTCTACTGGCCACTTGCTGTGTGAATTCAACAAGCCACTTAACTTCTCAGGGCTTGTTTCTTCTTACACAAAGTAAAGTTACTGGACTAGATTATCTCTAAGGTATAATAATAGTAACAATGACTCACATTTATAAAGCATTTTAAGATTACAAAGGGCTTTGCATGTTATTTCACTTGATCTTCCACAACCCTGTGAAGTAGGGGTTAATATCCCCATTTTGCAGATGAGGAAACCGAGGCTGAAAGTGGTAAAATGACCTGACAAGGGTTACATTATTAGAAAGTATATGAGGCAAATTTTGAACTCAGTTCTTCCTGGCTCCAAGTCCTTCACTTTACCCACAGCGCCACCAAACTCCATCCTATCTAGACAGTTCTGGTTCTGTGAAAAGTTGAAGGCTTTGGGGCCATCAATTTTTGCAGGAAAAAATGTAAGAGGGGTTTTAGGAGTCAGCATCTCAGTAGAACATAGGTGGATTGATGGATGCCTTTTCACTCAATTTATATTCTGAACAAACTTGACTAGCTGTTGCCTCACTTCGTCTTGAAATCTGTCCCTTTGGTGAGAATTTAGGTAAGCTATCCTAGATGAGTGAAATGAGTTCCCATCTCATCTCTGTCTGCTGAAATCCTTCTCTCTTTCCTCAAGACCCAGGTTATATGCTACCTGCTATATCAAGCCCTAATTAGGCAGGGAGGCTGGCAACAAGAATTTACCAGGTGCTCAATATGTGCGAGGCACTTTGCTAAATGCTGGGAATACATATACAAGCAAAAGGAAGAGCATCTCCTGACCTCAAGGAGCTTATATTTTAATGGGAGAAGGCACACATAAAAGGGACTTGAAAAGAGACGGGTGTGAGTGGGCAGAAAATAGTAGAGAAATATAGAGAATCAGAAGGAAAACCAAGATAAGACCAAAGGATAGTACACCTGGGTCTTCCTCACAAGAAGGCCCTCACCAATGAGAATAGGAGAGATGGAATGGAGGGACATTCCAGTGTGAGAAGGTCCCAAGTGACAAGGTAACTTCCCAAAAGAAAAGGCAGTTAAGGCATGGTGGTAAGTCTAGGACTACTACCCCTAGGAAAAATTCCATGGTCAACTCTTCTACAAAGATGGTCTTTTGGAAGGTGTACATTCTGGTATGCAATATGCCTACAATGTACCCATAGTTACCATTGATGTTCATACTGTTCTTCATAGAGATGCCACTGCATTTTGTAAGAGAATAGATATAGCTATGGTTCCTGGGACTGATGATCTGAAAAGACCCATTAAAAGCATTTTCTCCTCAATTTTTCCCATATAATTTTGCACTGATCTTTGGCCATCTCTTTCTACCTCATGTCGTATATGTACATTTGGTATATTATTGGGATCTCTTAAAAATGCTCAAAAAAGATAAGAAGATGGGGTGAGGCAGCAACTAGTAGTTTAATTTGTCTAGAATGTAAAATGAGTGAAAGGGCACCTGGGGGATGTAAGTATGTGGTATCATGCTAGTGGATTATATTTTTGGAGAAACTATTATTTTTCATCATTCATTTTTCATCATTAATACATATGGGGCCTTGAAGATAACATACAATAAAAGTTTTCTGCCCTAAGAAAATTGCCTGTATCTGTCTCCTATTGTGTTGAAGATATCAACGTAATAGACTTTTCGTCACTAGTCCCTGAAGGCTTGAGTTGTGGAATAGATACCTTTTTTTATTTTACTTTTATTTTACTTTTAAGTAAATGTCTTTTGTTTTACTCTGCTTTCACATATTTTATTCCGGTCTTCTTGGGGAGAATCAGTGGAAATCGGACCTTGTGAACTAATAATGTTGAGAGACAATTGCCCCTTTGGCATCACAATGTGGGAATAACCAACATGGGACCTTATTTGGGGGCCTGATCACTAAAATTATGAAGCTCAAATGAGATAACGTATGTAAAGTATTTTAAAATGCTACATTACAAGTCAGATCCTATTATTTATATATAGGTTTGAAAGATTTCAGAGCAGCCTCTTAAACTTTTCAGAACCATTGGAAAAGACAAGTATTTTACATATTTCTTTCAGGCCCCTTGCCTCATTTCTACATAAACTATTTCTTCTCTCCAACTGGGGGATTTCTTTCATGTTTAAAAAGATTCTGATTGATATGCCCTAAGTCTTTTGTTTTGGTTTAGTTCTTTTTTGTTTTATTTAGTTTGTTTTTGCTAAAGAAGTTGAAGGTAGGAAAATTATTTTCTCTGCTAAGGACTGAAGCTTGAGAGGAAGAATGGTATTGTAGATACTTATGGAGGAGTCATTCAGTGACATGGTGTCTGCCTGGGACTGCTAATTTTGACTTGTTTTCTTTGCAGCTCTCAAAATCAAGCTGGAGTGCTTCTAGAGCCTCCTCTTCCCGCATCCCTCCCATTTCTAAATCCATCTGCTCATTCCTGACAGATCACCATGACTTCTCTTAAAAATATTTATAAATAACATGCACAAAACAATGCTTTGTCAATCTCCAAGCTGGCATTACCATGTGTGTGTTGGGGGAGAGGCGAAGGAAGGCAACAGATTCTTTAAGAGAACAAAAAGCCCCACAAAAAAACAAAATTAGGAAGTGAGGGCCTAATTCTAGCTAATTCCCTACTTTGAGTTACTTTAGGACCCTAGATAAATAATTTCAGCTCTCTAGGCTGTTTCTTCATCTGTAAAATGAGGGGGCTATACTAGGTAATCTTTATGGCTCACAGTAGGCTCACATTGGATAATGATACATACCAGTGACTTGCAATAAAGCCCCACTATGACTGTGTTGGTACACTAAAAGGAGATGGATAACTGAGCTCTAGAAATGACTTACTCCATGAGATACTGTATTAGTAAAGTCTAGATTTCCAAGAACTGTGACAATGCTTCAAATTCAGTTCACTTAACCAATTTATTTAAAATACTCACTAATATAGAAAGAGTAGATATAGAAATAAGCATTCTATTTTCACTAATACCAACCAGACCCCCATCTTTGTCTGGCCCAGGGTAATCAAGAAACATGTGTAACTGCTCCCAGGACGTTGGTTCTATTGAAACATAGCCCAACTACCAGGTTTTTGGAGCAAATATAGCCAACATAGCCAGATGTTGGAACTGGATGGTTTTATTCTGGGGCAAAGGACACTGGAGCCTCTTATAAAAGCAATGTTCTTGAGGAGGTTAGATTAGACTGAAAACAGGGGTTGGTTGAATTCCTTTCTAGCTATGTCTATCTATATGTCCCTTCTTACATCAATGAAAATACATCTAATCAACCTTACTAAAAAAATTATTCAGGAACCATTTTAATTTTGGATATAGTTTCTTTATGTTGTGGCAAAAAGTATAAAAACCAATGAATCTGACAATCCCACTCCCCACCCCTGGGGACACAACCCAACCAGTATGAACTAGCCTCCAAACTTCTTCCTATTCCTCAAAAACTAAGAGTCGTATTGACAAAATGAGTGACATTTTCATTAGTGCTAAGACACTAGATAGATGCCTGAATTCTGGATCGTGGCTAACAGAAAAACTGAACAAAATCCAATGCTTGGAAACTGATTCTCATGTTGATAACTATCTTAAGTTGTGGAAGTCACTTTTAATCTCCATAGCAAATTCAACCTGTAAGAAGAGGGAAAAAAAGGGAAAAACATTTTTATTTAAAGTTTTGAGTTCCAAATCCCTCCTTTCCTCTCCTCCTCCCTTGCTGAGACAGTAGCAATCAGATATAGTTCATATATGAGCAATTATGTAAAACATTTCCATATTAGTCATTTTGTATAAGACGACTTGAATAAAAGGAAAAAAGAAAGAAAGTGAGAACTAGCATGCTTAAGTCTCTATTTAATCAATGCCAGTTCTTTCTCTGGAGGCAGACAGTATGCTTCATCATTAGTCCTTTGGGATTGTCTTGGATCATTGTATTGCTGAGAAGAGCTAAGTCATTCAGAGTTCTTCATTGAACGATATTGCTGTTACTGTGTACAATGTTCTCCTGGTTCAATACAGATAATTCTTGATTAGGTATGTAATCATACTTGCAAAACATGCTAGGAACCAGCTTAAAAATTTCTCTCCTCCAGTTACTCTTTTAGCTCATAACTATTGGGGAAGGGAGGCAGCTACATATTGATCTGATTTTGATTAAAATTTTCAAAAGCAATCCTTTACATGGGAAGTATGGAGACAGAGCCCTAGGTGGAGACTGACTGGGTAGCAGAAGCCAAAACCTGAGTTTGGGAATCAGGAGTCAACAAAGCAGGCCCAGAAGTCTTCCATGTACTGGAAAGGACAAGAAATTCAAAGCCTCATATGATTTATACCAAAAATTTACTTTGGAGATCCAATACCACCCCCTCATTTAACAGAAAGGAAAAGTGAGACCCTCACCCCCAGCAGGAACAATGACTTTGTAGTTGCAGATGGCATAGAGGTTAGAGTTTTGGATCTTAGGAAAACTTGAGTTCAAAGTCTGTCTCATATACCTATTAGCTGAGCAACCTGGGCAGATGATTTAAACTTTCTGTGACTATATTTTCAAGCCTATAGACTTAATAGATATCAGTAGTCCCAGATCCTAAACTATACAACAAAGCAGTAATTATCAAAATCATTTAATACGGCTTAAAAAATAAAGATGTCAATTAGTGGAACAGATTAGGGATACAATATACAGAAACAAACATCATAGCACAGTGTTTAGTAAACACAAAGACCCCAAATACTAAGGTAAGAGCTCATTATTTGACTGCCAGGAAAAATGGAAAGCATCCTGTGTATAAACCAACATCTCACACCACTAACCAAGATAAGTTTCAAATGAATCCATGTCATATATAATATGTGTCATAAGCAAATTAAAGCATTAAGGAAGAAGATACCTTTCATAACAATGAATAGGGGAAGAGTCTGGGAAGAAATAAGGGATATAGAGGATCACAGAAGACACAATGAATTAATTAAATTTTAAATAGTTTTGTACAGATAAAATCAATACAGTTAAAATTAAAGAGAAATAGGTAATTGGGAAATTTTTACAAGTTTCTATTATAAAAGTCTCATTTCCAAGACATATAAAGAAATTATTCAAATTAATGAGTGAAAACCATTTAACAATAAAATAATGGTCAAAGAATAAATGGTGGAACAGACAGAGTACTAGGCCTGGAATCAGGAAGACTTGAGTTCAAATCTGATTTCAGACACATACTAGCTATGTGACCCTTGGCAAGTCACTTAACTGCTGTCTATCTTAGTTTCTTCATCTGTAAAATGGGAGTGATAATATCATTTACCTCCCAGGATAGTTGTAAAGATAAAATAAAATAATAATTGTAAAGCACTTAGTACAGTGTCTGGCATTTTAGTAGGTAAGATATATAAATATTAGCTATTATTATTAAAGCATACAAACAGGTTATTTTTAAGGGAGAAATCCAAGCTATTACCAACTTTATGAAAAATGTTTAAAATTACTTATAATTATAGATGTGTAAATAAATTTCTATCCCCTACCTATCAAATTGGCAAAGATGATAAAAATGGAAAATGCAAATTTTAGAGGGTTAAGGAAAAATAGGAACACTGAGGTTTGTTGATGGAGCTATGAATTGGGTCATCCATATGGAAAGTAATTCTATGACCAAAAAGTCACTAAATTATACATACCTTTTGACCCCAGTACATGGCACACAGTTGTTCTCGAAAAGGACCACTATACTGGGGTCAAGGTACAGTGTTCAGCTGTGACTGATAACACCAATATGAACTCAAAAGGCTCTACCATGGGTCAGGCACACAGTAGGTGTTAAATAATTGTTTACTAACCTAGTAATATCACTACCAAGGTCTGTTTACCAATGAGCTCAAAGAAAGAAGGTTCATATCTACAGTTGGAGATCTCAGGTTTGTCTAAGCAGCACTTATATCTACTGCCATATGCCACCATAGATGCCAGATGGAAAGGATCCTCTCCTCCCAGGAAGTCCCAGTTGATACTACGGATGCCCTCTACATTTCACACCCTGGGACATAGTCTCAGTCACCTTATTTAAGTTATGACTAACCTCCTTAGTCCTCACTTCCTTCATCTATAAAATGAGGTGGCTGAGATACTTTCCAGCTGTAAATCTATGATCCAAGATCCATATTCAAAAGGTTGGGTGGGAATAATAGTTGCAAATCTTTGGTTTGAACAAGAGCTCAGGTCTGTGATCTGACATTTCTTCCTTGGCCCCAGAGATGCCTTCCTTTTAGCTGTGACAGAGAAGTATGCCCTAAGGAAGAGCTCCTCTAGCTTTTCATTAGCTAAACATATAAACAGGATTTCCGCTCCCCTCAGCTTGTTATCTGCATGAATAAACTGCCTCCTTCTAAGCACATTTAAAAGAATTGCTCCCCTCTCATTTCTGAATGAACCCAACTGTGATGAAAAGTTCTTCTTCCTGCAGGAGTTCAGAATTTCCCTTGGGAGAGAAAATGAAAGAATGCCTCTGCACATCACACCAGCCCATTTCAACTCAAAAACAACTTATTAAGCACCTACTGTGTGTGTGTCAGTGTTCTACATGCTGGGAATAAACATCAACGAACCCTTGGCCTCCTGGACTTTACTGCCCACTAAGATAAGATCTAAGGACCACTGTGAAGTGCTGGCTTTCAAAACCTAGGAGGGTCTTCTATGCATTAGAGTGCCACATTTCTCAACCTATGTTCCATGAGTTTATTTAAATATTTTTGATAACTGTATTTTAATATAATTGGTTTCCATTGCAATTTTGTTTATTTTATTTTATGCATTTAAAAATATTATTCTGAGAAGGGGTCTTTAGATTTCACCAGATTGCCAAAGGCTGACACAAAAAAAGGTTAAGAACCTATGGGTTAGACTAGAAATAGTTAACTTAATAATCACTTGAAAAGAATAGGGAGGGGCTGCTAGGTGGTGCAGTGAATAGAGCACTGGCCCTGGAGTCAGGAGGACCTGAGTTCAAATCCAGCCTCAGACACTTAAAACACACACACACACACACACACACACACACACACACACACACATACACACACAAACTAGCTGTGTGACCTTGGGCAAGTTGCTTAACCCCAATTGCCCTCCAAAACTCAAAACAAAACAAAAAAAGAAAAAGAATAGGGTATACAGAAGAGATAACTGAAATCCATTAAAGCAGTTCAATTGTGCCATTTTGGCCAGTAGCCTTAATTTCATTCTTTTCCTATGCTTCTAACTCAAAGAAGAACATAGCACTCAGGGCTATGGTGAGAGACTATGGAGAGATGTGGATGTATGCCAGAAATGGTCACATATGAAATTCTGAAGTATGCAAAGTCTGTCTCCCTGGGTCTATGATGTAATTAAGTAATCACATATCCCCAGGAACCCATGGGTCCTGTTCCCCACAAAGGAATAAATTAATGAAGACTGCTGCTTCAAAAAGATTTTCTCCTCCTGCATGAAGCACCATTAAGATGGACTTATTTGCAATTCACCTCTTCATTTCCCTTTCTCTCCTGCTTTGAAAAACACGAAGTAAAATCATCGAAAGATGGGCAACCAGGTGGTATATTAATCTTAATCAGTCCTGAAAAATCAGAGGGGGGAGGAGGGGAGCAACAGAATCATGGAATGTTAAATCTGGGAAGGGCCATAGGGATCAATTATCCCAACTCCTGCATTTTATATATAGGGAAACAGAGGCCCAAAGAGATAAAGATCATAGCTCATAAGATCATAGGCCTCATGGAAGGGATCTCAGGAATAATCTAGCCCAAACCAAACCTCTTATTTTATAGACAAGGAACCAGACTAAGTCATATGACTTGCCCAAGATCACACAAAAAGTTACCAGTAGAGACAGAATTTTAACCCAGGTTCTCTGACTCCCAAGCCAGCTATGCCCAAGATTGCATAGCTCTAGTATGATGAAAAGATCAGTGCATTAAAAGTCAGAGGCCTTTGTTTCCATTCTCATTTTGACTATTGGGTATTTGTGCAATCTCAGGCACACTTTCCTCATGTGAAAAATTAAAAGGTTGGAACATCTCTAAGGTCATTTTGAACCCTAATATTCCACGACCTCTAAAAGTATTAGGGGCTGAGCCACTGTTGAGTGTACCAAAGACTCCCACATTATCTAGTTTACAAGCAGATTTTGACAATATTCTGAAATGTTTATTGAGACTGAATTATCTGTTCATTTCACACTAATGGGAGAAAGAGCCCCACTGTGACCTGGCTCTCGTCCAACGCCAATAGCACAGAGGAATGGTTCACAAGGACATTTCCACTTTTGCTTATTAGCTCCCCTCTGGAGCTTGAAAAATGAATTTCAATATCTGAGAGTATGCTTGGTTGGGTTTTCAATACTGTTTGTCTTATGAACTGTGATCTTGAGAAGCATATGAGAAAATTCCTATAGTAGATTCTCAATATAATTACTTTAAAAGATCCATATGCTTGCTCTGGCCCACCGGTTTTATGAGTTTTTCCTATGGCTTTTTTCTCCCTGCGATTCCAGATAAAGAGGATTGTATCTATCAAGTATTATTTCAGTGCCATTAAAAGCATGTGTTTTTGATGCTGTTTGTGATTCATGTAGGCTTATTTCTCTTCTAAGTTGTATAAGTAACCCATATGTCAGAAACCATGATGATAAGGAAGGTCTGAGAACATTTGCAGGGGAGGGGTAATTGTCATCCTCTTACTCTTGGTCCCCACCCAGCAAACGTCACTGGGACAATATATGCCTTGTAATATCCCCTCCCTCTAAATATGCCAAGACAAAATCCTCACTAAGAGGCATGCAGTTCAGAATGTATTTTGTATGAGATCAGTGATTTTTATCTGTCAATGAGGTAAAAAAATCCCTCTACTAATGTAAATTGGTCATTGCTCTACAGTTTATATTCTTAGAGGGAATTCCTTGGGAAACTGAGGTAAGTGATTTAGCTAGGATCACATAGCTCCATTATTCTGGGAGATGAGAATTAAATTTGGTTCTTCCACATTGTGACTGGCTCTCTATCCAGTATGCAAGGTTTTCTTGACCAAACAAACAAGGAAAACAAGGCAAATAAATCAATCAATATTAATTTGTTATGTACCTACTATATGCCAGGCACACTGTGCTAAGTGCTGGGGTATGAAGACAAAAATAGAGCAAAAGTGCCTTCAAAGAGTTTATAATCTAGCAAGGAAAGTCAAAATATAGATAGGTATGTGCAGCTAGTAGGTGCGGTGCATAGAGTTCTGGGTCTGAAGTCAGAAAGACTCATCTTTATGAGTTAAAATCTGTCCTCATACATTTACTAATTGTGTGACACTGGGTAAGTCACTTAACACTGTTTGCCTCAGTTTTCTCATCTGTACAATAAGAAGGATAAGGCAAATTCCAGTATCTTTGCCAAGAATGCCACATACAGGATCAGGAAGAGTCAGATGTGACTGAAACAACTGAACAACTATAAAAATATACAAAATAGATGGGTGGGGTCACAACTTCATGAAACTTATGTGAAAACTAGGTTTGTTACAAGAGAAATGAACATGCATGTGGAACCCAAAAGGTTTACTATCATACAGAAGTTTGCATATTTATGACAGTACAACAAAGGAAGAAGGAGAAAACACAAATCTCCACCCAGAGGGGTATGGCATGGAAGGGTAAAGGTACTGTAAAGGTGGCAAAAGGACAAAACCCCTCCCAAAAGGGAGGAGCAAGGCAGCGGTAAAAGTCACTTTCTTTTCCCTTGGGAACTGATAGACCATGAAGATATGATGTCCTCCTTATCTATAAGAGTCCAGCTACATAAGCTTAGTGCAGACTATTCAGTGCCTGTCTTCACTCCCAAGGACATCCAGAAAGTCCAGTCTGGGATGCAAATAACAGATGTCAGCTTGGAGGTGGGGTGGGAGCATTGTCCTTGATATATTCGTGACTTCCCACATGCTCTGAGTCCAGTGTTTCTGGAAAGTATGGCAGCTCACAAAGACAAGTTAAGGGGAACCTTTAACAGTCCTTAACTCCCCCCACCCCATTTTGGTCAAAGGCGACCCCTGGCCAATGACCACTGGGTAAAACAGTACCATGGATACTACCCGAGACAGCCCCAATTACAAAGTGGGATCAGAACCATTAACCAAGCGCAGTACAAGCCATATCCTTAACAGGGGCAAGCACTCAGTGAAGGGTGGGGAATGCCCATAAGGTGGGGGGGGGGGGGAGGTGTATCAATAAACAAATCATGTAGAAAATAGTGCTTGAAGTGAGACTTTAAGGAAGGTTAGGAGTGGAGGAAGTGAGGTGGTAAGTACACACTCAGGCAAAGGTAACCATTATCCCTACACAGGTTGCTTCCCTGTAGTTACCAGGTTTCCCCAACAGGTGTTGCTATACAGAGCTTTCTGTAAAGATGCCTCCACTTTCTTGCAACTCTCAGCAGGGATCACTAGGTTTGGAATAATTTTTCTGGGCTTGACTACTGCTCCTGCTGGCAAGAGGCCATGTAAAGCCTGGCTTGGGAAGCAAGGTCCTTGTTATTCTATCTTCAGTCCAAGTGATGGCCACAAACTTTGATATAATTTTTCCTTCATTCAGAAGGGATACCTTTCACCCAAGCGAACATTCCCCACTTGTTGAGGAGCTGACACAGTGTCCCTCATTTAGCAGTCTCAGCTTATTATCCCATCTTTCATCCCCATTGAGGAGAAAGGAGGGGGAAAATTAAGGGGAGCTGTGTGGGGCTCTTGAAGTCTCCAGGCAAACATTTCCTCAGGGAAAGCCATTCTCTGGGGAGAGGGGGAAAGGTACTAACACCCACGATATTTGTAATTCATATGTGTCAGTAAACCTGTTTTTTGACAGATAAGATTTCAGAAGAAATGCATTTTAACTCTACACCTTGGAGATGTTCCAAGTCCTGGTCTCTGGGGAACCTATTCTCATGAGTCCATTTTAAAATCTGAGGCTTCAGAAATAAGCATTTCTTTCCATGAGCCTGAATGCATTATTAATAATCATTCCCATTTACATATAGATTTTAAGGTTTACCAAGGAAACATTTACACATGAAAAGATGACTGACATCCAGTGTGTGCTGTGCCCAAGCACTGAGTCCCTGATCTAATAATTCACAGTTTAGGGTCCATCCTTCTTGTCCTAGTGCCTGAAGTGACAATTTCATCGATTCTTCTTTCCACTGCCCTCAATTTTAGGAACAAGGAGAGATTGTAGGAATTTTATTGTGAAGCAGGTTTAGGTTTCAGGTAAGGAAGGATCCAAGGCCCCTTTTCATACCCAGAGACTGCTCCTTCTCATTGTTCACCATCAGAGGATGAAAAGTGAAGAGCTGTTCTCCAGTCTTCTGTGTGTATTCCAGGAAAATCAGCTCTTCTTCGCCATTAGAAACAAAACAAAACAAAATAGAAACAAAACAATATGCCCTGAACTCTGAGTGAGTATTGCTTTGAGCTCAGCATATTTAGAATTTTAAAGTTTGTCCTTTACTGAGGGATAAGTGCTGGATCAATGATTTCATTGGCCTAGGGGATTCCCAGTTGAGGAAACTCATTCTACTAATATAGGTTCATATATTCATTGAAACATACGGTCATTTTAGTTGTATATAGCTACATATAGTCATTTATATAGTCACAGTTACCTAGATGGACAAAAAAAGTCAAGTGACTAACCCTAACTCTAGGGCCACACAGCCAGTATGTGGTAGAGGTGGGATTTGAAACCTGCACACCAAAGCTAGTTCACTATTCACTGTGGCAGGCTGCCTCTCCTTTGCATGCAAGTCTTATAATAATGCTTTAAAGGAGATATTATGGGCATTATTCCCATTTTACAGGAAATAATAAATTTATATATAACATCGAATTTAATTTACACATAATATATGTATAATGTATATATTTAAATTATATAATTTATACGTTTAATATAATTCACATATTTAATATATAATTTATTAATTATAGTTAATGTATTTTAGTCTATAATTTATATATTTAATTTCTATATCACTTTAAGGTTTGCAAAGTATTTTACATACATTGTTTCATTTGATCCTCACAACAGTCCTAAGAGATAGGTGTTGTTCATATTCCCATTTTACTGAAAAGGAAACTGATGCTAAGAAAGGTTCTGTGACTTGCCCAAGGTCACATTGTATAAGAAGTAGGACTTGCACTCAGGTGTTTCTGACCCCAAGTCCAGCTCTCTATCCACTCACTACATTATGCTGGGGCAGTGTGTTCATGATCTCTGGCCAAATTACTATGTGAAGTAGTAGTTCCAAGGAGAAACTCTAGAACAGAAGTCAATGATCAGTGAGTGGGACCTGGGTTGCTTAAAGAACTGTCACTTGACAAAATAAGGAAGCTCTGGAGTATTTATTTCACTCCTCAGTGAAAGGACAACAAAAAAACAGAAACCCCGGAGGAGTTGTCATCAAGAACAGAGTGCAGATGCTCCAGAAGAACACAGATAAGGGCAACATAATTGTCTTCAAATACTTGAATGGCTATATTGAATGCAGAAAACAGAAGGGGCTACCTCACTTTAATCTCAACTGACCTCGTGAATGGAGCAGATCCAAACCAGTTTCCCCATTACTGCACCTGGAGTCTGAACCTGTTGTTCTGACCAGAAGTCTCCCTATCCCCCCACCCCAGTCTTTTCCTTGGACTTTCAGTTTTTATGCAAAACAACTTTTGTGATGGCTTCTTAAGGCAGTACCTACCATGAAAGTCCCTCCCGGTTGAAATGTATTAAATTAAACCATGATCTCTTCGGCTCCTCTTGGACATTCTAGTACTTCTTGCTACATAGTAACTCAAATTGCAATTCGTTTGCCTTTATTAAAGATCCTAGTTTTAACTACTTTGGAAGTCTTTTGTATTTCAGGTTAGCAGTTATCATAAGGAAGAAAAATAAGACTTGTCTTAAATGACTGGTTCTATTTTGGGCCCTCCTGGCTTAGAGTGAATGTCAATGGCAACTGTTACTCTCAGGAACAGAAAGCCTGTGGGTCTTTCCCTCCCAGCTGGATTTTTTTTTCTTTTTTCTAATTAAAGGGGCCATCTCTTGATTCACTTCTTAAAGAGGCCCATTCAGTGAATGGGCGTTACCTCACTCTAAGTAAGTATCTAAAAGGGTCAGGGTCTCCCATTGCATCCTGAGTCATCTCCAGTCATCCTGATGAATATCTGGTCACTGCACCCAGATGGCTCTGGAGGAGAAAGTGAGGCTGGTCACCTTGCATAGCCCTCCCTCACTCAAATCAAAGTCAACTGCAAGTCATGTCATCATTTCCCTGATGCCAGGGAGGCAGATTTCAGCATGATATAAGAAATAACTTCCTAGTGACAATGTTTATACTGTGATTTCAGGTTCACAACTCATTTGATCCTTATTACAGGCCTGAGAGTTAGGTGCTATTTTCGTCCTCAATTTACAGATGAGGAAGCAGAGACTGAGAAAAGTTAAATGACTTGCCCAGGATCATACAGTTAGTAAATATCTGAGGCAGGATTCAAATTCAAGTGTTCCTGTCTCACAATGAAGTGCTCTAAATCCATTGGGCCGCCAAGCTGCTTTAATTTCCATTCAAAAGTAAAATGGGTTGTCCTAGGAAAAAATTTCCTCATTACTGAAGGTCTTCAAAGTGGAAGCTGAGACCAATATTGTGTGGTGGGAAGTATGCTTTCATAGCAACCAATGGTTATGTAGTTCTATAAAATAAATTTCTGTTCAAATATGTGTCTGACTGGAAAACTTAGACTATCCCTTCCAAATCTCCAGTACCATGATTCTAATTTAGGGGTTTTCCCAACCCCTCACCATAATAGTAAAAGTGACAATTTGAGCAAATAGCCTGTTCAAAATCTCTCCAAGATATAGAGAAGGCTCATCTGAGGCAAGCACAAATCCATTAGCCTTGGCTAACTGCATGCCAAAACCTTAGGGAATGCAAAAATAGAAAAATGTGTGTGATAGAATCTTCCTATAAGGAAGTATCTGCTTAGGCTTCTCTTAGCTAAATGAACTCTGAGGAAAAACAAACCGTATAATGCTAAAAGTTTAGCACTGGGCCAGGGCTGACTATAAGAGAGAGTCTTTTCAAATTCAGGACCCAGCAGACCCTCAGTTAATGGCTGGTAGTGGTGATCCTACAGCCAGGGGAGTACTAGGGTCCCTTTTAATCTCCCTCCTACTCTTGCCTTTCCTTTTATTTTGATAAGAGTAACAGGGGAAAAGTGGTCAGATAAGCAAAAGAATAAGTGGCCGTTTCAGTAGGATAAGCTCCTGGTAAGGGGGGGAAGCAAGTAGGCATCCTTAGGGATTTCACCCACAGCATGCTCATTGCTTCCAACTGACTAGCTCACAGCAGTCTTTGGCCAGTCTTATGCACCCTCCATTATTAGAGATTGGTCACCACCTTTGCTCATCACTCTTCTCTCCTTGTCTGAAGTCCTTTGCTAATGGCTCTGTATTATATAATGGCAACCTGCCATCCCTCCACTTCTAGTTGGTCAGACACAATAGAGTCAGGCTCTCACTGGCTATGCCAGCTTTTCTCCTGAAGCAGTCCCTTTCCCAGATGCTGATGGGGAATAGAAAAGACCTGTAGATTCCAGAGTGACCTGAGCTCACTGCCCTTCAATCCTCCCAACTCACTCACTCTCTCTCTCTCTCTCTCTCTCTCTCTCTCTCTCTCTCTCTCTCACACACACACACACACACACACACACACACACACACACACACACTATCTGTAAGAGGAAAGAAGAGTTAAGAAAACAGAACTACCTAATTTTAAAATTTTCTTTAGTATATCCATATTCCAGAAAGAGGAAAACAGATGGTTTATTCATGTGATTTGGAAAAATGCTCTTTGTTGAAAAAAGAAAGCAGAATGTTGATAGTTCAGACATTGACACCGAACTATATTAATGTTCCTTCTGCTCCTCTGGTCTTTCTTCTAACACCTTTGCTTCCTCCTCTTCCGTCTGTTCCCTAAAATGTGGGCATTTCCTAGTGTTCTGTGCTCAGACCACTTCTCTTCCCTCTATCCTCTCCCTTCATGATCTCATCTATTCCTATCACATTGTCTACTGCCTCTATATAGAAGACTCCCAAATATATTTCTCTGTGACAACCACTCAGGCACGTCAGGCCTGCATTTCCAGCTACATGGTGGACATTAGCACCTGGATATCTAACTGGCATCTTAAACTCATCATGTATAAAAACTGAACTCATCACTCATACTCCTCTCCCAAAGTAGTTCCTCCTCATGACTTCCTTGTTTCTATTAATGGCATGCCTATTTTTCCCAATAATAGTAATTTTTCCAAACCTGTGATTTCATTCCTGTAGGAAATCCTCCTCCCCCCACAGAAGCAGATAAGCAATCTACAACTCATAATCTTAGAGAGTCGCCTGAAGGTCCTGAGAGGTTAAGTGATTTGCCTGTAGTTAGAGAGTTCATAAGCACCCGTCTCAGGACTTGAACTCAGTTCTGCCTGACTCTAGGTCAGTTTTCTTCCACCTATGCTATGCTGCCTCTTAGAATAATAACACAATAATAGGGACAATAATACCTAGAATTTCCTAGTTACCTAACCTTATTCATGTTTAATGAATTCCCATTTGCTTGGTTGTTGAACCCTAAGGATCAATGAGACCTTTTCATCTAACTTGCAGGTTAAACTTCCTCCATTTTTTGCCTCCACTTATGGAGTGGGAATGATCTCTAAATGTAATGTAAATACAACTTAAGAGATGTGAGTTCTTTGAAAGGAATGACTGACTCTATTTTTCTTTTTGCACCCCAGCACTAATCACATCATAAATCCTTCATAAATGCTCTTTTCTTTGATTCACCCATCCATTTATTCATTTATTCATGTCTGACTTCTGCCCCCTTTTCATGGATCTTTGGTGAGTTTTCTTACAGTCATGCTTTCTTTCATAATTCCAATTTCATCATTTAATTTCAAGTCCTTCTAAACTTATATCTGGAGAGTCATGTTCCCTTAATTTGTCTCTTTGACTCTAGTCCAAGCCACCCTGCATGTTGTCATCAGACTGATTTTTGTAAAGCTCAAAGTCAATGATGGCACTCTCCTCAGATACTGCAAAGGGAGTATGGAATAAAGTCCAAACAGTATGGAATTTAGAGTTCTTTACAATTTGACCTCAATTTATTTTCCCAGTCTTTTTTTCCTACTGAACCTCCTACATGAACTTCCTGCTCCAACAAAGTCTATATTTTTGTCATCCTCCCATGTATTGTGTATATACATCCCTTCACCTTTACTCATGCAGTTTCCTTCACCTGGACTGTTCTTCCTCATCTCCCCATATCAAAATTCTACACATTCTTCAAATCTCATCTCAGTTATCATCTCCTTCAAGAAACTTTTCTTGATTACTCCAGCTAGAATCTTTCTTTCAGTCTCTAATAGTACTTTGTTTTAGGCCCTCCTATAACAACAGTTAGAGTGACCATGTCTCAGGATAGATAGATAGCACAGTGAATAGAGTGCAGAGAATAAAATCAAGAAAACCCAAGTCCAAATCCAGCCTTAAGTACTAGATATATGATTCTGGACAAATCACTTAACCTCTCTCAGCCTTAGTTTCCCCATCTGAAAAATGGGAATAACACCTTCCTAAAGCTGTCATGAGAAACAAATAAGATAATATTTGTAAGGCAATTTGCAAACCTTAAAGTGCTATATAAATGCTAGCTACTATTATTATCTTCTATTATTACTGTAATAATCTGGAGATCAGAGACTATCTCTTGTTAATTTTTGTTTTGTTTTGATTTTGTTTGGTTTAACATTTTGTTTTTGTTTCGTTTTTGCTTTTTCTTTTGGGTTTTTTTTTTTGCATTCTTCACAGTATGTAGCATAGTATCATAGTGTCTTTTATGTAATAGGGATTAGATAAAGTTTATTGAATGACAGAATAAATCCACCATTCCTTGACAAAAAAAAGCCAAATATATAACCAAACACCAAACGTAAAATGATGATGATGCTAAAGATAAGAATGATAGTGGCTGACATTTATCTAGCACTTTAAGGTTCAAAAAATTCTTTGTCTAAATTCTCTCATTTAGTCTTCATAACAACCCCTTCACATACTACAGGATTATTATTCCCATTTTACAGATGAAGAAATTCACATTTAAGTTAAATGACTTTCTCATGTTAAGAAGGGTTAATGTAAAAAAATAAAGGTAAGAAAATGTGTATTTTGATCTTTAACCATTTTTAGGCTGTGTAAAGACTTTTTCATTGTAAGTTGCTCAAGAATCAATTAGCTCCAACTCTCAGTCTGAGCCAAACTCTGTTTATATTTAGGGGTAAGACATGATCTTTGATATAAGGGAATTTCCTGTTCTTTTCTCTAGGTCTAGCTCAGCCTGCTCTGAATATACAAAGCTGAAAGGACACGAGGTATGAAGCAGGGGAAAACATTTCATGGGCAGTGTGATGCAGCCAGTCAATAAACATTTATTGAACACCTACTATCATTCAGGCATTATGCTAAGTTCTAGGGATACAAAGAAAGTAAAAAATTAGTCCATGACCTCCAGGATTTCACAATTTTGTAGTGCAATGGAAAGAGTTGGCTTTTGTGCTAGAGGATGTCAGTCCTAGTTCTATCACTTGTGTGATCTTGGTCAAGTCATGACACTCTCTTGCCTCAGTTCCCACATCTGTAAAATAAGGAGATTGGATTAGATGGCCTCTAAGATACCTTCCAGCTCTAAACTTGTGATCCTATGATTAAAATAATAATGAAGGTAGCACCACAGATCTACAAATTCACAGGGTTACAGGCAGGGGTATATGTGTAAATGTTTAATAGTTTCAGGGGGGAAAAATGTACACACAATAGAATTTTAAATTTAAATTGAATTATTAATGTTTTCCCCATCACTTTCTTAAATCTATACAATAAACAAAAGAATAAATCAAGTTCAGTTCTGAAGCATTTGCCAATTTCCTAATTGTAAATACACTGAAAACTTAATCTCTTGAAAGCTGGTTTGAACTGACTTCAACTTACAGGGACCTTAGCAGTCACCTAGCCCAACATGTACTTGAACAAGAATTCCCTCTAAAACATACCAGACAAATGGTCATCTTATGTTTGTTTGGAGACTTGTGTAAGAGGGAATCCATACCCTCTCAAGACATTCCACTCTTGTATAGTTAGTTGTTAGGAAGTTTTTTCCTTCCATCAGTCCTAAGCAGATGCCTCTACTCCACTCAGTGCTTGTGGAAATGTGTCAAGAGCAGCCAGAGAAATTTCAAATAGGACATGAATCTGAAAGAATCATCTCCAAAGAGCCCAACCCAAAATTCCATATTTGTACTACTAGGTCCATAAAATATTTTGGGATCTCTTTCAAATAGTCAGAAGTTGACCCACCCAGTCAATAACAGAATATATACATATACATATACATATACATATACATATACATATACATATACATATACATATACATATATACTAGTCTGGCAGTTAAATTGCTTTTATCTATAACTCACATTTTTATTTACTTTTCTTTTATCTATTAACACCATAATTTAACCTAATTTGAACTCATTGCCTTTGCCTTAAAACCTACTTTCTTTCTCACTTCCAAAAGTCTGTCAATAGTGCCCTCTTCCCCTTGGTCACAGATGTGTTTCCCCCCTTCTCTCTCCTTTTATTCACTATCTCTCTAGAATCTTTGCCATCTATTCCCTCCTTACCATTCCCATTGACACCACTCTATCGCTGACTCCAATTACTTCTTGCCTGGAATCATTATAATAATCTGGAGGAAGTTAATGGCTAGAGTGTCTATCTTAGAGTTATGAAGAATTTAGTCTGAATCCTGCTTCAGAAACTTACTAATTTTTTTCACACTTATCAATTTATTAGAAACATTTCTTTACTGGGGGGAAGATCATCTTACGTGATCTACTGTTAGCATTTACAAAGAAACGATAGAGGATACTTGTCCTTGTTCCCTGCTCTACTGTTCCCCAAATCCCTCTTTCTATGTGAGCTGAGAGGGATAGGAACTTGCTGAAATTCATCCTGTGTCCTCACATCCTGTGCCTTTGCTTGTACTATTCTCTATGCCTGCCTATCACCCTACCTCTGCCTGCTAATATCCTACCTTTTCTTCCTCTATCCAAGTCACAAGTTATCTTCTATAAACCTTCTCTGGTTCTTCCAAATGGAAGAGCTGTCTCCTTCATCTGATTTCATTACATTCTCTCCTCCTCTTGCATACATCCTATTCCTTCTATGTTTATTTGCCTCTTTCTTACCATCCTATGTTATAAATATAAGGGCAGAGATGCTGTTTCATTTATCTTTGTAGGTCCCCTAGCACAATACATTTAATAATCAATCGGTTAATGGTTGATGAATAGACATAGCCAACTTGGAGGAGTATTAAAGGAGAGCCAGTTTTCACTTCCCTGCAGCCTTAATTCCTTGGGCTGGGCCTAATTTCTTTCAGGCTCTTGCCCATATGCCACAACCTTTATTGCCTGAAATCTCTTCCCACCTGTTTGCTACAGCCTTTGTGGCTCACAAGGCAGCCATATCACTTCCTCAAACACCCAGCTGAATTCTCAGAA
Source organism: Gymnobelideus leadbeateri (assembly GCA_011680675.1). Taxonomy (NCBI): domain Eukaryota; kingdom Metazoa; phylum Chordata; class Mammalia; order Diprotodontia; family Petauridae; genus Gymnobelideus; species Gymnobelideus leadbeateri. The sequence continues at coordinate 408,304 of WOXC01003712.1, forward strand.
CCCTATGATTACTGACAATAAGAAAATTAAAACAGCTCTGGGGGAAGAGGTAAAGGCAGAATAAAATACCCCGACTTATTCAGTTCCTGTGTTCTTGGAATAGCTATCCTGTTCTTCCTGAGTGGAACAAATTGTCTGAGGGAAGCATTATCCTCTCCTTGTATGTATGAGGAAAGAAATTTTCAATTAAAAAAAATCAGTTTATACATCCTACAGAACACAGATCGAAAAGAAATATGCTAACTCCACGGGGCAATATGATATAGTGCAGGGATGAGGAACCTGTGGCCTCGAGGCCACATTTGACCCTCTATGTCCTCAAGTGCAGCCCTTTGACTGAAACCAAACTTCAGGGCCACACCGAAGGACCTAGAAGGGCACATGTGGCCTTGAGGCCCTAGGTTCCCCACTCCCCTAGATAGTGATGAAGAGCTGACCACATAGTCAGGAGGACTGAGGTTTAAAACCCACCTCTAAAACATGCTGACTGTGTGCTCTTGGGCAACTCACTTATTTAACCTTTCAGTGACCCAGGCAACTCTAGATCCATTGCTGACCTGTAGCAATACATGGGATTTTCCTTACTGAAAGTTCTTTACTCCAATGAAATCACAGGTCTAAAAAAAATTTGAGTATATATTGTGAGAAGGGATAAGAAGGAAGAGCGGGTGAAGAACAGAGGATAAAAGAGATCGAATTGCTCTAAGTCAGGCTATAATAAGGGAAGAAATTATTATGACATACTGAAGCAAAGTGTTGGCAATATACAGAAGAGGCATCATGGTACACTAGAAAAAATGCTGGCTCTGGTAACAGAAGACCTGAGTTCAAATCCTTCTTCCAATCTTCCAGTCTCAGTAATCTTGGTAGCCATCTCACTTCTCCAGGTATCAGTTTTTCTCATCCATAAAAAAAATATAGAAGTTGAATTACATATGACCTCTAAGATCTCTCCCAGCTCTGCATCTGTCATCAAATCCTGCCTTAGTTATCTAGAGATGCTTGAAAATGGTTCTGATGCAGGTTTCTAATTAATTTAACCATCATAAATGGCACTCTACTGTGGGTGATTAGGGTACACAATGCAAAAGTTAGAGGTTGACCACTGAGTGACTTCAACTGCTCAAAAGCATAATCCATCAGAAATTCTGTTTTGGATATTCTGAAGTGGAAATTCTGAAATAAAATAGGTAATCAGATTCATGCATCCCTGGGGACAATTAGATCTCAAAATGGCCAGAGGATTTAAAAGTTCCATTCAGGTCCAGATGAAAATTCATTTCTCAGTAAAGGTCAGAGAAGAAAACAAACATTGCTTGAATTTAATTACCAAACCAGCTGTCAGTCACAAGAAGGAACAGTGCCAGGAAGATAATTCAAGGCTGAAACCAGCACATCATAAGCCTTGTACTTTTGAATCCTGACCACTCTTTTCAGAAATGCTTGAAAGTTGTCACTTGAAGGATGAAGCCAAGCTGACTCCTTTTGTATTTCATTACTGATCCATCTTGTTCTTTGAAATGGCAAAGCTAGCAAACAAGACCTCATTTTACTAAGATGATGTATTTCTACCTCACCAGTGAGAAGGTTAAGCTAGGTTTAATTATCTACAGTCTGAATGAATATTCTGGGACAAAAGCAAAAACTGAGATATTAAGTCACATTAATCACCACCACCCATCAAATAATCTCAGCTCACTTTATTCTCTACCTCCTGGTTACACTGTGACAGTTTCCCCATGGGGTAAAGATTGGGAGGCCCAGATTTCAGGTACCTGATAGAGTCAATAGTCAGTTAACAACAATTTATTAAGTACTTCCAATGTACCAGGCACTGTGCTAAACATTGAGGATATCAAAAAATGGGAGAAGGGGCAAAACAGTGCGTAGCCTCAAGGAGATCACATCCAAGTGGGGGAGACAACACACAACTTAACTAGGTATGTACAAGACAGGAGGAAGGCATGCTGAAATATTTTTGGGGAGGGAGTAAGGGGAAACTTTCAGAACAATGTGAGATGTGACTTCAGTATTAAAGGAAGCAAACAAACCCAAAGAAATGGAAGTGAGGGGGGATAACATTCTTGCTATGGTTAATAGCCAATAGAAAGGTCTAGAAATGGGAAATGGAATATTGTGTGTGAACAGCAGCAAGTAGACTAGTGTAAGTAGATTGTAGGGTGTATAGAGGGGAGTAAGTATAAAAATAATGGAAACATAGGAAGAGATTTGGTTGTATAGAACTTTAAATGTCTGCAAATTAATTCCAGATGACTTTCTGGGAACTCTGGGTTTTGGGGTTCCTGGAGACTCTGAATCTTATCAGGAAGGGGAGGGGAGGGAAGCAAAAGATAGTTCCTCCTCTGAAGAAGCTCTCAGTCTACCAGGGGAAAAAAGTAAGTAAATGAATAGTTTACAGAAGATAAACTGGAAGTAATTTTAGAGGGAGGGAACTAACATTAAGGGAGATCTAGAAAGGCTATCCTGTAGAAGGTGGAGTTTTAATTGGGACTTGAAGGAAGCCAAGAGGTAGAGATGAAAGAGAGAATTCCAGGCATAAGGGACAGCCACTTAAAATGCTCAGAACAAGGTAATGGGATGTCCTGTGCAGAAGTGAAGACAATGCTGAGATTGAGAACTTGAGTGACTGGGAATATGATGGTGCCCTTGGCACCATAAAGTTCCATAAAGGAACTTTGGAGAGTTTGTAGAGAATGATAACAAGTTCAACTTTGGATATGTTGAGCGAAATGCCTTTGGATGTCCAGAAGGCAGTTGGTGATAAGGGCCTTGAGAAATAAAAGGAATTATAGAGGTTACTTAGTTTAATTTCTTAATTTTAAATGATTGTTCACAAGCACTGGATGCACTTTTACACGTACAGAAAAGGGTGAGGAGTGAGCCTTGATGGTTATTCCACTCCAAACGAAAATTACTCATAAGACACTAACCCCTAATATCTCAACAAGGTACTAGATAAGAAACAGAGAGTTTGATTAGTGGAACAGATTAAGTACACAAGATACAGAAGTATACAAACACTGTGGTCTGGTGTTAGATAATCCAAAGATTTCAGCAATTGTGGCAAGAAATCACTATTCAAGAAAAACTTTTTGGAAAACTGGAAAGCAGTTTGGTAGAAATGAGACATACATCTTACCCCCATGTATAAATGTAAGCTCCAAAAGGGCATATGACTGACATAATGGATGAAATCATAAACAAAAAATAGGAATAGGAGAAAAGTTACTTCTCAGATCTACAGATAGAAGAAGAGTTTGTGGCCAAATAAAAGAAAAAAAAGTTAACAGGAAGCAAAATAGATAATTTTTATTACATAAAATTAAAATGTTTTTGCACAGACAAAACCAATGTAGCCATTCTTATTTTAATTAGAAGAGAAGCAGGTAAATTTGGGGAGATAAACTTTGCGGTAAATTTCTCCTATCAGAGACTTTTATCAACATCTCATTTGTCAGATATATAGGAAACTGAGCTAAATATATAAGAATAAGAGCCTTTTGCCAAATGATAAATGTTCAAAGGATAGGAAAAAAACAGTTTTCAGAGGAATAAATCCAAGCTATCCAAGTTATCAATACCATTACAAAAAAGTGCTCTAAATCAGAGGAGTCAAACTTGGTCCACAAAATTGCTGAGTGGCAACAAAATTAAAATGTAATTGGGAAATATTTAACAAAATAAAATAAATACAATTAATAAAGTCCCATCAGCTCAGAGCTCTACCTCAGTTTCTTTTATTGTAGGTTGGACAATTTTGGACCCCACAAGAGACATGGAAGGCCAAGCAGTTCATATGCACAGAAGAACTTAAAGAAACTTAGGGCTTAGGTCCTGTTCATATGTGTACAGGCAATCAAAGGGAAGCCCAAAGTTTGATCACCACCTGGTGGCTGGTTCAGATATTGTACCCCTGTAATGGCAAGCACAGAAGTAGTTCACACCTTGTTTCAGCTATTGAATTAACACCTTGTCTCAGTTCAACTTTCTTTTGAGCTTTGTATCAAGTCTGTTAAGAAACAGAATGTGTGAACCCCACAACTTGTGAACCCTAGAACTCGTGCAACAGGAAGGGGAGGAACTAATGACCATATATAAGGAGAATTTCTAGGCTAGAGACAGCAGAACTGAGAAGAGGACTCTTGTGGTGGCAGAGTCAAGAAGGAGAAAACTTGTGGTATCCTGGCACTCTGTCTGCTCTTACTGTGTGGATGTTTGTTTGTGATATTTTTTACAGAAGCCCTGGCACCTTACTGGAAGCCCTGAAAGAGGATTTTCTGGTTGTATGTTTATAGAAGTTCTGGAGGAGGGTTTTGGAGGTCCTGGGACTTTACTGATGATTTGTGCTGACCTCTTGGGACCTTGTTTGTGGGCCTGTGTTGATTTCTATGTTGATGATTTGTGTTGAGTTCTCAGACCTTGTTGGTGGGGCTGAGTTGATTTCACAGGCAGATAGTGAATTATTGATGGTGCTGGCAATGTACATGAATATTATTGTGTATCTGTCAAGCTTTGTCTTCCCAGAAACAGAAACTGTGAAGGACATGAGGTGGACTGGACACTGTGAACTTCAATATGGAATGGGAACTGGATGAAGAACTGGATAAGGAGCTGAACTGGGAGCATCCTGCCTTTGAACCAGGTGACAGTTGGAGCTGGGACCATGGAAGAGGGACCATGGAAGCTGAGAGCCAGCCTCAAGTCAAGCTGAAAGAAACTTTACTTGGATACTATGTATTGACTGAGAAGATTATGATTTCCTGTGACCTAGTGGTGGAGAACTTTGACTTTTGTACTTTGTGATTGAATTAAGGATTTCGTGATTGACTAGATGAATGCACTTTGTTTAAAACTATGTGACCACTTTGGTGGAAACTGTGTGGTCATTTTAGTGATAAGTTGTTGTGTTGTGACATGGTAAACACTGTACTTTGATTTTCTATGAATTTTTTGTTCTGATTTGTTATTGAATAAATAGAGCACTCACTATACTATGTAATCAGAATCTTGAAAGCTGTTCACAGCAGCAGTCCTCTGGAAAGCTGCATGTGCATGGCTTCACAACCCTAAGTAGCTATTCCAAACACATCTCTTTTTTCCAGTTTAAGGGAATGTAGGAGGGAAAGGTGGTTGGAGGGTGAAGAGGAAGAAAGGTAGAAGAAATCTTTATACTAGCATTCACACACAGAAATCCCAAAAGAATCATTAAGTATAATTCCAATGCTATTGACCATACTCTCCTCTCAGATACTCTGTTCCTCTCTGGGTCTTTATTCTTCTACCTTCTCAGTTTTTTTTATTGGTTGATTCATATACCTGCTTACTGTTGGCATACCCCCAAGACTATACTGGACCATCTTCTCTCTTCCCCCTACACTGTTTCTAAGATAGCTCTTAACTTATCATCTCTCTGCTGATGGCTCCCAGATCTATATATTCAGCCTCAGTTTCTCTCTTGCACTCTGTCTTAAATCAAGACCTGCCTATTGGACACTTCAAAGTAGACATTACAGAGACATTTCAAACTCAAGTCTGGAGTCCGAGTCATTCCCCTATTCAATAAACTCCTGTGGTTCCCATTTATCCCTAAGATTAAAAAATAAAACTACTCTGTTTCGTTTTTTTTTTAAGCAATTGGGGTTAAGTAACTTGCTCAAGGTTACACGGCTAGTCATTATTTATGTGTGGGTGCTCATTTTCTGAGGCCGGATTCGATCTCGGGTCATCCCAACTCCGAGGCCGGCACTCTTACTCACTGCGCCACCTAGCCTCCTCTTTTTAGGGCAATTGGGGTTAAGTAACTTGCCCAAGGTCACACGGCTAGGTTTTTTTTTTTTGTTTTGTTTTGTGTGGGTTAAGTGTCTGAGGCCAGATCGGAACTCAGGTCCTTCTGATTCCAGGGCCGGCGCTCTATTCACTGCGCCACCTAGCCGCCCCCTCTCTTTCATTTTTAAAGCTGCTTACAATAATCCCTAACTACTTTCCTAGACTTATTATATATTATTCCCTTTCTCCTACTCTATGACCCAGCCATATTAGCCTTTCGGGAGCACACATTCTAATGGGGAAGATAATATGCATACAACTATGTATATATAAGCTACATGCATTATAAAGGGGAATTAAATCCTGGAGAGAAGTCACTAGCAGTGGGAGAAGTTGGAGGAAGTGAAGAAACAGAAAGGCCCCTTACGGAAAAATCCGATGGAGGAAATGAGGGAGGGCATTTCAAGCATGAAAGACAGTGCAAAAGCATAGCAATGATCAAAAACTTCAGAGAGGTCAAGAAGTATGAGGACTGAGTATAAGCCAATTTGGCAATTAAAAGATAGTTAGGACCTTTGGACAAAGAAGTTTTGGTCAAACGATTTAGTTTTAAGCTAGACTGCAGAGAGATAAGAAGAGAGAGAAGAAAGTAGAGACTTGCTGTAGACAGCCTTCTCGAGTTTAGCTACAAAAGGCAGGAAAGCAATGGGACTAGAGTCAGCAGGGATAGAGGAATCAAGTAAGGGGCTTTAAAGGAGGAGAGTGGCATAAGCATATTTATAGGCAGTGAAGAAGCAGCCAGTAGATGAGAGTGGGGATGATAGAAGGGGAAATCGGCTGGAAGAAATGAGATGGAAAGGGATCCCTTGCAGAGAAAGGGGTTTGTCTTGGCAAGAAGAAAGGCTTTCTCTTTGTGTGACAAAAGAGGTGATAGTGGCAGAAGGCATCTATGCGACCCAGGCTTCTCTGAACATGTCCAGTTCTAATATGGAGTAGTCCTTGGGGGACCTTTCTGAGTATGCTCAGTTTGTCTACCATGGAACCAGCTATATCTCCTACCTCCTTTTACTGCTTGTATCTTTAAAACTGGCAAGACTGAGTCAACCATTCTTCTTTCTGCATCCCTCTTTTCTTTTCTGCTGTGCTTTTCCCCCTCAACTCTTATCAGCTATGTCCAGAGGGTCAAGATCCCAGTTCACCCACAGTGAAGACACCCTCAACTGAACTATTGAGAAGAGAAGGACCCTTTTTCCTCCCTGCTGCCTTCCTTTTACCTTAGTTCTGAGAAATGAGTCTGGGGGTGTTTGTTTCTATTCTGTCATTTGTCCTTCTCCATTTAAGATGCTGGAGGTGATCCCCATGGAAGCTGGGAATTTGAGCTATAATAATGACCTTGGAGCCAAAATTGCAAGTGGGATGATACAGCCAGCCTGGCATAGAAACTCTGAGAAGCCAAGGTGACTGGGGTTTAATAATGAGGAGGACTTTGGACTTGGGACTGGGACTGTGTTCTCTAAGAAGTTATGAAGTTCAAGCTAAACTATTGATCTCATCCTGCTCCCCTCCCCAGAGAACTGAGGTGGTGGAGGGTAGGAGAGGAGGGTTATGCCTTTCAACTATGGAGGGAAGTATGTTTGTATATTTCTTATCATATTTTTGGAGTAAATTTTTGTGTGTAAAAGCTAATCTGACAGTTAGTGGATAAATGGAGTTGGGATGCAGAGAACCTACCCCCCTACAATTTAAGAAGGACCATCAGTGGGGGTAGAAGACATTTGCAGAGAATCTTGACATATTTGGAAGTTATTGTTCTTGGTAAATAGTCTCATTTTTTCCCAACAAAATTATGAGGCAAGGTTCTCAGCTTGAGAGGGTGTGGAAGGGGGAGCCCTGGAAGGTTTGAGGAGGGATGAAAAGATATAGAAGAGCCACTGTGGTGATAGGGCCCGTGAGTTAAGGAGGTGTAAAAAGATTGCCTTGCCAGCAGTGAGGGCCCAGTTGAGATTATAGAACATGAATTTGCAGAGGACCCAGTCAGCACCATTTCATAATTTGCTCCACTTCCAGATGATGGGAGCAGCCCAAGGCTGAGTCTTCCCAGGGGAATACTGGTATTATGATAAAGAGGCAAGGGTTTCAAGAAGAAAAAAATAGTGTAGAGTTGAGATAGTTCACCAAGGGATCAATATAGGGAAAGGAGAAAGAGTATACTTATTGCATAGTTGGGGCAGCGAGGTGGTCCAGTGGATAGAGTGCCAGGCCTAGAGTTGGGAAAAACTGAGTTCAAATCCAGCCTCAGACACCTACTAGCTATGTGATCCTGGGCAAGTCACTTAACTGTTTTTGCCCCAGTTTCCTCATCTGTAAAATGAGCTGGAGAAGGAAATGGCAAACCACTTCAATATCTCTGCCATGAAAACCTCAAATATGGTCACAAAGTCAAACACAACTGAAATGATTGAACAACAGTGTATAGGTCTGGGAGAAAACAGGTGTTAAGGTATTGCAGGTAATGGTAAAGATGAAGGATAGGGTTTGGGGTGGGAAGGCAGAAGGAGAGGCAGAATGCCAATAGACAGTAATCAGATAAGGGAATATCAGAGCTCATAGTGCATGGGAAATAGTGCAATTGTGGGTGATGACAAGATCAAGGGGATACATTAATCCCCTCAGAATTATAACATATGAATTGCTCTAGCCCCCATTCCTATTTGTTTTCCTGGACATTGTGACCTTTGTTTTCCATTCTCAGGACATCCTTGAAGAATTCACTCTTAGTATTTGGATGAAATAAAACTCACTAGAAGGAAAAAGAAAACGAAATACAACCATGTTAAAATCCAAAGCACCAGGGAGGAGCCAAGATGGCAGAGTAGAAACAGCACTTCCACAGCACTCCAGCACACACCACTTAAAAATTATGTAAAAGGGGACTCTGAACAACCTCTGGAGCTTCAGCACCCACAGAACAACACAAAGAAGCTAATCTCTTGCTGAGGACAGCCTGGCAGCCTGGCAGGGAGCAGCCAGCGAAGGACTCTGGGAGCTGACAGTGCAGCACTTTGGGAGTTGAGCCCAGGACCACATGAGTCAGAGGTTTTAGCTCCAGGGCAGCTGGGCCAGCAGCTGGCTGGAGGGACCCCAGAACACCAGCATCTGTGGCGATTCCAGAATTATCAACACATATATGCCCAGGACAAAGTGAGAGGTTAATGCCCTATGGACTTTGGGACCAGTATTTGGGAACACATCAGCCTCTTCCCCTGGGGGTGAGAAGCCGGTGAGGAGCTGTGGCACAGCTGCCATTTTGCAGCTTCAGTTGCAGCTTCAGCTCCTGGCCTGCAAACTGTAGGGGGATCTGGTGATCAGTCTGGGGGGTAATCGCTCTTGCTTTAACCTCCCTGGATCTAGATTGTGGTCTGGGGTGAAGGTCCTGTGGTGTGTGTCCAGCTTGCCAGAGTGTGTGGGAGCTTCAGGGAGGGCACCCAATTAATACCTTCAGAAGCTGAGAAGACCCCAACATTTGGGACAGAAGCTCTGTGTGGTGGCAGAGTCCTACTGTGACAACAAATCCAAAAGTCAAGTAATTAAGTGGCAACATGCCTAGGCAAAGGAAACAAAATTAACAGATTTTGTTTAATAATTTTGTCTAATAATTCAACATTAGACTCCTATTTTGGGGACAAAGAGGATAGAAGCATGGAACAGGAGGAGGACTGTGAGGTCAGAAATCCTGCACCAAAAGCCCCAAATGAAAATATGAGCGGGTTACAGGCCATAGAGGACCTTAAGAAGGATTTTAAAAACCAAATAAGAGAAGTGGAGGAAACATTAGGAAAAGAAATGAGGAGGATGCAGGAAAAGTATGAAATGAGGGTCAACAGCCTGACTGAGGAAAATAACACCTTAAAAAATAGACTAACTCAAATGGCAAAGGAGGCCCAAAAGGGCAATGAGGAGAAGAATGCCTTAAAAAGCCAAATTTGCCAGATGGAAAAATAATCTCAAAAGCTCACTGAGGAGATTCATTCCTTCAGAGTTAGACTGGAGCAAATGGAAGCTAGTGACTTTATAAGAAATCAAGATGCTGTTAAGCAGATCCAAGCAATTGAAAGAATAGAAGGCAATGTGAAATATCTCATGGGAAAAACCACTGACCTTGAAAATAGATCCAGGAGAGATAATTTAAAAATTATTGGACTACCTGAAAGCCATGATCAAAGAAAGAACCTAGAAATTATCCTTCAGGAAAGTCTCAAGGAAAATTGCCCTGATGTTTTAGACCCAGAGAGGGAAATAGAGGTTGGAAGAATCCCCCAATTGCCTCCTGAAAAAGATCCCAAAAAGAAAACTCCTAGGAATATTATAGCCAGGTTACAGAATTCCCAGATCAAGGAGAAAATACTTCAAGCAGCCAGGAAGAAGCAATTTCAATATTGTGGAAACACAATCAGAATAGCCCAGGACCTGGCAGCTTCTACATGGAGGGATTGAAGGGCATGGAATATGATATTCCAGAGGGCAAAAGAGCTGAGATTGAAGCCAAGGGTCACCTACCCAGCAAAACTGAGTATCTTGTTTCAGGGGAAAAATATGGTCATTCAGTGGAATAGAGGACTTTCAAGCATTCTTGAGGAAAAAACCAGAGTTGAATAGAAAATTTGACATTTAGACACAATAAGCAAGAGATACTTGAGAAGGTAAACAGGGAAAAGAAATCAAAAGGAACTTATCAAAGTTGAACTATTTACATTCCTACATGGAAAAACAATAACTATGACTGATGAAACCTTTCTCAGTGTGAAAATAATTGAAGAAGGGTATATGGGCATATGAATACATATGTGAATGTGTGTATATATGTTTACAGGTATACATGGATAGAGGCCACAGGTCGAATTTGGTGGGAAGGGATGATACTTAAGGGGTGAAGTTAAGAGGTGAGAGAGGAATGTGGCGAGAGGAGATGGGGAGAGACAGCATGGGGGTAAACGATCTCATGTAGAAGAGGCAAGAGCAAATAGTTGCAGGGGAGGGGAAGAACAGGAAGACAAAAAGGAAAAAACCATATTCTCATTGCATTTGGCTCAGGGAGAGAATGACATACATACTAAATGGGATATCTCACCCTACAGGAGAGTAGGGGGAGAGGGATGAGAGGGGGGATGATGGAGCGGAGGGTATGCAGGGGAGAGGGGAGGTTGGAGGCACCCATTTTTGAAGAGGGACAAGATCAAAGTGGGGAATGTACCAGGTGGGGGGTGGGATGGGTGAGAGGGAAATATAGTCAGTCTTTTACAATATATCTACTATGGTAATGTTTTGCATAGCTATACATGTACAACACATACTGAATTGCTTATCTTCCCAGAGGGAATGGGTGACAAGGGAGGAAGGGAATGGATCTGGAATTCAAAGTTTTAAAATTAAATGTTTCAAATAAATATAAATACTATTATTAATACTATTATGCATGTAATTGGGAGATAAGATGTGTATGCATTGGGGCACAGAGATTCACCTTGCCCTAATGGAAAAGTCAAAGGGGGTATGAGAGAAGATATGGGAGAGAGCAGATTGGATGAGGGGATATCTTGTGGGACTGCTATTATGGGGTTGTGGATAGGGGGAAAATGAGGAAAAATTGTAACTCAAAATCTGGCAGAAATGAATGATGTAAACCAGAAGTTAATAAAGCATTTGTAAAAAAAAATCCAAAGCACCTGGAATAGCAAAGCTTGTTATAGTTTCCCAACGACCTTTTGATAGGTGAGAGTTACCCAGCATTTTGGATCTCAAAAGATTAGGGAAATTACATCAAAAGATGAAGGGAAATTACTGCTCACAGCTGAGTAGCCTACATGACCTCCTTCCATTGCTAGATGGCCATCAACTCCAACTCATGTTTCTGTGACCACACAGACTGCAACCCAATTTTCAGTGGCCACCAGGAAAATCCAGTGGTTCCCCACCCCCGGAAGCTGGCCCCAGACAATCCAGGGTATCCATTCCATTCAGTCTATTCCTCTGCATCACTTCCTGATGGAAAACAGATGAACTCTGGGAGCTGGAGATTGTCACTAAAATAGTTTTGAGAGAGACAAAAGCAAAAGTTATCATTTGAAAAATCAGAATTTTATGTTATGTATGTATGTATGTGTATAAATATGTGTATATGTACATATATATATTTGGCTTCTCCAAAAAGTCCTTCCACAGGTTTTTTAAAATGCTGATGAATAGTAAACATTCTTCTTGCTGCTCTTTTCTGTTCATTAGAGAGCACATTTCACATATGATAGCTATTCTTAATTTACCACAGGATCTGAAATATGAATCAACAGTACAATTTTTTAAATGTAATTGCACTTAGCTCTGATTAATTTGCCCTCCCTCATACCATCTATATGACTAAGAATAAGTCATTTAACTTTTCTTGAGTTTCCATCCTTTCCTTCGTAGGTCTCCCAAATATGCCTGTTGTGAGGATTAGATGTGATTACATATGTAAAGTGCTTTGGGGGACAGCTAGGTGGTGCTATGCTGGCCCTGGAGTCAGAAAGACTCATCTTTGTGAGTTCAAATCAGGCCTCAGATTTTTATTAGCTGTGTGACCCTTGGCAAGTCATACTTTGCCTCAGTTTCTTCATCTGTAGAATGAGCTGGATAAAGAAATGGCAAACCACTCTAGTATCTTTGCTGAGAAAGTTCCAAATGTAGTCACAAAGAGTTGTAAATGACTAAACAACTGAATAACAACAACAAAAGTGCTTTGCCAAATTTAAAGTGCTAGGCTGTGCTGCGATAGAGTGCTAGGCCTAGAGTCAGGACAACTTGAGTTCAAATCCAGCCGAAAACACTTACTAGCTATATGACCCTGGACAAGTCACTTAATCTCTTGTTTGTTTGTCCCAGTTTCTGCAGCTCTAAAGTGTGGCTAATAATAGCACTTACCTCCCCAGGTTGTTGTGAGGATCAAATGAAATAATATTTACAAAGCACTTAGCACAGTGATTGGCACAAAATAGGTGCTAGATAAATGCTACTATTATTATTATTCAAAGGTCAGTTATTATTATTACTATTATTATTTTATAAAAGCCCTAACACACACTAATTTCTTTAAAATGCCCTTCTTGGGGGGGGGGAGGGGGCTTCTTTTAAAAATTATTTATTTTAGTTTTCAATATTCACTTTTATAAGATTTTGATTTTCAAATTTTTTCTCCCTTTCTCCCTCCCCAAGATGGCAAACAAGTCTGATATAGGCTATAGGTGTACAATCATATTAAACATATTTCCACATTAGTCATGTCATGAAAGAAGAATCAGAACAAAAGGGAAAAACCATGAGGAAAAAAGAGGGGGAGAGAGAGGGAGAGAGAGGGAGAGAGAGGGAGAGAGAGAGAGAGAGAGAGAGAGAGAGAGAGAGAGAGAGAGAGAGAGAGAGAGAGAGAATGGTATGCTTTCATCTGCAATCAGACTCCATAGTCCTTTCTCTGGGTGTAGATAGCATTCCATTATGAGTCTTTTGGACTTGTCTTAGATCATTGTATTGCTGTGAAGAGCTAAGTCTATCAAAGTTAATCATTATACAATGTTGCTATTACTGTGTTCAATATTCTCCTGGTTCTGCTCACCTCACTCAGCATCAGTTCATGTAAGTCTTTCCATGTTTTTTCTCAAATCTGCCTGCTCATCATTTCTTAAGGAATAATAGTATTCCATTATACTCATATACCACCACTTGTTCAGCCATTCCCTGATTAATGGACATCCTCTTAATTTCCAATTTTTGCTAACACAAAAAGAGCTGCTATAAATATTAAAATGCTCTTCTTAGAAAGGGCTACTTCAGGCAATGAGGAAAAACTGACACCTTGGACACAGTAGAACCTAAAAATACCTCCAGTCTCCTAGGATGTACATCCCAATGCACACAAGTCTGTTGAATTAGAGGAGGGTCACCTGAAACAAAAGGAGTCATCCATCTTCTGATCTGAATCAGCATTCCAGAACAGAAGCCTACCTTCCAAATTAATATGGTCAAAGACTAGTAAACATTGACTTTTTAATTTATTATCCAATTCAGTAATAAACTGATTTGGCTAGAATTCTTTCTAACTAATGAAAATGCACTCCAAATGGTAAAACATCTCTGGATCCATGGATAAAATTGTATTTGAGGTTCCACAGTCATCCAGGTTGTATACATTTTAATTGGGAAGAGAGGTAGCCTAGCATAGTGGACTGAGTTTTTGGCTTGGCATCAGGAAGAATGGGGTTTAATTCCCATTTTTCACACTTAAATTGGGTAAGTGTGATCCTGAATAAGTCATTTGACCTCTGGGAGCCTTAGGCAATAGGACAGAATTTATCTATGAAATCTTAGATGAACTGCTTCAGTGGATAAAATACCTCATTTGGATGAAACCCTGGATCCTTCCTGTACCCATTTAGTTACCACTTAATTGTAAATTGCAAAAATAAATTTGTCCTTTTTAAAAGCTATGGATAAGGAACAGAAGGCTTTATTTTTTTCTTACAAAAGTGACAAGTATAAGAACAAGATGTTTTTTTTTCTAATGAAAGCACTAACTGTTGCATAAGTATAAAAATAACAGAAAAAGAGAGATTTTAAAAATGATTAATTGTTTCCCCTCCACCCTCATCATGAGAAAATTGAGATATACCCCAGCCACATCAGAAACCCTGTAATCAGCAATGCCTCCCTAGCATCATGGCATCTCAGAGTGGGAAGGGACCTCAGAGGTCACATAGTCTAACTTAAAAAATAATAATAATAAAATAATGCCCACCTACAATGTCCCTGTCTAGTGGTTGTCTAGGCTTTACTGGAAGATCTCCAGTGAGGGGGACCCTACTACCTTCAGGGGCAACCCATTCCACCTATAGGTAGCTCTTTTAGGGAGTTTTTCCTTATTTCAAATCTGTTTCCCTTTCTGCAATTTCTACCCACTGACCCTGGTTCTGAATGCTTCCATCAAAGAGAGTAAGACTAATCCCTCTTTCCCATGAGAGACTGTCAGATTTTTGAAGGGCTATCATGACCCTCCTAACTTCTTTTCTGTAGGCTAGCCTTCAGCTAATCCTCCTACAGCCCTTAACTCAAAGCTTCCTTACTGCTCTCCTCTGGACTTTGTCCAGTTTATCAATGTCTTTCCTAAAATGCATCACTCCAGACAGAGCCCAATACTATAGATAGATAGATAGTTCTTTCTTTGTTGAAAGTCAGGATAGCATTTGCTTTTCTCATTACTCTGGGGCCTCTTCTATTTCTACCATTTTTAAAAGATCAAATGGGCTCAGTAATCACATCTGGCAGTTTTTTTTCATTTCTCAAACTTGCATCAAGAGTAGCTAGATGGTCTCCTACTTTCACCTTTTGTATCTTGGGTATCACCTGGCTAGATAGATAGGTAGATATTCACCATTTTTGTTCTGTCCAAAGATTATTACCTTTGGCAGAGAAAACAGAAGGAAAGAACTGAATATTTCTACCTTTTCTCTTGTCAATTATTGTCAACACATCTACCTTACACAGGAGCATATGGAGTCTTCAGGAGGACTGTCACCTAAGGTATGAGGGGTCACTGAGCTCTTTTCAGGGCTACTCATCCACTTTTGGTATCTACCTTTCACCCAACACTTAACCGTGGCTCCAAGAAGCTGTAGGTAGCATAAGCAGTGGCCACAAGAGAGCATACCATCCCAGCTTGAGAGTAACTGACAGGCCTCAAACCCATGGGTGGGTTAGGGGTGTCTACCATGGGCAATGAAGGCAGTTGAAACAGGTGCTGTGGAGCCCTTAGAGTTTGGTCAGACATTAATGATGCCAGTCATTTGCTACATCCCAGGCCATCACCAGTCATCCTGACATTTGTCCTGTCACTGTACTTTGATGACTCTGGAAAAGAGAGTGATGCTGACTTTGTGCAATTTTGCCTTACTTAAATCCAGTTCATGTGCTAGTCAAGATATCACCCTGTGAAGACATTGGTCCTCTTAAAGAACGAAGGATGAACTTTGCACATCATTCCTCACCCTTCTTTAGTCCTCCTCTTCCCCCCACTTTTTTATCCCTTCTTGTTGCCCTTAGTTTTTCCTCATCAGCCTCATATCATTCTGTCTTGTGTTCAGGCAAACTGGAGATGCTAATATATCTTTATGAAATAATATCACAGTACAGCATTTAGTCATAAGCAACCTGAGTAAGTTTAATAAATGAAGCAATGAACCTTACTGGATTATGAGAAATGTTACTGCCAGTGATTTTAATGGTACTATAATGACTTCAAAATCAAAGCACCTTGCAATTATGAAATCAATTTTTTGACATATGAAATAGTTTGTGGCAGATACTGAGGTTTTCAATATAATTCTATTTTAGTTAGAAGTCTAGATTTATTTATTTCCTATATTTACTAAACACTAGCATAAGTACAATTACCAAAAAGCTAGGATAGAATAGTTACTGATCACTTCTCTCAGATAACTCTGATAATTCTCTTCCTTTTAATTCAGTTGAATTGATTAATCATGTATCAAGTATTAAGCATCCACTATATAGCAGGCACAGAAGATACAAAGTAAAATGAAAGTTCCTGCCCTCAAGCAGGTTACATTCTACTGGAAAGATACATAGTATAAAGAAATAAAATCTCTCTGTCTCTGTCTCTCTGTCTCTGTCTCTCTCCCTCTCCCCCCACCTCTCTCTCTCTCTCTCTCTCTCTCTCTCTCTCTCTCTCTCTCTCTCTCTCTGTCTCTCTCTCTGTCTCTCTGTCTCTGTCTCTCTGTCTCTCTCTGTCTCTCTCTCTGTCTCTGTCTCTCTCTCACTGGGTCTACAATTCAGCTGAACTGGTAGAAGAGTTAACCACATTGTTTTGGTCTCTGTACTTTTCCCCCCACCTTTTACCTAAATTGAAAAATAAAAAAGCTTTGGGTTGGAAAACTGGGAAGCTCTGCTAGGGCTGTCTCATAGTTAATTCCTGGCCAAATAACCATTTAATAGTTTGATCCATGGATTTCGGATCTATTCGGCCCTATTCTCTCCCTTGACCTCCAGTCTCACATTTCCAATGTGAGATGTTAAACATCTCAAACTAGATGTCTTATATGCATCTTAAACTCCATGTATCCAAAACCAAAATCATTAGCTTTCCACCCAAGTCCTTCCATTTCCCTAATTTTGTTTCTACTTTCAAGGTACCACCACCCTCCCATTCTCCAAGGCTTGAAACCAAGGTATGATCCTTGAGTCCTTGTTCCTTCCCAACCCCCCTTCATGTCCAGTTTGTTACCAAGGACAAGTCATCCTGCCTTTTTAACATCTCTTGTATATACCTCCTCTCCTCTAATATTGCCACCACCCTAGGGCAGAAAAAAAAAAACCTACGGTGGAAGAAAGGATATGGGCTTTAAATTCAGCAGTGCCTGAGGAAGAAATAACCAATGATTTCAGCCGAACCAGAAGCTGGAGGCCGTGAAACAGCATCAGGGAGAGATGATGAGACCAAACCCATGGCCCTGTTGCATTATACCATGACCACACTTATTTTCTACATGTACCCACTGGCCCCATATCTTTACTAACTCCATGACCTCCAGGCACATTTGTACCCTGGGGAGTGCTGATCCTACACACAAGTTCCCTGTATGTGTCCACTCTTCCTACCAATGTTGAGCAGATCTGTCAGAGAGTATACTCCCAGGTTTGGGGTGGGGGGGGGATATAGCATTCCATTTAATTAAATGCTTTTATTTTGAACTGTGTCTTCTGTCTAACTATCAAAGGTGAGGTGAAGGCTCTTAAACTGTAGTTTTAGGGGATATAGTCATACAGAGTACCTTGAACCTGAGGTAGCTGCTTTCTGTAGAGAAAGCCTTTGAACTGGGGAGGCAGGGAATAACACTTGGTTCTACATACAAAGTAATTGGATGGGGAAAGTACTGAGGATATGGGAAGAGCTCTTGTAGGAGGTAGGCCTTGAGTCCAGGGAGCTAAGAATGACAAAAGGCAGCCCATGAAACGGTGCAGAAACAGGACATGATGTTGTATACGGAAAGCAAGTGAGACAATCTGGCTGGAATGTTGAGTGAAAGAAGTAAGGTGGAATCAATAGAAGTAGAGGCCAGAATGTCACTGAGAAAGGCTTTAAATGGTAAACAAAGGACTTCATATTTTATTCTAGGAGTAACAGTGGCATGCCACCCCTCTGCTCACAAAGTTCTGGTGACCAGGGACTGAGTAATGGCGAGTGTGGGCAAAGAGGGGACTGTGTGCAGTGGTCTGAAAGACCAGACCCTATGCAATCAACACCTGTCATCACCAGCAAAGTGGGCTAGAAAGGCCACATCCTCTTTAATACGTCTCATCTACCTTTGAGCATTAAGATGCTTAATAATCTTAATCAGAATAAGTCATAATGAGACAACAACCAAGAGAAATAAAGATTATAAAGTGCTTGGCACAGTGCCTGGCATAGAGTAAGCTCTGTGTTCTCTATCATTATTATAGTTAGCATTTATATGGTACTTTGAGATCTGCAAAGAACTCTACTAAATATTACCTCGTGTTATCCTCACAACAACCCTGGGAGGTAGGTGCTATCATGTAGATGAAGAAACTGAGGCAGGCAGAGGGTGTGACTTGCCCAGGATCACACAGTTAATGTCTGTGATTAGATTTGAACTCAAGTTTTCCTGACCCCAGGACTCTGTCCACTGCTCCAGGCTATGCTTGGATACTCATTTTAACCTGGTCTCACCTATACCAAAATGGTGATGGGGAAGATGGAACACCACAATATAACTGGCCCCAAATCTCTACACTTCCCCAAAGAATGGCCTTGGCCCCAAGTCTCTACACTTCCCCAAGGAATGGCCTGCTCCCTAGGAGGGCACTGAGAGTCTTTGCCTCAGTCTTCTTATTCTTTTGACCTAAAAAGGATGGAAAGGACCTGGGAACTGACAAGGCAGTCTTTAGGAAAAGCCAATTTTCTTAAACTTTATCTATAGCCAAAATCTGCTGTAGAGAGGTCAGCTAAGGCATTTATCTCTTCTGCTCCCTCCTCTTTTTTGTTAATTTCCCCAGGAAGCTATTCCCTGAATTCTTACTCACTGACCTCATGCTGCGCTCTGAGGAACTACTTACCACTTAAGTAACAGACTAATATTTAGAATCACCACAAATTACATGAACAAAGAGTAGCACTTACTGTTGAATGGAGACAAACCCTTAGAAAATTGTTACTTGAAAAAATACCAAAGCAAGTGTTCATAATAACACGGCGGATCAAAAAGACCTTGAAATACCCATTTTACAAGGACAAAATTGGCCTTTCATCATTTCCACTCTTTCTCCTAAGGAACTGACTTGGGAATGGGGGAGGGAAGAAAAACCACAGGAAAAGAATTATCCTAACAATTAATGAAGACAGAATGTAAATCGAATAACTGTTTCTTTATTTAATGAAAGGAACACTGCAGTGATGATTATATAGTCTAATCACAATTTATGACTTAGCAATAAAAGCAGTGTTTAAAAAGGATTTTCTAAAATTGACTATTGATAAGAGGCATTTTTGGAGGGAATTATCCAGAGAGGCACACGTGTGCAGAAGTATCATTTGTATCTGATCTGTAGTGAAGCCAGATAAAAGAGGAGAAAGCATTGTAACAAAGCATTCTATTGGCCAAAATTTCATTATCAGAAGCAAGAAGAACAAAGGAGGCCGGGAAATGTTTGCAGGCCCTGACCTACTCTGGAGAAGCTTCTAAGAAAAGCAGCATGGTGTTCCCCTGTAGCAAAATTGCCTGTTTTCTTAGCATCTTCAAAAACCACAAGCATCACTTGAGCCTTCACCACTAACTCAACCTTTTTACTTTTCTCCACCATTATCATACCACTTCTACCACAGCCACAGAACTAGCCATGAGAAGACTAACTCATCTCTTCCAATAAGCATTTAATAAACACTTCCTATGTGTAAGGCATTGTCAGGTCCTGGGGAGACAACAACAAAAAGAAAGAGTCTCAGACCTCAAAGGTCTGATATATTACTGGGGGTTGAGGGTAAGGAATGGAGATTCAACAGAGAAATGCAATTCATGGGACTGAGGCAAATAACAAAATAATAATAGGTTATATGTAAGTAGTTCTGTAAGACTTACCTAACACTTTGCACATATCTCATTTGTTTTTTGCAACAACCTTTCAGGTACATGCTAATAGTAGTCCCGTTTTTACAGATGAGAGTTGTGTAAATGACTTGCCCAGGATGATACAGCTAATAAATGTCTGAGCCATATTTAAATCTAGATCTTCCTAACTCCAGATCTGCCTTAAGAATTAATTATTAAACTTACTATGTAAAATAGCATTTAAGCTCATGGATGTTTGGAAACTTGGTCTAATGTCTGCAAATGTGGAATAACTAATAGTGAATTAATCTATCCAGGTCATGGCTTCACTTGTAACCATTTATTGGTTTGAACAGCTAATTAGATATTGCTGCTCGCTTGGAAAGAAACTCTGGTATATAACAAGATGCAGAAACATTTCTATTTCAATCTTGAATTTCATGGTAGAAACCCACTCTTATGCCACTATTTTAACAAAGTCAGTTTTCAACAAGATACAGTGTCTTAAGCTCACAACTGACAGATGGATTAACAGGATTTTGATTAATCAATCTGGCAACAGTCATTTCCTTTTCACAGACACTAGTCTAAGCTATTTCCAAGACCAAACCATTTACCATAACCGAGCTCATGTTCTTCATATCTCAGTGGGATTCCTTCATATTTCATTGAAATCAAGGTCATCCAGTATGAGCTTCCACATTTTTCTTATGGCCATCTCAAACTATCTTTCTATCTTTATCCATCACCTTTCTCCCTCCCTCAACGGAGATGTCTTTCCTTTGTTCTAAGGAAAATTCATACTCTTCTATTCTTGAATCAAATCCCCTCATGCCCACTCAGGGACTTTACTCCATCAGTTAACTCTTCTCTTTGGAACGTCTTCAATGTCTTCCTCTCCACAGGTTCCCTCTTCTCTGCCTTCAAAGGAGCTCAGGTTTTCTTACTTTCTATCAAGCTTCTCCAAAAAGCAATTTAAGATACTTAATTTGGGGTGGTGTGAAGGAATTTGTGTGTATTTCCTGCTACTTAGCACCAAATGCTCTTTAAATAAGTCACTTTTGTTGTAAGTCACTGGCCATAGCAGGAAATGAAAAACCAACTTTCACATTAATCATTAAACAAATATTTATTAAGTTCCTGCTATGCACTAGGCACTGTGCTAAGTGCTGAGGATATACATACATACATACATACATACATACATACATACACACATACACACATACATACACACATACATACATACACACACATACATACATACATACAGATATAGACAGTCCCTGCCCTCAAGGAGTTTACAATCTAATAAGACAGTCAACACGTAAACAAATATATATACAAAGTAACCTATATGCAGGATAAATGGGAAAAAAAAACTAAAAGAGGGAAAACATTAGAATTAAGAGGGGTTGAAGAAGACTTCCAGTAGAAGATGGGATTTTAGTTGGGACAGGGCAGTAAGCAAGCAAAGTTAAAGAAACAGAGCATTCCAGGTATAAGGAATAGAGAGAGAAAATGTCCAGACCTAAGATCTGGAGCATCTCATTTGTGGAACAGCTGGATCATCAAACTTAAAAATTTGCAGACACATAATAAATTATATTCTGGGGTGCAATCAGTTGGTCCCTGGTTTCAAATGGGCTGTAATGTAGCTGCTAATTGGTCCCACTGAACTTTGTAGCACCAGTGGCATGTCCTCTCATATGTGGGGTCCTCAGAAGTTACCCCACGTTAAAGGATAAGTATCCATTCAAAAAGAGAGCTCATGACTCGTATGTCTGCTTTTTCTCAAATAGTCAAAGAACACAATTAGCTCAAAGAAAAGGCATTTAATGAAATAGTAAAGTAAGATTTGTAATAAGACTTACCCCTTGACAAACATAGAGTATACTCAGATAGATATGAGAAGTTAATTACTTACACACACACACACACACACACACACACACACACACACACACACTCACTCACTCACTCACTCACTCATGCACCATCAATGGTCCATGAACATGAATAGTAATCACCTATGGAATGAAAAGCCCACAAGGGGGAGGACATGTGTGCCAAGACAGCTCATAACAGATGTTGTAGTATGATGGCTCTCCTCTCAGGTGGCCTGCCTGCTCTTCAGTGAGAAAGTTGCTCACTGGGTCTGTTTTCCAATCGGTGTGTTACTTTGTTGGGTCTGTTCCTCATTAACGTCTCTGTTGGGTTCACTGGGGCAGCTAGGTGACATAGAAGATGGAATGAATGCTGGTCCTATATTAGATACTTAATAGCTATGTGAACCTGAGCAAGTCTCTGTGGCCTCAGTTTCCTCATCTGTAAAATGAAGAGGCTAGATTTGATGACCTCTAAGGTCCCTTCTGACCCTAAATCTATGATCCTACAAGCTGTGATCCTGTAAGTTCCTCTTTGCTGGGCTTTCAGTATGCTGAAGCACAATGCCTAGAACCTGTCCATAAACTGCAATCATCTTCATAGCCATCTTTTTGCTTATGCTCAAACACAAATACCATAGAACAAGATGACCAAACGTCCCCATCCCATGAAATGTGTCTTTTTGCATTTGGGTGTACAATGAAATCAACCTATCAATTCCTTTATTCAGCAAAGATAGACCTACAGGCTCTCTTTCCATTTTGTGAGACAATATAATGCAAAGGAAACTGGCTCCAGAGTCAGAAAACCCAGGTTCAAAACCCACGTGTGTTACTTAATACTAGTGTGTTCTTGGGCAAGTTACTTAACCTCACTGGGCCTCAGTTTCTTCATTTGTAAAATGAGGTTGGACCAGCTGTTCCCTTGGGTCCCTTCCAGTTCAACTATCAGTCTAAGATCATCTGTTCTTCTAATTCTTTCCTGAATAACTTTCAGGATTAAATTGTTTATGGACAAGTATATCACATTTAGAGTGTGGAAAATTAATTTAATGATTATAGTAGGTCTAAACTTTGTTCATAGTACCCTTTGTTTCCTCTTCTGTATTTGGGGGCAATACTGTATTTTTCTCTGTTTCTTAGTTTGCCATGATCAAAATAATTCATTACCTAATGTTGGTATTCCTATCTTCCACCACTTGTGTATATTGTTCTCCCTTCCCCCAATATCTCTCCATCTCCCAGACTCATTCCCCACCTCCTATCATATATACCATTTCCCCCCATTACTCTGGGAAATCTAATCAACTCAATGTTACCATTCCTACAACGACTGCTGTCAATTTCCTTATGATTCCACTCACATTTTTTTTAAAGAACAAAACACTCTTCACTGGCCAGCACTCTTCTATAGGTAGGAGATGGGCAGACGAGAGTAATAAACTTACAGAACACTAGAAGCTCCACATGGGCTGGGTAAGCAAGGATGAATCACTGCTGGAGAGACTATCCAAATCAAGAAAACCATCCTTCTGAACACCGAGAAAGACTTCCTTACGACTTTCACCTTACTTCCTAATTTCGCCCCGACCCACCCTATCACTTTATAATTGGTATTATAACACTATTTAGACCTACTTCATATCTATCTCCATATCAAAGCTAATATCTCTGCCTGAATTCTTAATTCTATCCCTTCTTGCTTCTCCTTGGGCCCCCCTCCAACTATTATCCCCCATCTGTCTTGTATCATCAATCCAATGTCTTAGAGACATTGTAAAGAGTCACTGAAGTTGGAATCAGGAGGTTTAGATATTGAGTCTGTCACTATAAAGTCACCTAACTACTTGGGGCACTGGTTTTCCTATTTACAAAACTAAAGAGCTAGACGGTTTCTTAGGCTCCTTCCAGCTCTAATATCCTATAATCTCTGTCTCTCTAATGGTTCCTACCCTTTTGGAAGTCAGAAGATGAAAGAGGACTTTACTTGGATACTCTATTAACTGATGAGATAACTTACTGTGACCTAGGGGTGGATAGTGTTTGTACTTTGTGCTACCCCTTAAGGAAAACTGTAAGATATACTGATTGATATGTTTTAAGACTATGTGGTCACCTTAGTAATAATGTTATTTTATGCTGTTGTGAATACTATGCTTTTGTTTCTTGAATGTTATGCTTTATATTGTTGAATAGAGAGTTCACTACACTATGTGATTAGATCCTTAGAATTATTAAAAGCAGATCTAGACTGTACTTGTAGGATAACTATCCTCTTAGATTCCAGGCGATGTCTTTAGACACAGATGACCCCCTATACTTCCACTTACTATGTGATATTCATGTGCCTTGCTTAAGGTTTAAAATCCTTAGGTCATTTGCTAAGGAGAATATTGCCTCTTCTGTGTTCTTTGGACAGTTATCACATGAAATACATAAGAATTAGGTAAAAATAAATAATGTGTTTAAATATGAACATTTAATTCTTATGTAGGTCAAACTGGCAAGACCACAGGAAAAATGAAAAGAGGTATATGAGCTATACTAAATCAGAACCAATATGGCATAAATGAGAGAGGACTGGCATTGGCCTAGTGAAGATTTGGGCCCAAACTATGCCTCAGACTCAGTGTGGCAGGATTCTGTGACTCTCTAGGAGATTCTCAGTTAGAGGGGTTGCCTATCTGAGTTTGTAGGAGTTTCCACATCACAATTTCTTTACAGTGATCAAATAACAGATATGGACCAAAACCCACAAAATATAAAATAAGAACAGTTAAGTTCTCATGCCTAGGGAAATTAAGTTTATTTCTCATAACCATAAGTACTGCACAATTTAAGTACTACACAATAATCCAGAGAAAACTTTTTTAAATATTAGTCTAGCACTGATCCTAACTACAGAATTTTAACAAAAATCTTTTTAAAAATGAATATGAATAGAATAGTATTATGATTTAGCTTTACAAAGATACCTTGTGATATAGAGATTCATGATTCCTGTTTTGTTACTGTGAGGTGTAAGTAAAAGAGGAAACTTCCTTTCTTTCACATCTGTAACATCCTATGACTCTAAGACCTGTTTCTGATACAAATGAAGCTAAAATGTAAACATTGTAATTTTTGGTAGTTATTTTTGCTCAATTTGATGAGTGTACCCCTCATTATGTCACAGGGAAATAAACTATTTTCACAAGCTAAAACGGTACCAACCCATGAGTTGTAATTTTCATCTAAAGTCAAGACCAATCAGGGAAAACATGAGTAATTATCCCAATTATTTCCATATTTTTAATGTAAAGAAACCTTTGGAGTTAAAAATTATCCCCTGGGACTACAATTTCACATAAAGCTCTTAAGCTTTTCCTCACTTGAACTAAAAGCCAAAATTACAGTAACATGATGTGGGGCATAAAATAGCATCCCTGCAAAGTCAACACTTACATTCATCATTGTCAGGATCCATTTTGACTGATTTTTTTCCAAGTTAAGAGTGAAAGTAGTTGAAAAAATTGCAGTGGTCATTCTTAGACTATTTTTTAAAGTACAACCAGTATGTAAAGGCTATCATTTTTAAAAATCTGGTTCAGTTTAAAAGATCTACCTATGATAACCAAGAAAGAGTTCACTAAAGACAAAAGAAAAACCAGTCCGTACAAAAGCAGACTCTCCAAGTCTTATTTTTCACTTTTTATTACCAGAAGAAAAGTACAGAAGAAAAAAAGTTGCTACTTAACTGGTTCTCTCCTGATCACTTAGAACAAAATGTAAAAGTCAAGACAATTAAATTAAATTTATTTTTACAATACAAAAGCATTGCTCAGTAGCTATTCCATGATCCTGAAAGCTTAAACTTTTAAATCTTCAAAAGGACAAAATTAAAAATTAAAACTATAAAGGGTAGGAAAACAATCACTTCCCAGGAACCTCAATGCTAGATGTCTTTTCTTTAAATCAACTTAATATACAATATTGCATATTATTGAAGGAGGAGTTATTTGTTTCTTTTCATGAACTTTTTTGCTTCTTTCAAAAGCTCTTCAACATCTTCACCTTCTTGGTCTTCATTTGCTGGCTCCCAGTCAGAATCTTCATCTGTTGGTTCATACTCTTCTTCTTCATCATCATCTAAAAAACTGTCATTCAAATCATACTCATTCGGCTGGCCATCATTATCACTATCTTCATCCAAAACACTTGCACCTACACAAATAGAAGATTCAAATACTTAACAATTTAATTACTTCTAAATCATTACTATCTCTTAGTTTACTGAAAGCTAATTTCAGAAGCTCTGGTTGCAGGAGAGAAAGAAGAACCAAAAGTGAGATGAGCAGCCACCACAAAGTTCTAGGAAGTGCACTAAATGATAATTTGGGTAGTATTTATCCACATGAAAGGGCAGTATAACATAATGGAAAAGGCACTGGTTTTGGAGTCGAGAAATCTGAGTTTGAATATTGGTTCTGACATCAGCTTTATGACTAAGTCATTTAATCTCCAAATCTCAGTTTTCTCATCTGATATATGGAGGAAAGACTTGGATTACTTACCTCACAGAGTTATTGGAAGAAATAATAAACCTGAATAGTCTTATATGAGTGGAAGCTATTATTATAAGGTTTTCAACCACAGCCACTGGTCCTGATCCCCATTAAGACACAGACTTGTATAAATAAAATTAAGTACCTATGGACATTATAATCATTAATACTACTACGTACTATAAAGTGCTACTGAGAGTATCAAGCAATATAACATATGCAAAAGGTTTTAGAAAGTAGAGTTATTACAATTATTATGTCAAAAGCATTTAGCTTGTCAAGGCTAAGATTTTTATAATATATTTGTACAAAAAATTTTCCAAATACTATGCTCCGGGCACCCCACGGGAACCTTGATCTCACTCCAATATGTTGTTCCTCCACAGTAAGCAAAAGGAAAGCAGAGTACAACCATAACCAAGAGTAGCTCCACTTTGAAAGCTTTTGCCTAAACTTTCATACTAAGTATGGCAGAACATGCTAGTTTTAAACAAACACTGAAATGAAATGTCTGGTTAGATGGCTCTGGGTCATAGGATAAGAAGTTAGCACCTTTGCCTCTGAATGTATACTTTTTTTTTCATCTGAACCTATTATTTTTTTTGGTGTTATTCCCTTCCCTAATGCAGATGGGCAACTCATCTGTAACTTAAAGTTTCAGATTGTTGCTTGGTACCCTGAAGGTAAGAAGACTGCTCAGTTGTGTGCTCAGGGGTACAAACTTTAGTATTCATCAAAGGAAGTATTTGAACATGGGTCTTCCTGATTCCAAAGCCAACTTTTAATCCACTACACCACTGTGCCTTTCAGCTCTGCATCCACATTGATAAATTTTTTTCCTAAAATATTTATATACAGTTGGATAGAAAATCAGAGATGGTGGTCACTGAGCTAAAGGCATCTATAATTTCAGAATAAGTAAAGAAACAATAAAGATAAATGAAGAATTATAAATGGCGAGGTTTTTTTAAGTAAAAGAAAATAAAGAGCTTTATTCTTAGCCTCATTAAGGTCAGATCAAATCTGCTCATCTTCAAAGTCACTCGGCATCTGAGCAAGTTCTGAAGGACTGTGAGCTTACAGACAGAAGGGAACTCTTGAGATGCTCTGGTCCAATGACTTCTTTTACAGATGAGGAAACTGAAGCTCAGTGAAGGTAAATGACTTGCCAACAACCACATGCTCAGTGAAAGGCTGAGCTGGGATTCAAACTCAGCTCACATGACTCAAATGTGCTCTCCACTGTGCAGGCTGCCTCTCTGAGAGCCAGGCTACCTGAAAGAACTCCCATGTTGCAGGCAAACAAAATCAGCTTTCTCCCAGTTGTTTTATACAATAATGCACCCAAGTGACAGCAGGTCATTTTCAGCTGACATTATGCTAGAAATGACACTGTATGTGTTTTAAAGCACTGACCTGAGACTCTCTCTGAACCAAGCAATTATCAGACCTTCCAACAGCAATTACATTAGTGACTTTGGGATTCACATACAGCAGCAGTCATCTAGTTGGGAGACTGCTTTTCTTAGCTTACTAACAGTCTCGATGCATTTTTAGGGGAACGTGAGTTCTCTTCTTCAATAAAGTCATTCCAAACAGCATTCAGTAAAGGTTAATGGATGCCTATCTGCTTGGCAAACTGTCTTGAAAAGGAGGCACTTGTTGATCCTAACAATGACGAGCTTTCTTGTACTGTGGCAACGAGTCCAGGAATCAAGACTCTATTTCTAAAATAAATACTGCAGGTTAACCTTTTCATTTAAGCTGCTTGAACAATAATAAGAAACTGTGCTGGAGAAAGCTAAGGAATGAAGTGACTGTATCTTCATAAAATAAACATAACTTACTTTTATGCAAAAATTAAATATTGGGAGAATTTAACACAAGTTTTCTCTGATTTAGAAGACATGGCATGGATTAAACTTAGAAATCAGATCTAAACAAAAAGAGATAAAATCTGTAAAGTTCAATGAAATCCTACAACTTTACTTACTACAAAGACAATTCAGGAGAAGATGAACACCGTCCAAGAAAGTTTAGGTCCTAGGGTACCCAGGGAATTGTTATAAAGCAGTCTCTTCACTAAGGTGGTTAACTTCAAGGCAACAGTCCCCAGAAGAGCCTCATCCTGAGATTCTCATGTACTTTCATATAAAAAGGTCATAAGAGAGCAAAGTAATAACATCACAGGTAATGGCTGCTTTAGATCTAATAAGAGCCATTATTTTTAGTAGATTTCTCTCTTATTCATAATAATTTCATAGAACCAAATAGTATAAAGATTTAGGGATCTTTTTCCTGTCTACATAAATACAAAAAAATTTCAAAACCTTCCCCAGTTAAAGGCAGTAAGATGGTAGAGTGGATAGAACACTGAACCTGAAGTTAGGAAGACCTGAGTTCAACTCTGGCCTTAGACACTTTCTAATTGGGTGACCCTGGGCAAGTTGCTTGATATCCTCCTCTCCCTCCCCCTTCACTAATTCAGACCTTTAGCAGCTATTACAAGAGCCTCATTCTTAGTTTTCACATTCTGGCTTCTCCTTCTTCTACTCCCTATCTTACACACTGCTGTTAGAGAATCCTAGAAACTTAGAGTTGGAAGAGACCTCATAGGTCATCTAGTCTCACCTTCACTGAAACAAGAATCTCAACTAAAACAACTGCCAATCAGTCAGTCAGTTCTCTGCTTGGAAATCTCCTCAGAGGCACTACCCATCACTTCTCAAGGTGGCTCAATGAGTACTGGGACACTTCTCACTGCCATTCTGCATTCTCCTTGGCCTCCACACCCTTGAGACAAGGAGAACAAGCCCAGTCCTCTCACATGACATTCTTGGAAACAGCTATGGAAATGACTGCAAGTCCTCCTTTCTGTACAGTAAAAAATCAATTCACCCCCCTGATTCTCATATGGCATTATCTTGATGCCCTTCACCATACTGGTCACCCTCCTCTAGATTTTCTCCACCTTATCAATATTGTTCTTAAAATAAGGCATCCAAGCTAAGGCAGAGTGTGGCAGAATTATCCCTTCACTGATTTTAGATGGCATGCTTTTTTTTTTTTTTTTGGAGGGCAACTGGGGTTAAGTAACCTGCCCAAGGTCACATGGCTAGGTTTTTGTTTGTGTGTGTGTTAAGTGTCTGAGGCCGGAACCAAACTCAGGTCCTTCTAACTCCAGGGCCGGCGCTCTACTCACTGCGCCACCTAGCCGCCCCAATGTCATGCTTTTTATAACTTTTAATATCCTGACACCTTCCTATTTTTCCAGCCTTATTATACCTTTCCTCCATACACTCAATGGTCTAGCCAAACTGGTCTTTTTGCCCTTCCTCACAGACAATAGTTTATCTGGCATTTCAGTGCCTTTGTACTGTCTGTTCCTTTTCCTGGAACACTCTCCCTCTTCATCTCTGCCTCTTGGAATCTCACTCAATTCAAGCACCTTCTAAGGTGTTATGAAGCCATCAGGACCACTTTGAGGAGTCAGTGATTCTGTGGGTTCTGAGTCTATTACCTGGCCTGTATCTCTCCATTTTGACAACAAGAATAGCAAAAAATTCTATCAAAATTTGACCATAATCTAAGTAAACTAAATCTTGATCTAACTTCTTTTTTAAATAAAGGAAATATGGCTAATTTGGCTTGGTCTATTCTTAATGAAGTCATGGTGAGTCTTTGCAATTGTTTCCTTTTTCAGATATTAACCATCATTTTAATACTATATTCTAGAATTTTATCACTCCTCTTTTTAAAAAAAATCAGAGTCTTTAATGCTACTCTTCTCTTTAGCACCTCTTCTGTTCTCCACAATCTATCAGCTATCGCTGACTCAGCAATCACATCTAAGTTCTTTCCAAAACTTGGTACACCCAGTTTGGCAGAACCTGGTGATCTAAACATATCAAAGGTAGCTAGGTAATCAAACATGTATTCAATACCTCCTATGTGCTAAGAACAGTACTAAGCACTGGGTATATAAAGACCAATGTCAAAAAGCCCTCTACCTTGCATAGCTTACAATCTAGTGAGGAGAGGTGTATAAATACAGATATAGATATAGATATATGGAAATATAAAACAGAAAACAAGGTGATAGGCAAGGGAAGAAGGAAAGAAATAGAAGCTAAGGGGATCAGGAAAGACTTCATGTTGAAAACAGTACTTTTAGGGGCAGGGCCAAGATGGCAGAGCAAAATAATCACTTTTTCCCAATTCCTAACATTCCCCTTTAACCCACTTTTATAAAGCACACCACAACCAAATTCTAGGTGGGATAACCAATAATAATGCCACTGCAAGTAATTTTTCCAGCAGAAGGCACCTAAGGAAGACTAAAAGGTTTGTAGATCTGTAATGTTGATGGAATCTGAAGATCTTCCATACCCCTTTGTATTGGCAAGTAAACAGGACTTAGCACCTTGTTTCAATTTAACACCTTGTTTAAACTATTTAATTAACACAGAAGTAGTTAACACCTTGGAAGGAAGTTGCTGATGTAACAGGAAGGGGCAGAACAAGGAGGAGCTATACCATACATAAGGACACAAGCTGGACAGTCAGAATTTCCTGGGGGTAAGTATTGTGGTGGCAGGGCAGCTGCTGCTGGACTGAAGACTGAACTGAGAATTGAGAAGAACTGAGAAGAGGAATGAGAATTGAGAACTGAGACAGAATTTCTTGGAGCAAGCCATATGGAGGCTGGATAAAGTGATTTTGATTTTGAGAACAGAGCTTATGATACTGAAGACTTCCAAGGGAGAGCTGGAGCTGCTAAGGATTTCTGAGGGCCAGCCAGAGCTGCAGAAGACTGAGGAAGTATGACTGTGGTGATGGTACCTTGTACAAATGTTGTTGTGACTTTGTTAATGTGTACAAATGTTCTTGTGGCTTTGTTAGGCCTTGTCTTCCCATGAATAGAGACTGTGAAGGATTTGAGATGGACTGGATGCTGTAAGCCCCAATGTGGAATAGGAACTACATGGAGAGCTGGACAAGGAGCTGGGAGCTGTCTGCCTTTGAACTCAGGTGGCAGTTGGTTAGATTCAGGCATGAGCTGGGACCATGGAAGAGGAACCATGGGAGCTAAAATCCTGCCCCAAGTCAAGATGAAAAGAACTCTCCATGGGTACTGAGTAGTGACTGATGAAATTGTAATTTACTTGTGACCTAGGGGTGGATGGCTTTTGTATTTTCCACTGCCCCTTAAGAGGGTACTGAGTGGTGACTGTTGAAGTTGTAACTTAATTGCACCCCATAGGTGGAGAACTTTGACTTTTGTTCTTTGTGACCTTTAAGGAGGCAAGCCTCCTTAAGGATTATTGAATGATTGAGTTACTAAATGACTGTACTTTGTTGAAAATGATGTGACCACTTTGGTGAAAACTATGTGGCCATTTTAGTGATAAGTTGTTGAGTTGTGACATGGAATGCTGTACCTTGATTTTCTGTAAATATTTTGCTCTGAATTTTTATTGAATAGAGAGTTTGCTATACTATGTAATAAGAACCTTGAAAGCTGTTCATAGCAGCAGTCCTCTAGAAAGCTGCTCGTCTTTGGCTTTACAAGATCCTGGGGAGGGAGCTGGCTAGGAGCATGTTGGAGTGGCAACAGCTACGGGTCTTGGGGGCAGTGGCAACAGCGCTAGGAGTACTTAGCACCCAGGGACACTATAGGGGACCACCACTTTAGCACTGAGTGCAGGACCAGGTGCCATTTGGCAACTTTATTGCCCATTACTCAGTTCTAGTTAGAGGTCCAGAGTGAAGAAGATTATTTGTAGTTGCAAGGAAACAGGGACTCTACCTAGGAAAGGACCAAAGCAGAGACAAGGAAGGCAATGACCAGACCTCTGCCCAGGTCACTCTACCCAGCAAGCACTGAAAACCTACATGCCCCCAAACCCAGCTGAGAAAGCAGAAGGACATAAAAACTGGAAGACTAAGTCCAATATCCCCATTGCCCGAGGGTGAGCAGAGCCCAGCTCTAACATAAAGTCCAAAATCAAGCAAAATTTAATCAAAATGTGAACTATCTCATAGGAAAACAACTGACCTGGAAAACAGATCAAGGAGAGATCATTTAAAAATTATTAGTCTCCTAAAAGCCATGTTTGAAAAAACAGCCTATACATCATATTTCATGAATTTATAAAGGAAAACTTCCCAGATATCAGAACCAGATGGCAAAATAGAAAGTGATAGAATCCATCAATCAACTCCTAAAAGACATCCCAAAATGAAAACTCCCAGAAATATTATAGCTAAATTCTAGAGTTTCCAAGTCAAGGAGCCAGAAAGAAAAAAATTAAATACTGCGAAACCACAGTCTGGATCATCCAAAAAGTTAGCAGCTACCTCTATAAAAAAGCAGAGGGCTTAGAATGATATTCTAAAAGGTAAAAGAGCTGGGATCACAACCAAGATTCTATGAAACGTGGGCTTTATACTAAGTGTTCTCTAAGGTTTCCTTAGGCTCCTAAATTCTATGGATTTGAGTCTAAATTCAACACCTCCATTTATTCTAAAAAGAAATATGGCAGAATGAAATGTTAACTGGTTGACAATATGGTTGCTCTATAAGCAGCAAAGCAGAATTAAAGTTGTTAGATATATTTTTAAAATGAGAGATTACAATGAGCAAATAAAGATGCCAGGGATAGAGTAAAGGCATTCCCCTCATTCCAAAAGAACTCTGAAAATAAGATCTGCTTTAGGAAAAAAAAACAATAAAAGTTCTTTTAATATTTTTCAAGTAGTAGTACTGTTGCAGTGGGTGCTCTACCCACCCTAAAACTGTTGGGGTTTCATGATGTGTTATGGTGGAACCATCTCAAAGAATTCAGTCAGACCACCTCTAATCCAAGTATAGGATTGACACCTCTCATGGAACAGCTAAGTTCCAAGAGGAACTAGCAACTTCAGAGACCGTAAGATGGATTTTTATAGGGTAAATATGCTGATTACAAAATTAAAATTTACATAAAATATAGGAATACAATCAATATTAAAAAGGCAGAAGGAGTTTGTTAAAGGATTAGATAATGGAGGAGGGGTCCCATCTATGGTTCAGTGATTAAAGATTCTGGTCATGTTGCCCTTCAATTGGGTAGCTATTGTGGTCCTGGTCTTAGGCTAGATAGATGATGTGATTGAATACTTGAATACACCTGTTCAAATATGTGGAATGGATCTGGGGGCAATTGCTAGGTAGAGGCAGTAGCTGGGTTCCCATCCCAAGGACATGCCTGCTGTTCGGTGAGAAATGTGAGTTCATGAACACACCTGTTGTTCTAGTGTGGAGTGAAGCATTTATGAAGAAGTTAGGATATTGACGGGGGCTGGGGGGAGCCTAGGTAGCTACAGAGGGACTGCTGTTAAGTGGGGGCTATAATGAAGTTATAATATTGGGGATGGGAGAAGCTTTATTAGGATTCCATCATTCCCCCCTCAAAGAGCTGGGGTTCAAATCATTTGGGAAAAGGGATGATGGTCTCGGCTTCTGTAGTTTCTTCAGGCTAAAAAGGAACATAGAGCTATCCCTGTCTCGATGGGACTCAGGGAGGAGGCTGACTGGAACCAAATACAGGCCACATCCAGGGGATGATGGGTGAGTATAGACTGGTATTCACTATTTGCTGCCAACTGTTGGTGAATTGGCCTGTAGTCTGGGAGACACAAATCTGACAAGCAAGTTCAATATGCAGGGACAAAGAAATAAGGAGAAAGACATATATCTGGTAACAGGCAGCTGACTAGGCCCAAGTATCTTTTTACTAAATTATTTAGGCTGTAGAAAGGAATATAATTTTAGGTTGAATAGCTCAGATCTAAAAATACATTTTAGTAGCTCAGATGTATCCCAGCCTTAGTATATGGGATAATAATTAACATTGTGTTTGTATCTGTTTCACAAACTTCTTTTCCCTTTGTCTAATTGTTCCCATATCATTCAGAAAGAATGTTCTATTCCAAGGATTTAATCTTTCACTTTACAATGCAGGCGGGCAGATGACAAGCTCGTGTATTAATTTACCTAGTTGTCTGGAATATGGATTGACTACACATTCAGACTGAAAATAGCAAAATTTCACATACCTGCATTGTACTCCTATCCTTTACCAACCTCTTTCTCTAATTAAAGAAATTTGCCATAAAAAAAAAACAAAACAAAAACAAAAACAAACAAACAAAAACAAAAACAAAACCCAGGGACATGCCAGATATGACAGGATGAAACATAATTAATTCAAATAAGAGTCACTTTAATTCCATCTCATAGCCAGATGCAGGAATGGGAAACATTCCTTTTCAAAGGAAGACAATGGGGAAACTGAGTCAGGAGAGTCCCATCTTAGATTGAGGCTAAAATTGTCCTCTTGGTTTTTCCCAAAAGCAAATCTCCACCTGTAGCAGGATCACATTCCCTGTGAGTATCTTGTGGCATTTCTCTCAGATACTGAGAGAATATACAAACAAATATATCTAAATTCAAACTCAAAATTAAACTAGTTGCAGTCCCAAAGTCTTTTTACCTCAAATGGCAAGTCTCAGCAATCGCAGCTGAGGGCTAGATACAACTGTTTTTACTCTTATGAACTTGCAATAAGCAATAAAAATTTACCATGACTTACATACATAAGAGATTTCATTTCTCAGTAAGCTAAGTTCATTGTTTAGGAATTCTATAACCCAAACAAGCTTTTTTATCCTTTTTTTTTCTGGAGTTGATGACCTTGTCCACCAGATGGTTTCTGGAGATTTGGCAAATTTACAAATAAGGAGAAATAAATAAGGACCCCAAAGAAAGGGCTGATCTGCCTGTCCAACCTATGATATTCTTCCTATGGACTGATAAAAACCACATACTTTCTGTGGGGCAAGTGAAAATGTGATGAATATGCCATCGATGCTTCAATCCAAGTCACTGATAAAAACACTATTAACTATCACAGGGACTATCTCTGTGGCACCTCGTTGGTCTATTTTCAATATTGATTTTTCTTTTTCCTTACCAGGATGTCTTTTGGGGGTTCCCATATTTTACTTTTAGGATCCCAGTATAGGGTAGCTGGCACACATGCCTAAAGCCCTACATTGGAAGCCACCTTGGCCATCTTCCTAAAGGGAAGGGAGTAGTGTCCACCCTGTTCTACCCTTAGAGCTGTTATAGGATCAATTTTAGGTTTTAACATTGTAACAATAATCCCAGATAATTTAGTTAACAACCTTAAAATTTTCATAAGTGAGAGCCAAATTGTTTTAGGTATAAGACAGGATTAGCAGGGCTTAATAAAATAACAACTAGTTTTAAACAATTCTTTCCCACTGTCTTTTAGTTTCAAAAAATTCATTTTAAAAATTACTTTGTCAGGGGCAGCTAGGTGGCGCAGTGAGTAGAGTGCCAGCCCTGGAGTCAGAAGAACCTGAGTTCGGATCCGGCCTCAGACACTTAACACACAAACAAAAAAACCTAGCCGTGTGACCTTGGGCAAGTTACTTAACCCCAATTGCCCTCCAAAAAGCAAAAAGAAAAAAAAATTACTCTGTCTAACATCATTTCTGGCTCACAATGGTCTCTCAAGTTTTACAACATAAGAGAATTTTACTATAATCCAGAAATATAATAAATAACACAAACAATAAGCTTCAGATGACATTAATTGCTTTTCCAAATCACATATAAAAATTATTGATAGAAGACTGGGCTTACCAAGTGTAGAGTTTTGATAGCTGGCTTCTTAACTCATTTTCCCCTTTCCCTTCTCTCCACAGCTGCAGAGTCTGGTTGTGGGGGTGGTTAATTTGGGTAGGAAGGAAAAAGAGGGTAACACTCCTTGTATGTAAGGACCAGGGGAGTGCCGAGAGGTTGTAGAGACCAGCACCTGAATTAAAGGTCCAGAGGGCCATTGAGGAGGGGATTTTGGTGGATAAGAAGGAGGGTCCCTGAGAAACCTACAAGCTTCCTGATAGGGGTTGCTTGGCTGCGGGGAACTTGAAGCAGAAGTTCCAGGTTCCAGTGGTGTGGGAGTCAGGACTCCAGGTTTTGGGAGGAGGTTTATCTGCTTGCCTATAGGAGTGAGCTTCAGGGTGCCCAGAGGTCTAGAGCTGTTGTGAGTGGGGTCCTCTCTGTAGCTGCTGTGCCTGCCTCCTTGTTCCTTTCACAAGGTGACGGAGGTTAACTCAAATTCCCTACCATCCTTCTAATTTTTCACTACAGCCTTATCTCAGTCAGAGCCAAGGTGACAAGGTGAAGGATCTTAATGGTTCTAACCTTTCATTGTATCCTTAGCTCAGTTGGAGCCAAGATGACAGGGAGAAGGCATTGTAGCCCTAGCCTGGGAAGAGCTGGGACCACAAGGAGGAGACTCAGTAGTTTTAACTTTTCACTGTAGCCCTAGTCTGATCAGAGCCGGACCACAGGGAGAAGGCACTGTAGCCCCAGCTTCACCAGAGGTAGGACTACAGGGAGGAGAATCTAAGTTTTTTTTTTAAACTTTTGCTCAAGTAAACTTCACTTTTGTGTCCACTCCTTTTAGACTTCTTTGAGAGTAAGAGCTTTGAAGCTGCCAGTCAAGGTGAGTGGGCCCTGAAAAAGATCTGGTGGTGCGTAGTCCCCTCTTCCCCACACCGGAGAGTTCAAAGCTGCATCTCTGAGTGTCTTTTTCAGATCTATGCATTTTTCCAATTTATCTTAGTGCCAAACAGTATACTGAATTATGCTAACACAAATGTTCTAGTGAGATATTCCAATCAGATTCAATTACCTGGATCTATATTCCCAATGATATTACACAGTTCTCTTTCTGTGACCCAGGAAAGGGTTAAATTCTAGTCCCATTTCAAAGTGCAGCTTTAAAACCTGCCTCTCTTAGATCAATGAAGTGACCCCCTTTCTCTTAGTTTGATCTTAGGGGAGAAGTTTCCCCCTCCCTCTTTCTTTCTATCTGTTCCCCCAACTCCAGAACTTGGCCAAAGTCCAAGGAAGTAGAGAGAGAAAGGGGGGAAGGAGAGGGAGGGTTTTTTGTTTGTTTGTTTGTTTGTTTTTGCCAACAACCTTTCTTTAAGAGACCATCAATCTTTCTAGCCCAGATACAGTTTTTTTCTTTTCTGGCTGGCTGCATTTTGAATCTTACATGGTGGCAGACTCCAAGATTTTTACACAGAAACAGAGCAGACAGATATAAATCAGATAGTGATAACTTTTCTTGGTCTTCCAGATTATATAAAGACCAGGTGCTATTACAATTTAATAGTCCCATGGGACAGGAGTTGGGCCTGAATGCCAGGAAGCCACATTCATTTCAGTGGCGCCCCACTGAAGGATGAAGAAAAAAATTTTTGCAAAATTCCCAAACCAAATATCTTCTGTCTAGAGGGAATCTGCTACCCAGAGGGCTTTGGGCATTACAGCCCAAGTTATCCAGTCAAGCTTTCCTAGGTGCTTGGAGGTCCTCTCAGCTAAGAGAAGAGAAAAAGACAGGTTTAACAGTTAAAATGTAACTTTGGATTAGAGGGGTTCTGAATCAGAGACTTTGCTCCACGGGGAAGGGGAGGTCAGAGTTGGAGAATCTGCCCACCCAGGAATGCCAAAAACTGTTGCAGTGGGGGCTCTGCCCACCCTAAAACTGTTGGGGTTTCATGATGTGTTGTGGTGAAACCATTTCAAATAATTTAGTCAGACCACCTCTAATCCGAGTATAGGCATTTACTGAGATTGACGCCTCTCATGAAACACACTTAGTTTTAAGAGGAACTAGCAACTTCAGAGAGAACAAAATAAATTTTTATAGGGTAAAGATGCTGATTACGCAATCAAAATTTACATAGAATACAAGAATATGATTAATATTAAAAAGGCAGGAGGGGCGGCTAGGTAGCGCAGTGAGTAAGAGCACCGGCCTCGGAGTTGGGATGACCCGAGATTGAATCCGGCCTCAGAAAATGAGCACCCAAACAGAAATAATGACTAGCCGTGTAACCTTGAGCAAGTTACTTAACCCCAATTGCTTTAAAAAAAAAAAAAGGCAGGAGAAGTCTGTTAAGGGATTAAGTAATGGAGAAGGGGTCCCATCTATGGTTTGGTGCATGATTCTAAGATTCTGGTCATGCTACCCTCCAACTGGGTAGCTACTGTGGTCCTGTCTGGTCAAGATAGTTAGGTATTATGATCCTATCTTGGGCTGGATGGATGATGTGATTGTGGCCAAGTACAAGAACACATCTGTTTCTGTGAGAATGAGTCTGGGGGCTGGGATCTCATCATATGGACATCCCTGCTGTTTCTGTGGGAACTATGAGTTCACGGACACTTCTGATGTTCTAGTGAGCAGTGAGGCATGTGAGGACATTGGCATGGGGGCTAGGTAGGTACAGTAGGCCTGCTGTTCACTGGGGACTATAACGAAGTTAGAATATTGGGGCTGGAAGGAAGCTTCATAAGGATTCCATCAGAACTGCACATTATATAGTGCCAACAAAAACCATTTCTCTATTTTTCTGTATCCTCAAAGATCTAAATGAAGATACTTCAGAATTTCAATCTATATTTGCTTTACAACTTTACTGTTATATACTTTTATCAGATACTGTGTTTTCAGAATTGCTGAAGAAGGGTTTTTCAGATGTATTTTTAAAATTAGATCATTTTATAAATTAATTATATAAGTAGAGACTTTTTGAAACTGATTAATTTTCACAGCAGCTATTTCAATGAAGATCAACAGCTGGAAACTAATACTTCAATATTTTCTTCTTTTTAAGCAAACAGCTTCATAAAAAAAAAACTTCTCTTTTTTGTCAAAACTTTCATAATATGGCAGTTTCTTTTAAAAGAAAAAAAGATATGTTGGATCTGATTAGAAATGCATTATAGCAGATCACTGAGTAGTACTTTCAATATCACTGACAAGGAATATATAACATTATAAATTTCTTTTAAAAATACACAATTTTACTTATAGAAATGTCATTTCCCTTCATGTTCCAATGGTCCAAATTTAATTTTCAAATGTAATAGAAACTTCCATTTTAGTACTTCTCATCATTAGTGTACATGGAGATTATGTGAAAAATGCCCTGATCTCCATCTTTGCCTGTTGAAATTCTACCCCTCTTTTAAAGCCCAGCCAAAAGCCAACTCCATTATGAAATCTCTCTCTCTTTTTTTTACTTCCTGCAGTCAGATTCCCCTCAAATCAGAAGGTATTTTGTTCCAGATCTCTCTGAGGAATTTATCATCATTTTTTGGTGTGTGTTATAGCTATCTAGTGCTGGTTACTAACACACTGTCCCCCATACCCACCCCAAAAAAAGGAAAATAAAAAAACCCTCAAAACCCATACAAACAAAGAACCTCCACTTAAGATTAATATTCTTCAAGTGATGCTGCATGTTATGAATCATGTAATACTATACTCTATGAAGAATCAAAATTGTGGTGATCTAAAGGGAAATAGAGAGGTGCACAGTGAACATAAGCAGGCTGTAGCCTATTACTAACAAGGATATGTGCAAGAAATGGAGTAGGAAGTATTAATGAGGAAACAATCAGAAATGGAAGTGGGCTAGCCATGAGAAATAGAGAAGAATAGAAAGACACTCTGAAGGCTACACTAATAAACCAAGAAATATTAAAGAGGAAGCCTTCTGGGACATTAGATGGATTCCCTATGGTGTGAAATGACACAAAAAGAATCCCTTAAGAGGTGTGGACGGGTTGTCACTTGTGTCCTTGGAGAGAATAACCACAGAAATGAGGTTAGAGCTACACTGAAATACAGTTCTTGGTCCATCTCCCCACAAATGGCAGAAGTATCTCATCTAACCCTTTAGCTTGTCTAGGTTCTAACACGATTCAATGCCCAGAGAAGACACCTGATGTTTCTTAAACTGAATTATTTTTATATCCAATAAATAAGATTTCAGCAGATTTTCATCTTGTGGTTCTGTTTTTTTTTCCTCTCAGTCCTTCTTGCCTAGAATAGCCCCTTTTAAAACTTCATTTTAAACTACATTACTCACCTTTCTTAGTAGCTTTGTGTCTTGATCTTTTGGTTTTAATCTCTGCAGAAATACAAGCAGGTGTTATTACAATAGTAGACAGATACTTAAGTAGAAGTGAATAAAAAATTCAAGCTTCAAAGAATAATTTTAACAAATTACAAAGATAATAAATGCCAACTGGAGTAAGACATTTTATAACAAGGGATCAAAATAACGATGAATACAGCACGGGGATTTCTTTAAAATCATTTTTGTCGAAGTAAAACTAAGTTATTTATAAACTCACATACTCTTCTGTCAAGAGCGACAACATGACCTAATAGGTTAAATGTTAGATCCAAGATCAGGAAGATTTCAATCCAATTCTCATTAACTTAACTTCTAGAAGTGTCAGGTAACTCTACAAGACTTAGATACCAAGTACCAACACTTAGGAAATTACTGATCCTTGGCTGCTCCAATACAGATTCTTCTACTACTCAAGGCCTTTTCTTTGTAAAATAATTTCTTATATACTTTAAGTCAAACCAAATGAGCAGATATTTAATAAATATTTTTCTTAAAATAAATTTGCATTGAAATCTTTTGTTTTTACATCACCCAAGTTTCTCCTTGTATCCCTGCCTCTTTCCTCCCAAAGGGAACCATCCTTTAAAATAAAGATTTTAAAGGAAAAAAAGGAAAATAAGAAGAGAAAAAAATCAATAAAACCGATTAATATATCAATAAAACCTGACATTATACTTAAAGTTCTGTACCCATGTCCCCCTCCCCTCTGCAATGGAGGGCAGATATCTTCTCATTATTATAGATTACTTATTTCTTCTGTGTACTGTTACATTCTCCTTTTGTTCCCTATATTTATGCATAAAGTTTTCTCTCATATAGTATATTCCTTTTTATAATCAATCAACAAACATTTATTAAGTACTTACTATGTGCCAAGCACTGTGCAAGGTGCTAGGGATACAACAACAAAAAAAATTCAACAGTCCCCTGCCCACAAACATCTTATCAGTTACCAAAAAGGAGGCAACAAACAAAATACAAAGCCGTTCTAAGATAAAAGGCCCTAGCATCTACAGAGAACCTCTAGAATGACCTTGTGTTTATTTTGTCTATATCTATTACAATGAGGTCCCTGAAAAAAGCCTCTGGGAAGGTGCAAAAGAGGAATTGGGGAGTCAGCGTGCTTATATCACATCTGATCACAACTGCTATCTGAGTCGAGATTTTCATCATGTATCATTAATTGCTAATGTACTTATATGCTTTGAAAATCTTTGTAAATGTATAATTAACACCATTAGAGTCTCTATTCATTCCTTGCTATGTCCCCAACCTGAGGCCTTTCAGGGCTACTTCATTTGTATATTGATGTGCTGTCTCCCCTGATAAGACATAATTCTTCAGCACAGGTACAATTCATTTTTGTCTCTTGATCCCCCAGACCTATCATGGTGTAGGTGTTTAATAACTTCTTGTTGAATTGATATCTTGTGCCTAAGGAGGCACAAGAGCTAAGCTTTCAAGAAAACGAGTTTTTAAGAGTCTGGGGTGAGAAGGGAATGTATTCTTGGCATGGGAGAGAATTTGTTCAAGGGCACAGAGATAAAGGATCAAGTGTCACACCTGAGGAAGAGGAAGTATGGCTGGACCTGAGGCTGTGTGCAGGGGAATAAAGAAGAATCAACCTGGGAAGGACAGTAGGATCCAAGTTGTGATGATATACTTTAAATTTAAAATGAAGAAGTCTATATTTAGTCCCAGATAAAAGGGCATCACTGGAGCTTACTGAGCATGGGAGGAATATGATCAGTCTGTATTTTAGGAGTATCATTTTTGCAGGTGTATGGAGAAGAGATTGGATCCAGGAGAGATATGAGAAAAGGAGATCAATTAGAAAGTATTAAAATAATCTAGATGAGAAGCGTGAAGGGCCTGAACCACAGTAATGATATGTAAGCAGAGAAACATTTACAGATGAGAGATGCTGAGGAGACAAAGCATACAAGATCTGTCAACTGATTAGCTATGTGAGATATGGGAGAGGGAGTGGTATGATATGATTCTGTGGTTACAGCCTGGGGTGACTGAAGGATGCAGGAAGAAAAAGAGGGGTAGGGGAACTGAAGCAAAGGGACATGCTGGGTCTGGGATGGCTGTGGACATCCAGTGAGTGGTAATGGGAGACTGAGACTAAGGAGAAAGAGTGGGACTGGATCTCTAGACGATACAATTATTTGCATAGAAATGATAACTATAGTGAATTCTCTCTCCTTCCATAAATTATTTTTTATTTACTAATCTGTGTCAGTGTTGTGTCCTTTCCTCCTTCTCTGTAACCAACCCACCTAGTAAATGATAAGCTTCTCAAGAAGTAACAATTGCTTTTTTGTAGTTTTATATCCTCAGTGTCTCACACAGCAGCTGAAGACTCACCATTCAAAGAGAAACTTCTTTGGTTAGCTTTTAAACCCTTTTACCCCCTGGTCCCAGCCTCTCCCCACTCTCTGTGGTCCAGCAAAACTACCTTCACACTGCTCCTCACACATGATCCTCCATCGCTACCTCCTCACCTGGTATTGGACCATCTACCCTTCATGACTGTAACACACTCCTTCACCTCTGCCTCTCAGAATGCCTTGTTTACTGCAAGTTTGCTCAAGAAATACTTTCATACTAAGTCTTTCTGATCTCCCCAGCTGCCAGAGCCCACAAATTTTATATTTCATTTAATATATTTTGTATATATTTATT
The DNA here is from genome assembly GCA_011680675.1 of Gymnobelideus leadbeateri. Lineage (NCBI taxonomy): Eukaryota > Metazoa > Chordata > Mammalia > Diprotodontia > Petauridae > Gymnobelideus > Gymnobelideus leadbeateri. Next base: position 451,450 of record WOXC01003712.1, read on the forward strand.
TATGTATATGTATAGAATGTAAGTTCTGTGAGGACAGGAGTGGTTTCATTTTTGTCTTTGTATCCTCAGTGCTTAGTACAGTGCCTGGTATATATGAGATGTTTAATAAATGCTTGCCAATTAATTGATAAAATAAATGCTCACTGGATTATAACTGAAAAATTTTCTATAAAGTAAATTTTTTTCTCCTATAATTGTACTTTACCCCTGAATTTTCATTTGTTTTGTCAAGTGAATTGTGCCTCACTATTTGCCATTAAAAACTCAAAAATTTCTGAATATGGATTAATATTCTAAACATTAAAATCACAATGAAATCACATATTCACAAAATCTCAGAATAAATAATACCATTTACATGATTTTCAGTTTTATGAACTAAAAAGATTTACCTGATGGTTCACTATGCTTATATTCTATCTTGTGTTGAGGATTCTTCCTGTAAAGAAAAAAGAACAAAATAAAATCAGGTTTACCTGTAAATAATTGCTTAGAAGTTAATTTATGACACAGAAACAGAAAATATTGGCAGGGGTCTCAGAAGCCATTCAGTCCAACCCATACCCAAACAATAACCTTCTCTATGATATGACCCAAAGTGGTTATTCAACTACTGCTTAATGAAGTCCAATGAAGAGGAACCTTCAACTTTCCAAGGCATTCCATAGTATTATGAGACAGATTCATTTGTTGGGAAGTTTTTTCTTTACATAAAGCTTAAATTACTATCCTGGTGGCCATCCTCCGGAAACTCTAGCTTTTCAATTTTCTTCGTAATATTCTATATGTGGTCTAATCAGGGCATTATTAGAATATCAATCAGGTACTAGGCTTTTCTAAATGCAACCACATCTCTCCCATCTTGTTCTTGCGAAGTTGATTCTCTGAAAATGACAAGGGAAGGTCAAGGAATTTAGGGAGTCCAGAAACCCCAATAGTCAGAGTCCCTGGAAAGCAGTCTGGAATGAATTCACAGACTCAAACATCTTTAAGTCAAGGTGAAGATTTATTGTTATGCTTTACAGCAGGAAAGAATTCTTAGGGCACAGTGAATAGAGCACCAGCTCTGGAGTCAGGAGGACCTGAGTTCAAATCCGGCCTCAGACACTTAACACTTACTAGCCCTGTGACCTTGGGCAAGTCATTTAACCCCAACTGCCCTCCAAAAAGCAAAAAACAAACAAAAAAAAGAGTTCTTAGGGAACCTGCAACCTTAAAGGAATAGAATTAAAGTTTTTATAGGATAATCCATAGTATAACCTGTGACAATTATACTAACTAGGTGAGTCAGGGTGGGATTAGGGAGGAGTTAAGGAGTGGTCAGTTCTTAAAAGAACATACACTTTTAATATCTACCACAGGCTGGAGGTGTGGTTTTAGGCTTGAAATGTCACTAAGTCAGCTAGCCATCAGGGCTAACTGGGAAAACTCATGTGGTCCACACCAATGTCCTGTTAGACAAGATAGATGTTGGGAATAGATATGGATATGTTCCAAGCTAACAAGGGATACAGGATGTGTGCAATGAGCTAAGGAGTACACATATGACTGAGTCTAGGATATATATGAAAGATATGACCCCATACATAGCTGCTTTAGCCAGTACACAGCTGGGTCAAACTATTAAATTGTGTAAGTGCAGCTGACCACTGTAACAGGAAGAGAAATAAGTATTTTCCTAGGACATGCTGCCCTTGAGTTAGAGAGAAATTGTCTGAGACAGTGTTCTGAGGCTAGGGAGAAATAAGATTTTGGAACTGGATGTGATTTTACAAACTGGGGTTCAAGCACAGGCACCCAAGCACCCCATCAGACCCAAGTAAAAACTTTTTATTGATCTCTATTAAATTAAAGGACTGCTAAATAGCTTGATAGATAGCACCTGGAATCAGGAAGATCTCAGTTCAAATCTGGTCTCAACACTTAACAGCTTTGTGACCCCCAGCAAATCCCTTAATCTGTTTTACATGAGGCAGAAGAGCAAGAAAGCAAATGGCTGTCTAATGAGGCTTTAAAAATAGCTGAGGAAAGAAGGAAAGCAAAAGGTAAAGGAGAAAGGGAAAGAGATGCCTGAATAAACACAGAATTTCAGAGAATTTCAAGGAGAGGTAAGGTTTTCTTAAATGAGCAATGTAAAGAAATAGAAGAAAACAATAGAATGGGAAAGATGAGATCTCTTCAAGAAAATAAGAGCTACCAAGACAATGTTTCATGCAAAAATGGGCATGATAAAAGATGAAAATTTAATAGAGACTTAACAAAAGCAGGAGAGATTAAGAGGTGGCAAGAATATACACCATGGTGTGGTTACTGATCTAGAACCAGACATCCTAGAGAAAGAAGCCAAGTGGGCCTTAGGCATTCCTAACAATAAGGCTAGTGAAGGTTGTGGAATTCCAGCTGAGCTATTTAAAATCCTGAAAGATGATGCTGTTAAAGTGCTATACTCAATATGCCAGCAAATTTGGAAACTCAAAAGCGGCCACTGGATTGGAACAATTGCACTCATTTAACATGCCAGCAAGGTTATGCCTAAGATTCTGCAAGCTAGGCTTCATTCTGCAAGCTATGTGAACAGAGAATTACCAGAAGAGTAGTGTGCTTTTAGAAGAGTCAGAGGAATGAGAGACCAAATTGTCAAAATTAGAAAGATTATGGAGAAAGCAAGGGAGGTTCGTCTATTTCTGCTTCATTGACTACACTAAAACATTTGACTGTGTGGATCACAACAAAATATGGTAAGCCCTCACAGAGATGGGAACATTAGATCATCTTATCTGTCTCCTAAGGAACCTATATGAGGGCAAAGAATCAACAGTTAGAACCAACAAGGAACAATGGTTTAAGATTGGTTTAAGATTGGAAAAGGGGTACAACAAGACTGTATATGTTCACCTTATTTATTTCACTTATACACAGAGCAAATCATGCAAAATGCTAGCCTGGGTAAATCAAAAGTTGGAATTAAGGTTTCTGGGAGAAATGTCAACAATCTTAGATATATGGGTGACACCACTATGATGGCAGAAAGTGAAGAGGATTTGAGAAGCTTCTTGGTGATAGTGAAAGAGGGGAGTGGAAATGCTGGTTTGAAAATTAAAATCCAAAGAACTAAGATGTAGGTAATTGGTTCTATCACTTCTTGACAAATAAAGGGAGAAGAAACAGAAGCAGTGTCAGACTTTATTCTTGAGCTCAAAGATCACTGCAGATGGTGACTGCACCCATGAAATTAAGACACTTGCTTCTTGGAAGGAAAGGTATGGCAAATCTAGACAGCATATTAAAAAGCAGAGACATCGCCTTGATGAAGTATGGCTGTGAGAGTTGAACTATAAAGAAAACTGAGTGCCACAAAATCAACACCTTCAAATTATGATGCAGAGAAAATTTTTGAGAATCCCTTGAAAAGCAAGTAGATAAAATCCATCAATATTTATAGAAATTAATTCAGGCCCTATTTTCTTTCCTTGACTAAAAATTAGGCTATTTGTTCTTCTCAAATCAAATGGCACCTTTCTTCTGTTCTCTACAGTCTTTCAAAGAACAATGACAATGGCTCAGTCATCATATCTGCCAGGAACCTAGCATCTCTAAGGACAGTTAATTTGGGCATGACTTAAACTCATAAAGGGCAGCTAGAAACTCTCTCACTAAATCTCTACTCATCTTGGTTATCAACTTCCTACGGCCAATATGATTCTGTCGTTTCCAACACAAAGATCATTCTCCTTGGCAGAGAAAACAATTTACCTTCCGCAATTTCCTCACTAATTGTTCACTCTAAGATCTTTTGATTAGATTTCCAAGAATCCAGGAATGTACATACTTTAAAAACCTGTTTACTCTCTCAGTAACCTTTTATCCTTTGCCAACTGCCTTTCCTTTTCTTTCTCTTCAAATCTTTCTCCTCTTTATTCTCTTTCCTACCTTCTCCTTTGTTCCTCCTAAGTTCCACCCCTGTGTAACAGACTGTCATTCCTATTTTAAGCCATGATCTAGAAATCCAAATTCTATTCTCAAATGCTTGCCACCACCTTCATTACCAAGCTATCCATTTCCCAAATACATCTAAGCCCTTGCCTTCAAGTAAATGTCTGTTTTGCCAAGTCATGGGAGCTAGATACACACTTTGAGAATAAATGAAGAGTATCTATCAAATTTCAAATGCAAAGATAGTTATTGCCCTCAAGGATTTTATATTCTAGTAGAAGGAGACCCCATCTATAAATGGCATGCCCTTTCCAGAAGCAATGGTAGTAATGATTTAGTTATTTTGGTTATCTTAGAGCATGAAGTAGTTAACAAGGAGTGACTTGGGGGAAGAATCAATAGGGCTGACAGCAAGGAAATAATGTGCAATTGGACAAGAGGTGAAGGATAGTCTGGGAACTGACTAGATAAAGTGAGCCATGTATATGTATGTTTACTGATGTGCCAATCAAGACAGCACAATTTCTTATTGATGTTTCCAAAGCAGAGGGAATTAAGTCACTGAGGGTACAAATAAATATCAAAGTTGTATTTAATTGTGGCCTGGGCTAGTATTTTTGCTTCTTTGGTTTTTGTTTGTTTTGGAGGGGGGAGGTGAGGAAATCAGGTTAAGTGACTTGCCCAAGGTAACACAGTAGTAAGTGTCATATGTCTGAGGCTGCATTTGAACTCAGGTCTTCCTGACTCCAGGGCCGGTGCTCTATTTACTGCATCACCTAACTGCCCCTATTTCTGTTTCTTTATCTTGTGGAATTTGCTAATTCCACAAAAGATTGAAATACAGCCTAATGGAAACAAGTTTTGTTAGGGATTTTCCACAATTCACTTCAAAGCTTAAAAATGAAAATACCAATTATATTTTTGACACCATTGTTTCACTGATAATGAAAAATAGTACATCTTGTTCATTAGTTTTCTACTTTAAAAATATTAATGATTTTATTTTTTCCTTGTTTATGACAGATAGACAGAACTCACAGAGTAGCTGCATTTTAATAAGACAATTTATATTCTTGAAGAGGAAAATATTTTAAGTCATCAAATAGTCTTGAATAAATTAAAAGCAAATTATATAAAAGATTTTAGAAATGTTTATTTGACATTCTTTGTTTAAAATCTAACTCTAGTACCTAAATGGTGTGGAGATGAGATTGGATTGTTAAAAACTATGCCAGCAATGTGCCAATATGGCACTACCAATATGAAAAGATTTCTACCAGTATAAAAAGGTTTTGAGTAAGGACCAGGTGATAGACTAAATGTTTGTCTTCTAAAGATGTAATCTAAATTCATAAGTGATCATCACTAATGGTTTTGCCACTAGTGATGAGTTTAGCAATTATGTGTATACTAGACATGCTCAGAACATCAGCACCAGTGGGACCCAAAGAGGTGAAATCATGACTCTCGAAAAGTACTAAAGGGCAACAGATATGCCTTAAAATAAAGGATTCTTAGACCAAACAGAGAAGCCAGAAAATAAAAATGATTAATTATTCCATATATTCCCTATTATTCAATGCCTGACATATGGATTCCACCTGTGGCTCTCACCTCATCCCTAAAACAATCTTCCTTTATCATCTTTCTGCCCAGATTATCTAAATCGTTCAAGTACCCAACTAAAATGCCATTCCCCTGACCACTCCAAAAGGAATTCTCCCTTTTCTCTGAACTTCTCTGCCACTTTTTGTCCAGAAAGTTTAGCACTAATCACATCATTTATATTTTCTTCTAAATATTTTGTCTTCATGACTCCATTGTAGACTTCTTGAAAATAGAGAAAATGTTACATAATTCTTTGCATCCTTTACAATGCCTAATCATTTCTTTCATTTATCTTGGATAGAAATGAGCATATTTCCCATTCTTAAGAAGGAAATTACATTCTATTTAGGAATGTAATTTAAGAAAAATTTGGGAAATTTTTCTCATTGAAATTAACTTGAATAAAAATTTTTTTCTGTGAAAAATGAAGTGGAACTTCCAAGAGCCAAGACGGTGGAGTAAGCAGGAGACTACTGTCCTCCTCCCATTCTTAACCCCAAACACCCATAAAATAGCACCCTAGAAAAGATCCTAGAACAACAGAACCAGTGGAAAGAGAGGGTGGAACAAGTCTCTTCGTCCAGGAGACTTAGAGGATCAGCAAAAATGGTCCATATTGCTCACATAAAGGGGGAAAAAACAAGAAGAATGCAGTCCAGGACAGGAGGCATTCCAGCAAGCCAGCAGCAGGCTCCACCTCACAAAGCAGCAGGGGATCCTGAGGCCTACCACAATGGAGCAGGAAAATGCGAACACCAGGACCCCCCACATGACTTAGCACAGCTGGGGAACCAGCAAACTCCAGATCAGAGAACCATGTGGTACAGCCTCAGACAGGTATCTTCCAGCAGCCAGACCTCCCAGTGCTTCAGTGCAGCCCTGAGTGGGCAGGCATCCTCCAGCAGCTAGATTTCCCCATGCATCTGCACAGCTCCAGGTAGGCAGGCTTCTTCCAATAGCCAGACCTCCCCCTGCATCTGCCAAGTCCTGGGTGGGCAGGTGTCTTCTAAGCAACAGACTCCTCTGTGATTTAGCAAAGTCTTGGACAGGTAGGTGTCCTCCAGCAGTGGACCTCCACATGCTTCAGTGCAGCCCCAGGGAAATGCAGAAAAACCCCATGTGGCCTCAGCACATGGGAAATGCAGAAAAACCCCATGTGGCCTCAGCACATGCCAGACACCATGACTGGGACCCCAGCTCAACACCAGCTAAGCTGCCAGACCTCTAAAGACTCCAGCAGCCAGCACCTGAGGCCCCAGGGCACAAAGCTAGTGACCAGGTCTCTGGTCTCTAGCACAAGAAGCTTGGGAAAGTACCCCCCTGCACTCCAGCAGGAGAGCTCAACTTTAAAAACCAGGAAATAAGCAAACATCATGAGCAAAAAGCAAAAATGAACACTGACCATAGACTCTTCATGGGGACAGGGAAGGCCAAAATGCAAAATCAGAAGAGGACAACACTGTCTTACATCAGAAACCCCGAAGAAGAATATGAAATGGTCTCAAGCCAAAAGAGCCTTCTTGGAAGAGCTCAAAAAGGATTTCACAAGTAAAATAAAAGAGGTAGAAGAAAGCTTGGGGAAAGAAATGAGAGGTATGCAAGAAAGAGTCAATAGCTTGGAAAAGGAAGGACAAAATTGACTGAAGAAAACAATACCTTAAAAAATAAAATAGACCAAATGGAAAAGGAGGTACAAAAGTTAACTGAAGAAAATAATGCCTTAAAAATTAGAATTGCGGGGCGGCTAGGTGGCGCAGTGAATAGAGAGCCGGCCCTGGAATCAGAAGGACCTGAGTTCGGAGCTGGCCTCCAACACTTAATCCACACAAACAAAAACCTAGCCGTGTAACCTTGGGCAAGTTACTTAACCCCAATTGCCCTAAAGGGGCGGCTAGGTGGCGCAGTGAGTAAGAGCACCGGCCTCGGAGTTGGGATGACCCGAGATTAGATCCGGCCTCAGAAAATGAGCACCCACACATAAATAATGACTAGCCATGTAACCTTGAGCAAGTTACTTAACCCCAATTGCTTTAAAAAAAAAAAATTAGAATTGGGCAAGTGGAAGCTAATGACTCTATAAGACATCAAGAATCAAACAGTGTGTGTGCTTTTGGCAAGTGTATGTTTTGCATTCAAACAACATGGTCAGCCCATCAGAGCTGCACTCTCTGAAGCAGAGTTTGAATGCTTGCTAGTTTAGTTTGAGTAAGGACCTCAGTGTCTGGTACCATATCCTGCCAGGTGATCTTCAGAATCTTCCTAAGACAATTCAAATGGAAGTGATTCAGATGGTGATGGTATGTCCCAGTTTCATAGGCATACAACAATGAGGTCAGCACAATAGCTCTGTAGACCTTCAGTTTGGTAATCAGTCTAATATCTCTTCTCTCCCATAGTTTTCTTCAGAGCTTCTCAAACACTGAGCTAGCTCTGGCAATACATGTGTCAACCTTATTATCAATGTATATATTCCTGGAAAGTATACTACCAAGGTAAGCGAACTCATCCACAGCATTCAAAATTTCTCCATTTGCTGCAATCAGTGGTTCCACATATGGAAGGTGTGGTGATGGCTGAAGGAGCACCTGTGTTTTCTGGTGTTAACCACTGAGCCAAAATGAGCACAAATAGTAGAGAATTGATCCATATTTTGTTGCATCTTGGCTTCAGAGGCTACACTAAGTGAACAATCATCTGCAAACAAAAAATCATGCACCAATACTCCTTCCATTTTGGTTTTGGCTTGGAACCTTTTCAAGGTGAAGAATTTACCATCAGTGTGGTAGCTGACCTTGATGCCATGTTCATCCTCACTGAAAGCATTTGACAACATGGTTGAAAACCTCATGCTAAAAAGCACAAAGCAAGCACACAGCCTTGTTTCACTCCAGGGGTGACTGGGAAGGCATGAGAGCATTGTCCAGCATCTAGAACCTGGGTAAGCAAGCTATCATGAAACTGACATACAATGCTGATAAACTTCTCTGGGCAATCAAATGTTGACATACTTTTCCATAAGCCCTCACAAGTGGCAGTATCAAAGGCCTTGGTCAGGTCTACAAATGTTGTGTACAGACCTCTGTTCTGCTCCTGGCATTTCTCCTAGAATTGCTGATTTGTGATAAGGATATGATCCTAGAGAGGTGGGTTGAACACTTCCATAGTGTTCTCAACAAACCATCATCAGTCAATGCTGAGGCAACTGACTGTTTACCTCAAGCTGCAGTCAATCCCTCCCTAGATGAAGTTCCATTAGGCTCCTTTCGTGTGGCAAAGCGCCCAGCACTGATCCTATTCAGGCAGGGGGTCCATTTCCCATACAGAAGTTGGCTGAACTTTTCCAGATTACACAGTAAGAGGATGTCTCACTGTCCATCTCCATAAAGGTGAAGGAAATAGACTGTCCTATGACAATTACAGGAGCTCTCTACCTTAGTCATTGCTGGCAAGACTCTTGCCAGAGTCCTCCTTCACCTGGAAGATGGTCATCTACCTGAGAGCCAGTGTGGCTTCAGAAAGGACCAAGGAAGAGTTGACTAGAAGTATTAAAGGTATACAAAACATCCATTTAATTTAGTAACCAAATTTCAGGTAAATCAGACTAACAAAAAAGGGGAAAACACTGTAAAGTAAATAATGAGATAATCACATACACATATGTGTAGAGGAAAAGAAGAGGATACCGAGAGATTTACCAATTGTGGTAACCAGATTTCAGAAAAGTCAAAGAGGAACTGAGAGGAAAAGTAGCCAAGGTAGATAGAAGTACACTTGGAAGGAAGAGGGGAATATCAAGAAATTTACCAAAAGCAGAATGGACTGATGTAGTCAGATATACAGATAACCTACTTTTGGATTCTATCACTTCTGACAAGTTTTTACAGCTTAATGGGGCCTAGAATTACAGTGAACTCCCTACTATGACCATCTAACCAAGACAATAAAAGTAAATGACTCACTCATACATCCAAAAACTAGGAAAGCTACACTAAAAACCCAAGAAAGAAAGAGATTACTTTTTTACTAACCAAAAGCAAAAATTAACAAGGCAAAATAGTCTAAGCTGAGTTTATAAATGGTTGGTACTTTGAAAAACAAAAAACTTATTGATCCAAAGGCCATTATTTATAGTTTCTCTGTTTTGCTCAGTAAAGTGCCTACCTATTTTGTTAAGAACTTAACCACTGTCCCATGAGTTAGAAAGTTATAAATAATAAGGTCATGCCAATAGTGGTCAGACAGCTGTATCTTTAATTAGGATAAAGAAAAGAAATTAATTCATAGGCTTCCATCTGCATTAAGAAGGGAGACCCTGCAACCCCAAAGCTGTACAGCAGATTGTTTTCCATTGGCACATGTGGCTTCTGATGACTGAACTCGTTTAGAGGAACTGTGCTTAAGTATTATGCATATACTTTGAAGTTACACAAAGAATTAAGGTTCTGTTAGACCTAATTTGATAAGAAGTTTTTACAAGTCATTCTTCTAGGTTTTCTGTATTTTTCTAGGTTTTCTATTTATTCTAGGTTTTCATATTTTGCTCAAAACAAATATGTAATGATTTCATGATTTATATAAATTATAAAAGCTGGAGAAAGGAGGAGCATAGAAATCACCCCATAGCACCTTGGAGCCAATATTCTTGAAATCCTTTACCCATCTACTCATTCCTTCTCTTTAAGGGTCTTTATCCACCTGTAATCTTTTATGTAGGTGAAATATTTATGAAATTTTTTAAAAACAAAGATGTAGAGATTCTTTAAAAAATACCCATTTCAATTATCTTTTAGTCAGGCCCAGACAGCAACGATATGGGAAAGTGGCATGGTCTTTGCACAACTAGAAAGTTCCACAGGCTCAGAAAATATCTAAAGTGGAGCATCCCATACAAAGAGGACTCTCTTGGCAAAAGTTGGTATGGAAGCCAAGCAGCCCAATTCTACCACCAGGAAGTGTTTAAGAGTCCATCTAACTGAGAATGGCAAAAAAAAAAAAATCCCTGCCTTTGTTCTCAACAATGGTTGCTTGAGCTTTATTGAAAAAAACAATGAGGTTCTGGTTGCTGGATTTGATCTGAAAATTCATACTGTTGGTGATAGTCCCGGAGTTCACTTTATGGTTATAAAAGTGGCAAATATTTCTCCTCTGGCCTTGTACAAAAACAAGATGGAAAGACTAAGATGATAAAAATTGTGTGAAGTCTTTGTTTTGAAAAATTTCCATTTAACAAAATAAACAAAAATACCCACTTCATTAGTAGGCTCTCTGATTCTCTGTGTATAAACATTACTCTTAAAACAGCACCTAGTGAGAAGAATAAGAATCCTAAGGAACAGAGCTTCTGGGTAATTAATAATCAATTTATTAATTAGGTTATCTGGAAATCAATAAATTAATGGTTAATGGTTTCTCTTGGTAACCAAAGACACCATAGGAGAATCTGAAACAACTTAAATTACTTCTAAAAGGGAATTCCCCCAACAAGTGAAAAGCAACCTTGATTGGTGGACATTTTATGAGGTGGACAAAAAGTCTTTAGCTCCTCATGCTAAGAATATGGTTTGATCATGAGACTCAGCCACCTCAAGCATCTGGGCAAGGGGAAGCCATTTTTATCCAGACCCCTCTAGCTAGTTTTCTCTTTCATGAGCTAAGCTGCCCTAAATTATAATGGAAGGGATCAAGGACAAGGGGTTCCTACTTCAGGCAAAGACTCACTCAAACCGGATTCTGCTTATACTCTAAATAGAAATTAAGGGGTTCCATCCACCTAGTTAATAAGCATGGATGCCTTGAGGGCAAGGAGAAAATCTCATCAGTCTACCATATCCAAAGGCTGACTGACCTTTTTAGGAGTTGAGTTTTAACAGAAATAAAAGGAAAAATGTATATTATAAATTAATAATTAGTTATTGATATAATAATGTAATATTAATCTCACTAGTGTGCTGGAGAATCTACAAAAATGTTTGTTTGTGGTTGGAAAGCTAAGCCTGGAACCGAACTGTTCTCCAAAATTGAGATGTCCATCTATATGGATTCAAGAATAAGTCTGGGGGTGGTTAAGTGGCGCAGTGAATAGAGCACTGGCCCTGGAGTCAGGAGGACCTGAGTTCAAATTCGACCTCAGACACTTAACACAAAAACTACCTTGTGACCTTGGGCAAGTCACTTAACCCCAATTGCTCTCCAAAAAGCCAAAAAAAAAAAGAGAGAGAGAGAGAGAATCAGTCTGACAAAATGGTTCCTTTTTAAAATTTAAGTTTCTATGTACATTATCAAATACATCTTACAAGCCTTCTGCAATACAAATAAAGTTCTGAGTATCACAAATATTTTCTAAGTGGAAAAAAAATCAATTTAAAGCACATTTAGTAAATGAATTACATAGAAAATTCAGTCAATTAAAACTGATAAAAAAAAGTGGCCAATACTACTTCGGGTAACATCAAGCTTTGTTAATTAGCTGTATCAGTAGGATCCGACTCTTCATGTTCCCATTTGGAGTTTTCTTGGCAATAATGCTGAAGTAGCTTGCTATTTCCTTCTCCAGCTCATTTTGTAGATGAGGAAACTGGGGCAAACAGGGTTAGGTTACTTGCCCAAGGTCACACTGCCAGGTAGTATCTAAGGTCAGATTTGAACTCAGCAAGATAGCCTTTCAGACTCCAACTCCAGTATTCTATCCATTTCACTATCTACCTGCCACACTATTAAGCTTATAAGGGTAAAAATAAAATTAAAGACATATTGCAACCTGCCAAATAAGAGGGACACATTCTAGAAAGAGCAGACATTAGCCTGCCAACTTTTTTCCCCTAACATTTGAATATTACTCTCATCTTCCTGTTAAAAATTACAATATTAGGATTAACAAATACAGCAAGAGGTCACCCCCTTAATAAACCTAGATCACACTTATCACCTAAGATGGCTGGCTGGAAGCAGCACAGCACAGGAGAAACAGGAGCTACAGTTGGGAATATTGAACAGAATCAAGGGATCTGCATTCAGATTCCAGTGCTATTATTTAGGGTCTGTGTGACCTTGAGTAAGACCCTCAAACTTCTCTGGAAGTCAAGCTTCCTTAACTATAAAAAGAGGGGGCTGATGATCCCTATTTTGAAAAAACTTTATGGATAAAGATTATGTATCCTTTTGGGGCAAGCCTGAAATCACCTTAAAAAAGAAAGGTCACCGGGGTGGCTAGGTGGCACAGTGAGTAGAGCACCGGCCCTGGAGTCAGAAGGACCTGAGTTCGGATCTGGCCTCAGACACTTAACCCACACAAACAAAAACCTAGCTGTGTGACCTTGAGCAAGTTACTTAACTCCAATTGCCCTCCAAAAAGCAAAAAAAAAGAAAGAAGAATAAAGAAAGGTCACTGATTATAATAAAAATACTTTAGCCAAAAGATAGCAATGCAGGTGTCTACAGAAGTAAAAGCAGTGATAGAATACCAAAATTGTCCAAAGAAATTATATACTATTATTTAAAAAAATTTAACATGTGTTTTCCTTATCCAAAAATTTTAACATGCTTATCATATGAGCTAGGTGGCACAGTGGAGGGCAGCCAGGTGGTGCAATGGATAGATAGAGCACTGGGCCTGGAATCAGGAGACTCCCCTTTATGAATTCAAATCTGGCCTCAAATGCTAGCTAGCTGTGTAACCCTGGGCAAGTCACTTAACCTAACCCTGTTTGCCTAAGTTTCCTCATCTGTAAAATGAGCTGGAGAAGGAAATGGCAAACCACTCCAGTATCTCTGCCAAGAAAACCGCAAATGGGGTCATGAAGAGTTGGACACGACTAAAAATGACTGAACAACAACAAACTGAAACCAAGAATGCAGCAAAAAAAAATGCTAGAATCTCTCTATAAAGATGCTCTGCTAGTCTGCAGATGTCCCTTCAGAAATGCAGATTACTATAAGATATTTGCAGATTTACATACCTGTAACAAGAAGCTCCATATGGGCATTCAGGTCTGTCATCATCCTCATCTTGATTCATAACTTGTGCATCGCCATAATCCCTATCACCAGGGTGGCTGAACTGTTGAAAATGGACAGGGTTCTTCCTACGAATTCAATAAATACATCGTAAGAAACAAGAACTGGCAAAATCCAAAACATTTTTTATTCAATTGTTGGGTAACCCTAACCTCAGAGGCAACTCATTTTTAAAAGAAGGATTTATTTTATGGCACACGGTCAGTACAGAATGCTGTGGACCATCAAATTCAGAGAGTTGAGAATATCAATCGAGTTTTTACTGATACTTTTTAAAAACAAATTTATATTTCTCATTAGACAAATGGCCTTATAAAGTAAAAGCTTCAAATATAGTTAGTATGTCTGAATTTTTAGACTAGCAATGAGAAATCTCCCACTAAAATTCTACTCTGGTGACATGGAGGTTGACACTAGGTGCTCAAAGACTATGCCAACAGAGCCCAATCTATGCCAGGTCCTAAATAGAAAAGATTTCAAGTACAGAATTTTTTAAGTTTAGACATTAGTAATAGACTGTGTGTCATGAGAGAGCCAGTCCAGCAAAGCAGCAATTTATGAAGCCGTCTATTAGGACTTGACTGGAACTGTGATTTGTATCACTGAAATCATTGATAATTTCAAAGTTCTACTACACAGGACTTTAAGATACTACCCCTTTTTGTATAGATGTTAAATACAAGGTATTTCAAAAGTCTTATTGCAGTTTTAAGCTAAAATAGCTTTAATGGCTTAAGCCAGAACTAAGACTTTTGACATGCCTCATATGTTCTATCTTCTCATCAACTTCTGCCCCAACACAATATCCTCTATGGCAACGACTGTCAATTTTATCTTTTTATTTCCAGTGTCTGGCAGTTGATAATAAATTAATAAATGATTGCTTAATTTAAAATGAAGGTCATCTATAACAGTAAGAAACAATACAATGAAAGCTAAGTTATTTGGCTTGGTCAGGCATGGGTAGAAGGTATAGCAGTTCAAATCAAGAGACAAAATTTACATTTTCATGTCTTTCTTTAAAACTGAATTCCACTGAAAATCTGGCAATAAGTATACAAATGGCAAACTCACTGTGTGACAATTTTCAAAGACTACTTTTAAATGACCATTAAAAGAAAAAATCTATCAAAAGCAAAAGCAAAAAAAGCCAAAAATATTCTGGTATTAGCTCAAGATTATAAATATTTGCTGATAAAATTTATGCACACATGAGAATATTTTAACATTCTTAAATGGTTGATATGTTTTATTTGTTGATTATATTAACTATGTTATTATATTATGTTATATAATATATAACTATGTTATTATAATTAACTATGTTTGGAGAAATTGAATACAATATGCAAAAGGTAAAAGGAAAGTAGATGAGATTCTTCCTGTTGTAAGAAGGAAAGGTTTTATTCTTTTTAAATATGTGAAATTTATGACAACAATGGATACTTAATACTTTTGGAATAAAACAGAATTTCTTAAGCACAAGGGTTCAGAAACAGAATATCTGGATAATAATTATCTATTCGCAGTTAAATCTGGAAGTTAAAGGACAAGATAAGAAAATTACAGGGTGTTTTCAGCTTCTATATTGATAGATTCTGTTCTAATGAAAAGTTCACTATTAAAATAAGAACATGGATATAACAAAAAATAAATGTTTTTTACATGTATGAATTATTCAGAAAAAATTTAAGCTGCCAATTTCTAAACTAAGTTTAATCTCATGGAATGAAATATTAAGTGAAAAGCAGGTATATTATTCATAGGAGGGAAAAGGGAATAATAAGCATTTATATAGCATCTACTACATGCCAATGTCAGCTAAGCTTTTACAAATATTATCTCATCTGACAGCACACATATATTTCATAGAGCATATTTATGTCTGAACCTAGTTACTTCCCCCCAGAAGAATACAATGCATTCTAGTAAGAATGTGATAATAATTGCGATATAAATGTGATAATAATACATGTAAGGTAGACACAGGTAATGAATGAACAAAGCCTTTATTAAGTGCTTACTACGCACAAACCACTATGCTCAGCTCTGGGGATACAAACAGAAGAGAAGGCAGGCCCTGCTCTCAGGGAGCTCCCCTTCTAATGGGGGAGGTAATATGTATGGAAGGTTTCAGGTATAAGTCAAATGGAAAGGTGTCATGGTCCTCAGGATACAACAACTAAGGAGATGATAACAACTCTTCTGTAATGACATTTCCATTGATAAAATCACATCAGTTTCTATTGCTGAGTTATAACAGAGTGCCAGGGACTTTGGGGGCAAGAACTTTCTTTTCTGGGTTTTCAGTAGCTGTGGCTGCAGTACCTGCAGGAGCAGTTGTCAGGCTAATCTTCATAGGAGTTGCCTCCCAAGATGATGGCTGCAAGGCCTGTATTCCCAACGCTACTGAGGTCAAGGTCTTCAGCTGTCCCTATCATGGGACATGAGGGGAAATGGTAGTCAAGGTAGTGATAGTGGTTTGACTTGGCAGAGGCAGCTGATGTTGTAAAGTGGATAGAGTATAGGCCTGGAATCACAAAGATCTAAATTCAAATCTGGTCACAGATATCTGTGCGACCCTGGGCAAGTCACTTAACCTCTATTTGCCTCATATGGCTAAACTATAAAATGGGGATAATAGAACCTACTTTGCAAGGTTATTTTGAAGATAAAGTGAAATAATATTTGTAAAAAAGCATTTAGCAAAATGTCTGGTACAAATTAGGTATGTAAATGCTTATTTCTCTTTCCTTTTCTACAGGAATAATAATAGGGCCTCATAAAATATGATGCTTCATCATGGTATGGAGGTAATCCTGAGTTCCTGAAGGCTACTGTTAAGAAAGAACAAGTCATATTCTTACATGACTGGTTTGAGCAGCATCCTACAAGCCTTACCATTTTTTCTCTCTCCCATTTCCTATTCTCATACCTAGTGCTGTTGCTGACCCCTGCTGTAAAGAATGAAATGTACATGTGTAAAGAAATTATTACAAGCTCATTCATTTCCCAACTGAGGAAGTTTGACTTCAAAAAAGAAAAGTTTTTTCTTTTAAAAAATTTCTTCCTTTGTTAAAATGGAGGGAACAATCAGATTCAATTATCATTAAAGATCTTTTCAACTCTAAGAAATTATGACATACCATACATACTGTCCTGCTTATACAGAAATAATGCTTTTGGAAAAAAGGGAACGGGAGTTAATACGTCTCAGAGAAAAATTTCTTGAATAGTCAGCATGCAATAGTAGAAAGAGGATTGTACCAATATCTCCCTCTGTACAAGATAAGTTCCAAATGGATACACAAATTAAATAAAAAGGATGACATCATAAATAAAGTAGAAAAACAAGGAAGAAATTACCTTGCAGATCTATGGCTAGGGGAAGAGTTCATGGACAAATGAAGGATGGAGAAGATCAGACAATGAAATGGATAATTTTAATTATATAAAATTTAAAATTTTTGCATAATCAAAATCAGTGCAATTAAAATTATAAGGGAACAGTTAACTAGGAAAAGTATTTGCAACAAGTTTCTCTGAGAGAAAATTTGTAATCAGGCTATATAAGAAATTAACTCAAATTTATAAGAACAAAAACCATTCTTCAATAAATAAATGGTCAAAGGATATGAACAGGCAGTTTTCAAAAGAAGAATACTTATCAGCAATAACATGAAAGAATGCTAATAATTTTATGAGAGAAATATAAATTAAGGAAATTCTGAGCTTTCACCTCATAGTAAAAATTAGTAATACTATCAACACAGTTATCACTTTCTTAAAGTGGTGCATTTTGCAGAACTGCTCACTATCTACCCAGGATTCTCTCTGGAGGATAACTCACTCTTTTTTTTTTTTCAATTTAGTAATTTATTTATTTTTAGTTTTCAACATTCATCTCCATAAGTTTTAAATTTTCTCCCCCTCCCTTCCCAAGATGGCATACAATCTCATATAGGCTCTACACATACATTCCTATTAAACACATTTTCACATTAGTCATGTTGCATAAAGAATTATAATGAATGGGAAAAGCCAAGGGAAAGAAAAAATAAAACAAAAAAGAAAATAGTCTGCTTCTCTCTGCATTCAGACTCCAAAGCATAGTTATTTCTCTGGATGTGGATGGCATTTTCCATCATGTGTTCTTTGGAAATGTTTTAGGTCCTTGCATTGTGAAAAAGGGCCAAGTCTATAAAAGTCAGTCATCACACACTGTGACTGTTACCATATACAATGTTCTCCTGGTTCTGCTCACTTCACTCAGCATCAGTTCATGCAAATCTTTCCAGGTTTTCCTGAAGTCCGCCTGTTCATCATTTCTTATAGAACTAGTATTCCATTACATTAATATACCACAATTTGTTTAGTCATACAGTCAGTCCCCATTTGATGAGTATCCCCTCAGTTTCCAGTTCTTAGTCACCACAAAAAGAGCTGGTAGAAATATTTTTGTAATATAAGTCATTTTCCCATTTTTATGACCTCTTTGGGATACAGTCCTAGAAGTAGTATTCCTGGGTCAAAGGTTATGTACATTTTTATAGCCCTTTGGGCATAGCTCCAAACTGTTCTCCAGAATGGTTAGATCAACTAATAGCTCCACCAACAACGAATTAGTGTTCCAACTTTCCCATCTTCTCCAACATTTATCATTTTCCTGTTTTGTCAGGTTAGTCAATCTGATATGTGTGATGTGGTACCTCAGAGTTGTTTTGATTTGCATTTCTTTAATCAATAGTGATTTTAGAGCATTTTTTCATATGACTGTAGATAAATTTAATTTCTTCCTCTGAAAACTGCCTGTTCATATTCTTTTGAATATTTATCAATTGGGGAATGACTTGTATTCTTATAAATTTGACTCAGTTCGCTATATATTTTAGAAATGAGGCCTTTATCAGAGACACTAGTTCTAAAATTCTTTCCCAGTTTTCTGTTTCCCTCCTAATCTTGGTTGCATTTGCTTTATTTGTGCAAAAATTTTTCAATTTAATGTAATTAAAACTAGAAAATCACTCATTCTTCACTACCTGTCTACAGCTGCCCAACACAGCTGCCCTGTCTCATTAACCTTATTTTCTAGATATTGTCAAAGAAACTGTTGCAAAGATTTTAGTTTGCAAATATTTGGTGGCAAATACTTTTCAGGAAGAATATTTGAATATTACACTTACTGAAAACTAGTTTTAAACCTATTTGCAAGCTAGAATTTATTAGTGCTAAATCTGTTACTACCACTAAATATGGACAAACTATTTAAGTTCTTTGTAAGAACTGAAAATAAGGATTTGCCTAGAGATTTGTTTTGCTCATATGGGCTTTGTAATGAAAATGGAAAAGACAAAGCAAATGATACAACTGCACCTGGCTAGTGTAAATTTGGCTATCATGGAGGACACTGGGCATAACCCAGAGAGAAGACCTAGAAGAAAAAGAGCAACAGTCATTCACAAAAGGAAACAAGTGGAAACAACATGAGGAACGACGCAATAAACACAGTGAGAAAGAACCTTCAGAAAGAAGTTAAGGAGCTCATGTCTGCAGTGTAGTTCTAGTAGAGAGTATATTAGGCTTTTCTTTTTTCCCTACAAACTCTCACCAAGTGACGTTATCCACTCTCAAAAGTTTAATTATCAACTCTAAGAGCTCCCGTCTATTACTACCCGCTGCCTTCTGGGCAATCTGAATTGGATGTTCCATAAACATCTCAACTCAACACATCTAAAACAACTCATTATCAACCGCCAAACCCATCTCTCTCTCAAACTTCCCTCTTAAAAGCAGCACCATCCTGTCAGTCACCCAGGCTCCCAACCTTAGTGTCCTGAGCCCCCACTCATTCTCCGGACACATCCATTCAGCAGCCAAATCTTGACATTTAGATTTTCAGTTTCTCTCACACATGCCTCCTCTTCACATACAAAGCACCATCTTAATTCAGGCCTCACCACCTCTTGCTCAGACTACTGCAAGGCCTCCTACTTGGTCTCCCTGCTACATCTCTCCCCATTTCAATCTATCCTCAGCACAGTGATTGTCCTAAAGTGCAGTTATGACCATGCTGTTTCCTATAATCTCCATTCCACAAATTCCAGTGTACTGTTATTACCTCTAGAATCATACAGAAAATCTTTTTTTCTTCATTTAAAGCTCTTCACCAGTTGGCCCTACATGCCTTCCCTTTGTTCCCTCAACAATCCAGCTGTACTACCTACGTGTCTGTCCTCACACACAATCATCTCTATTTTATCTCCAAGTCTTTCTGGATATCTTCTGAATTCTCTCCCTCCTAATCTCCATCTCTCCTTTCCTGCCAGACAAGCTCTTCATGAGGTGCTTTTGCCTTTGCATCCTCAACACTAGTGCAAAACCTTGCACATAGAAAGTGCATAATAACTAGTTTGATTATTAAGCAACTTATTGAAGATTTATGAATGGAAATGGAAGTAGTAATCAGAAGGAAGTCTAGGTTCACTAACGAGTTATAATAAACAAACTATATTTCCTTTATAATGTCATAACAATTAGGAAGACGTATTCTTGTGCTTAACATAAAAAAGTAACACAAAAAATAACAGATGGAACAAAAGACTAGAATCCAAATAAAGAGCTTTGTGATCTTTTCAATCCTATTAGGTTGTAGTACCATAAAATGTACTAAGGGTAGGAATGGCAAAACAACATGATAACACATTTAGCTGTCATGAAAAGTACTAAGCAGATCCAGAAGCATCCTTAGAAAAACACAAAGAGAGATGAAGAGGAATAAACAAAAAACTAAATATCTACAAGTATTTATTAAGTACCTGCTTTGTGTCAAGCACTATACTAGGTACTAGAGACAGAAAGACAAAACTCTCAAAATGCTTACATACTATCAAAGAAGATAAAATGTACATAAATAAGTCTATGCAGAACATATACAAAATAAATATGTGATAATTTGGGGAGTAAGATCATAAGAACTGGTATGAGAGAAGATCAGGAAAGGCTTCATAAATGAGCTGAGTCTTGAAGAAACGAGATTCAAAATGCTGAGAGGAAAAGGGGTTGCAATCTGGGTGTAAAGAATGGTCAGTGCAAACATGTGAAGAAGAGAAATGGAAAGCTGTGCTAAGTAAAGAAGGCCAGTTTGGCTGGATTGTAGAGTGCAGGAAGGCATGTAATGTTTAATAAAGCTGAAAAGGTAGGCTGAGACCAGGTTGTGTTTATTCTAGATCTAACAGGCTCCAGAGCCACTGGAATTTACTAAATAGGGAAGAAAAATCACTTTGGCAGCTTGAACATGGATTGGAGAGATGGAGATTTGAGGAAGGATGTCATTTAAGAGTCTACTATGGCATCAATGTAGGCAAAAAACGATGAGGGGTTTGGGTAGGTTGGTTGCCATGTGAGTAAAAAACAGTTACTTTTAAAGAAGTCTTTTTATTGTCTAAAAATATCAGAGGTAACATATGCCTAGATTAGATTTGTTCAACTTTTATATTAATAAGTATTAAGTTCATGAATAAGCATTCTTCCCACCAAAGAATTCCAAAGCCTTATAAAATTATTGTTATAAAAATGTCAATTACAGGGTTGACAATCTATCAAAGTAGAATAAAACCTTTTAAAAATTTTAGTTTTTCAAAACTGAACCCTCACTTTATAAACCAATGTGTTAAATCATGACTTTTTCATGTTTCAGGGGATATACTTTGACCTCTAATATAGCCATATCCCTAGAGTAAAGAATCTGGTAATATACAGACTTCTATTGTATGCAATCTCTTTTTACCTGTAGCAACTTGTTCCATAAATGCAAGCTGTTCTCCTGCGGTGATTTTCCCCAAAATCTTGTCGAACAGCTTTGCTTTTAGTTGAACTTGAAGTTTCTGGGTCAGAGTTCAGTTCTGAGTCAAGCCCTGGGTCCTTATTTTGGAATAACTCGTCATGGTGACTCTTGGGATTCTTAGAATATTCCATGGGCATGTCTTTTTCATATTCATCCGTCTTATTTATTTTGCTTCTAGATGTTCTACGTGCACAGTCCTCATCATGGAGATTTTCATTGATATGCTCTCCTGGGATTTCAGATCTTTCAGATTTGGCCTGAGTCATTTCTGTTTTACTTAAACCTATTACAACAGATGATCCACTCATTTCCTATAAAGACAAACCAAAAACAACTGTAACACACCCTTCGCTATCAGAAGCTTAAACTTACCGGATCCATTTTGTTAGCTCTCTCTACTGTATCCGTGAAAGATCTTCAAAAGTTGAAATTTTAATTTTTTTTTCCCTAGTGAATACCAAAATTGTCCATAATAGAAAAGTACATTTTCTTCACTGCAACTACTCTCTACTTCAAGGGATTTATGATCTCACTGACCTGGGTACATATTCCCTCCAACAGAGCAGATCAAAAACCATCCAGGCTTTCTTCTGTTTGACTCTTAGCAGTCAGTGAAAAAAGCATTTATAAGGTACCTACTATGTGTCAGACACTGTACTAAGCCCTGAAAATACAAAGAGAGGAAGAAGATAGTCCAGGTATCAAGGGATTCAAAAGACAGATGAAGAGGGATTCCAAAGTGGGGAGTGCCTCCTGACATTGTAGGAGGCTTCTTCCACTCAGGCAGGCTGCCTGGCAATTATTCCCTGGTCTCATGACATGACTGGCTCATCTCCTTTCTTGATCATCCTATATGCTGCTTCTTTTTTTCCCCAATTTATTTTTAATTTTCAACATTCAGTTCCACAAGATTTTGAGTTACAAATTTTCTCCCCATGACTCCCCTACCCCCCGAAGATAGCAAGGATACGGATTCCTCCTTCCCCCAGTCTGCCCTCTCATATATCCCCCTCATCCCTTCCCTTCTTGTAGGACAAGATTAATTTCTATACCCTATTACCTATATAGCTTATTTCCCGGGCGCATGTAAAAACAGTTTTTTGACATTTATTTTTAAAACTTTGGGTTTCCAGGTTCTCTCCCTTCTGACCTCCTCACCCACCCCTACTGAGAAGACAAGCAATTCAATATAGTCTGTACATGTGTAGTTATGGAGAATATTTCCATAGTAGTAATATTGTGAAAGACTATATTTCCCTCCATCCTATCCTGCCCCCCATTTATTCTATTTTCTCCTTTGACCCTGTCCCTTTTCAAAAGTGTTTGCTTCTGACTAGCCTCTCCCTCAATCTGCCCTCCCTTCTATCATTCCCCCCCCCACCTCTTTTTCCCTTCCCCCTTACTTTCCTGTGGGGTAAGATACCCAATTGAGTGTGGATGTTATTCCCTCCTTAAGTCAAGTGCCAGTAAAATTTAGGTAATTTTTCTCTTGTCTCTTTTATGTGAAATAACTTACCCTATTCTATCTCTCCCTTTCTCCTTCTCCCAATATATTTCTCTCTCACCTTTTAATTTTATTTTTTAGAGATCATCCCTTCATATTCAACTCATCCTGTACCCTCTATGTGTGTATACACACACAAACACACACCTATACATATAAATGTCTATATACCTACATGTATATACACATGTATATATACCTACATATATACATACACACAAATGTGTATATATATGTGTGTGTATATATATATATATACACACACAAACACATACATATATATATATATATATATACACACACACACATAACATATGTATATACACACACATATCCCCTTCAACTATCCTAATACTGAGAAAAGTCTCATGAATTACAAATAGTGTCTTTCCATGTAGGAATGTAAACAGTTCAACTTTAATAAGTTCCTTATAATTTTTCTTTCCTGCTTGAAAGTAAAATTTTCTGTTCAACTCTGGTCTTTTCATCAAGAATGCTTGAAAGTCCTCTATTTCTTTAAATATTCATATTTCCCCTTAAGTATTATATTGTTTTGCTGGGTAGGTGATTCTTGGTTTTAATCCTAGCTCCTTTGACCTCTGAAATATCATATTCCAAGTCCTTGAATCCCTTAATGTAGAAGCTGTTAGATCTTGTGTTATCCTGATTGTGTTTCCACAATACTTAAATTGTTTCTTTCTGACTACTTGTAATATTTTCTCCTTGACTTGGGAAATCTGGTATTTGGTTATAATAATCCTAGGAGTTTTCTTTTGGGGATCTTTTTTAAAGAGGCAATCAGTAAATTCTTTCAATTTCTATTTTACCCTCTGGTTCTAGAATGTCAGTTTTCCTTGATAATTTCTTGAAAGATGATGTCTAAGCTCTTTTTTTGATCATGGTTTTCAGGTAGTCCAATAATTTTTAAATTGTCTCTCCTGGATCTATTTTCCAGGTCAGTGGTTTTTCCAATGAGATATTTCACATTGCCTTCCATTCTTTCATTCTTTTGGATCTGTTTTATAATATCTTAATTTCTCATAAAGTCATTAGCTTCCATTTGTTCCAATCTAATTTTGAAGGAATTATTTTCTTCAGTGAGCTTTTAAACATCCTCTTCCATCTGACCAAGTCTGCTTTTTAAGACATTCTTCTCCTCATTGGCTTTTTGGACCTTTTTTGCCATTTGAGTTAGTCTATTTTTAAGGTGTTATTTTCTTCAGTATTTTTGGGGTCTCCTTTAGCAGGCTGTTGACTCTTTTTTCATGATTTTCTTGCATCACTCTCATTTCCCTTCCCAATTTTTCCTCTATTTCTCTTATTTGATTTTCAAAATCCTTCTTGGCCTGCTACCAATTCATATTTTTCTTGGAGGCTTTTGATGCAGGAGTTCTGACTTTGTTGTCTTCTTCTGCTTCTATGTCTTGATCATCTTTGTCACCAAAGAACGATTCTATAGTCTGATTTCTCTTCCTCTGTTTGCTCATTTTGCCAGTCAATTGCTTAACTTTTGAGCTCTTTGCCACAGTAGAACTCTGCTTCCAGAGTGGAGAGTGCTGTGTCCCAAATTTCTGGGGTTTTGCACAGCTGTTCTCAGAGCTTCTTCTAGGCACCTACCTCATAACTGTGAGGAGGACACCCTCTCTGAAGCTGCCACAAGTTCTGCAACACCAGCGCTCCTCACTGCAGGACCACCATCCAAGATTGTGACCCAGATCCAAACAGGGCAAAGCAAGAGAATTCTATATCAGAGCCAGCAAAGAGATTCCTACATTTGTCCTCTGGTCAGCTGCAGACGCTGCCACCTCTGCCACCAAGGGGCAGGGGCCAGACTGTGCTCTTCTCTCACCCACATCCAACAGTTTCCTCACTGACCTTTTACTTTCTCTTTGGCATTTATGGGTTGAGAAGTCCAGAAACTTCCACAGCTGCCAGTGATTCAGTCCCCTGAGGGCTGCTCCCACCCAATCTGTGCCGCCAGTCTGTGCTGGCACAGCCCACACAGTACTGCGCTCCGCTTCCATCCCAGTTTGATAGACCATTCCTATCAGCCTGCCAAGCCTGCCTTCAGTGGGAGATTTATTTCTCTCCGTCATTTTGTGGTTTCTGAAGCGCTAAAATTTGTTTATAGTAATTTTTTACAGGTATTGGAGGTGGTTGGGGCATAGGCTCACGCAAGTTCCTGCTTTTACTCCACCATCCTGGCTCTGTCCCCCCATATGCTGTTTCTACTGCACGGTTCCTTGGTAACATGATCCAATTTATTCTTGCCCTAGCTGTGCATATATATTACTCTCTAGCTGCCCCATAAATTCATTTCATCAGAGATTATGGTAGCACATGACTCTTAGTTACAAAGTATCACTGAAGGAACACTGGTACTAAAAAGATAAGCCTTTGTTTCAATAAGTTTTAGATCACTAGAAATAATGAATAATTTCCTAAAGGCAGTTTTTTCTCACTCTGTCATATTAAATTTCAGGTCAGATTCACTGCCCAGCTATAATGTCTAACCAGTGTCTGTAGCTAATACCATAATTTAGAAAACAGGCATTCTTCATCCACTTGGTTGGTCCCAAGTGACTAGACAAGTGACTAGTTAGTTTGGATTCTTTTGAGTGTTTAGGGGCCTAATTTTAGTAGACTCTTATGTTTTGGGCCTCAGTGGAATGATCACAGAGTCTCAATTACAAATAGAAGCATCTGAAGGTCCTCAGAATCTAGAATCCTTCTTCCATTTGGACCCTATACTATACCTCCTCAATAGTACAAACACCCATGGTGAACATATCTCCCTACTTTATACCCCACTGAATATTAATAATAGTTAAATAAAAACTTTTATGTTCATTAAAGTAATCGTTTATGATTTTTGACAAACGACTTGAAGACACCTTGTTAGACGAGAGCTTTTGGGTTAGAATTTTGCTCTACCAAGTCCAATACTCTTTTTCTGTAATCAACAAACAAAAAGCCAAGTGGAATTTTGTACTATTTAGATATTTTAGTAAATATGTGACTGTAATAATGACACTATAAATATTTTACCTTTGATGAACTGGTAGAGTCTTCCTGGTCAGTAAACCTGCACTCTTTTCTTGAGTCTTGTTCTGCTTCAATATTTTCTGAGGAAGATAATCTTTTTTTTCTTTTTGATGATGTTGAATACATGCAAAGTCTTCTTTTTGTTATTCCATTATCTTAAAAAATAAATTATATACCATAATACACTTCACTAGGTAATGTGATCACATTAAACTAATTTTTCATTTATATTAATGCCAAGTTGTCCAATAATTATTTACAAAGTTGTTTTGAATTTCAATACATGATTTTTCTAGTAGAGAGTCATAGGCAAACAATCACAAATTTAGAACAGAAAATTATTTCAACCATCAGTTCAACTCCTTACTTTCACAAATGTGGAAACAGAAGTTTTGAGAAGTGAATTAAAACTCATGACCTGCAACCCTAGATCCTACACCACATCTATATGCTAAATTAATGTTCTCTCATGAGAAAGAGCTTTTAACCCAGTAAGGTTAATAAATTTTATATAAGTATAGATCATTTTAGGTAGATTATTACCTCCCCCCACCCCAACAAAGGATGAACTTAATTTGAAATTTTATCAATAAAGAAACTATGGTCTAATATACTTAAAGGCATACACAGGCAACATAAAGTCAAACGTGAATACAACTGAAATAATTTGAGAAACGGGCCCTCTCAGGGGTAAAAAAGATAACAATGTTCTTTAAAAAGTCAAGTCAATGAGCATTAACTGTCTACTGCAGGCCTGCACAACCTGAGGCCTATGGGCTGCTTGTGGCACACCAAAGGATTTCAGGAGGTCCACAAAAAACGTAGAGAAAAACATCCACCTGAAATCCTTTGGCATTCCTATTGACTGTAAGCGGTCCACAGGCCTCAGGTGGTACAAGCCTGGTTTACTATCTGCCAGGCACAGTGCTAAGTGCTGGGGGAAACAGTGAAACTTTTATTGTTAACATGTACAGTTTACCAAATTGTTCCCAAGATATTTCTTAGACAAAAGATAAACTGAGGCTAGTGGTTTTGCATTCAATTAATGAGCTAATAAACCTCTCATTTAAAAAGTCCTGTTTTTGCTTTTTGAAGGTCCCAATCTCTTGCATTCAACTATCTCCTTGCATGACAATAATCACTAGGCAGCCAATTCTAGTTACGAACCTCTCCTACATTATATGGGCTGGTTTTCAGACAGTAGATAATACAGTCTTGTCAACTGACTTTTCTTGCTTGATAAGACCTACCCAAACTGGAGTCCCACTAGCATGGCCCCCAAAAACTAAAAACTCAGGGTTACTTCCATATCTTAATGAAGCCTTAGAACAAGGCTTTAGTGAAAGAAAAATAAGTCAGGAAAATATCACCTCATTCTACACAAATATCTCTACCTAGGATGCTTGAGATATGTCTAAAGATAAAACAATTGTCATTTTAATCCATAATTCAAACTAGAAAACTTTAATGCTTAAGTACTAGTTAATCACTGTCACTCTCCACTTAGGCACATAAATAATCTTTTTTTCTATGACACATAGTCACAATTCAGAACACTCTTTAATGCATTCTCAATTTATATTAGCCTCATTCTGCGTAAATATAAATTTTAGTTTTTTGAGAGTGGAGAGTGTTTCATTTTTAACTTATATGGTCCTCAGTGCAAAGCACAAAGTCTTCACCATAGTCAGTATTTAACGACTGCTTGATGACTGACTGATTGCTGATCACAAGAGTACTTTAATGTAACTTAAGAACATAGCTGTCTTTCACATAGCTTCCTTTATAAGAGTCTAAGGCACAGAAGTAACAGGAGCTCACTTTCACGTAACTGATTATACAAAACAGAATACATATATTATTTCACTTGACATTCAAAGTATTCTTGTGAGGTTAGTAGTGGTGTGATAGCTTGTCCACTAGTTTTGGAGTTTGCAAGATACGAGCCTCTGACACATGGTATAGTAGAAAAATCACTGGCTATTGAGAATCAGAGGACTTGGGTTCAAATTCTGCTTCTTATGCTTAATACCTGTGTAACCTTGTGTCAGATAATTTCTTTGAGTTTTAGCTTCCTCATCTGTAAAAATGAGGGGGTTAGAGGTTAGGTGGTCTCTGAGATCTTCTCCAACTTTAGACTGGTGATCCATAATATACTAGTCATGTGACTATGAGCAAGTCCCATAATCTCTCTATGACCCAGGCAACTTTGTAAAACCAAGTTAAAGATGAGCTGCTCTTCTGCATTGGGGGAGGGTAATTCTGCACCAGGAGTTCCCTACATGGATGATACAACAGATCTAGTATTTCCTTTCCCAATTTAAAAAAAAAAACATTATTTTTTTAAAATGAGGAAACTAAATCTGATACCTCCAAATGGTTTATCCATGGTCACACAGCTACTAAGTCACACAGCTAGGGCTGACTAACTACTGTGAATATTATATGTATTCTTTGATGATTCAGAGATACTGTAGGACTCTAGAGAACCTCAGATCACCCATATAAATATTATTATTGTACAATATACACAATATATATTGTAGAAGGTGTTACTACAGTGCAGGTCTGTACTGAACTAAAAACAAAGACTGGAATTTAAGATTGTAGAAAAAATTCTGCTTCCTCAAGCTGCAACTGATATATGTATTCCTCATACAAGGAACTACATCTCCTATCTCCGTGACAGCCCCACACAGCCCCATGAGTGGAATGTACTCTCTTATTAATTGGACCCCATAAAATCCCTCTCTTCCTTAATGATGAAATCCAAGTATCACCTACTTTGAAGCCTTTCCCAATATATACCACTGCTAATGTCCTTCCTCCTAAGTTATCTTGTATTTAACTAGCTTATATTTATTTTTATATATCCACTTTATATTTATTTTGTATGTGTGTATATATATATGTGTGTATGTGTTTATTCTGTATGAGTACGCATGTATATATGTTTGTATACATATACATATATGTATGCATATGCATGTGTGTATGCATACATATATTTTTTCTTTGTATCTGTATCTTGCATAGAGCCTAATACACAGCAGTTACTTAATAACTGATTAGAGAGTCTATACCAGAAAATATTTTCATGCCTTAAAAAAAATTAAACATTTAACACAAGGAGGTTTTAGCTGGCCTAAATGCACTATTAGAAGAATCATATCCTAACAGTACAAACTTCTAAGAACAAGACAGACCTGAGAACAAACCAGTGTTTTTCAATAGCATTTTGAAGGTTGGGTCTTTTTAATTTAAGTACATTGTGTTCTACATTAATATGTTTTGAGAACATTATCAAAATGATCTCATTTTCCAAAGCACAGAACACAAAAAGGTGCTTCAAATTGAATCTGGCACCCTGTTAAGTGGAAGATAATAATAGCTTATGGTAATCTGGGGGACAATATGCTTTAACCAATTATGAACAATGTCATATGGGCAGTATGAAACAGAAACAATTTTTTTGAATAAATTCCACCAAAAAATGAATTGCTAGGCAGAAGAAAGTCCATTTCAGTATAATTATTTGTGAGGTTGTCTTAAACACCGACTAAGTTTCTTTGCAAGCCCTACTCTGATTCTTGGTTTCTCAAAGGCCATCCCAGCCAAACACAAACTCCCTGAGGGAGGTCCTAACAAGCTGAAAGGGCTTCAGGTAGGAACCTGGTAGCAATGAGCATTTGTTAAGTACCTAGCAGGTTGCATGCTGTGTGCCAGACACCAAGGACAAATGCAATGAAAGAAATCCCTGCCCAAAGGAGCTCACATTCTGATGAGGCAGATGAGCACATGCCTAAGTATACACAGTTTCAGAGATGGCCTATGATGTCATTATTAAAGAGGACCTCACAAGGAACTTCCTCTACTTGTGCCAATCAACATCTTCTCTGTGACTTCAAGTGTCAGCTGCCTAAACCACTGTCAGGTTAAGTAACTTGTTCTGAGTTGCACAAACAGCAAATGTCAGTCATAACTCGAACCCAGGTCTTCCTACCTCTAAGACTGGCTCTCTAGGCACCCTATCAGTGGTGTCAAACTTAAATCGCAATGGGATCCACTAAGCCATATATCAGGATCCTTTGCAGCCACATACTAACTTAGAAAATCACAAAATATTACTACCTATCTTCTACCGTATTTTTATTTTGTCAATATTTCCCAATTACATTTTAACATGGATCAGGTCCAAATGGGAGTTCTGAGGCTGCAATGTGGCCCATGGGTCACACTTTACACTATCTCATGCTGCCTCTCAAGTATATGTAGAGAAAAAATATTCTTAAAAAATATAAAGTTATTAACTACAAGGTAGCTTTGGAGGGAAGGCACAAGCAGTTCAGTTATCAGGAAAGAGTGACTCATAGACACTCAACCACAGGGGCTTGCATTTAATGGATTTTCTATCTCTAGGACTTCAATTCAGTATAGAGGGGAGGAGGTGGGGCTGAAAAGACCTCCTGGAGAAGGAGGCCTTTGAACTAAATCTTAAAAGAATCCATGGATGTCAAGAGACAGAGGCAAAGAAGGAAATGGCATTTCAGAAACAGGACAGCCAAGACACTAGAGAGATGGTGTGTATGTGGAGAGCAGCATGTAGGCCAGTACAGCTGCATCATAAAATACAAGAAGGAAAGGAAAATGAGAGAAGGAAAAGTAGAAAGGGGCCAGGTGTTAAAGAGCTCGAAGTGCCAAAAATAGGTATAAGTCTGTATTACAGAAATCCTACCGCAATCTAAACTCTCTTGCTCACGAAGGTAAAGGTCATAAAAAGGTATATTTTGCCCCAGTTCAAATGGAAAAACAACTGACTATAAATTGCTCATTTTTGTTATGAAAAATATACTAGCCTAGGAGTCTAGAGACCAAATCTCTAAGCCTCACTTGGCCAGTAACTGTGTAAAAGTGATCTTGGACAAGCCTTTTAACTTCCCTGAAACTATTTCTTCAACTGTAAAATAAAGCTTTGGACTAGATCATCTCTAAGGACAGTGAGAGCTCAAAAATTCTACAATTCTGTTATTACAGTAATAAAAGAATGGGACTTCTGAATCGGTTAGAGTGTTATTATAATGTTTCCATCTCTTATTAGGTTGAAATTTACAAGATCAACTGTATGAAGACTGAATATTTCCTTGCCATATTATATCTCCAACAGAGGTAGCTGTCAGCAGATAAACAGTGACAACTTAGTAGTATGGGTCAACTCATTAGACTTTGAATTTATATTAGTATGACCAATTTAGTATCATAGATATTATAGGAAGAAATCCTTTGTTTCAAAAATAAACAGCTAAATATAAATGATAAAATACAAAACAACTTGTGTTTTAACCTAGTCTTTGCGTGAACTTCTAAAATTCTTTTAATACTAGATAAAGGTTGAAAATTATGATTTATAATTCACATTAACTACAAAGCTAAATTACTTCTGAAGAATTTAAGACATTTAAAATGTCTATTAGTAGGGGGTGGCTAGATGGTACAGTAAATAAAGCACTAGCCCTGGAGTCAGGAAGACCTGAGTTCAAATCCAGCCTCAGACACTTAATACTTACTAGCCACGTGATCTTAGGCAAGTCACTTAAATCTCAATTGCCCTGCCTTTCACCCTCCAAAAAGAAAAAAAAAAGGCTACTAGTAGAAGAAAGACAAATTTACCTTCCTGGGTAACTGGTACCTCAAGATTTTGAGCATTTAGATCTTTCTGAATCATCCAAGATGGGAGGATTCGTTTCCTCTGGACAGAGCTTGGTTGCTCATTACTGTTTCTATATTTTTCAGGAAGAAGCTGAAAAAGTATTTATTTAATGAAATTAGAAGTTATGTGGTAGACAGAAGGACATGTGATTTCATCAAGGTGAGGAACCTAACCATAGTGGGACCTCATTTTGGCAACAAAATTTCATGCAGGTCTTACTGAGTCTGACACTAATACTCTACCTCCTCCACAACATTAATACTGTCTCTTTTAGTAATTACTTGCAAATACTTGTAAATAACTTGATGATACAACTATATTTATAAATTTTAAATTAGTTATTTAATATAGAACTATCATAAATAATCCATTATTAGCTATTCAGAAGTTGCAAAATGCTTTTAAAGAACATACCACCTTTACTCACCTTTGAAATGTTTGATGTTTCTTAAAAAATTACTTTGAAAAACAGGTCAAATACTGAAATCCATATTGCCTTGCTTTATATCATACTTACTTCTACTTTTCTCCTGTCTGATCAAAGGAATTTCTAAAAATAGGGTCAAATGTTAAAACGTTCTCACCAAATTATTCTGGGGTATAGTGACTGGCATGGCTACTTCCGTTGTTTCCTCCAGCTCTGAGCACTGGCTTGAATTAATATGTTTGGTACAATGTGACGGTGGTTCCACTGGAGAACTAGCATATTCAATAGTAACAGGAAAGCTATTTACAGGGGATGTAGGTGATTCATTGAATAGCTCATCTTCATCAAGCATCTGACTATTTCTATAAAGTAAAAATTCATCTGTTAGTAAATTACAAGCTAAGAAACTCAGGTCATTATAAAAAAATTAACTATTATACTATAAATAGGATTTTTCTAAGATCAACTGGCAGGCATTATGCATCATTCTCTCAAACTTAAATCATTCAAAAGCCAATACAAAAATGATAAGGCATACAAAATTAAGAAGAGGATTGGTTTTATTATTTCAAAAAGATAGAAAATTTGGTAGGCTATTTTTTATCAACAATGCATAAGTATGAATTCAATATTTTCACTAATTTTCTGAATCATATTTGCAATACTATAGGGCTCCCTGCAGAGATATGGGAAGCTCATACTTGTTTAACAAGGAAGAGAACAACATTTTTTCCCCTAAATCATTCCAAGCAAAGACTAAAAATTCATTTCAAATAGAACATTTAAAAATTCTTTGTGACATGGAAATATGCCCATTACTTGATAAAAAAAAAAGCCATGCAGCTTAAACTACTCTTTTAGAAGGAATTTATTTTACTATTATTCTAAATTGAAGAGATCCAGAGAAAAGATGCAGAGAAATAATAAATCCTATAAATAAGGAAAAAAAGAGCAACTTAAGTGACTAAATGACTAGTCTAACAAGGTATGTGTAAAGTTTACTACCCCTTTCTACACTCTATCACAGCAACAAAGCACTAGATACTACAGCAGTTTGGAAAAAGTATAGCACTAGTGCTTTGAGGCTTATTTTCAGTTTTAATGAAAATGCTTACTTTTCATATACTTTAAGTCCCAATATTACTCCCTCAGACTCTGGATCTATGTTAATTTCTATAGATGTACTAAAGACTGCCAAGGGCAGCATAATTTCTAAATTAACAAAGATTTTGAATAACTTCAGTCAATGAATATGTATAAATTGATTTTATTGCGAGGCCCAATATTTCCTTGACTTCTCCTCAAATACTCATTAAAACACAATTTTTAGAGTTCAATTTATGTAGGGAAAAGAAATGACTCTTAATATTTCATGTCAGCAACTGAGCCATTTGTCTAGAAATAATAACCCATACTATGCCCAAAGTGCTATAAAACTGTGGATACACTTTGATTCAGCAATACCACTACTAAGGCTGTATCCCAAAGAGATCATACAAAAAGGGAAAAAGGACCTACATATAAAAAATACTTATAGCAATTCTTTTTGCGATGGCAAAGAATTGGAAACTGAGGAGATGCCCATCAACTAGAGAATGGCTGAATAGGTTGTGATATATGAATGCAATGGAATACTACTGTTCCAAAAGAAATGATAAGCAGGAAGATTTCAGAAAAACCTGGAAAGCATGAACTGATGCTGAGTGAAGTGAGCAGAACCGTAATACTGTACACAGTAACAGCAATACTGTGCGATGCACCGACTTTGTTACACTTAGTTTTTCTGAGCAAAATGGAAAGAAAATTCCAAAAAATTCATGATGGCAAATGCTATCCACATCTAGAGAAAGAAATATGGAGTCTGAATGCAGATCAAAGCATACCATTTTCTCTTTTTTTGTTGTTCTTCTTTCTCATGGTTTTTCTCTTTTGTTTTGATTTTTCTTCGATAATACAACTAAGGTGGAAATATGTTTAATATGGTCATACAAGTATAGCCTATGTAAGATTGCATGCCATTTTGTGGAGAGGGAAGTGAATGGGGGGAATTAGAACTCAGAATCTTATGAAAGTGAATACTGAAAACTAAAACTAAATTTTTAAAAATTTCATACTCTAAAAAAAGAGAAAAGAAACAGTAACCTACTGTAGTGATGGTTATGAAAATATACTCAGTTCAAAAAACTATAGGAAAGCTAATACTTTTTAAAAGGTAAGATATGCTGTCCCCAAGAGAAGAGTGCCAGTTTTAAAAATGAATACACAAACTTAGTAATAGTTACTTCATTTAACTAAAACATTAAAATAATTCTTAGTTTCTTAGAAGTAGAACTAAGAGAAATTGGCAGAAGATGCAGAAAGTTCTGAGGGAGAAAAAACTATTAAATCATTTTTTAAATGGTAAAGTCTGCCTGGGGATGTAAAGGTTTCCTCACTGGCAATCCTAAAAGTGAGACAGATGACCACTAATTGAGGAAGTGATTTTTAGTCAGGAGCAAGATGGACAAGATGGTCATCATGGTCCTCTACAACTCGAATTATGTGATTCTTTTCTGTTGCAAGAATTTCTCTTCATTCCTTCATAAAGTCTCAGAATATTAGGCATATAAGTCTTAAGTTACAGTGAATATCTGATATTCATTAGTTTCTTACTCCCTTTGCTTTCCTATTCTATTATTTTTAAATGAAGGGATCAAAGCCAAAGCATGCCACAGTTCTGCAAAGGCAGAGAATAGCAGTAAAATTTCAAAGGCAAAGTACAAAGAAGGGAAATATTTGTTCCACTGAAGTCAATTTAATTTTTGGCTCTTGGCTTCACTGTTGGCTCTGTTTACCTAAAAATAAGTCTATTCTTATGGAGGATGGTAAGTACAAATCACAGATAAGGTTGGTCACTTTTTGGTTTCAGGAATGCTCACGAAGTCAAAGGTTTTCTAAAAAAAACAATCTCTAAAAATCACTCAGCTACTTGATTTCTTGTGTAGTTTTGTCTTAGGATGGTTTCTGATTAAGTATTTATGGGCTTAACATCTATAAATGACAAACTGTATGGCAAATAGCATTTTTTGCTATCATCAAATCACAAGACCTTACCGTAAAGTGCATTCCATTTCAGAACACGTAGAGAAAACACGGAATATGTATTTGTCAACTAATAAGGAAAAACTATCTCCAGGATTCAACCAATGCCATTTATTCGTCTCCAATGGCAATAGCTGGCTCTTTTCAGAAGACTGATAAAAACAAGGATTTATATGGGTCTGTCAAATAGAAAAATAACAATAAAGAATATATGCTATAGTTTCCTTAGAACCAATCATCATTTCTTAAAAATACACCAAAATAAAACCATATAGAAAAAGATGTAACATTCAAGCAGTATATAATTTAGGTATAAAGTTGGCCCTAAATATTTTAAAATATAACCATACTGACCATTATCATCATATATAATCATATATACGGTCATATCATATATGATTCTTTGTGATACTATCTGGGTTCTCTTGGCAAAGATACTGGAGTGCTTTATCATTATATATTTGTCCACAAAAAGACGGGGGGGGGGGTAAGAAAGAATTTCTACTGTTCCCACAGAAGAGGCGATGCAAAGGAAAATAGTCCACTAGAAAGCTTAGGTTGATTCATACATATATGTATATGCACCTTTTCACCCAAAAAAAAGACATACAACTGAATATATTTAAATATAAATGTGGTTATAGCAAAATACAATAAGTAAATTTATGACCTTATAAACATTTAACACAAAAACTAATTCCTGAAAAAATTCTAAATCTAAAAATCTTATCACCTAAGAAATAACTTCTCTACTATACCCTTTGTCTCAAAAATGTCAAGACTAAAGAATCAAGAAAAAGGTGATTGGGGTGGCTAAGTGGTGCAGTGAGTAGAGCATCAGCCCTGGAGTCAGAAGGACCTGAGTTCAGATTCGGCCTCAGACACTTAACACACACAAACAAAAACCTAGCCATGTGACCTTGGGCAAGTTACTTAACCCCAATAGCCCTCCAAAAAAAAAGGTGATTAGCTGAGCAAGGGTCTAATGCTACACAGCTTTTCAGTTCAATTTGAATTGGGTCTTTATGAAATAACATTTTAAAAGTAAATTCCAATAATATGATAACATTTATATTTTAAAATACAAGTATAAAAATATGTTACAAGCCAGCTAAGTGACTTGTAGATCATGGAATGAGTTGTCAGATTTGGTGTTCCTCATTTCTCTATAACTCTGTACTGCCACTTTGCATTTCCTATGTCACTGCTTCCCTCTCTTAGCAAGATGAGAACTGATTGTGTAGCTTACAAACCCACAAGTCATTTTACATGCCAATACGGTAAAGACTTGAGACTGGTTATCTCTTTTCATTTTTTATTCTGAATTTAACAAATAGCAAATAACAAGTCCGTAAACAATGTAGAAAAAGAATATTGTATATAAAGATATGAATATCACATGCAAGTGGCTGAACTTTTTAAATATACCATACATTCAATACCTCAATTTCAAAGCTAACCCACTGGTCTGTTGTTTTCTACTAATGATCCTTCTACTGACTATGTTCACTTTGTAGTATTTCAACAGCATTAAATTTATAGGGCTTTTTTTTTTTCATTTTGGTAACTCTAGGCTTGCTGTCCCCCTGAACTCCTCTTCCATCAAAATGAAAGAAGACAAAACCCTTGTATCAAAAATGCATATTCAAGTTAAACAAATGCCCACTGGCTGTGTCTGAAAACGTCTCATTCTCCACCTTGAACTCATCACCTCTCTGTCAGAAAGTGAGTATTATCATCAGTCCTGTGGAACTGTAGTTGGTCATTGTATTGATCAGTCCTTAGTAGTTAATAGTTGTTTTTCTCTACAATGTTGCTGTCATTTTATAAATTGTTCTCTGGCTTTAGCTTTACTTCACTATGTATCAATACATACAAGTCTTCCCAAATTTGTCTGAAACTATTATTTTTGCCATTTCTTAAAATAAAATAATATTGTAGTGCATTCATATACCACAATTTGTTCAGCCACTTCCCAAATAATAGGAAATCAGTTCAAAAAGAACTGTTATAAATATCTACACATATGGGTCTTTTTCTTCATTTGACTTCTTTAGGATAAAAGTCTAGTAGTGAGTCAAAGGGCATGTACCTTTCAAATATAGTTCCAAATTTCTTTCTAATATGACTGGGCCAATTCACAGCTATTAGTGTGCTTGTTTTATTACAGCCCCACCAACAATTATCATTTTCCTTTTTTGTTATCTTTGACAATCTGATCAGTGTGAAATGGAACCTCAGAGTTCTGACATAATTTGTTGTTTGCATCCCAAAATGGACTCTCTGTGTCTTTGGGAGTCAAGACAGGCACCACTTAGTCTGCACTAAACTGTGAAATTGATTGTGCAGCTTGTACAACTTGTATTCTTTCTTTGGGAACTGCCTGTTGATAACCTTTGAACATTTATTTATTGAAAATGGCTCTTGTTCTTACATATTTGAATCAGCTCTTTATATATCTTGGATATGAGACCTTTATCAGAGCAACTTATTGCAGAGTTGTTTTTTTTTCCCCTTCTCAGTTACATAATTTGAACTGCATTCTGTTTGTGCAAAAACTTTTTATTTTTATCAAATTCATTTTTTTATCTTCTGTGATCCTCTTTATCACAGGCATTTCTTAAACAAATCCAGACTATCAATAGTCAGGAAAACATGCTCTAAATCACTAATAATTAGTTTGGAGGGGCTTTGTCTTTGACACATTCAGGGCCTCCTACATACTCTGGATCCAGTGTTACTAGAAAATATGGCAACTCAAAAAGACAAGTTCAGGGAACCCTTTAAAAGTCCTTAAGAATAGCTGTTCTGTCTATATTCTTCTTTCCCAATATTATTTGATGCATTAGTTTATCTTGACACTATCCTCCACTAATTGGACCCACACCTAATAAGAATTCCTGGAAAAGTTAAAGAAAGGAGTTAATGGTATAGGAAAAATTGGGAAAAGAAATGCAAATGATACAAAAAGTTTATGAAAAGAGACTTAACAGCTTGACACAAAAAATACTGAAGAAAATAACATCTTAAAAAACAAAATTAGCCAAATGGTAAAAGAGGAACAAAAATCCACTGAAGAAAAGAACTTCAAATTAGAATTGGGCAAATGGAAGCTAGTGACTCCACAAGACATCAAGAAACCATAAAACAAAGTGAAAAGGATGAAAAAAGAATAGAAGAAAATGTGAAATATCTCATTGAAAAAAACAACTAACCTGGTGAGATAATTTAAGAAACATTAAATTGCCTAAAATCCATGATCAAAGAAAGAGCTTAGACATCATCTTTCAGGAAAGCATTGAAGAAAGCTGCCTTGCGGGGGTGGGGGAGCGGAGCCAAGATGGCAGAGTAGAAACAGCACTTCCAAGGTGCTCTGCCCCACACCACTTCCAAACAACGTAAAAGGTGGACTCTGAACAACCTCTGGAGTTCCAGCACCCAGAAAACAACACAGAGCAGCTAACCTCCTGCTGACGACAGCCCAGCAGCCCTGCAGGGAGCGGCCAGCGCAGCACAGTGCAACACTCTAGGAATGGAGTCCAGGTGGGAATGGAGTCCAGGCCCACTTGAGCCATGGTTTTAGCCCCAGGGCAGCCAGGCCAGCAGCCAGCTGGAGTGACCCCAGAACACCAGCAGCTGTGTCGATTCCAGAATTATCAACACAGATATGCCTAGGACAAAATGAGAGGTTAGTGCCCTATGGACTTTGGGACCAGTATTTGGGGAACATGTCGGCTTCTTCCCCTGGGGGCAAGAAGCAGCTGAGAATCCCCTACACAGAAGCCATTCTGCAGCTTCAGTGGCAGCTTCAGCTCCTGGTCTGCAAACTGTAGGGAGATCCAGCAATCAGTCTGGGGGTTAATCGCTCTTGCTTTAACCTGCTTGGATCTGGATTGTGGTCTGGGGGGAAGGTCTGGGGTGGGTATCCAGCCTGCCAGAGCATGTGGAGGCTCCATAGAGGCCACCCAACTAATACCTCCAGAAGTTGTGAAGACCCTAACGTTTGGGACGGCAGCTCCCCTGTCTGGTGGCAGAGTCCTACTATGGCAATAAGTAAAAATCAAGTAATTAAGTGGCAACGTGCCTAGGCAAAGTAAACAAAATAAACAGAAAGATGCAACATTAGACTCCTATTTTGGGGGCAAAGAGGATCGAAGCATGGAACAGGATGAGGTCTGTGAGGTCAGAACTCCAGCACCAAAAGCCCCAAATGAAAATATGAGCGGGTTCCAGGCCATGGAGGACCTTAAGAAGGATTTTAAAACCAAATAAGAGAAGTGGAGGAAAAATTGGGGAGAGAAATGAGAAGGATGCAGGAAAAGTATGAAATGAGAGTCAACAGCCTGAGGAAAATAACACCTTAAAAAGAAAACTGGGGGCGGCTAGGTGGCGCAGTGAGTAGAGCGTCGGCCCTGGAGTCAGAAGGACCTGAGGTCGGATCCGGCCTCAGATACTTAACACACACACAAATAAAAAAAAAAAAAACCTAGCCGTGTGGCCTTGGGCAAGTTACTTGACCCCAATCACCCTCCAAAAACCAAAAAAAAAAAAGAAAACTGCCTTGCTATCTTAGACCCAGAGGGTAAAACGGAAATTGAAAGAATTCCTCAACTATCACCTGAAAGAGAATCCAAAATTAAAACTCTCAAGAATATTATAGCTAAATTCCAGAGCTCCAAGGTGATAGAGAAAATACTTTAAGCAGCCAGAAACCATTCAACTATCATGGAGCTAAAATCAGGATATGCAAGATTTAGCAACTTCCATGTTAAAGAGACAGAGGGCTTAGAATATGATATTCCAAAAGGCAAAGAAGCTAGGACTACAACCAATAATAACTTACCCAGTAAAACAGAGTATAATCCTTCGGGGGGGGGGGGGATGGATTATTTAATGAGGTAGAGGACTTTCAAGCATTCCTGATGAAAAGATAAGAGTTGAACTGAAAATTTGACAATTGAATAGAAGATTCAAGAAATACATAAAAAGGTAAACATGAAAGAACAGTCACAAAACAATAAAGTCAAACTGTTTACATTTCTATATGGGAAGATGATACATGGTAACTCCAAAGAATTTTATCATTATTGGGGCAGTTAAAAGGAGTGAACATAGACAGAAGGCAAGGATGTCAACAGATTACATTGGAATGATCTCCAAAAAACTGAAGGTATGAGAAAGAGGGATGTATTGGGAGAAAGGGGAAGGGAGAGGTATAATGGGGAAAAGTTTCTCACATAAAAGAGGCATGCAAGGAAGACCTTTTACAATGTAAGGGAAAATGGAGGTGGGGTGGTGGGCAATACTTGAACCTCACATAAGAATTGTTTCAAAGTGGGAAGACTATATATACATACTCAGTTGTATATAGAATTATAACTTACCCAATAAGGTCATAGGAGGGAAAAGGGATAAAAGAAAGGAAAGGGATGCTAAAAGGGAGAACAAATTAAGGAAGGCAGTGGTTAGAAGCAAAATAGATTTCTGAGGAGGGACAGGATAAAAAAAGAAGAGAGGAAGAAACAAAAAAAATGGGACAGAGGGAAATACACAGTCAGTAATCATAACTATAAATGTAAATGGGATGAGTTCACCCACAAAATGGAAGCAGATAGCAAAATGGATTAGAAAACAGAATCCAACAATGTATCTTTATAAGAAGTACATTTGAAAAGGAAACATGCACACAGAGTTAAAGGATTGGAGCAGAATCAAATATACTTCAGCTGAAGTTAAATAAGGAAGGGTAGTAATCATGATCTCAGACAAAGAAAAAACAAGAATCAGTGTTGTTCTGCCATGTTCAACTCTTCATAACCCCATGGACCATAGTACACTAGGCACTACCATCCTCCACTATCTCTCAAAGTCTGTCAAAGTTCATGTTCCTTGTTTCCATGATACATGTTTCATGTCATCTTCTGTCATCCCCCTTTCCTTTTGCCTTCAATCTTTCCCAACATCAGAGTCTTTTCCAATGAGCCCTATAATCTTATTATGTGGACAAAGTATTTAAGCTTCAGTTTTGGTATTTGACCTTAAGAGTAAATAGTCTGGATTAATTTCTTTATTGTCTGATTTGAGCTCCTTGCTGTCTAAAGGACTCTTAGAAGTCTTCTACAGCATCACAATTCAAAGGGGCTGGTTCTGTAGTGCTCAGCTTTTCTTCTCGTTCAATTCTCAAAAGTATACACTGTTAGTGGAAAAAAACAAACAAATATACCTTTGAATATACAAACATTGGTCAGAAAGGTGATATTGCTGCTTTTAGGATGCTGTTCAGATGTGCCATAGCTTTCTTTCTAAGGAGCACATTAGTCACTGTCTTAAAAGATCTTTGAGCCCAACAATATAAAATCTGATACTGCTTCCATTTCTTCTCCCTCCTCTCGCCAGGAAGCAATGGGACCAGTTGCCAAGATCTTTGTTGTCTGTTTGTTTGTTTTATGTTAAGTTTCAAGGTAACTTTCACACTCTCCTCTTTCAGCCTCATGAAGAGGCTTCTGAATCCCTGCACATCTAAGCCAGCTTTTGACTCACTGAGCCTAGCACTTCACATGCTATCCTCTACATATAAACAAAATAAATAAAGAGACAATACAGTCTTCTAGTACTTCTTTTCCAATTTTAAACCAGTCAATTGTTCCATGTTTGGTTCTAACTATTTCTTCTTGGCCCTCAAGAGGCAAGTAAATCTGGTATTTCCATCTCTTTGAGGACTTGCCACATTTTGCTGACCCACACAGTCAAAGGCTTTAGTGTAGTCAATGAAGCAGAAGTAGATGCTTTTTCTGGAACTCCTTTGCTCTCTCCAAAATCTGGCGATGTTAGCAATTTGGTCCAACCTGATCTTCTGATAATTCTCAATCCACATATTGTGGAAGCCTAACTTGAAGAATCTTAAGCATAATCTTGCTAGTGTGTGCCCAACAGTACCATTAACAATCAACATTTTTTAAGTAAGTTTCTCTGATGAAGGCCTCATTTTTCAAATATATACTGAGTATAGAACTGAGTCAAATTAATAAAAATAAAAGCCATTCCCTGATTGAAAATGGTCAAAAGATGCAAACAGGAAAATTTCAGAAGAAATCAAAGCTACTAATAAGCCATATTAAAAATGCTCTAAATCACGATTGATTAGAAAAATGCTAATTAAAGCAATTTTGAAGTACCTGAGAAATGACAAATGTAAGGGAACAGGGGGGAAATAGGTACAATAATGAACTTCTGGTGGAGCAGTGAAATGGTCCAACTATTTTAAAGAATGATTTGGAATTAAGCCCAAAGGGCTATAAAACTACATACTCTTTGACTCAGCAACACCACTACAAAGGGATTAAAGAAAAAAGGAAAAGGACTCACATGTACAAAAATATTTATAGTAGCTCTTTTTGTTGAGACAAAGAATTGGAAATTGAGGAGATGTTTAAAATTGGGGAGGAGCTAAACAAGTTGTGGTATGTGATTATGAGAGAGAACTACTATGCTGTGGGACATGGCAAGGGGGGTGGTTTCAGAAAAACATGGTAAAACCTATATGAACTGATGCAAAGTGAAGTGAGAAGAATTGGGAGATTATACACAGTAACAGCAATGTTGTAATAATGATCAACTATGAAAGAGTTGGCTATTATGATCAATACAATTCAATTCAACTCAACTCCATGAATATTTATTATGTGTCTACTCTATACAAAACATTGTATAAAGTACTGGGGATATAAAAATGAAAAATCACACTAACAAGATGCTAAACAAGTACTCTAAAACAGACATTTCTGATTGTTAAGACATTAAACTCTAATGAGAAAGGCATTTTAAAATGACTCAATAAAACAACAAATCTCTAGAAATCTTTACTAAAACTAGTAAAAAACCAAGAGAACAAAAAGAACATAGTAATTCAGAGAGAGAGAGAGGAAAAAAAATAAAGGTCTATAAACAAGATCCCACTAAGATTTGTATCAGTGCACTTATTCATACCTAATGTTCAATGTTATAGCATGCTGTCAATCAAGAAAGAAAATGAATTTGTACATGTATTTCTTTCATTCACATAATGTTTGGAATATAAAAGAGAATTATAACATCATAGAATCTCTGAAATGAGGGTCAGATTAATCTATATCAATCAAAAACACTAGCAAAAGTATTTTTAAGTGCTATCCCTTAGCAGTTCTTAAATTTTCTTTAAAACCCTAAGCTGAGTAGTGGCTAAATGTTATAGCTTTCTGAAACTAAACTAGGATATGGACAGTTTTTGCTTTCTTTTGTTTTGCTTTTTAAAGAATAACTACAGGGGCGGCTAGGTGGCGCAGTGAATAGAGCGCCGGCCCTGGAATCAGAAGGACCTGAGTTCGGAGCCGGCCTCCGACACTTAATCCGCACAAACAAAAACCTAGCCGTGTAACCTCGGGCAAGTTACTTAACCCCAATTGCCCTAAAGGGGCGGCTAGGTGGCGCAGTGAGTAAGAGCACTGGCCTCGGAGTTGGGATGACCCGAGATCAGATCAGGCCTCAGAAAATGAGCACCCACGCATAAATCAAAATGACTAGCCGTGTAACCTTGAGCAAGTTACTTAACCCCAATTGCTTTAAAAAAAAAAAAAAAAAAAAAGAATAACTACAGCATATAGTAGCTAGATTATTCTCCCCAAGACTATTACATACTATATTGTTTTTCTTTATAAGACAAGACTTCATTTAAAATAGGGTTAACCAGAGCAGCTAGGTAGCGCAGTGAATAAAGCACTGGTCCTGAAGTCAGGAGGACCTGAGTTCAAATCTGGCCTCAGACACTTAACACAAAAAATTGCCATGTGACCTCGGGCAAGTCACAACCCCAATTGCCTTCCAAAAAGTGAAAAAATGAAATAAAATAGTTAACCTAAGTAATAATATAAATTAATATTAGTACCAATCAGCTTTCCCAATCTTATGTATGATAGCACTGCTTGGGAAAGAATTAGGTAACTTGTACCAATATCTCCTAACTACATATTGGCACTGCATTTCTTTTACTTCTAT
The DNA here is from genome assembly GCA_011680675.1 of Gymnobelideus leadbeateri. Taxonomy (NCBI): domain Eukaryota; kingdom Metazoa; phylum Chordata; class Mammalia; order Diprotodontia; family Petauridae; genus Gymnobelideus; species Gymnobelideus leadbeateri. The sequence continues at coordinate 495,641 of WOXC01003712.1, forward strand.
ATTTTCTATTAGCATGCAAAATCAGTTTTCCAGATTCAGAAGGTAGGAAAAATATTAATTCATTAATAGAAGAGAAATCGTTAACAGATTTACCGGTTTAATTCTAAGTTGATCACCCACCACCTCCAGGATGGCATGTCTTCTTGATATTCTTTTGTCTGTTATCTATAAAAAGAAATTTAAACAATATGGTCATCTTAGCGTGTGTTTAAATAAAGCAAGAAATAAATGTGTATTAAATTAGAACTGTAAAGGTACAGTTAGTTTAGATCTAAATCAACTATCAAAATTTGCAAGGCCCACAGCATACTAGATCTAAATTAATACAAATAACCATAAGAACTGAAACAGGGGGCGGAGCCAAGATGGCGGAGTAGAAACAGCTCGTCCAAGCCTCTCTGCCCCCAGATTCCCCACAAACTAAGTAAAAAAGGACTCTGAACAACTTCTGGAGCCCCAGCACCCACAGAACGACACAGAGAAGCTAACCTCCCGCTGAGGACAGCCCAGCAGCCCTGCAGCTTCAAAGGACCAGCGCAGCGGTCTGGGAGCCGGCAGCTCGAAGAGCGCAGGAGCCGAGCCGAGCCCAGGTCCGCGTGAGCCGAGGTTTTAGCCCCAGGGCGGCAGGGCCAGCAGCCAGCTGGAGGAACCCCAGAACACCAGGAGCTGTGGCGACCCCAGAATTATCAACATAGACATGCCTAGGACAAAGTAAGAGGTTAGTGTCCTATGGACTTTGGGGCCTGTATTTGGGGAATGCGTCATCTCCCTCCCCTGGGGGCTAGAAGCCACTGAGGAGACACGCCATTTTGTAGTTTTCAGAGGCAGCTCGGGCTCCCAGCCTACAAATCGTGGGGAGATACAGCGATCAGTCTTGGGGGGTAATCGCTCTTGCTTTAACCTCCCTGGATCTGGATTGTGATCTAGGGTGGAAGTTGTGGGTGGGTTTACAGCTTGCCAGAAACGGAAGTTGCCCCCCACACGTTCGGGACGAAAATTCCTCTATCTGGCCTTAAAGCCATAGTGTGGCAACAAGCCCAAAAGTCAAGTAATTAAGTGGCAACATGCCAAGGCAAAGGAAACAGAAAAATGCAACCCTAGACTCCTATTTTGGGGGCATAGAGCGGGAAAAGGACTGTGAGGTCAGAAGTCCTGCTCCAAAAGCCCCAGGGGAAAACATGAGTGGGTTGCAGGCCATAGAGGACCTTAAGAAGGACTTTAAAAATCAAATAAGAGAAGTGGAGGAAAAATTAGAAAGAGAAATGAGAAGGATGCAGGAAAAGTATGAAATGAGGGTCAACAGCCTGACTGAGGAAAACACCACCTTAAAAAATAGACTGACTCAAATGGCAAAGGAGGCCCAGAAGGGCAATGAGGAGAAGAATGCCTTAAAAAGTCAAATTTGCCAGATGGAAAAAGAATCTCTAAAGTTCACTGAGGAGATTCATTCCTTCAAAGTTAGACTGGAGCAAATGGAAGCTAGTGACTTTATGAGAAATCAAGATGCTGTTAAGCAGATCCAAACAAATGAAAGATTAGAAGGCAATGTGAAATATCTCATGGGAAAAACCACTGACCTGGAAAATAGATCCAGGAGAGACAATTTAAAAATTATTGGACTACCTGAAAGCCATGATCAAAGAAAGAACCTAGAAATCACCCTTCAAGAAATTCTCAAGGAAAATTGCCCTGATGTTTTAGATCCAGAGGGCAAAATAGAGGTTGAAAGAATCCACAGATCACCTCCTGAAAAAGATCCCAAAAAGAAAACTCCAGGAATATTATAGCCAGGTTCCAGAATCCCCAGATCAAGGAGAAAATACTCCAAGCAGCCAGGAAGAAACAATTTCAATATTGTGGAAACACAATCAGAATAGCCCAGGACCTGGCAGCTTCTACACTGAGGGATCGAAGGGCATGGAATATGATATTCCAGAGGGCAAAAGAACTGGGAATGAACCCAAGGGTCACCTACCCAGCAAAACTGAGTATTTTGTTTCAGGGGAAAATATGGTCATTCAGTGGAATAGAGGACTTTCAAGCATTCTTGAGGAAAAAACCAGAGTTGAATAGAAAATTTGACATCCAGACACAAGAAGTAAGAGACGCCTGAGAAGGTAATCAGGGAAAAGAAATCAAAAGGAACTTATCAAAGTTGAACTATTTACATTCCTATATGGAAAAGTAATATCTGTGACTGATGATATCTTTCTCACTATGAAAATAATGGAAGAAGGGGGTGTGGTCATATGAATACATATGTGAATATGTGTGTATATGGTTACAGTTATATATGGATAGAGGGCATAGGTTGAATTTGTTGGGAAGGGAGAATACTCAAGGGATGAAATTATGAGGTGAGAGAGGAAAGTGGCAAGAGGAGATGGGGAGAGACAGGGTAGGGTAAACTATCCCATGTAGAAGAAGCAAGGGGAAGTGGTTGCAAAGGAGGGGGAGAATAAGGAAGGCTAAAAAGGCAAAACCACATTCACATTGAATTTGGTTCAGGGAGAAAATGACATACATACTAAATGGGATATCTCAACCTGCAGCAGGATAGGGGGAAGGGGGATGAGAGGAGGGATGATGGATGGGAGGGCATCCTTGGGGTGAGGGGAGGTTGGAAGTACCCACTATAGAAGAGGGACAGGATCATGTAGGGAATGGACCAGGTGGGGGGTGGGATGAGTGGGAGGGAATTATAAGCAGCCTTGTACAATATATCTACTATGATAATGTTTTGCATAGCTAGACATGTACAACATATACTGAATTACTTATCTCCCAAGAAGGAATGGGTGACAAGGGAGGAAGGAAATGGATCTGAAATTTGAGGTCGTAACATTAGATGTTTCAAATATATATAAATACTATTATTAATACTCTTTTGCCTATAATTGGGAGATAAGATGTGCAGGCATTGGGACACAAAGATTCATCTTCCTCTAATGGAAAAGTCGATGGGGGTATGGGAGAAGGTATGGGAGAGAGCAGATTGGAGGAAGTGATATCTTGTGGGACTGCTATTCTGGGAGGTTGGGTAGGGGAATAATTGGGGGAAAATGATTGTAACTCAAAATCTGGCGGAAATGAATGATGTAAAACAGAAGTTAATAAAACATTTGTTCAAAAGAAAAAAAAATAAATAAAAAATAAATAAAAATAAAAAAAAAAAGAACTGAAACAAAAATTCAAAATGCTCTTTATAAGACTAGAACTTCAGACTACTCATGCCAATTGTTCTCAAAGATATCATCCTCACAATATAATAAACATGAACAATATAAGTTAGCATGTTTTGGGGCCCTATTTAAAAGTCTAATCTAAACAGTGGTGTAATTTTTCCAAATACAGTCATTTTGAGGGCACTTACTCCCCATTCCCTCTTAGCAGAGGTCTTTGCCTCCTACTTTACTGAAAACAAAGGCTTTGAGCTTTCCCTTCTGGTTTACTACTGTAACGAGAATGGGATTTTGAAGATCTTTCCTGCCCCTTAGGCAGGGAGTTAGGGGGTCCTAGGGGGGAGTTTGAAAACCTCCACTGCTTTGAAAATAAATTCTGCCCCCTAAGAGGATGAACGTAATCACATGGAGCCTGTAATGAAGGGAATTTGCCGAAGTGGGCAGCAGAGCCCACAGGAAGCTTCCCTGCCGTGAAGATAAACTCTATCCCCTAATAGGCTAAATGTAGTCACGTGGAGGCTGTGGTGAGAGGAGTTTTGCTGAAGGGAAGCAGAGCCCACAGGAAGCTGGTAGTCAGAGCTAGCCAGATTCTGGGGGGAGAGGATGCTCACTAAGGAGATAGAGAGGTTTGTGAGTAAATATTGATCTTGTATTGGTTTGTGGGAAGGCTAAAGGATACTGTGGCTCTCAGCATTATTATGGCTTCTGAATATCTTTGGTACTATGATGGAATCAGCTTACTGGTTTTGGGATTCAGTTTTCTGGTGTCTAAACAAATGCTTCAGTTCTATCCTCTATCTGGAGAGTTTGGTATATTTTGCTATTGAATGTCATGCGATACTTATAGTCATGGTCTTTATTGTCATCGTAGGCACTGTGAATATTGCATTGGTGCTACAGCTACTAACCTCAAAATCCCTATTCGTCATCCCCCACAATCTCTCCTCTAATGCTCCAGGTTCTGATGAGGAGATGAGCCTTCTCACCAATGCCAACTCCTTCAATTATGCTATTAATCCTATATCCTCCACTGGTCTACTCCCCCTCAATCTATCCTTTTCTTTCTTCTTCAATCTCTCCTTATCCACTGGCTCCTTTCCTCCTACCTCATGTCCAAGTCATCTCTATCTTTAAATCTTCATCTTTCACCTGATTTTGGCATTTCCTCAACTTACCACAATTGTTTCTCCTTCAAGCTTCCCCTTAACTAAAACCCTGCCTCATACTATTTTCCTTCAGTATTCTTCAATGGAGATTGTTTCTACTCCCTAAATCCTACAATCTTTCTCTTCCCTTTAATCAAAATTTCCAAACCTTTCACATTTATTAAGCACCTACTATGTGTCAGTTCTAAGTACTGGAAAAACAAAGAAAGACAAAAACAGTCCAGGCCCTCAAAGAGCTTACAATTTAATAGGAAAAGAAAACATACAAAAGGAAACAGAAGAGGGGTGAGGGGTGAGGGAAGCTGGGTAGGTTCAGGACAGACTGGGAAGGTGGGATGAAGAAGGTGGAGGAGTCCAGAGGAGTATAGGTAGGGAAATGAAGGGCCTGTGAGAAGCATTGGGGCACAAAGAAAGGCAAAAAAGAGTCCCTGCTCCCAAGGTGTATTAACAATGCAATATTCACTATGCCTATGGCAATTATAAATAGGCTTATGTGGTTATTAATCACAAAATATATCAGGCTATCTATATAGGGAATAAAGCCAGAACATTTATTAAAATACCAAATAACTGAGTCCCAAAACCAGAAAGTCAAAGCCATCAGAGTAGTTATGAAATTGGCACAAATAGTTAATGTAGTAACCAACCACATTCTTAAGCCTTCAAAACAGAACAGGCTACCACAGGCAAAGGTCCTTCTCTCCCCACTCACAGCAACTGCTCAGAGTCCAGGAAGCATGGTCACAACAGCTCCGGCCCCCCAAAGTTCCAGTCCCTGGCAGTCCCCAACAAGAGTCCTTAGCAGAAATTCTGGCTGGCTCAAAAAGGGGTTTGTGCCTCCACCTCTACCTAGGCCTTTACTGCCATTGCTGCTGTTGCCTCCACCACCAATAGTCCCCACCGAAACTCTAGCTTTTTTTCCTCTTCCTCTTGCCCCTCCCCTTCCTGCTATGTCAGCAAGTCCAATGGGGCTTGGAAGATCTTTAAATCCCATAACCCTTACACAAGGAAATCCTAATGTAAAGGAAGAAGCAACATGCAATTATTTACAAACAAGAGATATGTAGAGGATAAATTAGATAATCGAGGGAGGGAAGGCACTAGCATTAATGGGGATCAGGAAAGCCTTCTTGTAGGTGAGATTTTAGCTCACTGAAAGAAGCCAGGGAATCCAGGAGATGGCATTACCATCCTTCCATTCTTCCAAATTTTTAACTTGGGCGTTATCCTGGATTCTTCCCATTCCTTTAACTCATTATATAAAAACAGTTGTCAAATCTTGCCATCCTCTATCTTCACCATATCTTTCAACTGATACCTTCTTTCCTTCTACTCACAAAGCTATTGCTTTAGTTCTTGTCCTCATCATCCCTTGCCTAGATTATTGCAATGGTCTGCCTATCTCAAGACTCTCCCCACTCCAGTGTATTTTACACAATGAGGCCAAAGAAATTTTCCTTCAGCAGATATCTAACCATGCATGTCCCTACTAAAATCATTCCAATGACTTCTTGCTGCCTCTAGGATAAAATACAAATCTCTGTTTAGCTTTTAAATTCTTACACAACCTTGCCCTAACCTAACTTTCAAGCCTTGGGGGACAGTACTTTTCTTCTCAAACTCTGTAATTTGGTCACAAAACTCCATCTTCCATCTCTGTGCCTTTGTACCAGCTGAAAACACATTCCTCCTTACCTCTGTCTCAGAGTCTCTTTCCTTCTTAAGATGGAACTATCTTCTGCGTGATTTCACAATCCTTTCAACTGCTAGTGCCCTCTCTTTAAAGCTACTCTGCATTTAACTACTTTGTATATAGCCATATTTATTCATTTTATATTTATGCTGCATATATTTATATATTGTACCTGCTGTCTCCCCCATTAGAATATAAGCTCCTTGTGCACTGAGATTACTCAATTCTTTGTATCTGTATCCCCAGGCCTAGAAATAATATGTGCTTAATGTTTGTTCACTGATACAGAAACACTCTAAAGTTAGACAGCTACAACAGAGTAGTTACAAATGGCTGTCCCTGAAAAAGGAATTCCCTAGATGCCACACAGGCTATGATTTGATTTGGAAATAAGAAAAAAATGTTTCTTATAAAATACATGGCCAATTTGTTTAAGAAGACATAAAGAAGATTCTTAGTGTCAAAATACAATTTCTACCTGAATGTCTTGTCTACTTGTCATCTCACACAATTTCATAGTTCAAAGGACCTCAGAGGATATCTTGTTCATACCTGTACATTCTGTCATTTCCCCCTAAGGCTTTTCTTCTCCAGGCTAAAAAGTCTCAATTTCCATTAATCTTAACATCCTCATGTAGCATAACCTCAAGGCCTTTCACCATTCCCAATTTCCCTCTTAAGGAGGGTAATTTAGTCGACTTTTATCAATATCCTTCCTAAACTGCAATACCCAAAATTGAACACAATGTTCCAAGTGTGGTCTGACCATATCTAAATATAGAGGAACTATTACCTCTTTATTATGAGCAGCTATGCTTCTTCTAATGCAGTCTAAAGTTACAGGTTTCCTGGTTGCCATGTCACAATGCTGGCTCATACTGAAACTAAAACTACTAAAACACTAAAAACGAAAACATTTTTTCTGACAAACTACTAAATAATTATTCCACAAGTATTTTGTATTTAGGTCAATTTTTTTGAACCAAAGGGTAAAATTTTATCATTCCTACATCATTTTACTTTTATAAATTCAGCTCAATATTCTAGCCTTTCAAAATATTTTGAATCCTGACACTCTCATTCATTATGTTAGCTTTCTTCCTAGTTTTTTTTTTTTGGTCTGAAAATTTAATAAGCATGTGTGCCTTTTTGAGGTCCGTGATTTTTAATTCACAGGGCCAAGTAAAAATCCCTAGAGTACTCAATACATTGAAGACTTCCTTCCAAGCTAATGTGGAACCAATAATGACAACCACTTTTTGGGCTCTGGCAATTCACCTACGCTAGTTCTGAATCCAGCTAATTGTATTATAATCTAGTCCACATCTCCCCATCCTTTCCACACGAATAACATGAGAAAAGCTATCAACAATGCTTTGCTAAATTCTATGGCACTTTCTTAACCTTTCTAATGACTCTATCAAAAGAGTGAATAATGTTAATTTCACATTCTTGTTAAAGTAACATTGGATCCTTCAGACCATCACTTCCTTTTCTACATGTTCACTATCTCTTTAATAATTGCATCTGAAATTTTTTCCATTAACAGGAATAAAGCTCACTAGCCCAGTTTTCAGATTCTATTCTCTTCATCTTTATGAAAATAAAGAAAATATTTGCTCTCCTCCAATCTTGCAGCATCTCTCATGTTCTCCACAATCTTTTGAAAATCTGTCAGTGGTTTAGCAACCATATCTGTTAGTTCCTTCAGTACTGAAAAATAAACATACACAAAACACAAGTGGTTATTTTCAAATCTGCTGTCCTCCCAGTGACCCACATTCAAAACTTTAGTCAATCTTGACTATTTCCTTGACCTCATGCCCACTCAGTTTCATTTCTACCTCCAAAATATTTCTCATACTTAAGCTCTTCTCTCTACTCACACAGCTAAGATACTATATTATGCCTTCACCATCTAATACCTGGACTACTGTTTCCAGTCTTACCTTTCCATTCCATCCAACACAGCTGTCAAAATAATATTCCTAAAGCACATATTTTGACAGGCCACTTCTCTGCTCAAAAATCTTCAGCAATAGGGACAGCTAGATAGGGCAGTGAATAGAGCACTGGCCCTGGAGTCAGGAGGACCTGAGTTCAAATGTGACCTCTGACACTTAACACTTACTAGCCCTGTGACCTTGGGAAAGCCACTTAACCCCAATTGCCCTGCCTTCCCCGCCTCAAAACAAAACAAACAAACAAAAACTTCAGTAATACCATTACCTCTAGGATAAAATACAAACTTCTCACCTTAGCATTTAAGGCCCTGTGGCTCCTATGTAGTTTTTCTTCTTTATTAATAAATCCCCTTTGCAAGCTCTCCATTCTAGCCAAATTGGAAAACAGAAACTAGTTAACTATTCCTCAGGGCTTATTTCCTGCTTCAGGTCATTTGTACAAGCTATTCCAGGTGCCTGAAATCCACTTCCTTTTCATTATTGCCTCTCAGGTTCCATTTCTTCTGGGAAGACTTTCCTGATAGTCCCAAATTGTACTCATTCATCCTAAATTTATCATGTTTTATGTACAATATGGCAGAAATTATTTTTGTCCTTATAGCCTAACTACTTGGCACAATGTCTTGTACAAAGGAACAACTTGATGTTTTTTGATTTGGAAGTTGAGTACAAAGTCTTTGGAAGAAAGGCTTAGCACCTTCTAATGGAGTTTAGCAGATGCAAACCAAGTCCCTCCTATTTTCTAAACAAACAAACAAACAAAAAAAGTACAAAAACTTCTCCCACAGGATCCATTCAAGTAACTGAATTTGTTAGGATTCCTATGTAGGGAAATGGTTTAAATTATTGAACATGGGTAAAATTCTTGCATAGTAATAAAATGGGTAAACAATACTGGACTCCAGTGCCAGTCCCAACTTTGCTACTTCTATGTGTGACTTTGGACATACTTAACCTTTCTAGTCTTCAATTACCTCATCTGGAAAATAAGGATGTGGAACTAGAATATCTCTAACAATTGCCCTTCCAGCTCTAATATTTCATGACAAAAGCACCTTTTCTCTTCACTTCTTGAACAAGTTTTGTGGGCACATAAAGCACTAAACTTAGGAATCAGAAAACCTGAAATCTTGCCTCAAACACCTCCTAGCTATATGACCCTGAGTAAGTCAGTAAATCTCTGAAACTGTTTCTTCATCTGTAAAACAGGGATAATAAAGCACCTACCTCACAGGGTTGAGGATCAAATGGGATAAAACATATTAAGGTTTTTGCAAAGTTAAAGCAATATATGAAGACTCTTATTAGTATTCTTATTGTTACTAGCCTTCCCACCCACCTTTGTCCATTATTTCACTCTCTGTGACTTTGTCTGCATCTCAGTTTTCCCATCTGCAAAATAAGGACACTGGACTAAATGCCTTTTGGCTCTAAGTAAAATAATCCTGTACACAGGTAGATATGTAAGAGGGTACGTTTCTAACAAATCAAACAAAAGATAAAGACCATAATTTACTCGTTTCTAAAGCCCTAACCTCTCTCACAGTGAGTTTTTAAGTTCCAATAACTGGCATTTATGTGTGTGTATGTGTGTGTGTGTGTGTGTGTGTGTGTGTGTGTGTGTGTGTGTGTGTGTGTGTAGATCACTTTAGTTTTGCAAAGTGGTTTTACACGTGTTCTCATCTGATTTTCACAACCCAGAGAGTACCTATTTGACAGAAGAGGAAACTGAGGCAAACGGGCTAATTGAGCTGTCCAGGGTTACACAGCTAATAAGCATCGTTGGTGGGATTTCAACCCAGGTCTTTCCGACTCCAAGTTCAGAGCTCCATACAAAGTGCCATCGAGCTGCTATAAAAGTAAAGGTGCAGCTGGAGCAGAGAGCTGGTATATGCCTCTGAAATCAGGCGAAAGCTTCAATTAGGGCTTGTGTGACGTAGTGTTTGTCTGAACTTAGGTAAAGGAGAAAATGCTAATAGTGCAGATTAAAATTAAAAGTGCATCGTGCGCTTTGGGGAGCCCGCTGACAAAACATTCACTGGCGCACCACTGCCTGAGGGTGCAAAGTGACAAATCCAAGTCTTGGCTTTTTTTTTAAGGGTGAAAATAACAACGCACACCTCTGAGGGGCGAGGTTTGCAAAGACTTTTTGCTCACAAACGAGTCATCCGTCTCAGCGGAGACAGTTTCTGGGCGGCCCCATTTGAGACAGTTTCTGGGCGGTTTAAAGGGACCGCTGGGCTGGTTGGGCAGCACACACCCACCCCCGGCCCAGCTTCGAAGAAACCAGCGCATTGGAGAGAGCCGAGCCGGGCGCAACCGGGGAGCCGTTTGTACACTTACGCCCAGCAGCGGCCCGCGTCCGATCACTGTCTCCCCAGGCTGTAGAGCCACCCGCGGGCCGCCAAACGCAGGCGCGAGCTCGAATCCCCCGGCCATGAAGAGAGACCAGCCTAGGGACTGACGGACTTGGGAAGAACCGCTTCCGCCTTCCCGGGGTACCCCAAAGCTCCTTGAAAAACAAGACGCCCGGGCGCGAAGACTCCCTCCTGCTGACCCGCCCTGTGACGAGTGGGGATTCCCCTCATAAACCAGTCCAAAGGTTTAAAAGCCTTCAACTTGTCCCCCCCCACCCATCGCGTCTTCCCTGCGGCTCTGGTTCTTGTAGTCTTTAGTCCTCGTGTCTTCCGTTCCCATTTCATCTAATCTGGACTCGAAAAACTACGCTTCCCAGCAGGAGCTGTGCGTCTCGCCATTGCGCCTGCGCAAAAAGAACTCTGACAGGACGAAGTGGGCGGGGTGGAGAGCTAGCCGGAACCTGGGGGTTGAATTCGAATTCCAGAGTATTTAAACAGCCGTTTGAATTGTAAGGAGGGGGCGTGCAACGGCCGCCCAAGCATCTAGCAGGTAGGGGACCCGGATTTCCCGGCAGCCCACGCGCCTCCATTGCCCTTGAATGCCTTGAGCCTGACGCGCCGGCTCCCAAGCTTCAGTGACAGTTAGTGGGGACTGTTGTTTTTGTCATTGTCAAACTCCCAATTATAAGGGGGGCCACTGAGGAGTAGGCGTGTGTCCCCACTCCTCAAGCCTGGTGACTGGATCCCTCCCTGAGGGTGGGATACTTCCCAGGGCTCGTGCCCTGCCCTTCCAGGGGCTGTCATCTCCGGCCCAGGACTGTCACCCCTGCTGAAGGGGGCGGGGGCGGGGGTAACTTTGCCGGGTTTTGTTTTTTTTTAATGACATCTTAAACCTTACAGAGTGCTTTATCTCACAACTGTGTGAAGTAGGTAGTGCGGGTATTACCCCTATTTTATAGGTGAGGAACTCTAAAGAAACTCAGAGCAATCAAAGTGGGTTGCCTGGTGTTCCCATAACGAGGAAAGGACAGACCCAGGACACTTGGTAGCTTCCAGTAACGAGGGAAATCTATCAAAGTTCCCTTTACAATCCTAAACATATACAGATATGGAGAGAGAGGAGAGAGAATGATCATGGGCTGCTGGGGATCATTTTTTTTTTATTAATCGATTAGCATTTATTAATAGCCTACTATGTGCCAAGCACGGGGATGCGAAGAATGGCCAAAAGAACAGTACCTGCCTTCCAAAAGCTCATAGTCCAGTGGGAGAGAAAACAGCAAACCACATATGTACAAGCAAGATATATGCAGGGCAAATAATGCGAGGTAGTCTCAGAGGGAAGGCACTAGAAGACTGGGAACTGCTTCTTGCAGAAGGTGAGGCATAAACTGAGACTTGAAGAAATTCAGGGAAACCAGAAGGAGGAGACCGGGAGAGAAATCAGTCCAGGCATAAGGCCAGTCAGGGAGTGTCTTGTGGGAGGATCAGCAGCTGGTTTTAGAAGTCATGCATTAGTAACCTAGAGAAGGTATCTTCACCTACCTGCTGCCAGTAGATACGTGAAATACCTCCAATTGAAGAACAAGTCTTTTCATAATTAGAGGTGGAAGAATCCAAAGATTATGTGGTTTGAAATGTAAGCAAATGCCCTCTTGGAGTGGTAAACCCTGACTTAAAACTAGAAGTCAAGTGTAAGTGATTTAGGACTTAGGAACTCTGAAAAGGGTTTTGAAAGAGAAGAGGCAATAACAAGACATTTGAGGGTACCTGGTACTAAAAAAATAAACCTTCACAATTTTGCCCTATCTGGGGACCACATTAAGATAAAGAAGGCCTCTATTTATTTTCACCATCATAACCTCAGCTCAAGACTGACTGAAAAGAAGAAAATTATTAAACTACTGGAGCACAAAAATAAACAGAATGGTAGGAACTATAGTTCGGGAAAAACCCAATACAGAAACCTAGTTCAGAAGGGCAATATTTTGAAGGAAGGGAGTAATTTGTTACCAAAAAACATTTAAAAAGACATTTAAAAGAGGCCGTGCATAAAAAAATGTAGTTTAAGTTATTTACAATTTTTAATGTTTATGTTACTAATAATCAAATGGAGCTAAGTTCTCATTAATTTGTGAGTTCCCTCCAGTGATACCTATCACGAACTATGCAAGCCTGCCCAGTGTGGGCAACTCTTTTTTCATGTCCTTTCATAATTTCACCATAGGGGGTTCACATAATATGATGGAAGTCACCTTAATTTCTTCTAACATTGTGTACCAGTAGGACACTGGATGTCCACCTGTCAGAAACCACAACATATACGGTAACAAAATAACAAAAATCTTGTTTGTTTCTCTGTCAGCTCCTTGCCTCCTTTTCTTCTGGGCATTTTCCAGATTTTGTTGTTATTTTGTTGTTGTTGTTGTTTTCTAGGAAGTGATCTCATGCTTAGTTTTTTTTAAGTGTTTTATCCTAATAATTGATCGTTTTTAAAAGACCATGGAGATTTTTGTAATAAATATGTAAAACTAAATATATGAAACATAAGTAGTGTTTTAAACTTAAGGACAAAAATAGGGCACTTCAAACTGGTATCTGTCATTGAGTTGGTTTATAGGGTTGGGGGAGGAAGAGGTTGGACTTAGTGGTAGTTTTAAAAAGCCCTATCTTTCATCTCTCTTCTTGCCTTTTCCCACTAGTGATCACAGTCAGCTAAGATTCAAGTAAATATAGGTACACTACAGTGAAAATGATAGGCATGTATGGAAACTAATCATTAGCTCAATAATCTAACCTGCAAAGTAACTGTGCACATAGTTATTTGTGGGGGGAAAAAGTTGTATAAACCTGTGTTTCTTCCTATCTTTTCAACTAATGGTGCTGGCTGGATGACTCCAGGGAATATTTCCAAGACACAAAATGTACCACTAAACTATGTAGTTTAGACTTGGTGCCTTAATGACTTGAATCTTGAACCCTTGGCAATTTCAGATGGTTTTAGGCAACCAGAGTGCTGGGCCTGGAGTCAGGAAGACCTCAGTTCAAATCCAATCTCAGATACATGCTGTGTGACCTCTGAAAGGCACTTTACTTAATGTCTCGTTAAGTAAGCTCAGTCTCCTCATCTACAAAATAGGGATAATAGCTAATAATAGCACCTATCTCCCAGGGTTGCTGTGAGGGTCAAATGAGATAATAATTGTAATGTACTTTTAATGCCTGGCACATTAATAAGTACTATATATAAATTTTACTTATATATTTATATTGTAATATATTTTATGTGAATATGTTTATATTTTGTTAATATTTATTATTATTATTACTACTACTACCACCCTAGTGCCAAATTAACTACTAGTAGTACACATTTTGAGTTTTTCTCCTAACAATCCTATTGTTGCAGTTTAAACCCAGGGACCCCAAAAACTGTTGAGGTGGGGGCTCTGCCCACCCAAAAACTCTTTCAGTTTCATGATGTGTTGTGGTGGAACCGTCTCAAAAGAATTCAGAGTCAGACCACCTCCAATCCAAGTATAGGCATTTATTGAGATTGATGCCTCTCATGAAGCAGGCTAAGTTCCAAGAGGAACCAATAGCTTTAGAGAAAGCAAGATGGATTTTTATAGGGTAAAGATGCAATTACACAACAGAAATTTACACAGAATAGAGGACTATCATTAATATTAAAAAGGCAGGAGGGGTTTGTTAAGGGATTAGGTAATGGAGGAGGGGTCTCATCTATGGTTTGGTGGTTAAACATTCTGGGCATTCTGCCCTCCAACTGGCTAGCTATTGTGGTCTTGTCTTGGGCTAGATGGATGATATGATTGTGACTGAATACAATAACACACCTGTTTCTGTGGGAATGGGTCTGGGGGAAGTGACCAGGTAGAGGCAGTAGCTAGGTTCCCATCACATGGACACACCTGCAGTTTCTGTGGGAACTAAGAGTTCAGAGACACACCTGTTGTTCTAGTGAGCAGTGAGGCATATACAAAGAAGTTAGGACATTGGGTGGGGAGAGCTAGGAAGGTGCCATGGACCTGCTGTTCAGTAGAGCCAGGCCTATAATGAAGTTAGAATATTGGGGCTGGGGGAAGCTTTGTTAGGATTCCATCACTATGAGCTAGTGTAAGAATTATTATTTTATAGGTGAGGAAACTAAGGTTCGGAGTTTGTGAATAAAATAACACAAATCACAGAAGAGTAAGTTGAAGAGTGACTCCAAGTCCAGTATTCTTTCTTCTACTGTGAATGCTTTTAGAAACTATATGGCTTTGAAACTTCGCTCCCCAAAAGAAACCCCACCTATTAGGCTTTAGAAAAAGTCAACTTTAGGGGGCGTGGCAGGGTAAGGGGGATGCTGGGGCATAAATTACCTAGTAGGCCTATTCACCAATTGACAACTAAGAGATTAATGGCATAGTATTTTTAATCATTGTCAGTTCTGCTAGACATCAAATATCCTAATTTTATTAGAGTTTAAAGAATGGAATTTTGCATATTTACTAACACATGAGCAACAAGCTAGGGTTAAAACATTATAAACTAAAACATGGATTCTGCCTTTTGGAAAAACATTCCTACATTATTTAAGATTAATGTAATATATTAGAAAAAGCACTGGACTTCTTGAAGTCAGTGAATTTAAGGCAAGCCACCACTTACTAGCTATGTAACTTTGGGCAAGTCATTTAACTTCTCTGAACTCTTGAGTCCTAATCTGTAAGGAGATAATAATTTTTACACCACCTTGAAAGGTCTTCATGAGACTCAAATGCTAAATATTTACTATTCCTACACTTTTACAGATGTGGGGGATAGCTTCATTTAGGAAAGGTGATACTTGAATAGAATAAAATGATATAAGTGTGAGTAGAATCCGTAGTGTGTTCTGAAGAAAGAAAATGAATACGTTATACTGTGTTTTAGGTCACATATGAAACGGATTTACCAAAACATCAAATTATGCAGAAAATCTCTAAGAGAAATAATAATTCACCTATTGCTGGTAAAGAACTGAACTCTGCTTGTCCTGATAAGAAGAAAGAAAATAAAGATAATTTTGTTGAAATATTACCTCCAGAAGTCACTTCAAAAATTTTTAGCCAACTTGACATTCAGAGTTTATGTCGAGCTGCAACAACATGTAAGAGTTGGAATCAAGCAATCAAGAATTGTGACTACTTATGGAAACACCACTGTTTGACTGTTAGAGCTATATGTCAAAAGGAGATAGATGTTGATCGAGGAAAGGGATATTCATGGAGGGTAAGTTTAAACACTGAAAATGGCTGTGGTAACATTCTAAAAACTCCACATATTTATATATCATAAAACTTAAAAGCACCTCTTATGCTTTATCCACCATAATCTCTAACAAACTATCCTTATTACACCATGTATACATACATACATATGTATACATACATATGCCAATATAGTCATAAAGAGTTTGAGGGAAACCTTAATCCTCAGAAATATAACATTTCAGAGTTGGAAGAGGCCTTGGTAGCTATCTGTTTCAACAAGTACCTGAAAAAAAAATAATCCCCTCTACAGTCAAGTCAACCAAATAATTGCCTGGCCTCTTTAGTAAGGGAGAACATACTACTTTCTCCAAAAGCATCTCATTCTACTTCTGATACGTAGCCTTTCTGTCCTTTCCTTCTCTAGATCCATGATCCTATGAAGAGTTTCTAAGCTTTTCTTTACATCAAGCCTTCTTTGTTACTTTCACGAGTTGTTCCTAATTCTGCCTTTTGGGACCATCCAGAACAATTTCTGTACCATAGGATAGGCCTTCAAATGCTTGAAAACAGCTAACATATTCCCTTTAACTTCTCTAGACTAAACAGCCTCATTTCCCTTGTTTCCTTCAACCATCCTCATATGGCATGAATCTGAGGCCTTTCACTATCATATTTACTCTGCTATAGACACTTCAGTTTCTCAAGCTGTGGTGCCCCAAACTGCACACAATGCTGCATATGTATGATCTTACCAAGACCAAGTAGAAGTGGTACTGTCGCATCCTTATTCCTGGACATTCTGCCTTTCTTAATATAGAGGAGCGCATTACTTTTTAATGCTATATGTCAAAAAGATAGATAGTCAAGGAAATGGATATTCATAGAGGTTAAGTTTAAAGGTAAGTTTTTATTCTGAACAAACATTGAATAAAATAGACATTTCTATATATACATACATATATAAGAACAGAATAAAAGGATTTCACATGAAATTGCAAATCTCCATTAATTGCAACTTGCTTTTCTTTTTAAGTATATAAGTTCAATCTAAAGCTTTCAAAAACAGATTCCTATATTAATTGTGTCTGAAAATGTATATGATATGTATCCTACATCTTGAATCTTTCACCTTTCTGTCAAGAGATGAATAGCATATTTCATCATCACTACTCTAAAATTAGTTATTGCTTTATCAGAGTTCTCAAGTCTTTCAAATTTGTTCTTCTGAATAATCTTATTATTGTATAAATTATTCTCCTACTTCTACTCAGTTTACTCTGCATCAGTTCACACAGATCTTTCCAGGTTTCTCTAAAACTGTTCATTTCATCATTTTTATGGCACAATCATATTCCATTATATTTATATTCCATAAGTGGTTTATCCATTCCCCAATATGTTGTCACTCCCTTAGTTTCCAGTTCTTTGCAACTACAAAACGAGCTATTATACATCTTTCTTTGATCTCCTTGGAGTATAGGATCACATTAGCTTTCTTGGCTGCCATATCACTTTATTGACTCATACTGAGCCATTCAAAACCCCTATATCTTTTTCAGACAAACTGCTAAGTTTAGCCATACTTCTCCCATCTCCTACTTATGAAATTGATTTTGCAGTTCAACTTTGATTTTAAATTTAACCCTTTCTTTTTTAATCATGACTTTGGCATCCATCATATTAGCTATCCCTCCTAACTTTGTGTCATTTATAAATTTGATGAACCTACCATAGGTACCTAAGTCACTGATAAAAAATAATAAACATCATAGAGCCACACACAAATCCTTGGGGTGATTCATTGGAACACTCCTAGCAAGATGATATTGTAAACAAATGATGACTGCTCTTTTTTTGTTCTTGTTTTTTTTGGAGGGGGTAGGGTAGGGCAATTGGGGTTAAGTGACTTGCCCAAGGTCACATGGCTAGTTTTGTGTTAAGTGTCTGAGGCTGGATTTGAACTCAGGTCCTCCTGACTCCAGGGCTGCTGCTCTATTCACTGATAACTACTCTTAAGGTCTAGTTGTTCAAGCAGGTTCAAATCCACCAAATTTTACTATCATCTAGCCTATGTCCCTCATAATTTTCCTCATAGCTAAACTTTTTTTGCATCATTCCCTTAATCTACCAAACCAATAATTCTGTTGAGTATTAATATAGACTTCTACTTCTTCCCTAATTAACCAGTTGATCAATAGAGAATGCTAGTTATTAAGGAATTTTCCTGTAACATCATTAATGTGTGCCCAAGCCCTTAATTTATTTGAAAAGACCATAGGAATTTGGGCCATTGGATGAAAGGCAAATGAAAGTAGGGGATAAATCCAGAGGGAATGTTATGCCCTTCTACAATCCTGATTACCATGTTATTGAAAAGACTGGACTGATAGGAAATAACACTTCAGCAGGGAGCAGCATAGACACATGAAAGGGAAAATACAAATGTAAAGATATAGAAAGAGAGCCACAGAGGGAAAAAGTAACTTTAGGAAGTATAACCCTTCACAATAGAATGCTGTAACAGCAAGCACCCTAGCATACCCAGGATGGCTGCTAGCACAGGTTCTTTGATCTGTTTTTCTAAAGGAAAGTAACTCAAAAAGTGTTAACAATCTTACTTTAATCAAACATATACCATTTACCTAGTTCAGGAGAAAAAGTCAGCACTCTGAACTTCATAGTATACAAACAGAAGCTACAATAAATCAAAAAATATAGATAGAGAAAATAACACAATTCAGCAGACCAACAGACAGGGCTTCTAGCTGTCTGACCATTACATCCACGCTGTTAGTTACAAGAAAGAGAAGTACCAACATCTGGGTTTTCAAAGCCAGGAGGCTCAATGACTGCCCAGAATCTCATTTGGCCAAATCACAAAACTCTTCCCATGAGTGAGCCCCAAAGCAAAACCTCACCTCAAAGCCTTCTCCAGGGTCAGAGAGCATCACAACCTTCATGACCCACTGCCTAATTACATTTTGAATATTGCTTCCTGAAAACCAAACCGCCACTAAGCAAGCTTCTCCTGTTGGGCTGTGTTCCACCCTTTAGCAAACTCCTCCCACCACAAGCTCCATGTGACCACATTCAGCCTATTAGGGGAAGAGTATATTTTCAACTCTGGGAAGGTCCTCAAATTCCCTTAGGCTTATGAAAGGGTGGGGAAGATCTTCAAATTCCCTTACCATTACAAATGCTGACTATGGACTCTAGCAAAGCACTAAGCCTCAGAATCCAGCAAAGGGCCACACCAAATGGGAACTTCATAAGAACTCCACAGAGGGAGAAAAGGATCCCCAACAACTAGGATTTGTGAAATACCCCTTTGCCCCATGGTATCCTTGAGCCAGCCTGCCCCAGTGGTTTTGTGTGTGCAAGAGGAGAGTGCCCACCCTTTTCTTGAGGGGAGGGGTGTTTTGTGCCAACTACTTTTACTATTTCATTTTGGTAAATTCCTTTAAAAGTCAACTAAGGTGACCAGTTGGTTGTCACTTGGAAATGTACCAGTAGAGGGACATAACAATATTAGAAACCCCAGCTTCTCAGGGTAAATTCTGAGTAGGAGTTGTCAATGGACCCTCTGGGGCCCTCAAGCCCTGAATGGGAATGCAAGTTGGGGGAGTTACCCCAGAAGATGTGCTTCCCTAAAAAGAAATAAGGCTAGGCAAACAGGAGTTATTCTTCTTCATGAAACCATGTTAACTCTTTGTGAGAAACACTACCTTTTCTTTATGTTCATTAAACATCCCTTAATAATACATACTAGAATTTTGTTAGAAATCAAAGTTAAGTATAGCGACCTGCAGTTTGCAGGCGCCATTCTCTTCAAATGCCCTTTTAAAAACTTCGGTGTATTGCACTTATCAAGCTAATCCACCATGCTAAACAACCCCCAACTTCTTCATGAACATTTGTTTGCTCTTCAGAAGGGAGGTGACTACTTCTTTTAACCATACCCTACCCTTCTGTTCATTCTCTTCCCCCATGAACGCACTTTGTAAAATATAAAATTACTCCTGTATTTTACACTTAATATTCAATTGTATGTATTCATGTATTTTATTGTGTTATATTTTTATTTTATTATATATTTTATTGCACGTGTTCATCCCTCTCCTGAATACCCAGAATACAAAATATCAACCTGTTTTTAAATGATAATGGCTTACCTTTTTCAGGTAACACTACTGAGGAACTACAGGAGAAGTAAGGTAAAGCATGAATGGCTAAGTGGCAGATACAGCAACATTTGCTCTCCTGTTAGCCTACCAGAAAAAAATATGTGCCCTATGGATGCAGATACCTGGGGGGAGATTCTAGAAGCAGAACTTGAAAGATAAACTGAAAAATCCAAAAGAGATCTCAACTTTCAAGAATTGAAAGCAAACATTGTTATGGTGCAAATTCTCTGTACCTTTATTTACTCATTGTTCATTTGTTTTATTTGTGAATTTTTAAAAGAACATTATATGAAATATAAATCTTTATTTTGCATTTTACCCCTTCCCCCCAAAATTTTTATTTGATTGTTTTATATTGTAAGAATGAAAATTCCAGTGGTGCTATTTTTAAAAGACATACTAAAACTGCTAGGTTGATTTCAAGATTTGTGTAATATTGGTTTTTATAAAATGCTATATATTATTGTGAAGTCATAAGAATAGGAAAAATAGTAGAGTATGAATAAGTTGTTGTTTCTAGAATATTTTAAATGAAAAGTTCAGTATCTTCAAGAAGAGAATTTGTTCAAAATAAAGTACTCTTAAATTGTGTTCTATGACATGCAAAAAAAAAGATTTAAATAACAAACAGTTTTTTGGGAAATGTTCCCAACCATAAGCAAGCTTCCTTCTCTAACAAGATGTGTTTAGATGTTCTAAAAGCAAACAGATCTGACCAAATAAAGAAAAGATATTAAAGCACTTGGAAGCATTATGCAGCTATAAGGTATTTTTGTTATCCCATATTTGTACCTTGAACGTGTTTGTGCCTTCATGTGAAATCTTTTTCCAGTATTTTTAGACTTGTTTACTTATATATTAATATGCTGGTTTACATTGTATCCTTGATTATTTACACTTTTTCTTTCTTTGTTTTCTATTCCTTCTGTTTTAATATTGTTTCTAGTGTAACTGTCTCATTTTACACATGAGGAAACTGAGGTCCAGAAAGGTAAGTGACTTGACCAGGGTTTGATAGGTAACAATAGTCAAGGTTGAAATTCCAAGGAAAGTCAAGAGGGCAAAGAGTACGTTAAGATGATTCCTCTCTCCTGGCTCCACTCCCGACTCTCTAGGTTTTCCCAGTTTCTCTTCTCTCCATGAACCCCCTCCACTTATAGAATGTAAACTTCTAAAGATCAAGAACTACCTTTTCCCCCTTCTATTTGTATTTGTATTCCTAGCACTTAGTACAGTGCCTGATGCCTTGTAAGTGCCCAATAAATGAATTGCCTATATTTAAATCATTAGGAGGCAGCATAATTGGCACAATGGATAGAACACTGGACAAGGAATTAGGAAGACTTGAGTTAAAATCTAGCATCAGAAACTTGCTGACTGTGTGACCCTTGGTATATCACTTAACCTCTGTCTGCCTCAGTTTCCTCAACTATAAAATGTGGATAATAATAGCACCTACCTCCCAGGGTTGTTGTGAGGATCAGATGAGATATTTATAAAATGCTTAGCCTAATGTCTGATATACAGTAAACACTACATAAATGTTTATTATAGCAGCAAGATTGACAAGAGAAATATTTAAAAAAAAAAAAACAGATCTCAGGGGTGGGTAGGCAGCGCAGCTAATAGAGCAACAGCCCTGGAGTCAGGAGGACCTGAGTTCAAATCCGGCCTCAGACACCTGACACACTTACTAGCCGTGTGATTTTGGGAAAGTCACTTAACCCCAATTGCTCTCCAAAAGAAAAAAAAAATCTCAGTGCTGTTTAATATGTACTGTATTGAATGTCAGCCAGATAATTCAATTACCATATGTCAGACATAAACAGCACTGTGCAGTATTTTCCTATCCACCTATTCATCCACTCATATTATCCTCACAAGATACACAGGCAATTATACAGATAAGGGAACATGTTACAAAGTAAAGAAACTTGTCCAAAGTTCAAGCTGCTAATTAGGGTATTGAACTTGGATTTTGAAATGCTGTCTTCTTGCTCTGTGTCTAGTAAAGTGGTATTGAACTCAAATTGAAGGAACTCACTGATCCGTACAAGATACCTGCAGGCCACATATTGACCTAGTTTTAAAATATAAAATATATATTTTGCTGCATTTTATAAATTAAATATTTGTTATTGTTAAATATTTCCCAATTATATTTTAATCTGGATCAGGCAACATTCAGGTGTGTTGTGGGTACTCATTTCTATCTTTTGGATCACCTGCAGAATCATAAACTCACAGAATTCAAGGGTTGAAAGAGATCTCAGCAGTCATCCAGTCTAACTCACAACCAAGAGAATTGTTGCTATAGTCTACCTGATATCTGATCCTTCAACCTCTAATTGCAGACTTCCAAGAAGAAGGGACCCACCCCTTCACAGTTAGCCCAGAATGGTTCTTAAGTGTTTAGAAGTTTTTCTTGCCATCACCTTACAAAACCACCCATTGCCTCTGATTCTGTCTCCTTGATACAAACAATCTAATTAGAAGTCAACTAGCTGATACAATAGATAAAGCACTCAACTTGGAGTTAGGAAGTTGTACATTCAAATCCTAACCTAGAGACTTACTGTGTTACCCTGGGCAAGTCCCTTAACAGCTCTGTGCCTCAGTTTCCTCATCTATAAAATTAGAATAACACCTACCTTCTATGGTTACAGTGAAGATAAAATGAGATAATATTCATAAAGCATTTTGCAAATCTTAATGCACTATATAAATGCTACTTGTTATTATTTTATTAATAGTTCGTTTTCTACATCACAATCCTGCAAATACTTGAACACATCTGTTATATCTCTCCTAAGTCTTCTCTGGGCTAAACATCCATAATTCCTTCAACCAATCCCCATGCGACATGGACTGAAGGCCCTTCATCATTCTGGTTGCCATTCATTGGATACTCTCTAGCAGTGACAGATACAGAGAAAGATGGGAAGCATGTCCACTTAAATCAATGCTATATTCTTATTGAATTTCCTTTTGACCACTAGGTAAACTTCATTTTTTCATATGACCCACAACACATCCCAATCCTGAGCCTGATCCCACTGGATTAACCCGATTTAGAACCCACACAGACCATTTGTACTGCAATCTATTGCTACAAAATGTTTTCACATTCATATGATAAACCTTAAAAAGTTTGAGTGAGACAAATCAGAATCTGAAAACTGAGTAGTTATTTCCATTTGATTTAGTATGTGTTCTTTGAGCACCTACTCTGTGTAAGGCACTGTCATTATTGGGATATACAAGGATGAATAAGAGCTATACAGTCCCTGCCCTCAGAAGAGCTTACAATTTATTTACACGTATCCTGTATCCTGTGGTGGGCAGCTTGTACTAAGCAGTCTGCTTCATGTGATTGTTGACCTCTATTGTAATTTCTAATATTTCTCTGTAGGCTTATATCACCAACATGTCTGTCTGTATGTAAATACACACCTAAAACATAATTAATATGTAGAATTTTGTATTTTATCCCCTTTTGTTTTCATCTTTCCTGGCTAACTAATTTTTCTATTATTTTCCTAAAGTATCATCTTTTATGTAAAATTTTACTAATCTGAAAGGGAGTGACTACCTTCTTTAACTACTTTTATCCAAGTGTTAAACTCCACACTGACCAACTGTTGATTTGCTTTCCTCTTGTAATGTACTTAAAGATAACAATAACAGAGTTTATATTGCACTTTAAGCTTTACAAAGCATTTCATATATATCACTTTATCCTCACAACAATTCTGTAAGGTAGGCACTGTTTTGCAGATGAAGAAATTGACACTGAGAGAGGTTGTGACCTGCCCTCAGTCACACAACTAGTAAATGTCTGAGGTAGGATTGAACTCAGATCTTCCTGACTCCAATCCAAGATTCTATCCACTGAACCACCCTCCTGCCTTTTATTGCAAAATATATTTCTGTATTTTAGTGTTTCTTTTGTAATATAAAATGGAATTAATAATATATGTAAATATTCATATATATTTTAGTATTTCACATTTAAGATTATGTATATTTGCTATATGTTCATCCTCAGTCATTAAGGTCTTTTTTTTCTGAATAGCCTGCAAACAAAATATTGACAAATGCTTTTTCATCATAAGGGGTTACTACTGGATGACCTTCTGTAAAAAATTAAGTGAGTACTGAGTTGAGTGCAGATTAATAGGAACATTTTTTCTCTTGTTAGAATGACAAAAAAGATATATATATATATCTTGATAAAGATATATATATATATGTAAATACATAGAAATTCTAAAAAAAACACCTGAAAAATCACAAAAAGACCTTCTTCATGTAAAATTAGGGAATTGGATTAGGTAGCACCTAACTAAAAGGTCCTTTCCAGCTCCTGATCTGATGCTATGAACTAAAATTAATGACTTTCAAAACTTAACAAAACAAACTGACTCTTAAGGTATAAATGCAATATCGTTATTCACTGTGATTCATCTATTTGTAAGTACTTACAGGAGCACATTTCAAAGAATATTTTTTACCACACATTTGAATTCTTCCTCACCCCACTCTTGAAGTTTTTGTTGTAGGATGAAAATTCCAGTAATGCCCTTTAAAATGCTACAATGATGGAATGGTTTCAAGATTTATATTACATTTGTTGGTGTTGATTTGTCTATTTATTTGCTTATTCATTTATGTATTTGTTTATTTGGAGGGTAGGCCTTTCTATCTCACTCAGACTGGAAATGTTGTAGCCATTCATGGGCCCAATCCCACTACTGATCAGCGGGGAAGTTTGATTTGATGTCTTTCCTGCTTGTGCTGATTTGCCCCACCTTAGGCAACCTAATGCCCGCCCCCCTTGATATTTACTATTTTGGTACCAGACAGTGTGGATAGGACATCAAATTGTTTCTAGCCTTATTGAAGCTCAGAACTTTTTTTTCTTTGGAGGGAGGAAGGCAAGGCAATTGGGGTTAAGTGACTTGCCCAAGGTCACACAGCCAGTAAGTGTGTCAAGTGTCTGAGGCTGGTTATGAACTCAGGTCCTCCTGACAGGGTTGGTGCTCTATTCACTGTGCCTCCAGCTGCCAGGAAGCTCAGAACTCTTGAGAGCTAGAGATCTACTAACCAACCTCAGCTTTCCTCAGTAGCAGAGATTGCAAGTACACACTGCCACACCTGGCTATGTTTTGGTTTTGGTTTGTTTTTGTTTTTAACTTTATGAATTACTGTGAATTAATAAGAGAAAATAAAAGAGTTTGAATATATTGGAACTTCAAGCATTTTGAAATTAAAATTCAGTGGAACTGTTCAGTGAATCAATATTTTTATGTTTTTCAAGATTGTGTTTGAGAAACCTCTTGGTTTAAAAGAATTTCCACTAAGATTGTAATTTGTCAGAATATATTTGCAACCCATTGGAATCTGCATTACCTCAACAGCTTAAAATAAACCTAGAGATTTTTGAGAACCTTGGGCTATGATCACAAATGTAACAATGTTTACTCAGTCAAATTTACTCCCTGAATGGAGACTTCAGAGCACCATCTAGTGGATTAATGTCAAATAACAAAAGTGATTCTTAAGAGCCCTGAAGTGTTTTCACCACCTGCTTCTGTACTTCAGCCACCCAGATCTCATTAATGTGGTCACTCCCTCTAGTAATGGAATTGGTGACCTATTAGTGCTTGCTCCTGTGATTCTTGGCTACATCTTCCCCATGGCGAATCTACTCCCTGGACTTTCTTCTAAATCACATCCTTCTGTCAACTATTATTGTAAATATGTGATGTGATGGAAAATATCATTTATAAAAAAACTTCCCTGTTCTCAAATCCTCATCAAAGATCAATCAATGAATGTGTAAATTGCCCTCATAAAATTTTGGTAGATATAGGAAAGGAACCATATGAAATTGTAGTTAATAGATATTCTCTTAGTTGCCTTGGGTAGGGAGTAAGTTCTGCAATTTTCCTTATGCTATTGATATCTTTCCCCCTTTCAGGTATCTTGAAAATTGATCCCTCAATGCCCTTGAAATTGTGTTTCCTCCAGCACCAACTTCCTCTGCATATACTTGGTTTAGTCCATTTGCTCTTTCTTGATTTTTTTCATTGACATTTCTACTTTCTCAGGAAACAAAACTCATTTTGTCATTAAGAATATAAATGTGTGGGGTGGCTAGGTGGCACAGTGAGTAGAGCGCCGGCCCTGGAGTCAGAAGGACCTGAGTTCGGATGCCGCCTCAGACACTTAACGCACACACAAACAAAAACTTAGCCGTGTGACCTTGGGCAAGTTACTTAACCCCAATTGCCCTCAAGAAAAAAAAAAAGAATATAAATGTGGTGGTTCTCCCATTTAAAAAAAAATAACCACAACTCCTCACTAGTTTCCACAAAATTTGAATGTTTCTAAGGTATATTTCTTCAAGATATTTTAATTTAACTGTCATTCTCTAGTTCTACAAAGCAATTTACAACTGGCCACTATTCACTGGAGTATAGAGTACATCTATATAATCAATTGATAAACATCTATTAAGTACCTACTATGTGCCAGGCACTGTGTTAAAGGCTGGGGATACACAGACAGGCAAAAGACAATCCCTGCCCTCAATGAGCTTACATGGAGGAGACAACATACAAATATACATAAAGCAAGCTATGTATAGAATAAATAGGAAATAACAGAAGAAAGACACTAGAATTACGAGGTGTTAGGAATTGTTTCCTATAGAAGATGGAACTGTAGTTGGGCCCTACAGGAAGCTAGAGAAGTCAGGAGGAGGATCTAATGAGGAAAAGTGTTCCAGACACGTAAACAGCCAGTAGAAATATCCAGAGTAAAGAGGTGGGGCGTTTTATTAGTGAATGGTACAGGTAGCCAGTGTCACTGAATCAAAGAGTAGATGGCAGGGAGTGAAGTATGAAAAGACTGGAAAGTTAGAAGGGGCTAGATTATAAAGGATTTCAAATGTCAAAAAGAGCATTTTGTGTTTGATCCTGGGAGCAATAGTGAGTCACTGGAATTTATTGAGGTGGGGTGGGGTGGTAACATGATCAGCCCTGAGCTTTAACTGTGTAATCCAGATACTGACCTCATTGATGAAGGAAGGAGAGTGACCTGGAAGTCTAGGCAACAGCTACCAGGCTTTAAATTGAATAGCATGAACCCCAAAGGAAATTACTATGTGATGGAGGAGGGGTAGAATCTGGAGGTTCTACTTCCGGGGGGAGCCAGGAGTATTCCAACTCCCCTGACTCAACCAGTGAGCCTAGGGGAGTGAGTGCAGTTGCAGCCAGTATTAAAAAGGGTGGCCAGAGAGCCTACATCTTCAGCAGGGAGCCAAGTTTCAGTAAGATCTAGTATAGTGTTATTATTGCTATGATAATATGCTGAAATGGAATAATAGATTTGAGGACCCAGTGAAGTGTTAAATGTGTTAGAGGCATAAGGTATTTTTATTAGTTGATATTTATATCTTCTTATGTTTGTGTCTAGGGAGGTATCATGGTGTGGATAGAGAGATAGTCTTAGAGTTAGGGACACCTACAAGTGTGCAAGTCACACCTCTGAAATATATTGACTATGTGGCAGTGTGCAAGTCAACCTTTTTCTTCTCTAGGTATCAACCTAAGTCTTTACATTGCAGAAGAGCCACACTAGATTCTAATGGTTGAGATTTCTACCTTATCTTACCTGGAAGGGCTTCAAGACACTCCATAGCCTTCTCCATATCATGTGTCCAGGTCACTCCTCTTGTCTCCTTGCTGCATAATCTTCCCCCATCAAAATGTAAACTCTTAGAGGGCAGGGATTGTGCCAATCACTTATATATACATCCCCATCTCTTTTCTTTTTCTTTTTTTCACTTTCTGGAGGGCAGTTGGGGTTAAGTGACTTGCCCAACATTTTTTTGGCTAGGGTTTTTTTGTGTGTGTTTGTTAAGTGTCTGAGGCTGGATCTGAATCCAGGTCCTCCTGACTCCAGGGCTAGTGCTCTATTCACTCCCCCACCTAGCTGCCCCCATCCCTATCTCTTAACACAATGTCTGAAGCACAGAAAATGCTATTGGCTTCATTACCATTCCTTTTCCCTATGTTTGGATCTAGGAAGATATCCCAAATGGACAGATTATTTTTCCTTATTTCATTGGACCAGTTTCTAAAGTGCTTGCTATTTGATTTACATTACATATTTTTGTTTATAATTTATTCTCTCTCTCTCTCTCTCTCTCTCTCTCTCTCTCTCTCTCTCTCACACACACACACACACACACACACACACACACACACACACACACACACACACACCCCATGCTTGCTAATACCATCTTTTCTTCTTAAATACCTCTTGCTTCCTTATTCATGGGACTTTTTTCTATTGCTATTCTTATTACTTTGCCATACATATCTAAGATGTAGCCACATCCATGGAAGGGACAGGCTATATCTATAACTCAGCCAAAGAAGGGGCATTTAGACCTTGGATGAGACACCTTTTAGGCAAGAAGGGGAAGGGCATCTATGATCCTACCTAATATGTAAAACACTAGTACATTGTACATAAAATAAACAAAGCATTTATTATAAATGAGTTACAAGATTACATTTAGAATCTACCACATCATTTCCCGTGTTCTAATGTTCTTATAACATGAAACATTTATTAGAAAACCAATATTTGAATGATTCTTGTAGTCTTCTAAATAAAATTAGATGCCTCACAGCTAAATCAGGAAATGAGAAGTTTCTATCATTAAATTTAAAAATGAAACTGTTCACATAAATACAGCTTGGCATTTTTTTACTTTGGGGTTACCAATGCTACAAGTGTTAACCTTGCAAGATGTATGTGAATACCTTTTAGTATGAGGAAATTTAAGTGGTTTTTTGTTTTGTTATGTTTTGGATTAGGTCCAGATCTCTGATTTCAGAATTATAGGAAACTCTCTCCACTGAAGAGATTCTGCAACTATTTCTCACTTGGAGTTGGAGGCAGATCTTAAATGCAGGTCTTCCAGTCTCCAAAAACTGGCCTTTATCCAATAAACCTCCTGACTTTCAGTTTGCACAGTATTACAATGAAAAAATCTATTTGTTAGCCTATTCCTACCACCTAGCATATACTGAAGAGCAAATTTGGGCACTTTAATAAATTTCATGTGACAGATTCCCAAAATATACTAATCAGGCTAAGCCATTAGCAACATACTACTGTGAGAGGTATGGAAGGTAAATAAAAAGCAACCTCAGAGAAAAATTCTTTATGCTGCCTAGAAAGAAGCAGAAATGAAAAATGGTAACAAAACAACCTTCTGGCCTTTTGTGTGTGTGTGTGTGTGTGTGTGTGTGTGTGTGTGTGTGTGTGTTTTCAATAAAAAAGAAGTCACTTATAGTCATGATCCAAAAATACTTGAGATTATATTAAAATAAATATCTTATCTCTTCTTTTTTTTTGCCAGAAGAGTTTGCTGTTAAGAAGCTATGTGTGTGTGATAGTCCAAAAACCTTTTAGGGTTTTCTGGGCCTAGCCTTTCCTGTGACAGATTTTTCTACTCTGTCATCCTGCCTAATACTACTTTCCTGTTTTGGAGTTATCTATGAATGAAACATTCCATACTTGAAAGTTTGAAATGCCCATACACATCCCCAGTGGGTGCCTCCCTGCCCTTGATGTCAAAAATTGGGGAAAAATCAGTCATGCTTCCCCTAAGCAAGCCCTGGCCCTATCTTTATTGTGGTCACTAAGTTGCCTGGGAAAAGACCTTAATGAACTAGGAGTGAGACAATCTTATTATATAACATACGTATTACGTCAAGGTGGTGCGTTTTGTAGGATCATCAATGCCATTACTCTTGTCACCTAGCCTAGAAAGTATGTCATCCAAGGCCTAGATGCCCCTTCCTTGGTTGAGTTTGAATATAACCTGTCCCTTCCAGGAATGAAGTTACATCTTTGTGTAACCTTACCCCACTCTTCCCTTCCTCCCTCCCCCAAGACTCTGACTATCTTCAAGTTGGGCCTTATGCCTCCTTTATGTGAATTAAACACTTTACAGCGGTGGGGAATCTGTGGCCTCAAGGCCTTTTGACTGAGTCCAAACTGTACAAAACAAATTCTTTTATTAAGGGCATTTGTTCTGTGAAGTTTGGATTCAGTCAAAGAGTCACACTTGAGGACCTAGAGGGCCACAGGTCCTCACCCTGATAGAATAAAGGTTGGTTGATTATGACGTCACTGACCAGTCAGCCACTTTTGTATAAACCTTTATGTCCCCAGAAGTAGCTGCAATAGGCTACAATAGTGAGGAATCAGTCCAAGACAGCTAAATATTTCCACTACAACATTCTCCCTGTAACAAATTGTCCAGTAACAGTATTTCCTTTAGCAATGCAAAAATATTGACCTTTTTCTATAATTTACTAAACTTTGCTCTTTAGTACTGACTGTCACGCATCAAGACCTCAAAAAGAAATGACATTCCAGTAACTACACTT
Organism: Gymnobelideus leadbeateri; assembly: GCA_011680675.1. Classification (NCBI taxonomy): domain Eukaryota; kingdom Metazoa; phylum Chordata; class Mammalia; order Diprotodontia; family Petauridae; genus Gymnobelideus; species Gymnobelideus leadbeateri. The sequence continues at coordinate 525,926 of WOXC01003712.1, forward strand.
GTTGGTCATTTGTTGTGGCTTTAAAATTGCAAAGGTGTCATTAAGCAGCAAACTATACAAATATCTCACTTGACAAAACAATTCTGTCAAACCAATCACCTTGTGAAGGGGCACATTCCACTGTGAGACAGCAATAATTGTCAGAAAGTTTTCCTTAAATTCAACCTGTGTATCAGAGAATCCTGGGAAAGGGAGAAAGGTAACCCAGCTAGCTAGCCTTCAGGCAGTGAAGGGCCAGGATAATCAGCGTTACACATATGAAGTTAATTATTGAACATATTTTTTTCTTTTCTTTTTTTTTTTTTTGGAGGGCAATTGGGGTTAAGTAACTTGCCCAAAGTCACACAGCTAGGTTTTTGTTTGTGTGTGCGTTGTCTGAGGCGGGATCCGAACTCAGGTCCTTCTGACTCCAGGGCTGGCGCTCTACTCACTGTGCCACCTAGCCGCCCCTATTGAACATATTTAAGATTTTACATTTATCTTAATGAAATTTAATGTGTTTTTTTTAAAGGATCAACATTCTAACCTACCAAGATATTTTTGTGTCCTCATTCTGTCAACTTTGTTTCACCTGCAGTAGGTGTGCCACAGCTGCCTTTAATCCAGATATAAGTAAGAATGATAACACAAAGGCAAACATTGATCCCTACTGGAGATCTCTTTCCAAACTGATTTAGAAACCCTAACTAATAACTATTTTGTGTCAAAGGTCAAAGCCATCAACCCAGTTCTGAATCCACATCATTGCACATCACCTAGCCCACATCTCTCCACCCCTTCCTTAAGAAAGGGATAGACTAGCAGGTAGGAGAGGGGAAGGGAAAAAATTTGGAACTCAAGGGATTATGGATTTGAATGTTGTAAACTAAAAGTAAATAAATTAATTAAAAAATTAAAATGACAAAAAAAGAAAAGAGTAAAGGATGAAATACTTTTAAAATACTTTGCTAAAATCTAGGTAAGTTGGGTCATATTAATTGGAGAATAGCTGAACAAGTTGTGGTATATGATTGTGATGAAATACTATTTTGCTATAAGAAATGATGAGCAAGATGGTTTCAGAGTAATCTGTGAAGATGCAATGGGAATGGGAATTTGAAGATCTTCCCTGCCCCTTCATAGACCTAGGGGGGAGTTTGAGGACCTCCCCTGCTTTGAAAGTAAACTCTGCCCCCTAATAGGCTGAACTTAATCACATGGAGCCTGTGATGGTGGGAATTTTCTTTCTTTTTTTTTTTTAAAGCAATTGGGATTAAGTAACTTGCTCAATGTTACACGGCTAGTCATTATTTATGCATGGGTGCTCATTTTCTGAGGCCAGATCTGATCTCGGGTCATCCCAACTCCAAGGCCGGCGCTCTTACTCACTGCGCCACCTAGCCCCCCCGATGGTGGGAATTTTCTGAAGGGTGCAGCAGAGCCCACAGGAAGCTTCCCTGCTGTGAAGATAAGCTCTGTCCCCTAATAGTGGTGGGAGGAGTTTGCTGTAGGGAAGCAGAGCCTACAGGAAGCTGGGAATCAGAGCCAAAGAGACAGTGGGAGAGAGAGGACACTTAGGCAAGGAGTCAGATAGGCTCATGTATATTCTTAGGTTGGGACTTTTCCCATCAAAATATTTACTATCTCTGTCCTCTTAGGGTAGGTGTTCTTTTTGTTTGTTTGTTTAACAAATGCTTTATTAACTTCTGGTTTACATCATTCATTTCCACCAGATTTTGAGTTACAATTTTTCCCCATTTTTCCCTACCCACCACCCCAGAATAGCAGTCCCACTAGATATCCCCTCATCCAATCTGCACTCTCCCAAATCTTCTACCATACCCCCTTCGACTTTACCATTAGGGCAAGGTAAGTCTCTGTGCCCCAATGCCTGAACATCTCATTGCCCAATTACATGCAAAATAGTATTGATAATAGTATTTATATGCATTTGAAACATTTAATTTTAAGACTTCAAATTCCAGATCCATTCCCTTCCTCCCTTGTCACCCAATCCCTCTGGGAAGATAAGCAATTCAGTATATGTACATGTATACAGTATACAGTACATGTATAGCTATGCAAAACATTACCATAGTAGATATATTGTAAAAGACTGCTTATATTTCCCTCCCATCCATCCCACCCCCCACCTGGTCCATTCCCCACTTTGATCCTGTCCCTCTTCGAAAGTGGGTACTTCCAACCCCGCCTCCCCTTAAAATGCCCTCCCCTCCATCATCCCCCCTCTCATCTCCCTTCCCCCTACTCTCCTGTAGGGTGAGATATCCCATTTAGTATGTATGTCATTCTCTCCCTGAGCCAAATTCAGTGAGAATAGGGTTTTGCCTTTTTGCCTTCCTTTTCTTCCCCTCCCCTGCAACTACTTCCCCTTGCCTCTTCTACATGAGATAGTTTACCCTACCCTGTCTCTCCCCATCTCCTCTTGTCACTTTCCTTTCTCACCTCTTAACTTCACCCCTTAAGTATCATCCCTTCCTACCAAATTCAACCTGTGCCCTCTATCCATGTATACCTGTAAACATATATACACACATTCACATATGTATTTATATGTCCATATACCCTTCTTCCATTATTTTCATAACGAGAAAGGTTTCATCAGACACAGTTATTGTTTTTCCATGTAGGAATGTTAATAGTTCAACTTTGATAAGTTCCTTTTGATTTCTTTTCCCTGATTACCTTCTCAAGCATCTCTTGCTTCTTATGTCTGAATGTCAAATTTTCTATGCAACTCTGGTTTTTTCCTCAAGAATGCTTGAAAGTCCTCTATTCCACTGAATGACCATATTTTCCCCTGAAACAAGATACTCAGTTTTGCTGGGTAGATGACCCTTGGGGTCATTCCCAGCTCTTTTGCCCTCTGGAATATCATATTCCATGCTTTTCGATCCCTCAGTGTAGAAGCTGCCAGGTCCTGGGCTATTCTGATTGTTTTCCACAATATTGGAATTGTTTCTTCCTGGCTGCTTGTAGTATTTTCTCCTTGATCTGGAAGTTCTGGAACCTGGCTATAATATTCCTAGGAGTTTTCTTTTTGGGATCCTTTTCAGGAGGCAATCAGTGGATTCTTTCAACCTCTATTTCCCCTTTTGGGTCTAAAACATCAGGGCAATTTTCCTTCAGAATTTCTTGAAGGATGATTTCTAGGTTCTTTCTTTGATCATGACTTTCAGGTAGTCCAATAATTTTTAAATTATCTCTCCTGGATCTATTTTCCAGGTCAGTGGTTTTACCCATGAGATATTTCACATTGCCTTCTATTCTTTCATTTGTTTGGATCTGTTTAACAGCATCTTGATTTCTCATAAAGTCACTAGCTTCCATCTGCTGAAGGAGTGATTCTCCTCAGTGAGCTTTTGAGATTCTTTTTCCATCTGGCAAATTCAGCTTTTTAAGGCATTCTTCTCCTCATTGCCTTTCTGGGCCTCTTTTGCCATTTGAGTTAATCTATTTTTAAGGTGTTGTTTTCCTCAGTCAGGCTGTTGACTGTCAATTTCATACTTTTCTTTCATCTTTCTCATTTCTCTTCCCAATTTTCCCCCACTTCTCTTATCTGCTTCTTCAGGTCCCCTATGGCCTGTAGCCAACTTGTATTTTCATTTGGAGCTTTTGGTGCAGGTGTTCTGACCTCACAGTCCTCTTCCTGTTCCATGCTTTGATCCTCTTTGCCCCCAAAATAGGAGTCTAAAGTTGCATTTTTCTGTTTATTTTGTTTCCTTTGCCTGGGCATATTGCCACTTAATTACTTGATTTGGGGGCTTGTTGCCACAGTAGGACTCTGCCACCAGACAGGAGAGCTTCTGTCCCAAACATGGGGTCTTCAAAACGTCTGGAAGTTGGGTGGCCTCTGTAAAGCCTCCTCACGCTCTGGTAAGCTGGATACCCACCCCAAACCTCCACCCCAGACCACAATCCAGATCCAAGCAGGTTAAAGCAAGAGCGACTAGCCCCCAGACTGATTGCTGGATCTCTCTACAGTTCGAAGACCAGGAGCTGGAGCTGCCACTGACACTGCAAAATGGCCTCTGTGCCATTTTCTCAGCAGCTTTTAGCCCCCAGGGGAGGAAGCCAACATGTTTCCCAAATACTGGTCCCAAAGTCCATAGGGCACTAACCTCTCACTTTGTCCTAGGCATATCTGTGCTAATAGTTCTGGAATCGCCACAGCTGCTGGTGTTCTGGGGTCCCTCAAGCCAGCTGCTGGCCCAGCCGCCCTGGGGCTAAAACCACGGCTCACACTGGCCTGGCCTCTGCTCTCAGAGCACTGCGCTGGCCGCTCCCTGCAGGTCTGCTGGGCTGTCCTCAGCAGGAGGTTAGCTTCTCTGTGTCATTCTGTGGGTGCTGGGGCTCCAGAAGTTGTTCAGATTCCCCTTTCACATTGTTTGGAGGTGGTGTGGTGCAGAGCACCTTGGAAGTGCTGTTTCTATTCTGCCATCTTGGCTCCACCAGGGTAGGTGTTCTTATCCCAGAGTTTGAAAACTTGCTTTTTTTTAAAGTGCTTTGCAAATTTATTTCTATTTTAAAACATTTTTATTTACCTCATTAAATATTTCCCAATTATTTGTAAACATTTTTAACATTACTTTTTTAAAACTTTGAGTTCCAAATTCTCTCCTTTCCTCTTGCCCCTCCCCTTGCCTTGAGGAGGCAGGTAAATGTGATACCGATTATACATATGAAGTCACACAAAACATATTCCCATATCAGTTATATTGCAAAAGAAAACAAACAAAAAGTGCCAAGAAAAATACAGGAAGTTTAAAATGTATGCTTCAATCTCCATTCAGAGTTTATCAGTTCTTTCAGGAGGGAGATAGCATTTTTCATCACCTACCCTGGAGGACAGAGATAGTAAATATTTTGATAGGAAAAGTCCCAACCCAATAATATACATGGTACCCAGTCCACAGAAACAATTGAGTGAAGGAGTGGCATGGCTAGTATGCTGCTACCATAAAGGGATGCTATCTCAGACAGAGGTTTTACATGAAACATGTAATTTACTAACATCTTTTGCTGCTCACTCCAGATGAAACCATGATGTTTCCTGTGCTATTCCATAAAGAAATACCCAACCTTGTTTGAGTCTACTGTTCCAGGCTCCATTTCCTATCTAACTCTCTAGACTTGTTTACCCCAGTAAAGCTTTTGTTCGGTCTAGGATGGCATTGTACTTATCCTTTTGAATCATGGCAGGGTCTAGGCATTTTCCCTTCACTGTTGTGCTTATTTCTTAGCCATAACTGTCAGTGTACATCAATCTCACTACCAGGGGAGATGAATACCCAACATTTCGTCACAAAATAGGGAAGGACAGGTAGACAGATATTGAAAGCATGAATAAGCATGGCAGGGGAAGGGTGGAAATGGATGCCCCAGGATGTGACTGAAAATGAAAAACAGAATAGCCTGCAAGGGTCAAGTAAAAAGTTCATTGCAGCAAACAAATCCAAAGGATTAGGCAGGGGTTATTAAAAGGAACCCAAAATAGCAATTCAAAGCTGAGAGGTCAGCATGGAATATGTTAGAAAATACTACGAAGGCTTTAGAGATCGATGTGCTATCAGGGTTTTAAACTTACTGTTCAACTGAAACATTATTCTAAAACCACAAATAAGCAATCTCTTTTTAAATAAATCAGTCTTTTTCTCATTTCTCATCTCTCTTGGCTTTTCTAAAAGTTTTTGTACCCTTGACCACATTTTCCTCCTAAATTTTTTTTTTCTCATTCAATTCTTGTGACACTGCTATTCCATGGGTTTCTGTTAAGGGAATCTGTCCTCAGCCCTCTTCTCTCACTATTCCCTCTCTCTAAATGAATTCATTAACTCTCCTAGGTTTAAATATCACCACAATGCTTGTGACTACTAAATCTATGAATATCTTATCTCTCTCCATAGACATCCAATTTTAACATATTTAAAATAAAGTCTCTTATGTTGCACACCAGCACCAAAGCTGCTCCTTCTCTATAATCCTCTATTTCATATGAGAACAACATCTTTACAGTCATTCAAATTCAATTAATTACCAAGACTTGTCAATTCTACCTCTGCAACATCCATCCCTTTCTCTCCATTCACATCTTGGCTCCAACCTACCTTTCCAAACGTATTTCTTTTTCTTTTTTCATTTAAAAATCTATTTCATTATTTTCCATCTCTCTTCATGCCACTTGGGAAAAAAGACTTATAACAAATACACATGGTCAAACAAACAAATCCCTGCATCGGCCTTATTTTTAAAAATATCTGTACTCTGAGTCCATCACCTCTCCAACAGGAGGTGCATGGCATGCCTCTGATCATGGTTGGCATTGATCAGAGTTCTTAAGTCTTTCAAAGATATTTGTCTTTACAATATTGTTGTCATTGTAGATGTTGTCCTCTCTTCATGCTGCTTGAATTTCTCTGAAATCATCCCTTCCATCATTTCCTGTAGCACAATAGCACTCCACCACGTTCTCATCACTCTCCATTAGAGTTACATTTGGATTCTACCCTCACAGTTCTGGAAATGTTGTGCATGGTAGCAAAAGAAAAAAAGAAGAGTTAAAAGCAGCCAGATTAGACCAAATATACAGAGCAGAGATCTGGGAAGAGCATGGTTTTGAGAACACTGAGAAATCAGTTCTCAAGGTATCTGGAAGAGAGTAAGATGCCAAAGATGTGTCAAAAACAGAAGTTGGAGGAATAGGAATACCTATTGGTCTTCCCAATTTCCCACATTTCTTTGAAAATAAGAGCAGGGACTGTTCTTTGGGCTTTTTTGTATCCCCAACACTTAGCATAGTGCCTAGTATATAGTAGGTGCTTAATAAATGCTTGTTGACTAACAACAAAAATAATTTTGTTTGATGCTTCTCTGATTATTAATATGAAACAAGGCATGTAGCAGGTAGATGATGCTAAGAAGAGTTGTTTGCTCTTGACATGGAGTATGTCCAACCTTGAGTACAGGTAGAAGGGAGACTTTCTATAAGGATGGTCAGATACCCTAGTTATTCCTCTTTGTATATGATATTATGTTGATCAAGTTCAAGAACTCATTGGAAAGCCTCCTGGGTGAGATTTGTCATCACTAAAAGAGTTTGACCTAATGATATATAAATGAAAAACCAAGTGGATGAAGAATTATTGAGGAAGCTAGAAGTCATAATGGATAAAGTGCTGGACTTGGAGTTCAATTCTTACCTCCCACACCTACTAGCTGTATAACCCCAGGTAAACAATAACTACTACAAGGTAAATGAATGAAATTTTCAACATTTTGTTTTATTAGCATAAATGAGATTCCATAGGAAGATGTATGAGACACATATGAAATCTCATTAATTAATTTAATTAAATTAATCTCATTAATATGGAAAATAGCCCCCAACAGCTAATGAAAGCTTTTATTCCATATACAATTGTCATGGCTAAAATTTATGCTAATTAAATAAAATGTTGTGGAACATTTTGGAACATTCATTTCTTGAAAATATGTGTAGTTAATGAGATTTCCTATGTGTCCAGACTTTAGGGCCACCTGTAGAAGCCCTACCTCTCCTACATGGTATTATTCAACCTAGCACAGTGCCTGGCATACAACTAATGCTTAATAAATGCTTCTTACTTGATTGATTACCAAGATGTTTTATAAATTTAAAGGCACAATATGCACATGGATTATCATCCTTATCACATTCTTCTCATCTTTTTTTTAAATTAAGTAACACAGTAGAGAGAATGCTGTATTTGAACACAGAAAGCTCTACATTTTGAATCTTCTCTTAAACACTTGCTTGTTGTATGACTCTAGGCAAGTCACTTAACCTCTCTTAATCACTTCACTTTAGGCTTATTTTTGTGAAATGGGGCTAACTATGGCGCCCACCAAGGTTGTTGTGAGGATCAAATATTATACTCTATATGAAGCATTTTAAAAACCTTTGATTACTGCACAAATGCTAGCTATTACTATAGGGAAAAGATAATATTATGCCTCTTTATAAGATCCTTACTTATCCTTATGAGATCCTTATCATGTGATTCTAATCTTTTGTAAGAATTTGTGATCATCATGATTGCTATCACTGTGATTACTATTTTTATTTCTCCCTTTAAATCTTACTCTAATTCCTCATTCTGGTATGAAGATAATTTACTCTAGGTTCTTTAAGGTCAGTAAGGTCAGATCAGGTTCTATGAGACAGAAAAGAGTTTAAGTATATGCCTAACTTTGGTCTCTGTACCTCTAATTGAAGGTGCAACCTCACTAAGTCCAAAGTAGTTCATCAATGGAAAGATGCCAACCAACTGGCATGTTTTTTGGCCAATTATTTTTTAAGCTCCTAATTAATCAATCAACAAGAGTTTATTAAATTCCTACCATGTGCCAAACGCTGTGATTGGTGCTGGGGATATAAAAACAAAAATGAGATAGTCTCTGTCCTCAAGGAACTTTTTAGCTCTAACCGAAAGAGACAACAGCATCATGTAAACTACATAGAAAATATACATAAGGGGGAAGGAAAAGAAGTATTTATTAAGCACTTGCTATGTGCCAGATACTATGCTAATTTACAAAGATTATCCTATTTAGTCATCAGAGAAAGCTTGGGAGGTGGGCGCTATTAAGGGAAATGCAAGATAATTGGCGGGGGGCACTAGTATCTAAAGCAATCAGTGAAGGCCTCATGTAGGAAATAGCATTTGAGCTGCCTTTTAAAACAAAGAAAAGTTCTGATGAAGGAGAATCTACATGGACAAAATCATGAATCTTTCTGAAATATTTAAAGAAGTATTTTTAATGTGAACAACCCAAGGTCATAAAAGGATTCTTTCTAGTTATGAAAATCATTCACATTCACCCTCATGAAACTTAAAGAGTTTCATTGTTTAGGGCACTGTATTCTGAAAAGAGAGAGGAAGGGAAACCACAAGTGTATTTGCAATGAAACAACTTGGTTTATGCAACAGTTAGCAACTAATTTAGATCTCTCTGCAGTTCAGACCCCATAGTTGCCCCATAGTTGGTGCCCACAGATCCTATGTCTGACAAACAATGTCACAATCACATTAAGAAACCATGCTTGGGAGCCTCAGTTTGAGAGGCCACTTAAACTAAAGGCAAATCCTTTTTTTAGAAAAAAAAAATATTCTTTAAATCTCACATGAGAATGAGCCTTCCCTCTGTTAAATCTTGGGGGAGGGGGAATAACCCCTTTCTGCACTAATTTTAAGTGATACTGCATTGCACAGTGAGTAAATACATGTTGTTTTGGGTTGACATTCCATTCTTGTGTCTCATTTCAGGGTATACTTAACCTGTGACCCTGTGACCCAGATTCCTCTTCTCAGTCTCTTTGCATAGACTAAGCACAAATGTAGATCCTGCTTTGGTTTCTAAATTTTGCTAAAAACTAATGATTGTACTTGATCTGGGGATTACCCAAATTTCTGGGGATTTGTACTTGAATTCCATATGGGAGCAAAGACCCCAGAGAAGACAGCCCCACTAGTTTTTTCCAAACCATAGTCTACATCTCAAGTTACTCAATGTGTCTCGTGGTATCAGCCTGCTACTTGGGATTCTTGTTTCCCAGCTCTGGCCTAAATATTAGCCAGGTCCTGTTTTAACAATTAGTTTCTCCAAAATAATCATGAAATCATAGAATATTAAATCTGAAAGTGATACAGTATTCAATACACATTTAGTCACCTGGGAGTTTCTTGAGGTCTTATGTGAAACTTTGATACGAAATTCAAAGATGTAAAGATAATTTCTCCATCACCCACCCTTTTTGAGTGACATTCATGTTTATGCTCTTAACTTATCCAAAAATCAGACTGAACTTTTAGTTTCTAGAATGAGGGTTGTATTCTCCTTCAAGACAACACAAAAATGTGTTTAGTTGATCAATCAATAAACAGCTATTAAGTACCTACCATGTGCCAGGAGTTGTGTTAAGCTCTGGGGATACAAATTTTTAAAAAATTCAAACTTCAAAATGTAAAACCTCACTTGAGAAGCATTAAGTGTGAAAACTATTCTTGGAATATCTATCGATTCAATAATATTAATCAATCCATTAATCAATAAGAATTTGTTACATATCATGTACCAGGCATTATATTGGGGGCTGGAGATACAAATACAAAGAATGAAAGGATCCTCATACATAAGAAATTTATACTCTAATGAGGAAGTCAGTAAGTATATAGGTACAGAATAAATATAAAATGAATAAGCACAAAGTGAATAAATTCAAGGTAGTTTTGGAGAGAGGGCACCAGTAGCTGAAGAGATCATGAAAGGCTACATGCAGAATGCACTTTGTCTTAAAGAAAGAAAGGGGATTCTATGAAGTGTAGGTAAGGAAAGAGTGCATGCCAGGCTTGTGGAAAAGCCAGCACAGAGGCACAAAGACAGGAGATAGTGTATAGTAATTGGATATTGTAAGTATTGTTTCTTTACTTGTAAATAGTACATCAAAGATGACAGAAAAGCCACTACATTAAAAAAAAAACAACCCACTGACCTTAAAGAATTAATTCCAGGACTATGCCCAAAGGGCTATAAATATTGCATACCCTTTGACCCAGCAATACCACTTCTAGGGCTGTATCCCAAAGAGATCATACAAGTGGGAGGAGGACCTGGATGTAGAAAAGTATTTCTAGCAGCTCTTTTTGTGGTAGCAAAACATTGGAAATCAAAGGGATGCCCATCAATTGGGGAATACCTAAACAAGTTGTGGTATATGAATGTAATGGAATAATCTTGTGCTATAAGAAATGAGAAGCAGATGGACTTCATAATGACATCTCCATGTCATATTATATTATTATCATAAACTGATGCTGAGTGAGGGGAGCAGAACCAGGAGGACTTTATACACAATTATAGACACATCTTTTCTGTGATGACTGCCTTTGATAGACTGGGCTCCCTTCAGCAATGCAAAGTTATAAGACAACTCCAAAAGACTCATGATGGAGAGGGTTATCCACATCCAGAGAAAGAACTACTAAGTCTGAATGCAGATTGAAGAAAACTACTTGTTCTCTCTCATTTTGTTTTGTTTTGTTCTGTTCCTTCTTTCTCGTTGTTCATTCCATTGGTTATAATTCTTCTTTACAACTTGACTAATGTTTAAGGTGAAGTTATTTGTAGAACCTATATCGACTACATGCCACCATGGGGGTGGGGAGGAGAGAGAGAGGGAGAAAAGTTTGGGATTCAAGTACAAATCCCCAGAAATCTGGGTAATCCCCAGATCAAGTACAATCATTAGTTTTTAGCAAAATTTAGAAACCAAAGCAGGATCTACATTTGTGCTTAGTCTATGCAAAGAGACTGAGAAGAGGAATCTGTGTCACAGGTTAAGTATACCCTGAAATGAGACACAAGAATGAAATTCACTGTGCATTGCAGCATCATTTAAAATTAGTGCTGAAAGAGGTGATTCCCCCTCCCCCAAAATTTAACAGAGGGAAGCCTCATTCTTATGTGAGATTTGAATAATATTTTTTTTCTAAAAAAAGGGTTTGCCTTTAGTTTAAGAGGCCTCTCAAACTGAGGCTCCCAAGCATGGTGTCTTAATGTGATTGTGACATTGTTTGTCAGACATAGGATGTGTGGGCACCAAGGGATTGTGGAACTGAATGTTGTAAACTAAAAGTAAATAAATAAATTTAATGTGAAAAAAAATTAATTCCAGGAAAGAGAAAGTGTGACAAGTCAACCTTTGGTTAGTTTTGAAAAAGTTTTCCTTCTACCATAATGACATAATTGTAGGGACAGTGAGGGATAAATTCACAAAACATCTGAAAAGGAGAAGATAATTTTGGAAGCATTTTCAGACTTTATTAATGGGAAAAAGAAGACCATGAGAATGATAACTTTACGTGTGTGGTTACTATATGTGTATATGTATATGTATGTTTATATATGTGTGTGTATATACACACATATTACTGTATATACATATATTTTATATGTTATTATATATAACATATACTACATGTTACTCTGTGTGTATATGCCATATAATACAATGTATACATTGGGTTACTATGTATAAATATGTGTATGCACATATATATATACACGTGTATATACATATAATACATAGAGTACCATATACATATAATAGAGTATGGTATATTATTCATATATGTGTGTATTTCTATATATTTATGATAGACAAAGGGCTCAGGTGGCTACCAGTTAGATTTCAAAGCTGTAGAAATATGATTATATCAGTGAAATTCAGGCATCACAAGAGCCAGATAAAATCACAGGATTTTTAGAGCCATTTAGTTCAGTTCCTGCCTGAAGAGGAAATAATCTCTCCTATAGCATGCCCAGTAAGTTGCCATCTATCTTCTCCTTGAAGACCTCCAATAATGGAGAACCTCCTCCATCCCAAGTCAGCCCAATCTACTTTGAGGCAGCTCTGACTGACAGGAAGTTTTCCTGCTATTAATCCTAGACACTCTGATTTGCATCTTCTACCCATTGCTCCTAGTTCTATGTTCTGGGACCAAACAGAACAAATTTTAACTTTTCTCCTGATGACCAGTCCTTCAAATATTTAGACATGCATGTCCTTTCTGAGCCTTGAATGGCCTCCTCTAAGCATGCTAGCCCCAGTTTTCTCAAACATTCATCATGTGGTATGGATTCAACACCTTGGTTGTTATCATCTTGGTTGCCATCCTCCTATTACTTAGCAATGTCCCCCCTAAACTGTGGCACCCAGAACTCCAGATATGGCCTGCTGAGGGGAAAGGGGCATAACAATCACCTCCCTATTCCTGTGTTGAGCTCCATTTAGGGTCATTTACTCAATCCACTCCCATATCAAGATTTAGGGGACCAAGGCTAGCAGTTTGGGGATAACCCTCAGAGACTGCACTTCTAGTACTGTCACTCACCAGCCCCATTGGCATTCTCTCCAATAGCAATCAGTCAGCTTCAATCGATAAGGGCAAGACATTCTCTCAAAACCTGGGCCTCACTCATGTTTGAAATGTTTCAAAGACCTTCAAAACAAACAAAAAATGTCTTGCTTAACATTGAATTAATGAAAAAATTTCAATTAGTCATGCCACCAAATACCCAAACCTTCTATTAAGCAAGGTACTTCTGTGAAGCACCACTTGCTCCACTTAGAAAGGAAACTTAAAAGCTTCTTTAATTTTTACTTAGCTCATCTTAAATTATTCTTTTGGATCACTGTGACTCACGGGACTGAATTAAATAAAACAAACAGTCAGTTGTGAAAAGACAGATGCTTCAAATGGCAGCTTCATTCACCATCTTCAAAGAATAGGTTCCACATATGCATGATTTGGAAAGAGTCACTGGCCACATAGAGACAATCTATTCAGTAATGTATATATTCACACACAGGAAATAATTGCCAGTAATATTACTTTTTAAACTATTACCTTTGTATGTATATGCATGTGGGCACATATATGCACATTCAAACAGAAAAACATTTGAACTTGTATATAATAGTGGAATTTTTAAAAACCAGTATTGGTGGAGTATAGTTATTTATATAGTGATATCAGGCCTCACAGGCTTCCCTTACAGCAAAATAGGCCAGAATGGAGGAACACAGCCAGGACTAAGGAGTAACAGGAAGCACTGTGGTTTACTGATTAGCCATGAACCTACCAAGAAAAACAACCTCATATCTGCCCACATTTTCTATGGCAGCAACATTGATCATTATAAGGCCAGTAACAGCTGAAATAGCTAAATATTTCAATGCAATGAGCCAGCCTAGAGAAACAACCTCATTAAGGCCACAGAAAATGGATGAATGAACCAGAATGCTAAATCCAAGTTCAAAGCAGTGTGAGAGGGATAATTTCTCCTGTTTGTGGTACTGAATGGCCTGGAGGTACTCATGCTCTGGATGACTGTCATCAGACTACACCTGGTTTTCTGGGTTCAGTCTTGGGTGCTACATTTGAGGAAGGACATTGACAAATGAAAGGATATCCAGAGGAAGGCTGTTTAGGATAATGAGGGGACTTGAAACTCTACCGTGAAGAATAAAGAAACTAAGGCTGTTAAGCTTGAAACAAAGACCAAGGAAGCTATGCTAGCTGTCTTCAAGTCTTTGAAGGGCTGTCATATGGAAGACGGATTAGATTGATTAACAGTAACAGCTAACATTTCTACAGTTTGTAAAATGCTTTTACAAATGTTATCCCATTTTATCATCACAACAAACCTGCGAAGTAGGTGTTTTCATTAACTCTGTTTTATAGATTATGAAACTGAGGCAGGCAGTGGTTAAGTGACTTGTCCAAGGTTACACAGCTAGCAAGAGTCTGAGCCTAGACTTGAACTCAGGTCTTTCCAAATCTAGTTTCTGTGTTCTGTCTACAGTGCCCCTTGTCTTGCTTGAATCCAGACTACAAAACTAAGAACAAGAGACAAAAGTCATAGAGGATGTAAATTCAATATAAGGGAAAACCTCCTAATAATTAGTTATCCAAAGTGGAATGAACTGCCTTCAGGAGGTAGTAGGTTTAATCTCCATTGTTGTTTAGTCGTTCACTTATGTCTAACTCTACATGATCCCATGGACATTATCCATGGGGTTTTCTTGGCAAAAATTTTGGAGTGGTTTGTCATTTCATTCTCTAGTGTGTCCCCATTTTAATAATGAAGAACTGAGGCAAATAGGGCTTACATGTTGTGCCCAGGATCACACAGCCAGTAAATGTCTGGGGCTGAATTTGAACTCAGATCTCCCTGACCTCAGGCCCATTGTACCATCTGGCTGCCATAACCTCAGTAGAGGTCTTCCAGTGACTTCTGGACAATCACTATTGCTGAGGGGATATTGGTCTGTTAGAGTCTGGCTTACATGTCCTTTGAAGTTTCCAAGTCAGAGGTTCTGAATTCCATTTTTTCTCTAGAAGAGCTAATTAATCAATTAGCCATTGTCTATTTACCATCTGCTATGTACAAGGTGACAAGTAGCAGGGCACAATGGAAAGGAAGTCAGCCTTGGAGTCAAGAAGACCTGTGTTCAAATCCAGGTTCAGACACTTGCCAGCTGTGTAAGCCTAGGTAAATCATCTAGCTCTGAGTGCCCCAAGAAACTCTCTAAGACTATTAGCTATAAGGCATAGTTGCCACTCTAAACTGGTACAGGGTTTCTCCTCACCAAAAGTTCCTTATACCAAATGAAATGTCAAGTCTGAACACTCTATCCTACCCCCTCCATCACCAAAAGTCCAATTCACAGTGGAATACCTGTGAAAACTGGTTTTTGTTTTGTTTTGTTTTTTTTGGAGGGCAATTGGGATTAAGTAACTTGCCCAAGGTCACATGGCTAGGTTTTTGTTTGTGTGTGCATTAAGTGTCTGAGGTTGGATCCGAACTCAGGTCCTTCTGACTCCAGGGCCGACGCTCTACTCACTGTGCCACCTAGCTGCCCCGATTTCTTTTGTACTATCAACAGTATAAACACAAGTAATATAATGTATGGTCCCTGCTCTCAAAGGTTTATAATCTCATTGAGGACCATAAAGCATACATTAAAAACTAGAAATATAAAATATATAAAAATAATTATCAATATACTGTCATAACATATGGGCTAAGTGAGTGCTATAGACCATGTTACCTAGAAAATCAGAGGAGAACAAGATCCTTGTAGAATGGAGACAGGACAGCATTCAGTGTAGAAGAAATGACATCATCGGGGAGTTCATTATGTTTCCTAGGAAGCTAAGCATCACAATGTCAGACACAAAGTCAGGAGTTCAAATCATGACTGAGGCATTCACCAGCTATAGGATCCTGAACAAATCACTTAACCTCTTTCCCCCTCAGTTTCCTCATTGGCAACATGGGGATAGGGCAGCTAGGTGGTGCAGTGGATAGAGCCCTAGGCAGGCCTGGAGTCAGGAAGACATGAATTCAAATCCAACCTCAGACATTTACTAGCTATGTGACCCTAAGCAAGTCACTTAATCCTGTTTGCCTCGGTTTCCTCATCTGTAAAATGAGATAGAGAAGGAAATGACAAACAACTCCAGTACCTCTGCCAAGAAATTCCTCAGTGGGGTCATGAAGAGTCAGACACAATTGAAACAACTGAATGACAACAACAGTATGAGGACAAACACCTCCCTCACAAGGTTTCTATGAGAACCAAATGAGATAACATGTACAAAATGTGTTACAAGCCTTAGAATGTTATACAAATGCTCACTAAGCTTATCTGGAGTATCACAGACCATTCAGTAGAATGGGAAAGGCCATAGGCATACAAACTTTTCTTACAAAACTCTGCAGTAATGGTGATTATGGTGCCAAAGCTTCTTTGTGCCTCAGTTTTCTTACCAGTAAATGGGGAAGTAATGTTCAGAGTGCTTACCTCACAGGGTGGTGATGAGGCTCAAACGAGATAATGTGTATGAGGTACTTTGTAAGCCTTTAGGTGCTGCATTGATATGATTTACTGTTATCATTTATAAAAATAAACAAAAATGTTGGATTTGGAAGACTATCCCTTCCCTCTTCCTCTCCTCATTGACATCATTTTAAAACTAGCCTTCCTTTCGTCCTGAAATTGAGCCAAACCCGACACTGATGATATTTTTAAAGTTAGGTTATTCTGAGCTGTCAGCTTTCCCATGATTTCCTTCCTCCTGCTGCCCATCTCTCCTAATGCCCTTGACCACACAGCTTTGAACTTCCTGATTTAGGAGGCAGTCAGAGATACCCAAATAGTTTCACAATATTCATAGCGTCAGAAATGATCTTAGTCATTAATCCAACCTGCTGCCCCCACATTTAAACCTTACCCATAAAAATTACTTTTTATGTATTTTTAAATATTATCAGGGACTTTTTCTTTTTTTCTTTTTTTTAAACCAGTTTCTGAAAGGGAAAATAAACAATGGCCAACAGGATGAAAAAATTGTTCCTTATATCTCATTTAAATTTCTCATTTTGCAGAATAAACCTGTCTCCTCTAGTTTTCTCTTCAGTAGAAACTGGGAACAGTTGGTCACTTTTCTCCATCTTTTGTAGACCTGCAGACCATTATCAAGTCAACCTTTGCCTTCTCTTCTCCAGACTAAATGATCACAGTTCCTTTAACCATTCCCGTTAGGTTCTCTTTTGCAGGCCTTTAATCATTTTTACAAAATTTTCATGAACCCTCCCCAGATTCTTTAGGTATCTCTTTAGTAGTAGGGTGATACCCAGAATCCTAAAAGGGTCTTCCTACTACTTGCTATTCAGGAACAATGCAGTGTGATGTAGAAAGAGAACTAGCTTGAATTTTAGACTCAATTGAGCCACCATTTACAATACTCAATAAAGTCACAAAATGCAGTTACAGAACGTGAGATGAAAGAATTCCCATACTCAATGCATAAATATTCTCTATAACATTCATGAAAAGTCATCATTTATGTTTGGCTTTACCACCTTTAATGACAAGAGTCTTCATAAAACTTCCCCTTCCAGACTTGAACAACCCTAAGTATTGGAAAGTTCCTCTTCACATTAATGTCCCTTGTGATTTCTAGACAGCTAGGGAACACGAGGGATAAAGAGCTGGGCCTCAGGTTGGAAAGACCTGAGTTAAAATCTAGCCTCAGTTATGTACTAGCTCTGTGACCCTGGGAGAGTCATTTAATCTTTGTCTGCCTTAATTTCCTCAACTGTGAAATGGGGACACTAGTAGCACCTACCTCACAGGACTGTAGTAAAGATCACCTGACATAATATTTGTAAAGTACCTTCACTCATTGGTCCCAGTTTTACTTTATTAGCTATGTAGATTAAGTCTCTCACAGGATAGACTTTGTAAAAATGTTTTTATTGATGTATTTTTTTATGTTCTCAAAATTTCTCCATTATCTTCCTTCCAGAGAGCTATCCATATAACAAATAACATTTTTAAAGAGAAAAAAAATGAAAATGAATAAGGAGGAAATTGGTATAACTGATCAAAACAATCTAGAATATGTGCAATGTACTACCCTTCTGGGCCTCCCACCTTTATAAAAGGGTAGGGTGGGGGAATCTTCTTTGCAATTTTGCAGCATTCACTTGTGAGTTTTGTGTAAGGCTCTTTTCATTTAGTTAGTGAGGTAATAGGTATTTATTAAGTGACTACTAAGAGCCAGGCACTGTGTTAATATCTACCTTGTAGTAGTCATTGTGTATATTTTTTCCCTTTGGTTCTGCTCACTTCATTTTGCATCAATTCATGTAGATCTTTCCACATTTCTCTGTATTCATCACATTCATCATTTCTTACAGCATCATAATGTTTCAATACATTTATATGCCACAACTTGTTGGGCTATTCCTCAATCTATGGATATCCATTTTGTTTCCAATTGTTTTCTGACTGTCTATAGAACCATGATGGATTTTTCACAAATTTGACGACAAGTATTTTGCCTCACCCAGCAGAAGTTTGATTCAGATACCATATTGATTATAGATATATAACATTTGCTCTTTTGCCTTGATTATTACCATAACATTATCCATTGAAAATGTATAACTTTTGCCTATTCTGCTTATATATAAGCATGACTCTGGCCTTATGCTTTTATTTCTATGTTTACTCTCCAATAAAGTGCTAGACTTTTACACTCAAAAATCATTTTGCTGATTTTCCAACAGCCACTTTAGACCCTTTTTCTTCCATATACATAGCTTCTCAATCATTTCCTATTCTATAATTCTGTCATTTGTTTTCCTTCTTTGAAATTAGTGCTTCTTGGGGCGGCTAGGTGGCACAGTGAGTAAGAGTGCCAGCCCAGAGTTGGGAGGACCTGGGATCAGTTTGGCCTCAGACTTAACACCCACACAAAAATAACTGGCTGTGTAACCTTGGGCAAGTTACTTAACCCCAATTCCTAAAGAAAGGAAAGGAAAAGAAGAAGAAAAGAAATTAGTGCTACTTAACTATTCTGTTTCGGACCATATCTTTCCTTCACCAATGTTGCTTTGTTTTAGGCTTGCGTGTGTGAGAGTTACTGGTTCATTATTCTAAGTCTCACCCAGAACTAGGGTAATAGGCGTCATTGATGAGGGATCCCTGCCTGGGGCTGTGGAGGTGGAATCAGCGTTAACAGAAAAGCAAATGTAACCAAAAATGCAGACCTCATCATCATCATCACCAGCAAGGATATAGTGCCTAGGCACTGTTTATAAATATTACCTCAGGTTGTTACTGAGATATTTGTAGAGCCAAGACAACATCTAAGGAACCAAGACAAGTGGGAAACTGACTGCTGAAGAGAGATTGAGAGCCAAGACATGAGGTCAGGGATAAAAATTCAGGGAGTGTTAGGGAGTTTAACATTTGTATAACAAACTGTAATCCCCAAAGATTTTTATTGCAGCTTCTTGTGTACTCCATATCCAGTAAGTGAAAACATGCCATCATAGCCACAGGTTGGGTCTTCTTAGCTGCCTCCTGGCTCAGATACCACTAAAGAGCCACAATAAGGGCAGTGAGGGTACCAATAAATGCTAATACCATTCACTTCAATCAAACAATACACTAGCTTATCTATCAGAAGGCTGATCTCACTGGAACTAAGATCCTGCTAACTATTCTCCCTCTTCTGACTTGACACTATCTGTCAAATGATATGAATGATACAAATGATATGAAATGCTCCTAGTCATTAAAAGGCAATGTGGCAGTAGGCAGAGAGCTCAGCTTGGAGGCAGCAAGATCTGAATCCTTAGAACCCTGCCTCAGACACTGATAGTTGTGTGACCCTCGTGACAGGTTCTTTAACTTTTCTGAATCTGTTTTTCCATAGAGTATCTATAAAGTAATGTAAATATAATGTAAATGTCAGATATGACTGCTCTACAACATGGAAGATAGGCATCTGAAGAATATGTCACTTATGTTTCCTAGGCATTGCTACCTTCAATAAAATTTGTAATGTGGCTACAATTATATACCATTTTGTATCAATTGAACTACAATAATAACTAGCATTTATATAGTGTCTAATATGTGTGAGCCATTGTATTAAGTACTTTACTCCATTTTGGAGAAACAACTACTTCCTTAATGACGCTCTAATGTTTCTAAGGTACTCTTGGGAGGAAATTTCATCTTCCCCTGGTCTGAGTGGTTATTTGGGTCTGATGCATTTTCATGGTCTCTTTTCCTTGCAAGAAATTAGTTATCAGGGCTAATTTCAAATATTAATTTGTGAAGAAAATTGTCTAAGTAGCTCAAAAAGATTATCTAAATAGCTCAAGCTCATGTCTTCCTTTTTTTTTCTTTTTGGAGGGGGAAAGTAGGGCAATTGGGGTTAAGTGACTTGCCCAAGGTCACATGGCTAGTTTTGTGCTAAGTGTCTGAGGTTGGATTTGAACTCAGATCCTCCTGACTCCAGGGCTGGTGCTCTATTCACTGTGCCACCTAGCTGCCCCATCATGTCTTCTTTCTACTTATATTTTCCCTAATATACACAGTAGAGTCAATTTATTTTGAAAGATAAATGGGCCTTCTCTATAAGTCAATCATAAACATTTATTAAATGCCTACTAAGTGCCTAAGTGCCAGGCACTGTGCTGCGCTTAGGATACAAAAAGAGCAAAAAAATAGTCCCTGCCCTCATGGAACTTGCATTCTAATGCATACTATGCAGGCAAAAGGAATTCGTAAGATGACTTGTGAGCGAACAGAAGGGAAGAACCCTCAAATGAATAACAGTTGTGAGTATGATAATGGGAAGGAAATTTATTAGACAATAAACTGCTTGAGACCAGGTTCTGGGTCATTTTCCATCTTTGGGTAGCAGAAGTTGAGTTGGCCTATAGGGCCATCCTATGCTTTGTAGGATGGCCTTTATAGGTTAATTCAAATTGTAACCTTTACTACATTTGTATCACCATTAAGAGGCAAAATAGTTGTTTTCTATTTTTTCTAAATTTTCATATTTCTATTCTAGGATTATTCCCAGAACAGATCTATGCACCTTTCTACTTAACAAATATATTGTGAATTCATTGAAGGAATTCAAAATAGGAGGTAAAAACTGGAATCGTAACACCAATAATGAAATATTTTAATACCCATGTTTATTTTATTTATATATAACACAGAGTTTGACAACGTATCAATAAATAGGTCTTTTAAATGAAAAAAAAAACAAGAAAGTACTGTGCACGTATTGGGGGAGAAAACTATAGAAAAAATGCTGTGAGCTTCACTTATCTCCATGGGGGTAGGATGGGTCATATGAACCAAGGATTTCACAAAATTGGATATATAGAGTTGAGGGTAGGGGACAAGAAAAAGTGATTAGAGAGGTTAACAGGGAAAGACTATTTCTTACTCCCCTCTCTTTCTGTAAATGTCACCTTAGTTTCACCAGCCCTGTCATGAGAGGTGCTGGAGCAAAATCATAGGCTAGTGGATGAAACCAAAAGCCGTGGGCAAGACGCCAGAAGGCATAGCTTGGTGGCAGCTTCTTCATGGTCTGACTAGTGAATAGGGGAAAGTATTCATGGGGAACCCTATAAACATAGTCAGGAAGAACCATAGGTGATACCATTAGGCCTAAGAGTAAATACAAGGCCTAAATGCAATAAGCTGGTATATTGGAGGTTGTCTCTGCAATGTCCCCTGCCACCATTGTGAAAGTTTTTAAAGCTCTGGTTTTCCTACTTGCAAATAGATCAAGACCCAGAGAGTCAATGTTCCATTCTGACATGGTAGTATAGTATTGAAAGTAATAGAGAGAAGGGGTCTTAGCAATTATCCATGGATGGATTTCATACCACTTCATATCCTAAAACTCAACTGTGCTATGATGTCACATATTGGATCATTTTTCCCTTAAAAAAATCAAATACAAGAAGAAGGGGAAAAGATATAATACCTCATTGGAACAAAGAGAGGGACATCTTGGGCTGGAATCACTATCAGCTTCATACAATAGGAACCTACCCGTTCAGTATCATTTCAGACTATTTAAAATGCCTCCTCTGCTCCCATCCCCAATCTCTCTCACCTGCCACTGATGCCTAAAAATCCTTCCACAGGGTGCAAAACCTTTGTTCTATAACTAGAGATAAGGCTTTAAAGACACAAGCCCCTGAGACTGGCAACAGATTGATTCAAATTCCCACTATTGGAATAGTAAAAATGACTTATATCTGATCCTTTCTTGAGATCAGGTTTTGATAATAAGGAAAAAAATAGGAAGGCATAGTAAACTTGACATTTAGCATTGAGAAAGTATTTTTAAAAAGACTCTGATAGTAACAAAGACAAACTTTATACATAAAGTTTGTCAGGTCAAGATTAAAAAAAAAGCTTTGGTATTTATAATCTCTCAATTCCTTGTAGTAGAACATAAAAGAAAGAAATAATAAATCCCGATTTGCTCAGCAGAGTGCAATTCCCTTGTAAAAGGTGTACTTTTTTGGATTTATTATTTTTCTCTTTTTCTTTAAAAAATCTATATTTGATGCAGTGGCTCTCTGGGAGTGGAAGGAAAACTGATACAGGAGATATTTAGGTAATATAAAATCAAAAGATATCAATCAAAGTTTATTTTTTTTAAATGTATTTGTTTGTGTTTTAGACTCTACCCTAGTGAGACTTCCAACCAATCCACTGAGTCCTTTTTAATACAGGTCTACAAGCACCTCCACTCAGGATAAATAAGGCAAACTGATTAAATTCACCTTATTATTGTCCCCTAGGAAAGGGGAGAGAGAATAAGTAAAGACAAAAGTGTTGATGGACTAGTCAATTTAATACTCATTTTTCAGGGTTTTTAGAAGAAATCATTTTCTTAGGCGTATAACATATTTGGAAGCAGCTGTGTGTTCTTATCTAACAGAGGCAGGCCATAAGATTTGTTCAAAGGGTGACTATTGCAGCCAAGGTCCCTGCCACCACTGTTATGATCATTAGAGATTATTGTAGCTTTCTCCATCTTCTTGTGAATAAGGAAACTGGGCCCCAAGAGGATAACTGACTTGGCCTCAGTTTGTGTCTACACAAGGAAGGCGGATAGAAAAAGAGGCTGGGTAGGAGTTAGAACACAGGAATCATCAAATAGAGGGCTAGTTATATTCAGAATCCACAGCAGGACTTCCTTTCCTCTTGTTTGATGGCCTCAGAAGCCTTGATGACTGAGCCCGTGGGAATTCTGTTAGAACTGAAGGTTCCTTTTCACTTCCCGGTCCGAGAGACCACCTGAATGGCTTTGATCCACTCTGTGCGCTCCTGAGGGGAAGCTGCTTGTAAGAAATAATGAACTTCAGTAGCCGTGATGATCTCAAAAAGGTTTTCATCACCACTCTTCTTAACTAAATGGGACAGAAAAATAATATCATAATTATTGGAGGGCCCTTTATTTAAATAGGTCATCTGGTCCAATCCCCCCATGTTCAAGCAGCAGTATACAGTCCAGATAGATTTTAGAATGTGATTTTGTCCTATTTTCAATGTTATCCTGATTTCTCTTTTAAAAACAAATAAAAGCATATATATTTTAAAGAGCATGGCTTTCAAATTCTCTAATATTAGTCATCCCAATGTAAAAATATTAAGGAAATTAAAAAATATCTATTTGGATAAGGTCACTTCTAACATACATATAAAACCTTAGCTACTAACATTTTCTGAAATCTCTCCTTTTCTCAGCTAATAATGATCACATGTTGTCCTTTGTATGAATGAAAGTTCTTTTCCTAAGAATAGCCATAGACTTGCACTAATCTGCTCATTGCTCTCACTTTAATTACTTTATGCCTAGAACACTATCATGGCAAATCAGGGAGAGATCAATTCATTTATACTGGGCTAAACCCTGTAATTTTAGTCTCCAACAGAACTATTCTCTAACCAGCCATAGACCTGATCCTACAAATTTCAGGACCGGAGGAGAGCCTTATTTAAACAAGGTAGGAACTGAAAGAAAAATGGCAGCTGGATACATCCAAGGTCTTCGACTTATAAAAATAATCTAGTCGAACGGGGCGGCTAGGTGGCGCAGTGAGTAGAGTGCTGGCCCTGAAGTCAGAAGGACCTGAGTTCGGATCCGGCCTCAGACACTTAACCCACACAAACAAAAACCTAGCCGTGTGACCTTGGGCAAGTTACTTAACCACAATTGCCCTAAAAGGGGCGGCTAGGTGGCGCAGTGAGTAAGAGCGCCGGCCTCGGAGTTGGGATGACCCGAGATCAAATCTGGCCTCAGAAAATGAGCACCCACACATAAATAATGACTAGCCGTGTAACCTTGAGCAAGTTACTTAACCCCAATTGCTTAAAAAAAAAATCTAGTCGAGATATTTTAAGGTTGTAAGTACCAGATGGCAAAGTGGGAACAATGGTTTATTGTTGAGCTTCCCTGGTTCCATGAAACTACTGGGGACTCAGTAAGTTAAATTTAATTGTCTCTGATTATATCATTCATGGAATAATAGAATTTTAGAGCTAGAAATCATCTCAGAGGTCATCTAACCTCATAACCTTCATTTTTCAGAAGAGGATATAAAGGCCCAGAAGAGAAGCTTGCTCCAGTTAGTGAAAGAGGCAGAATCAGAAGTCAGATATCCTATACCAAATCTAATACTCCAGCCATTATATCATGCTGCAGCCCCAGTAGAGGATTTCTTAGCCAATAAATACAAAGGACTTCCTTAAGAAAGCTTAGAGAGTATTAAAAGACTACATCATAACAAAGTCTAAAATGGACCGAAAACAAGAAAGGGCTAAGCTGAGTGACACTGATGGTCAAGTTGGCTGCAGACTCCAGGTTTTATTTGGTATAGTTCATGGATATAGGCAAGGTCCTCAGAAACCTATGAAACTTTGTGATACTCCTGGGGCTGGACAGGCAAGACTACAAATGGGAAGCTTTGTTCTCTTTGAGAACTTTTGGAAGCCAGTCATACAGGCAATAAATGTATTTTTACTGATAATCTCCTATTGAGATAGACATGATCATAGGCTCAGAGTGGAAAGAAAACTCACAGACTATCCAATCCAACCCCACACTTCATAAAGGAGAAAACTAAGGCTCAGACAGATGAATGACTGGCCCAAGGTCACACAGGCAGTAGAAAAGAACAGGCATTTATTAAGTAACAACTATGTGCCTGGTATTTTGCTAAATGCTTTACAGTTATGATCTCTTTTGATCTTCACAACAATCCTTGGAGCTAAGTACTATTAGAGCCCATTTTACAGTTGAAGAATTGAGGCAGACTGAGGTGAAGTGACTTGGCCAGGATCACACAGCTAGTAAATGTTTAGCATTGGATTTGAACTCACATCTCATTGACTCCAGGCTTAGCACTCCATGTACTGCCTAACTACTAGCAAGTGAAACCAGGTCTCCTACCTCCAAATCCAGTGTTTCTTCCTTCCTTGTTTCCCAAGGGGGAGGTCTGTACTTACCATCAGGGGTGCTCTCCACTGCAGTGACCACACAGCCTCTCAAGTGAATTGCCCCCAGTGGATCTTCTCCCTGCAAAAGGAGAACATTAGGCCTACAAAGTGTACAGTATACACAGCAGCCTGACTGGTGGTTACACAACAACTCAGGTGGAGGTTCAATTCAATTCAACAAAGACATATTAGCCCCTGGAATAAAGAAGACTCCCAAGCCTAAACTGCAGAGGGGCAGTGGAGGATGTACACAGAAAGGTGTAAACAAGTCGTATGCATACTAGGGTACTTCCCCAATTAAAAGTTCAAATTGGTGGAGAAACAGGAAAGAGAATTGGGGGGAAGTTAAGGTTTGACCACATCTCTTTCAGAGTCCTTAGACTTCTTGGCCCATCTATTGCTTGAAAGGTCATGGGAGGTAATCAAAGAATACTATCCTTCAGTGAAAAACAGAGCTGGAGAATTCAGTCTGCTCAGGGGAGGCTTAAGGCTTCAGAACGAACACCTTCTGAGACAATAAAAGACAAAACTGCTTAAATTAAGTAAGCCTGGCTAGAGACCATTACTTCTTAACTGATTTAGTCAAAAGCTAGAAATTAGATTAAATTTCTCCTCTCACCCCCAACCAAAAACACTACTGAAGCTAATTAAATTTAAGTGAAAGAAATGTTGGGTTGGAAGGTCTATCATTGAAATATATGACATGGAGAAATGAACTTCATTCCCAGAGAAAGGGAGAGTTTACATTGAAAACTGGGTGTCTCAAGGTCTTAGGTTTACTGCATGACCTTCACAACTCCATAACAGGATAGATTTCTCCAGTGGACACTGGGAAGAGTTAGGAGATGGAGGAAAACAGGAAGTAGGGAAGGCATATAAGGATGTGATGAGGTGAGAAGGTCAGAAGATCATAGGAACACACATTTAGAGTTGAAAGAACCCTTTGAAATATAGAAAAGGAATTGGGAGCAGGGAGAGGAATCAGGAGAATAGAAAAGTTTGGCTACTTAGTATGATAATGAGAATGCTGTTTGTACACCTTTCAACAACCATGGCACTCACCCCTGCAGGATCATAGTAGTGCAAATAGGCAGGGTCCTCCCTCAGAATAAATTTCCTCACTTTCCAGTTCTTCCTCCTATGCCCCTGCATCCAGAATCAGCATACAAAACAGAAATGATAAGATTATCAGCCCAATACCACCATGTCCTAACTCAGGATTGAGGCACAAAATTAGCATTGGCATTATTCAATCAATGAACAAATGCTTATGACTCACCTACAATGTGCAAGACACTGTGCTTAGTGATCAAAATACAAAGATAAGAATGAAACAATCCTTGTCATCAAAGAACATATTCTTGGGGCAGAAGAGGGGTTAGGAAGTGGTTTTTGAACTAGTTATATCTACATATATCCATCCATTCATATAATATATACATATAATATATGTGTGTACATTTTCTTATCTCCCCTCCCCCAACATAAGCTACTTGAGGGCAGGAACTGTTTTCCATTTTTCTTTGCATCCCCAGTGCTTAACATATGCCTGACATATAGTAAGTGCTTAATAAATGCTTGATGATTGATTGGTTGACTGAATTGGCTGAATTCCTTGTAGTCATCATTTCTTCCTTTCCTTCCAGGCATATATTGTGGGCTGCCACGTAATTTCTGGGTAATCCTCCTGGTTTATGGTGAGTCAACCTTCAGAGGAAGATGACAAGGAGGATTTGGAAGCAGTGGGTATTGCTCAAGTTCCTTTAAATATTTTGGTTGCTTTAGAATGTGACAGGATTCAATCATGATTTCTATAATGACGTCTCTGTGTGAGGAAGGTAGAGATGCCATAGGCAATTTATAATTTATGCTTCTGGGACTTTCAGACCATTTCTTAGAATTCATACTCAACTATAAAGTTTACCATCTATCCTTCATCGATTGCATTTAGTTCCACAGGAGTTATTGAACACCAGCCATATAATTCACATTGTGCTAGATTCTGTGAGGGAGATCGCATATGTATATATATATATATATATATGAAAAATCAAATATGCCAATGTCTGGTCCTATTCAGCCTGCACTGGGTTATGGCAGTTTACTAGAAACCTGATGTACTAAAACATGAGCCTTCCCTCAGCCAAATATTGATTATATTAAAAAATAATGTAGAATCCAGATTGCCTATTAAACTATGACCAGTTAGGGCGGCTAGGTGGTGCAGTGAATAGAGCACTGGCCCTGGAGTCAGGAGGACCTGAGTTCAAATCCGGCCTCAGACACTTAACACTTACTAGCCATGTGACCTTGGGCAAGTCACTTAACCCCAATTGCCCTCCAAAAAAGCAAAAAATAAAAATAAAAAAATAAATAAGCTATGGGGGTGGCTAGGTGGCACAGTGAGTAAGAGTGCCGGCTCTAGTGTCGGGAGGACCCAGGATTGGTTCCGGCCTCAGAAAATTATCACCCACACATAAAAATAACTAGCCATGTAACCTTGAGCAAGTTAAACCCAATTGCTTAAAAAAAATAAACTGTGACCAGTACTTGACTTAGAAGGAGGGAGAAACTAAATCCCTCCTGAGGAAATATGTTGTAATGGAAAGAACAATGGAACTGCAGTCAGATCTTGATTCCAAGTCTGGCTTTTTAACTTGGTAGCTATGTGATTTTACTTAGCATTTCTGAGCCTCAGTTTCCTCATCTTTAAAATAGTAACAGTAATACTTGTATTACCTACCCTTACATGGTTGTCATAATGATCAAATATAATTGTATATGAAAAGTACTTGATGAAGGGCTCTACAGTCTCGGCCATCATTAGGTGCACAAAAAATACCAGATTCATTTTTCTTTTCTTTCTTTTCTCCCAATTACTTATGAACATTTCCCCTCTTTTCTTATTTCTGATAGACATCGATTGTAAGGGAAATAGTTGTAATGGTGATAATAGGGAATGCTAAAGGGACATAGATGCAAAGATTATCTAATTCAATCTTTAATCAGCTAAACCAAAATCCATCACATCACTAATTACAGCTCTAATGTAATAGGAGTCTTTGAATACAAACTTTCCAAAGGTTCTTTTCCAATTCAGAAACCTACCCTATTAGAAGGTAAGTTTGTTGAGCACAAGGGCTCTCTCACTTTTGTCCTTGTCTCACCAGCATTTAGTATTGTGTTGGCACATAGAATACTTATTAAGACAGGGATCAATATGTTCTCTCCAAAATATATCACTTTAATTCTTACAGTGCTCACCATACCATTCATTGCTAGCCTACAGATTTAATTAATTACATTTAAATCACATTTCACTTCTCTTATGTGGTTTCAAATCCTTCCCATTTTTATGTTCCTCTTCCTTGGTTATTTGTTTATTGTAAAGATGAAAAATAGATTTTGCATTAAATAGTTCTACTTAAGAATTAATTTAACATTTAGCAGTCAATCTATGTAAAGTGTTGTCACATTGGCTGTCCTCATAAGGGGGCAATATTTTCTTTATGCCTTCTCTTTTTCTTTTTGTTTTGAGGGTAATGACTTCTACCCTATTTCAAGTGGTCTCTTTCTTTCTCTACTTTACTCTTCCTAATATTATTATTATTAAAAATCCCCTTGGATTTTTTCTGAGCATTTTGCCTTATCTTCCACTCTGTGGAAGAAGTTCCATTGGAACATTTAGTTCTGACTACTGCCACAAATAGTCACTAGCAGGCTTTAAGGTAAGACAGAGAAGGCAAAAGTAGGAAAAAAGAGCATCCAATGAAGGAAAAAGATCCAAAGGCTGTGGTACTGGCCACTCACCTGCTTCAGTAGGCACCCTTGCTTAACAATGATTCCTCTGAATTCTTCCTTCAAAACCACATCATCATCACTGGAATTCTCTTCACAGAAGAATCCACTGTCTGCCTAATTGGAAGCCAACAGATTTCTTTCACCAAATCACAGGCTTGCTATTACTTTTTACTTCCCCAATCACCAGCATATTAATGTTCTCTCTGCCTTTTTATGTTACCTGTATCCCAATCTTAACCTTTAAGGCTCTCCTCTAGAATGCTACTTCCTACCATCCTCCTGTCTCTCCTCTCAAGCATCATTCTTATGAATATTCTTTACCCTTCCTGGGGTTGATTTTTCATTTGTATATTTATCTCTCTACTTGTACATCAATCTTTCTCTGGGAAATTTTCTTCCTTCAAATATTACTTTCTCTCAAGCTATTCTTTTTTTCACTTTCATACTGAGTAACATCTGGGACATTTTCCCACCTCTACCACTTGCTGCTTTTTAGATTTCCATGAAGCCTTAAGAACTGAGGAAATGAGACTGTCAGTGAAACTTCCCCCAAAGTGAACTGAAACCTTACATCTGGGAAGTTGGTTTCAGTCTCATAAGGATGGTGTTTCTCTCATGCAGCATCCAAATATCTGGGTTCTAATCTAGAGAAGAAACAGAACTGACAAAATCCCCAGAGAAATCTCCTCTTTCTGTGTGTTTAACATGACCCCAGGGGGGGCTATGTATTTTGAAAGAGAAATCTGCAGTGGTGCATGGGGGTTTCCATGACTTAAATTCTTTATGCAGAATTGTGACCTTTTATTTCCCTCCTAGGTAGTTATGGTTTGACAGACAATTGTTTGGAACAGGAGATCCTAGGCTGGGATGTGTGAATTTTTTTAAATGATCATTATTTTAATATAATTTGTTTTCTTTGTAATCAAATGTATTTTCTCTATTTAAAAACATTCTTCTAAAGAAGGGGTTCCTAGGCTTCATCAGGCCACCAAAGGGTTTCATGACCTCCAAAAAGTCAAGAACTCGTGCTCTGGGGTCTGGTTGGACTATCTACATTATAAGAATGAACAGGTAACTCTCCCCACTTACAAAGTAGTAGAAAGCATCAGAGTTATCAAGGAAGGAGGTTTCAGCAGTTCCATCAACTGCATTCTTGGACAACTCCCCAGCAGGCTGTAGGAAACCTTCATTTAGTAGTGAAGATGCTATCATGAGACCTTCCTGACGATTACGGACAGATTGTTTAGATAATAGCCAGTCAATCACACAGTTACCTAGACGGGAAAAATCAATGGTCAGGTTACTAGCTCAAAACTAGAATCAAAGAGCTGGAAAGAACTTTGGAAGATGACACCATCCATTCCCATTCCTGACCAAGACTTTATTTAAAATCATCCCAAGAGGTGAACCCTCTATCATTAAAAAAAAATTATCTAAAGAAAATGGTCCTTCCTTGACAACATATTAAGAAT
Organism: Gymnobelideus leadbeateri; assembly: GCA_011680675.1. Taxonomy (NCBI): domain Eukaryota; kingdom Metazoa; phylum Chordata; class Mammalia; order Diprotodontia; family Petauridae; genus Gymnobelideus; species Gymnobelideus leadbeateri. The sequence goes on from WOXC01003712.1 coordinate 556,649, forward strand.
CTCAAAATGAGAAATCTGGTATTTTATCTGGATTGTAAAGAGAAAGAAAATTAATGTTTTGGATAATAGATAAAATCATCCTTATATTTAAATTATTGTCATAACTTTTTAGAATATTCTATGACAATAGTTGGGTCTTCCAAGCTAAGCAGAGATGGAAAGTGATTGTTATGACTGGTTGATTTGTTTAGGGAAGTTGTATAACATGATCATAAATGCCTTAACCATCACCAATTCATTCATTCATTTATTTATTCATTAATTCACTCAATGAGATTTATTATTTATTATTTATCCTAGGTGCTGGGGATACAAAAATAGTTCTTGCTCTCAAGTAGCTCACATTATACTGGGGTAGGGCAACACAGAGAGAAGCATGTGAGTTGTCAGGGGAAGGCACTAACAAAGTGGGGAGAGCATAACAGACTTCATAGAAGAGGTGGTACTTGAGCTAACTTAAAGAAATCTAGGGGTTTTAAGACATAGACATGAGGAAGGAGTTCATTTCAGGTAAAAGGGGCAGCCTGTTAACACAAAGGGACAGAGACAGGTGGTTAAATGACATGCTTGGAGGATTTGATTGCCAGAGGGAAACTGACAAAAAGGAATATTTAGGGGTAACCCAGGAACCAGGGCCCCTCATGCTTTGGTCTCACAGAGACAAAATCTGATCTCTGAGTCTGACACGGTAAGATCATATTCTCTTTAGAGCTCATTATACCCTCTTCTAGAGTTTATTCTGAGATTTCTCCAAATTTAGAAAGTGCCTAGGATAGTATGTATGTGGGTAGTATGGTCCCCAGGTCCTATATTTACAAGCACACATAAGCATATGCATTTTAGTTACGGGACACTCTTTATTTCATCATCCTAGAAAAGACAGAAAACACAAAAGACTCACAACAGTCTATAAACAGCTATAGAAAACATCGAAAGAGCTGAAATCTGGGTTTACTGAAGGGCAACATTCCAATAGTCTGGTGAATCCATAACTCTCTCATTATATCTTATACATTCACACCCACATTTGTTATGCCCCTGTGATTCAGACACTTCCCAGAAGGCAAGTACACTTTGGAACTACTTTATTTTCCTTCCCATAAGACTTGTACTATATGAGTAATTATATATATGTAAAATGCTGGAGGGGTGACAACAGTCCAGATCCTAAAGATACAGTTATTTCATTAACCTCTAGGAACATGCTGTATTGAAAGCTTCTGCCTTCTTCCCTCTTTTACCTCACACAAACCTTGCTATATAAACTGACATTGAAGGTTTTGGAATGTGTTTTTCCTACATTTTCTCCCACATGATGAATCCTCTTCTCCATTCAGGTTGGTTAACCCATGTTCTTTTTTTCTATAGTATGGCCATTTTTACTTCCATACTTTTGTGCCATTCCTTTCTAATGTGACTACTTGAAGATTCCCCACAGCTTCCTTTCCATGAAAATCGTGCCCACTCTTCCAGGAACAGCCTGCCTTCTGACCACTCCAGCCTACAGTAAGCTCCTTCTCTCTCCTCTAAATTCATGACATCTGTTGTCTATTATATTTATCTGGCATTTAACACTGTGTCATAGCATCACTTATTTTGTTATGTTAACAAATTTTATATTTTGACAGCTCATGAGTGTACCTTTATTGACTCAACTGGACCATAAGCTCCCTGACAAAAGAACTCATTTTTTTGTATCTTCCACTTCCCTAACACAGTTCCTTGCACATAATGCCCAAAATTATATTTCTTACATCAAGAATCTGTGATAACGTCAGTGTAAGTATTCCCATCAGAAACACGAAATGCAACTTTTCAAAGCCTTGAGAGACTAACTCTGAAGGCACATCAAGTGGGAGGGTGTCCTACAAAACAAATTTCATCTACTTCCTTCATTTTACATATAAGGAAACTGAGGCCCAAAGTACTTTTGATTTCATTAACTCCATATACTACTCTCCTGTGGGTGAATTTTTATGGCACCTTAAGTTGCTTTTTGAGACTTGTAACTTCCATCTTAGAATGCTGCATCTAATAGGCCAGAGTTCCTTAAATAGTAATGGAATTCAACAGCATTCACTTTTTCTATGTTCACAGTATTTTGTAACAAAGACTGGGGTACCATAGAGAGAGTAGCATTGTAATGATATAACATATTAAGTTTCTTGTTAGGAGTTTCTCAAATTCATAATGAATTTTTAGGAAACTGAAAGCAATCTACATTCTCCACATTCAACTCAGTAAGTGTGGAATGAGAGATTGAGTACTCTATTGCTACAACACTTTTTAATCTTTTCACCCTGAGTACTCCCTCAAATGATGCAGCTCATAACTATCATAATTTAACAGGCAGTGCTCAAGAGATGTAGCCAAAAAATTCATTGCCCCCAAGACTAACATGGGGATGATTCTTTCTAGAATAGACATCATCCATTAGACTGTGAGCTCCTTGAGAACAGGAACTAAATTTTACCTTTCTTCCCATCCCCAGGGCTTAGCAAAGGTCCTAACACACATTATATACTTGATAAATGTCTTTTGATTGACTGACTGCAGCTTGGGCCACACGTCATTATTGAGCCAGTGTCTGAAGACTTTCTAGAGTAATAGGACCAACCAGAACTTGCACTTCATTTCCATTCATTGCCTTTGGGAGCTCAAGGTATACCCATATCATAATCATGCTTAGTCAGAGTTGAATGACTTACAACGGAATTCCCCAAACTTCTATGATCTAATCCACAAGCTCTGACAGAACTGAAAAATGTCACAGCAAGAAAGTACCTTTGAGATGATTTAATCCAACTCCATTATTTTAAAGATGAAGGAACTGGTAGCCATGGAGATTAATGTCACTTGTCTAAAGTCATACAATCATCTAGTAGCAAAGTTGGGACTAGAACATATCTCCAACTTCCTAGTCAAGACCTCTTTCCATTATACATAAATTCTATTGTGCAACAAAGACCTCTGATTTTCTTCTTCCACTCTTTTTTGACTATGATAGCCTAGTTTTTCATTTTCAATTGGCTCACTGAGTATGTCCAAAATTATCCTCTTTGCCCAGCACCCCTCTTTTATCCTCTCTGTCCTTACTGAAGTTGGAGTTAAAATCCAAAATATTTCACTCATTTCAATGGTGGCCACATCTCCTCTAGCAGCAAGTACATGGGAAATCCAGACCTTTACCTGTAAAACAGTGGTTGAATACCTTCTTGTCCTTCTCCAGCTTTAGTTCTTTTACTCCTTTGTCAGCATCCTTCATGGATAAATATAGGGCACTGGGCAGAAAAAAAGGAATGGGTAAGGAGGGTGAATCTATCTGGTGTTGGCCCATATGCGTTTTACCCTGGAGAGGGTGATCATGATAATAACTGACATTTCTATAGCCCTTTAAATTTTGAGGAGCACCTTACATACATTATCTCACTTGAGCTGAACAACAATTCTGTGAGCTAGCTGCCATAAATATTGTCATCCCCATTTTTGCAGAGAGGGAAACTGAGATTTGGGAAGGTTAAGTTAAGGTTAATGATGTAGTCATATCATTAATAAATGTTAGACAGGACTTTAATCTAGGATTTCTTGACTCCAAATCCAACTCTCCATCTAGCCTTAGGCCCTGTAAATATTTGTGCATGTATGTTACATCCCTGCATAGATTAAAACACCATGAGGGCAGACATATCTAGCATAACTTTATATTCTGTATTGCAGTTAGCACAGTGCTGTTTGTTGTTCAGTTACATCAGTCATGTCCCATTTGGGGTTTTCTGGGCAAAAATACTAGAGTGCTAGGGGCAGCTAGGTGGTGCAGTGAGTAGAGCGTTGGCCCTGGAGTCAGAAGGACCTGAGTTCGGATCCGGCCTCAGACACTTAACGCACACACAAATAAAAACCTAGCCCTGTGGCCTTGGGCAAGTTACTTAACCCCAATTGCCCTCCAAAAACCAAAAAAAAAAATACTAGAGTGGTTTACTATTTCCTTCTCCAGCTCATTTTACAGATGAGGAAACTGAAGCAAACAGAGTTAAAGGCCAGATTTGAACACTGTTGGTACTCAGATATTTGTTGAGTGAATGAATTGAACAAATGAATAAAGCTATTTGGAAAATTAACTACTGACATTCAAAAGAGAGCTATAGCTAGCTGGCATCAAGCATCCTTGACCTCAAATGTGAAGGGAGCATTTGGTGTAGCTTCTTTGCAGGCAGACAAATGTCTCAACCACACATGAAGTATTTTTTTACATTTTCCCTAAATGGAAACATTACTAGAAGGGAAAGAGGAAAGATAAAGATGTTGAGGGAAGTGTGGAGAGGAGGAAGAGGAGAGGAATTCTTATTGTTATTTTACAGGGTTAATGGGGAGTTCTATCAGGAATACTGAGCGACAGAACAGAAAATGGTCTTCCTGTTTCCTGTATCTTGCTTCCCCTCAACATTATCCAGTCATCCTTTTCACACATATATTTCACAGCTGTGGTCAGCAGTGTGGCCCTCTCTGATGTGTTCAGAAACAACAGGGCCACAGAAGCTCACCACTCCTGGTTTCTTGCCATTTGGAGGAAACAGTCTGGTTTTCCTTTCAAGGACATAATTTGATAGGCAAGTTATCAGCAACCACCCTTGGTGTGTCCTTTTAACAACCCCTGGGAGCTCTGGTGGTTATTTTGAGCAGCATGCATGGGAGTGAGAGGGTGTTGCTGAAAACTATTTTCCAAGTATGCTTTTTTAGAGAAATTGGAGCTACCATGGAGCAAAGGGGCTTTCTTATGGTGAAATTCACATGCATGAAGAAAATGTGCATGAAGACCTCTGGATAAGCTACTGCTTCAACTCCCAGTCCAAAGCAAGACTCAACTGCAGTCATTGACATGCTTTAGGCTGCAATAAAGCACTCAGCAAGCTGGACAGAGAGTAATCAGCCCAGGTCCTAGGATTCAGAGCTAGACTTTGGTGTCACCAGTTTGCTAGTGCTTAAAGATTTAGAGCTGGAAGGGACCTCAGAAGCTTTCAAGTCCAGTCCCATTCATTGCTTCATTATACAGATGAGTAACAACCCTATATAGGACAAGTCAGGCAGGTAGTAGTAAATCCTTCTTGTAAAGAAGCAAATTGAGACTCAAAGAGATTAATGGACCTGTCTAAGGTTACAAAGCTAGTTAGAGGTAGCCAGGCCTGGTGCCTAAGCCCTCTCCCTCTTGGTCCAGTACTCTTCCCAGGACACCTGGCTTCCTCTCACTATAGATATTTGTACTTGTGGATATGTTGCTCTATAAATAGCATTCTGCAGTTGTGTGTTAGGGGGTTAGGGGGAGGTGTTTCGTACTCTGTGCCCTTTCTATGGTCAGAAGGGTCTGGGCTTCTCTTCAGAATTAATGCTGTGAGTGCTTCATATTGGACATGGTGACCTTCAAGAGTCAAACACCTACTCTGTGCCCTTTCTATGGTCAAAAGGGTCTGGGCCTCTTTTCAAAGTTAGTGCTGTGAGTGCTTCATATTGGACATGGTGACCTTCAAAAGTCAAACACCTAATGTGCACTGGGGATGATAAAGCTCTTTGAAGTAGATAGCCCTAGTTTAGGTGCTACAGACTCTTTGAGATGCTGCATTTGTTCTCTGTCACAGTGCACTAGGCTAGACAGGGTCTCATGGCCTGCAAGAGAGAAGACTAGAGCTCTTGCCTTGGAGCAGTATTTACACTGGTAGAGTTTGGCCGGGCCTAAAACCTGGAAGAAAAAAACCAAAGGAAACAAATCACCTTAAGTCAATGGTTTCTGGCAGTCGAATGGACCTCCTAGTGGATTTCCTAGCAAATTTCTGGCCTCCTTCAATGCATTTAATTGACTTCTTAATGTCTCGCACCCAGGCATCTCTCTCCTCCAAGAAGGCAGCTTGGAAAAAGTGGTCTTGCTGTTTGGTTGTGGCAAGTTTAAACACGAACTAAAATCAAAATATAGTATATTAGTAAACAATGACTGCTACAAGACAGAGGCATGAGCCTAGTCGTAATCTGGTACTGTTGATTTAAAAGTCAGATAATCCAGCCATTCCAATCCAATCAGTTGCCAAGTCTTATTGATTCTATTTCAACAATATCTCTTGCATTCATCCCCTTCTCTCTACTTACACGATTGTTGTTCAGTGGTTTCAGTCACATGTGACTCTTTGTGACCCAATTTGGGGTTTTCTTGGCAAAGATACTGGAGTGGTTTGTCATTTCCTTCTCCAGTTCATTTGACAGATAAGGAAACTGAGGCAAAAAGGGTTAAGTGACTTGTCTGGGGTCACACAGGTAATAAGAGTCTGAGGCTGGATTTGACTTCAGGTCTTTCTAAATCCATGTGCCATAGCTGCCCACCTAGCTCCCCCAACTTAGAGAGTTACCATCCTAATTCAGGCCCTAATCCCTTTGCCCCTCAACTATTGACATAGCCTCCTAATTTTCTTCCCTGCCTTAAGTCTCTCCCCACTCCAATCTATCCTGTGCATGATATTGCTAACATGCTAGTTGGAACATGCAAGTACTCTGCTTAAAACAAACCAATGAACAAACAAATGCTCTAGTGACACCCCAGTTACCTCTAGGAGCAGATATAACTCCCATTTGACATATAAAACCCTTCACTATCTGTTCCATACCTATCTTTCTAGCCTCATTACAAAATATTTCCCTTCAAACACCATACTGTCCAGTGCCATCATACACAGAACTCTATCTCCCAAGTCTCTACCTTTACACTGTCTATCTCTCCTGCCTGGAATGCACTCCCTCCTCACCTCCTCTTTTTAGTATCCCTCACTTCTTTCAAAGTTCATCTAGGGGCAGCTAGGTAGTACAGTGAATAGAGCACCGGCCTTGGAGTCAGGAGGACCTAAGTTCAAATCCGTCCTCAGAAATTTAATACTTATTAAAATGTTAATAAGTATTAAATTATTAAGTGACCTTGGACAAGTCACTTAACAGCCCTGCCTTCCCTCCTCCAAAAAAAAAAAAAAGCTCAGCTCAAATGCTGCTTTCTACATGAAGCCTTCTTTGATTTTCCTAGATGCTATTAAGAACCTCAAGAAGTTGCCATGTTTATATTTTCTATATATTGTATATATATTTATACAAATATTGTCTCTTCCAACATCATGGATGCTTCTTGAGGCCAGGGAATGTTTCATTTTTGTTTTTGTATCCTCAGCACCTACCATAGTACTTGGTACATACTAGATATTCGATAAATGTTTGTTGTTCAATTGACTGATTACAGACAGATAATTTTTTTTTCCTGACAAAGAAGTTATAGTCTCTAGAGTCAGAAATCTAATGAAATGTAAACTTGCAGGGTGGCTAGGTGGCACAGTGAGTAAGAGCGCCGGCCTCGGAGTTGTGATGACCCGAGATCAAATCCAGCCTCAGAAAATGAGCACCCACACATAAATAATGACTAGCTGTGTAACCTTGAGCAAGTTACTTAACCCCAATTGCTTTAAAAAAAAAAAAGAAACGTAAACTTGAGAGTAGGGACTACTTCCTCTTTTTTTGGTCTTTTTTTCCTACTATGTGCCTTGTACATAGTAGGCACTTTTAAAAATAAGTATTTTCTTTTTATTATGAATCTAATCAACAAATATAAACATTCAAATACACAAAAAACAAAAAAGAGGATTATATAGAAAATCACAACCTTTTACACAAATTTTTACATATATTAAATTTAATAAGTCAGAAACAAAATTGACGAGTTCATCTCCACATAATGAGCACTTAGATTTTTTTTTTAATTTGAAATGTTTGTTTAATTCCTAAAGTGTAGCAATATGGGATGGTGGAAAGGCATTGGCTCAAATCCAAACTGCCACTAACTACATTTGACCTTGGGAAAACCATTTCATCTTTCTAAATTCCATTTTTTTCATCTGTAAAATAAGGAGGTTGGACAGGATGACCTTCGGGGTTCCTTCCAGCTCCTACTTCTGTGTGCTGATCCTATGAGAATTCAAGGGAATGAATCTCTCCATTCTCAATATTAAGTCATTGAACATCCTTAAGCAAATGACTTATTTTTGCTAGTTTGTATGCTCCCAAATGCCAAATGGAGAGACCAACAAGAGAATTGTTTACCTCCTTAGTCCAGAAAATATTGGTTGGATTAAGAATGACCAATGGAGTAGCTAGGTGGCATAGTGAACAGAGTGCTTGCCCTTCAGTCAGGAGGACCTGAGTTCAAATCTGGCCTCAGACACTTGACACATTTATTAGCTGTATGACCTTGGTCAAGTCACTTTACCCCAATTACCTTGTCTTTTCTCCTCCAAAAAAAAGTTACCTATGGGTACCACAGGGTGGGGGGGAGACACTGTTAGGATTATACAAAAAACAGTAAAAGTATGAGAGAAATAATAAAAAAGAGACATAAATTAGACATAGTAGGCACTTAATAAAGGCTTACTGGATTGGACTAGATACCATCTACAATTGCCTTGAATACCTTTTTTGATTTTAAATCATTATGAACTTGATAATCATAAACTCTTTAGTAGCCCTCCAAATATCATTACTAGTTTACCTACCCAGCAGCACCTTTCCTCTGTGGTTTAGAAAAATCCAGGTTTAATCGAATACAAACCCCTAGGCTTCCTAGATGCCAAAGAGGCACGGTTTGCCATAAATAAAAAGGTTGTGTTTGGAAAGATGACTGCTCTATTACTTGAAGCGATTGTGGCTGCCTCAATATTGACACTCAAGTCTGGTGGGCTCCTGCTGTTTTGTGTGGGCACTAATTAAATCATAATTAAATGCATAGGAGTAATCAGGAAGAATTCACTTTACTTCTTAGCATTTACTGAATTGAACTGTCAAAGGGTGAAATCCACCATCATCGTCATACTCATCATCTCCAGTTTTTGTGGCCAATCTATGATTGCTTTGATGTAGGGAACTCCTGGTGAGGAAATTTCCCTCCACCAGTGCAGATCAGCATCTGTTTGGCAACTCAAAACACCGAGAGGATCACAAGGCTAGTATTTATCTAGGACATGCCATGAACCTAAAGGTCTTATCTTAAAGGCCCACCCTCTATTCCTATGCTCTATGCTGCCTCATACTGAATATTAGAAAATTAAAAATTAACGAGTCTATGAAGACTGGTGCTCACAATGAGGATGAATGCTGACAGCTCTGCTTCTTATGTGATGTGAGTTGAATAAGGCCTGTTTGGGAAGAGTCTCCAGTCCAGTCCAGAAGTACCTGTGGTCTGGCTTAGGAGTTCTTTTACCTAACTTTTACTTTATGCTCAAATTCCATAAGCCTCTATGCTGCCAGAGCCCTGACTGGATCCCGATTACTTTCTATTATGATTCTGTTCAGCCAACATTTATCAAGTACCTACTCTGAGAAAGAGTAGGAAACTGAGGATAAGAGATATAAGGTGACTTGGCCAGGGTCACATACCTATGGCAGCATTGCATAGTGGTTAGTGGTCAGATCTACAAGCTAGGAAGTTTGAAGATTGGATTTTATCTCTTACATACACTGGATGTGTGACCCTGAACAATTCATTTGGCCTCTCAGTGTTCTAGGTAACTTTCCAAGATGAGAGGTGCCAACTTGCATTAGCAGATAAAGTTCCTTTGTCATATAGTTCCCTATACTAAGGAAATCATAGATCTGATCCTATCTGCTATCTTTTCTCCTAGCTTCTAAAACAATATTTTTCATGTTGATAACATTTAGGAAATGTTTATTGAATTGAAAAAATAAGGCTATTTTAGAGGACAATTGAAAACAAAAAACATAAAACAACTTACCATTCTTTTACCAAAGTCTTGGCAAGGGCTGGTAAGAGTACTTCCTTTTAATGGAATCATTCCCTTGGGACTGTTATCACTTTTCTTCTTGTAGAATTCAATAGCATCTTCCAGCAACACAACCCACATGGGTTTCCAGCTATTGAACATACTGCCCTTTGTTGACACCACAGAAAGGAAAAAAAAAACCATGAGTCTTTTTCTTCCAGTTTCCATGTCCCTAGACATCAAGTCAGGATGCTAATCTGGAGGTTGCTCACCCAATTAGCACCGAAGGCTGCTAATATACTAGAGGGTATAGAACTAATTACCTCCATGTGTGGAGCAAACTTCAAATGCTAAAGGAAGGTCCATGTAAGAAAGGATCAGTGTGGGAAGCAGGACCTCCAAATTTTGGAGGCATTTTATAAAGTTATTTCCCATTATTTTCCAATATGAATCTGTTTAAATTTTCACTAAACTCTGAAAAAACCACACCTACTCTCATTTCTTATTTCAAGGGATGAAATCTTCCCTAGCTACTCTGACCCACACTGATCGCTTCTTGCTGACCTACCTAGAGCACTTAAGTTTGTGTCAAACATTTGGAGGATCAATCACACACTGTCTTATTGTTTTAGAATTGTTTCATTTGCATTAGTCTTGCTTCCCCCAATGAAGTTGCAAGCTCCTCAAGTCGAGGAATTGTGACTGCCTAACTCTCTTGCTTCTCCTTACTACACCCATTGCAGCATTGGTTTATCACTGTGTAGGGTAGTAGGCATGTACTGTATACTTTTCTAAAAACCTAATTCCCAAGTAAGATTCCTAATGCACCACTGTCATTACAGTTACTTCTCTACTCAAAAGTTCTCTGCAGATATCCATGAACTAGTGAATAAAGTAAAAACTTTTGACCTTCGCATTGAAGATTCTCTATCTGGCTTCAACCTACTTATCCAATTTTATCTCATTCTACTCCCCTTCACATATTTTATGTTCTGGTCAAACCAGTTCATCTCTATTCCCCATTCTCATCTGGCCCTCTCCTATCTCTATGTCTTTACTCACACTGTCCTCCACGTCTGGGGTGGGCACCTTCATCTCTTATAGTCCTTCCCTTCCCTTCAGAATCTAACTCATACACCACCTCTTCCATGAAGCCTTCTCTGACTCTATCTCCACCCCTACCCTCAGGTAAAAATGGCCTCCCATTCTCAAAGTCTTTAGAACACGTTGTCTGGGCTTCTCCTTTCAACTCATCCCATTCTCTGCTTTTATAACATTTCTAAGATGAACTATAAACTCTTGTGTGTGTGGCATTTAAAGCACTTCATAACCTGGCCCTCTGCACACCAGACTAGCCCTCATGCTGTTCCTCATTCCATCTTCCATCTCCATTCTTTTTCTATGGATACCTCTCTCTCCTATACCTAGAAACTCTCTCTTTCTACCTCCCTCCCTTGGTTTCCTTCAAGACTCAGCTCAAGGCATCACCATCTTCATGAGTCTTTTCTTTATCCCTATAGCTATTAATATCTTTCACTTCAAAGTAATCTGCTTTGTATCTATCTATCTATCTATCTATTTATCTATCTGTCAGTCTGTCTGTCTATCTATCTACATTGTTTCCTCCAACAAAATGTAAGCTCATTGAGGGCAAGAACTGTTTTGCCTTTTAATCTTTGAATACCCAGTGTTTAACAAAGTGGCCAGAACATGGTAGGTATGTTTGCTAAACGATTAAGCTGATTTGTCCTTCCTCTTGTTAGACTGCAAATTCCTTGAGAAAAGACCCTATTCTGTAAACATTTTTGCATACCTGGAGCCTAGAACAGACCTTGAACACAATAACTAATTAATAAATGGTTAATGAATTTTTTTGTTGAAGATATAACTCTAGGGCAATTCCAAATGCTACCAACCTTCATGCAAAATAGTGACAAATTCTTCTCTTTCTTTAGTTACTATTCACTTGTGGTATTGCCCCATTTTCTTTGCCCCAGACAGGGCCCCTTCTCACAACTCAAAAGGTGCTTCCGATAAAAGGAACCACAAGGAACTCACCCAAATAATTAACACCCTTGCTATAGAGTTATTTTTGAAAAGTGTCAAACATAGTATTAAAGGGACTAAATACAGTTTCCTTCTGTGACCAGTTCCCATTATTTCTTGACTATTCATCTCAACAGTTAACAACATCTTTTTTAGCTTATAATTTTTAGTATGATAGAAATACCAGGCCTTGGAGACAAGAGGACCTTTGTTCAAGTCCCTCCACTGACACACAGTGACTGTGTAACCTTAGACAAGTTACTTAATCTCTCATTGCTCTAAGCAATTTAAGACTATAAATCTCAGAGAAGATGGCTTGCATTTGTAGAAGGAATTCCTCATGGAGAGATCCCCAAACCAGTGAAATCACAAGTCCCATCCCTATGCCAACTGATTAAGCAACGTAGCAGATAACAGACAAAAGGAGATAGTAGTTCTTGAAAGGAATGTTGTCTTCATTTGAGAATAATTTACTTCTCTGGAATTCATTAGAATTTAACTTAAATTGAAGCAATTAACAATCATTTATCAGGCATGGAAACTGTCATTGTGATGGGCACTAGGAATACAAATGAAAAAATAGGAAAATACTTGTTCTCAAGGCAAGTCAATGCAAGGTCATTTGAGGAAGGAGAAAGCACTAACAATTGGGAAATAAGAGAAGGCTTAGGGGCTAGCACTTGAACTGAGTCTTAAAAGAAGATAAGGATACTGAGAAATAGAAATGAGAAATGCATTTCAAGTATGGGAGCATCCTATGCAAATGTATGGAGATGGCTGCTGAAATGCCAAGCTTGGCAAACAATTGGTAGGTTAGTTTAAATGGGAGAAAAAAGAGTATGTGAAAAAGACTAATGTAAATTATTAAATCCAGAAAGATGGGATAGGCCTAGACTTTGGAGAACTTTAAATGCCAGGTGGAGAAATTTGAAATTTATTTTAAGGCAAAATGGAACTACCGAAGATTTTTGACCAGGGCAATGTAATGGTGGTGGCTTAGAAAAAAATTTTTGAGAGCAATGCAAAAGACGAATTGGAGAAGGGAGCCAGGAGACAATTAAGGGGCTAAAAAAAAGACACTTGAGCTAACAAGTATAAATAGGTTGGAGAAAGGTTTGGACAAGTTCATTGGTGATATGTCCAGACTGGGTTATTTGGAGAAGTTAAGTATACCTTCCTGACATTTTAAGGTTCACACAGGGAAGGAAAATTAAAATGCCCTTCCACAAATCATCCTTTGGTACCACTATCAGAAACAGCAAACACAAATGGGCGTGCCACAGAAGGTATTTACAATAGTCTTATTTATGTTGGCTTTCACTTCAGAGCTTTCATGCTGATGCTGAGGTTACAGAACTTTGCACACTTCAGGATTTTCAGCTGGTGATCGGACATACAGTTTTTACCTACTGTCTCGCCATTATTCCGAAGACTCAACAGTTCTTTTTATTTCATCCTCCTCCCATCCCTGGGAGATACCTGGGAAATGGGTATGTTCGTACCATGTTGAAGAAAGGAAACTTCAACCTCAGTGACATTCAATAACTTGCCCTCAGCAAGCCAATCACATAGACCTGGGCAATAATGGTGAGCTGATGGACCTTAACCCAATATACTTGCTACAAAATTATATTGGATTCCTTATTGAAGTGACTCTCCTGGCTGTGGCTGTGAGAACTCACAAAGATTTCTAATGACCTTCACCATGCCCAATCACCATTTCCCAAGACTTGCCTGTCTCCTCACTTTCTGTCATGTAAACATTTAATATATTTAATATCTAGAATGGAAAAAGAGCCACTCTACTCAGATTATACTCTTTGCATATTACCTATTCTATGACTTTATGTGTGTCATGAAAACCAGAAAATTCAGAAAATATCAAGTTCCTAACAGATCCTATTATTTATCTGTGAATGGCAGAGGGTACTTACATAAAGCTGCTACATGCATAATTGCACAACTCTTTATTACCCTAGTTGTTGAATTCCTACCTAGCCTTAATTTTAAAATTTTTTTTAGTATTTTGATTTTGATGAACATAACAAATATATACAAAGAACAGAAAGGAACTGTATATGAAACTGACTTACCACTATGTACTTCTTGTGTTTTTCATTTCTTTCCAATTTAATATATCTGTCTTTGAATCGTGATCTTACTGAATTTAAGGACAGCTCCCTATACCATGCTTCATTCTTTTAAACATGACTCAGATCTACTTCTTCCAGCAAGCCTTCCTCTACTACCCCATGATGGTGATTAGGTAAGAAGGAACATAGAGGAGAACATGATGAAGTTCTTTAACTTCCCTAGCCTTCAGTTTCCCAGAATATAAAATGGGAATAATACGTAATTCATAGGGTTGTTTCGAGGCTCAAGTGAAATGATGTACACAAAATGCTTTGCAAAAAGGCTATGTAAATGCCTATGATTACTATTATGAGCAAATACAAGCAATGATAAACATAATGGTTTATCATTGATAACACAATGATAAACATAAACATAGCATTTTAACTCAAAAACCACCTAAGAATCTAAGAAACTTTGTGGGCAGAGCATCCCTAGGGTACATAGTGGTCCTGTACTTAAAAGTGGCACTTTTGTTCTCTATTTTAACTGGCTACTAAGAAGTGCCTCAAGGAAGCAGCTTCTGAGACAAAACAGATGTCTCTGCTGTTGTCACTGTTGTTGTTGCCATTGTCACCATTGTTGTTGTTCAGGTGTATCTGACTCTTTGTCACTAACTCTTCATGACCCTATTTGAGGTTTTTTTGGCAGAGACACTGGAGAGTTTTGCCATTTTCTTCTCCAGATCATTTTATAGATGAGGAAACTTAGACAAACAGGGTTGTGTCTTGCTTAGGATCACAAAGCTACTAAGTGTTTGAGGTCAGATTTAAACTCAGGAAAATGAGTCTTCCTGACTTTAAGCTCAGCACTCTATACACTGTGCCACCTAGCTGCTTGAGCACTGTGTTAGTTGCTTTTAAAAACAAGAACATCAACAATCCTGAAACTCTTACATAATCAACCTATAAAAATCCCCTTCTGTCTCTTTCCATCTGTCGTCCCCTACTAGCAAAGCAAAGCAATGAAACTTGGCTGCTTGTGCCTTCTATCCCCACTCAGCCCACATTCCCTTTCAAGGCTATCCTTTATTTTATTTTTTATTTTACAATTAATTTATTTATTTTTAGTTTTCAACATTCACTTCTATAAGATTTTGAGTTACTCTTCTCCCCCCTCCCCAAGACAGCATGCAATCTGATATAGACCCTACTTACACATTCATATTTAACATATTTTCACATTAGTCATAATGTAAAGAAAAATTAGAACTAGTGGGAGGAACCACAAGAAAGAAAAAAACAAAACAAAACAAAAAAGAAAAGAAGAGAAGAGAAAATAGTATGCTTCCATTTGCATTCAGATTCCAAAGTTCTTTCTCTGGATGTGGATAGCATTTTCCATTGTGAGTCTTTTGGAGTTGTCTTTGCATGGCTGAGAAGTGCTAAGTCTATCAAAGTCAGTCATCACCCAATGTGGCTATTATTGTGTACAATGGTCTCCTAGTTCTGCTCATTTCACTCAGCATCAGTTTATATAAGACTTTCTAGGTTTTTCTGAAGCCTGCTTGCTCATCATTTCTTATTGCACAATAGTACCACACTACATTCATATACCACAACTTGTTTAGCCATTTTGCAATTGCTGGATATCCCCTCAATTTCCAATTCTTTGCCACCACGAAAAGAGATGTCATAAATATTTTTGTATATGTGGGTCCTTTTCCTACTTTTACAGTCTCTTTGGGATGCAGAACTAGAAGTGGTATTGTTGGATGAAAGGGTATGCAGTTTTATAGCTCTTTGGGCAGAGTTCCAAATTGCTCTCCAGAATGGTTGGATCAGTGATATAGAGTATTTTTTCCTATGACTATAGATAGCTTTAATTTCTTCCTCTGAAAACTGCTTGTTCATATCCTTTGACCATTTGTCAATTGGGGAATGACTTGTATTCTTATAAATTTGACTCAGTTCTCTATATATTTTACAAATGAGGCCTTTATCAGAGACACTGGCTATAAAAATTATTTCCCAGCTTTTTGCTTCCTTCTAATCTTGGTTGCATTGGCCTTGTTTGTACAAAAACTTTTCAATTTAATGTAATCAGAATCATCCACTTTGCTTTTCATAGTGTTCTCTTCCTCTTGGGTGGTCATAAATTCTTCCCTGCTCCATAAATCTGACAGATAAACTATTCCTTGCTCTCCTAGTTTGCTTATAATATCAGCCTTCATATCTAAATCATGTACCCATATTGACTTTATCTTGGTATAGGGTGTAAGATGTTGGTCTATAGCTATTTTCTGCCATACTATTTGCCAGTTTTTCCAGTAGTTTTTGTCAAATAGTGAGTTCTTATTCCAGAAGCTTGAGTCTTTGGATTTATCGATTAGGTGTCTATAGTCATTGACTATTGTGTTTTACATTCCTAACCTATTCCACTGATTGATCACTCTATTTCTTAGTCAGTTTCAAATAGTTTTAATGATTGCTACTTTATAATATAATTTAAGATCTGGAACAGCTAGGCCATATTTCCTTGCATTTCTTTGCATTAGTTCCCTTGATATTCTGGAGCTTTTGTTCTTCCAGATAAATTTTGTTATTGTTTTTTCTAGTTTTATAAAATAATTTTGATAGTTTGATTGGTATGGTACTAAATAAGTAAATTAATTTAGGCATAATTGTCATTTTTATTATATTAGCTTGGCCTTCCCATGAGCAACTGATATTTTTCCAATTATTTAGGTCTGATTTTATTTGTGTAAAAAGTGTTTCATTATTGTGTTCATATAGTTCCTGGGTTTGTCTTGGCAGGTAGACTCCCAAATATTTTATAATGATTATGGTAACTTTAAATGGAATTACTCTTTCTACCTCTTGTTGTTGTACTTTGTTAGTAATATATAGAAATGCTGGTGATTTATGTTAGTTTATTTTATATACTGAAACTTTGCTAAATTTGTTTATTTCAAGTAATTTTTATTTGACTCTCCAAGTATACCATCATATCAGCTCCAAAGAGTAATAGCTTTGTTTCTTCTTTGCCTATTCTAATTCCCTCAATTTCTTTTTCTTCTCTTATTGCTAAAGTTAACATTTCTAGTACAATACTGAATAACAGTAGTGATAATGGACATCCTTGTTTCACCCCCAATCTTATTGGAAATGCTTCTAGCTTATCCCATTATATATAATGCTTGTTGATGGTTTTTGATAGATGTTACCTCTCTTATTTTAAGGAAGATTCAATTTATCCCTATGCTTTCTATTGTTACTAATAGGAAACGTGTTGTATTTTGTCCAATGCTTTTTCTGAATCTATTGAGATAATCATATGATTTCTGTAACTTTTGTTGTAGCTATGGTCAATTATGCTAATACTTTTCCTAACATTGACTCAGCCCTGCATTCCTGGTATAACTCCTACCTGGTCATAGCATATTATCATCAAGTTGCTATAATCTCTTTGCTAATATTTTATTTAAAATTTTTGCATCTATATTCATGAGGGAAATTGGTATATAAGTTTCTTTCTCTGTTTTATTGCTTCCTGGCATAGGTATCAGTACCATATTTGTATCATAAAAAGAATTTGGCAGTATTCCTTCTTTGCTTATTTTCTCAAATAGTTTATATAGTATTGGAATTAATTATTCTTTAAATGTTTGATAGAATTCACTTGTAAATCCATCTGGCCCTGGAGGTTTTTTCTTAGCAAGTTCACTGATGACTTGTTTAATTGTCCTTTATTTTAGCTGAGCAAAAACTCAGAGAATATGATGTAGGATATGATTTCCCCACATTCTGCACCTGCTAAGGATGACCCAACTTCCCTCTCTTATCACCCTCCTCTCATGGCCCTGAATGTAAAGGGACATAGGTTAATGTGCCAACCAGAGCAAAATGAATTATGATTTCTTTAATCATCCTGTCTTATTTCAGCATGAGTTTGGGGACAACTGTAGTTGAGACCAACAACCTAGAAAGGACTTTTTGTTTAAATACTTTTTGCTATCTCAGCAATGAGATGGCTGACTTTTTTAGAAGCAAGAAAGTTCCTCTTTCTCATTTATATTTTAGCTTTGAGTGAGGGAAAGAAAAATGAACTTGCATTCTCTGCATATTAACTAACCCATAATACTCACATGTCATGAAAACCATACAATTTAGATAACGTTGAGTTCCTAGCAGATTCTGTTATTTGTCTGAGAATTGCAGAGGATTCCTATATAAAACTACCATTTGCACAATAGAGTGGTTGTTTACACAAACAAGACAAATACTTTTTACAACAATGACATCCCTGGCTCAATACTTTGCACTGCATCCAGTTACTACATAAAAAGTCAATAAATGTTTGCTTTTCTCTCTTGGCATGATAGTCAATAGCCTCACTTAATATCAGACTGAATGAGTAGCCTCCTCTCTGTCCCCTGCCCACCTGTTAAATTCCTATATATCCATTTATTTTTATAACTATGAGCTTGACAAACATCAAGAAACATGAATATTTCACTATATAAAGGAAAACAGAACAAGAAGACTGCATATGAAACTTTGAATCTCTACCATGTTCTTCTTATTAGGATTTGAAATAGAAGGGGGGTTTGTCCATATATTACAAAATTAACATGCTTAAATTAAGTCCAATTCAAATTAACATTCTTCCAAGGAGCCTTCTTTCATCTTCATCCCTCAGTTAGAAATTATCTTTCTCCCCTCTCAATTATATTGTTTATTATTAAGAATTATGTTGCTGCTGTTAAGTCACTTCAGTCATGTCCAATTCTCCATGACCCCATCTGAGGTCTTCTTGGCAGAGATACTGGAACAGTTTTCATTTTCTTCCCCAGCTCATTTTACATATGAGGAAACTGAGGCAAAAAGGGTTAAATGACTTGCCCAGAGTCACACAACTGGTGAGTGTCTGAGGCTGGATTTGAATTAATGAATATGAGTTTTCCTGATTTCAACCCCAGGGCTCTGTCTACTGTGTCCCCTATCTGTTCATGTTAGCTCACTAAAAATTATGTATATGTATATATATATATATATATATATATGTGTGTGTGTGTGTGTGTGTGTGTGTGTGTATGTATATATAAACATATATATATATATATAACTGTTATAATATTTTATACGCTTCTTAAGCAACTATCATATATTGTTTTGTATTAGAGTTGTTTATATCATATCTCCTTGCTAGATTACCAGTTCATTGAAGGCAGGGATCTTTTCTAAATCTCAAAATTCTATTTCCCTCAGTGCCTGGCAATGTCCTCTGTACTCTTTTCTATCCTGCCTTTGATAAATGTGTGTTAAATTGACATTTGAACCATAAATTAACAGAACCGGAAAGGTCATGAAGGGTCATCTGCTCCAACCTTTTAATTTTACAGATGAGGAAACTGAGGTGAAAATACATGATATATAATACTTATATCCAGAAATGGTGATCAGATCATGAACTAAGCACATGTTACCCACATAATTTTTTCCCCTAGACCTGTGATTTTGTAAGTATGGTAACTTCCTATTATGGAAACTCCCTTCAGAGATAGGGAATTGCAATGTGTAATCTTACAGAGTTGCCTAGGACACTGAGAGGCTAAGGGACTTGCTCATGGACAGTCAGCAAGTTCTGACTCTGAAGCTAATCAACTTTGCTAGCTTGCCTTGGACCACACTCATAAAATAATCTCAACTAAATGCCTTTATGTCATAAGGTATAGCTATTATATGATGTCATAAGTGAGGGGTGAAGAGAGCAGAGGACAAAGGACAATATACAAAATAATTACAACTATATAAATGCAGGCTGCTTTAAAAGGGCCACAAAGCTGAGATCAAATGAGATAGATAAGCAGCTAAAATGCACACCTTACCCTTCTTTTAATAAATAAACTACTAAAGTCCTCACATTCACGTTCACTCTCCATCATTCACTTAGGCTGTTTTGTTGAATTGTCAAAGGGTTGTACCTTTTGTGGTGGGGGAATGAGGGTGGGTGGGAGGTGGAGCTAAATTATTAGTTTGGGGTCAGGTTATATAATGTGTTAGACCACCATGCCACTAGTCACCTATATTTGCAACTTTGATATAATAGTCAACTCCTCACTATTACTAGCTGCCAAATCTTGCCATTTATAGAGCACTTTAGGAATTGCCAAATGCTTTGATATGTGACCTCTCTTTTCTCTCCACTCACACAACCACCAGCATAATTCAGAATCATTACCTTTCCACCAGACTGTGGCAATAAACCACCAGCATAATTCAAACTCATTTCCTTTCCACCAGACTGTGGCGATAGCTGCCTAATTGGTCTTCTTACCTCATCACTCCAGCCCACCTTCCACATGACTGCCAGTGATTTTCCTGAAGCTCAGATCTATCTCCTTTATTCCCTTAATCCCAACTCCAGTGTTTCCTTAATAGCTATAGGAGGAAATATTTTACCTGTTTGTCATTTAAGGCCCTTCACAATTGGATCCATCTCATTATTCTGGTCTTATATTCTACTTCTCTCAGAATAGCCATAGTTCAGTCAGATTGACCTTTTAATTCTTCCTCATATGTATCACTTCACTTCCTATATCTCTTCATTTACTGTGACTGCCCCTAGCATCTAGAATGTGTTCCTTTCTTAGCTTCTCCACTTAGAATTCCTAATTTCTTTCCATGATAAGCATGTGTCACCTTCCACATAAATCCCTTCCCAATCTCCCCATCCCCCCAAACTTCTTATACCTATTTTGTATCTATTTCATTCATACATACATATATATATATATATATATATATATATATATATATATATATGTGTGTGTGCTCATGCCCCACCCATCAACTACAGTTATCACTTCCACATCGTGGGGGTTATCCCTTCCATATCAAAGTTCCCCCATGATCTGGAAAATACACGTAAAACATTTTGATCCTTCCTTTGTGCCAGAGGAGAAGTCTGAATTATTATGGTAGTAAGAGATAAAATATGTTGATATTACATAATACCATACACATATTTTATGCAGTTCTGAGTTTCTAAACTTTTTCCATGTCATAAGCTGTCCTTCACATATCTGTGGCTTCTATAAAACTCCCCCAAAATTCCCATTTAATTATTATGCTGATCAGTGATATATTGAAACTACAATGGGGAAAGTCACAATGCAGAAGGGATAATTGTATATTCTGGTTGAAAGCAGGGACTATTTCATTTTTGTCTTTGTATTCCCAATGCCTACCAAAGTGCCTACACATAATAGATTACTAATAAATGCCTTTTGGTTGGTTAGTTGATTGGTGAAAGAAGGTAATTTGTTTAGCTGGATTTCTGTTGAAATCAGAATTTTAGAGAATACCTAATCCAACTTTATCATTTTACAGATGAGAGAACCACAGGAGACCTAGGCAAGTCTAAGTGACTTGCTGAAGGTCATATAAATAGTTTTAGACTTAGCAGATACTACCTGGTATGTTTCCTTATTTCCAGTTCTGTATTTTTTCCATTATACTACAGGAGTCTGATTTGTCCAAGAGTTAAGTAGCTTCCCTAACTTATGACCTTTAGAAGCAGTATTAACTCCTTCAAGCTACCAGGGTAAATTGAGGTTTGCCTGTAATAAATAGGATCTTAGATAATACAACCTTTATAGGTTCCTATTAGAAATACACATATTTACATACATATCTTCATCACCATTAACAAGTGTCTTATTAAGGGCTTATAAATATATTTGAAAGTATCAGATGGGAGAAGTTTAGCTAGAAATCCATGGGGAAAAGATCTATGTGTTTTAGTAGTTTGCAATCTTAATACCAGTCAATTGTGTGATAAAGCTAGCAAAAATGCTAATGCAATTTTATACTGCACTCATGTCCAAAACACGGAAAGTAATAGCCCTTTTGTATTCTGCCCTAATCAGACCACACCCAATTTATTATTTTTAGTTCTGGATGCTTGTTTTAGGAAGGAAATTGATAAGGTGAGAATATGTAGAAGAACAGAAGTTCTTAGACTTTAGTGTCATGTATCCCGGTAATGCCTGTGAACCCTTTCTCAGAATGACATTTTCAAGTGCATTTAAGAAAGTACATAAGATTACCAAGGAAACACATTTCATTGAAATGTAACTATACAAACAAATTTTAAACAAGCTCAGGTACCCTAAGTTAAAACTCCTGATCTAGGGGAAGGTAAACAGCACAATAATAAAGGTCATGAGAGGACCAGTTGAAGGCAGGTTTATATTCTGGAAGGAGGGGGGCTATAGTAAAATATTTGATGGATTGTTATATGATGGAGGGATTCAACTTCTGCTAACTATTGGGGACAGAACTAGATACAATTAATGGAAGTTTCAAAGGGGTACACTGAGCATTGTAAGGAAATAGTAAAGATAGTAAGGAAAAACCATCAGACCTGGCTAATACTGAAATGGGCCACCTTGAAAGGAAATGGGATCTCGCTTCCAAAAAGTAAAGACCTTCTAAATCTAAAGATTTAGTCTAAAGGTTAAAGCTTAGTTGTAGATAGGATTCCTTTTTAGGAATGGATTGTGCTATATGGCCTCTGAGGTCCCTTCCAAATATGAAATTCTATGATGTCTAATGCTACAGACTCTCCTAATAGTTTGGGTGCTAAAATAATCTTAGTGAAGAATTGCCTCCTCAACATTTTTTTTCTTTGTGGGTAAGAGGTGAAGTGAGGGGGGAACTATGATTTCACTGGTATAGAGAACTTTAATTAAGAAAACACTATCTACCAATGCACATTAGCAGAGGCTTTGCATCTTACAGAGTCGCCATATAGATAGACACACACACGTATACACACAAATACATACACACACATACGTTTGTGTGTATGTGTGTATGCAGGCTTCATGAAGTAATCTCTTGATCTCCTACATATATGTTTGTATACATATTATATAAATGTTATTTTCTTCATTAGAACATACATTTTAATAAGTTTCCACAGGGCAGGGACTATTTAACTTTCTTTCTTGTATCTCCAGAACCTGGTACATAATAGGCAGTTAATAAATGCTTACTTGATTAATTAATTCCTGATTCTGAGGCCAGCTCGCTATTTACAACATCTCACTGTTTCTCCTCAGCATTATATGATCCAATAAGATCTCTTTTCTTTAGGACTCTGTCTCCAGACTGATGTATGACTGGATCAAATTCTCATCTCAGAGTCATCCAAAGCAATTACGTGGAAGCTGGTGAGGGAGAGGGGGAGGGTGTGAGGAGGCGATTTTCCTGCTATTTCAGGCCAGGGCCTATACAATTACATGCCCATTGTGAGTACATGAGTCTTAGGTACTGAGTCAGGCTTAGTTTCCCAAAGGAAGAGAGCTCATTATCATGAGACTAATTGAATTTTCAAGCAGTTGGAACTATTTTCTTGAGTAGCCGAGAATGAGTGGGGAGACAACCAAAACTATCAACTAGCTGCCCCAAGTCTGCAGCCTTTTCCTCCTGCCCCAATACACTTTTCATTTCAACCCTTCATAATCCAGGAACTTGCCTCTAAAAAGTACCGAAAGAAATAACAAATGAACATTAGAAACAAATGTCTCCACCACCACCTCTCAAAAAAAAAAAAAAAGGCAGGTATGCTTCATCTAGTATTGTTCATTTCTGTATATATATAGTTTTTTTGGGGGGAAACTCACAATTGGGAGCTACCAGCTTTCTATAACCACTGTGTATTTTATCTAATTGTCTCTTTCCTGGCCATCTCTGTTGACCTGTTTATGTCTAGTTTTGTCATCCAAAGTTAAAGCTGTTGGAGAATGGACAAATGAGCTGACGAATGATTGAATAAATAAGTGAGTGAATGTGGATTTCAGCGAAGGCTAGAGCAAATAGTCCCGCAAAAGAGATGAAATTTAGTTTGGGGTGTGAGTGTAGGCATTCGTTTTAAAATTCTTTACAGATACCTCCCACAGAATTAAGAACTTCCTCTTTCTAACACTTCTTCCACATGCCAAGTTTGAGACTGGAATTCACTAGGCATTTATACTTTAAGAAAAAAGACTTAGTGTTTTGAGATGTGTGTCTAGCTGCCGGTTGAGCTCTATCTTCGAGATTATAAGTGTTTTCACTGAAATGTATCACATAAAAAATACATCTGTAGGAAAAGTGAGTTATAATACTCAATGAAATATTTAAGATACAATGGAAATTCTGGGTGTTATATGAATGTGAAATCTGCATTCTTGTTCTGGCTTGGCCGTGTCACTTTGGGCAAGTCACCTCATATCTATGTGTCTCATTTTCCTCAAATGTAAAATGAAGAGATTTCTCTAAGGATCTCTATCAGACTTTCTATATTGCATCATCCCGTGAAATTGATTCACATCATAGTAGCTGCATGAATTCCAGGGCTGGGGAGCAGAAAACACAAGAGTTAACTCCCACTCTGCTTCAGACTCTCTGCTACTATGCTCTCTGTCTCTGTCTCTCTGTCTCTGTCTCTCTGTCTCTGTCTCTCTGTCTCTCTCTCTCTCTTTCTCTCTCTCTCTCTCTCTCTCTCTCTCTCTCTCTCTCTCTCTGTCTCTCTCTCTCTCTGTCTCTTTCTGTCTCTCTGTCTCTGTCTCTGTCTCTCTGTCTCTCTCTCTCTCTGTCTCTCTCTCTCCCCATCTGTTTCTCTCTCCCTCCCTTTTTCTCTATCTTAAAACACTATATAAATGATAGTATTATCTTCCTCTTCTTTCCAACCCAACAAGACAATTACCTATTCCCCAATGACTAATAAACAAGAAGTTTGGGGTCAAGACTTGGTGATTGCACAGTAAGTTACTGCCTATCATTTCTCATCTCTTTCATAATTACAAACAGCTTCAGCCTTAGGGAAAGTGAGAATAATAGCCGTCTTCATAGGATAAGTTCAATAGCACTGGAAAAGTCTTCACTGTCCTAAATAATGGCTCCTCTTCATTGACAGCTACAAATCCTTTCACCAATCTTTTCACTCTAGTAGAGATGAGCTTATGATGAGAAAGGAAAGGAGGTGGCAAGTTCAAACTAAGAGGTAAGTGACTGCTATATGAAAATGGGTTCTGATAGGAGGGACAGGACTAAGGATCTAAGGAAAGGGACCAAGCAAGGAAAGGTGAGTATGGAGGAAAGCTGGAGAAATTACAAAGGGAAAATACACAGAAAGGAGAGCCTGGAAGAAATGGAAATAAATTTTGTCTACTTCAGCAATTTGCCAAGGCCTGGCAATGGCTGTCAGTGTGCCATAATAAGATTTCATTGGGTCTTACACTTGGCTAGATTGGAGGTTAAATCACAAGTGGTAAGATTCCAATTTTTAGGAAAGAAAGTTCTAAAACATTCTATTCATAGAAGGACAAAATTTCTAAATGACAAATTGATGTGTTTGCCCTCCTTTCCAGAAACCCCGTTCAACTTTGAAAACATCAGTCAGGCAGCAGAGATAAGGGAACCTAAGCTTCATAACAAGGAGGAAATATTTTGCATAGAAAAAAATGGAAAACAAAATGTCAAAGATGCTGCAAGCAACGAACTCCTGCTGGTGTGCCTTCACTTCTCTGGCTTATATGTAAAAAAAAAAATTTTTCCACACCTTCCCCAGGGCAGTCCTTCTATTCAGAGCACCTTTGCACATTGGAGCTTAGGAAACTGGATAGATACGGTGCTCTATCACGAACAAAATCAAAGGAAGCTATCCTTTTCATCTCCACCAATTGCATTGCATAACAAGTTTAGCTT
The DNA here is from genome assembly GCA_011680675.1 of Gymnobelideus leadbeateri. Lineage (NCBI taxonomy): Eukaryota > Metazoa > Chordata > Mammalia > Diprotodontia > Petauridae > Gymnobelideus > Gymnobelideus leadbeateri. The sequence goes on from WOXC01003712.1 coordinate 582,315, forward strand.
TCTTCAAATAGGAAAAGTGTAAATTGAAGAAAACTAATAAAAACTTGTCAGAGAATGACAAGTGCATCAGAAGTGCAAAAGTTGTAGGATCAGAGATTAAAAGGTTAAAGGCCATCTAGTCCAACTTTCATTTTATAGACGAGATTAAAGATCAGAGGGGTTGTAATTTGCCCAGGGTCATACATCTAGGAAGTACTTAAAACGCTATTTGAAACCAGGCCTTCCTAACTACAAGACAAAAGCTCTATCCACTACACCATACTGCTACTTAGAAATACTGGACAAATGAAAGAACATTCTCAGAAGCAGAATGTTAAAGTTCTTGACCATTAACCTCATCAGGAGACAATGCTAATAACTTACAAATACTGAGGGTGAGAACCCCTGCATTAGAGATTGTAGTAGCAGAGAAGCAATGGCAGAAGGAGGAGGAGGAAGAGGAGGCTTATCTAAATTGGAAATTCTGTTTCTCTTCGGGATTAATCTTATATTAAACTAGGAAGATTCTCACTAAAGATTTCTAAGAAATTCGTACCGATTGCAGGAAATGCAAAATAAAAATTGCAGAAATTCCTTACGTTAGTAGCAAAGGAAGTTTACATTAATCTCAACTGTGGGAAGATATAAATTTTGCTAATATCAATTTAGTGTCAAAATATTTCATATCTCTGCTCTACTATTTTCCACCTGAATGACCTTGACGACCAACCTAAAAAAATGAATAAAATGAGAGAACTGGATGAAATAATCTCTAAGATAATTTCCATCTCTAAATTCCATAAGTTCCACTGTTTAAGAGTACATTCTTAAGTATTTTTTAAAGATTGGCCTTTATGGGCCCCAATGAAAGGTTTATTTGTATTGATTTGATTTTTTTTATCTAAATGACTAATTCTACAACCATTATTCCCTAGCAATATGACAAAAAGAATACGTCCTTCCATTTTCATATGTACTATATGTTTTTTTATTTATATTGACTTTTTTAAGTTAATAGTCCAATATTTTTTTCTGACAACAAATTCATAATTACTGATTCCTTTTAGTTTGCCTTTACAGAAAAGCTTAAAAAAAATAAGTAAAAAGGCAATTTCTAAGCCTCTATAGCCTGTTTACATGAAAATGGAAGCCTCCATGATTCCATCAGAGTGGGGAACTGCACCCTCCACCAGTTCTAACTTAGTACTACATCCTAGGGAGTTACCTGAGGCACACAGATTTGTCCAGGATTACATAACTAGTGAGCACCAGAGATAGGATCTGAACCAAGGTCTCAAACCCAGGCCTCAAGCAGCTAGGTGGTGCAGTGGATAGAGTGTTGGCCCTGGAGTCAGGAGAACCTAAATTCAAAAAGAACCTCAGATACTTACAGCTGTGTGACCCAGGACAAGTCACTTAACCCTTTTTGCCTCTGTTTCCTTATCTGTAAAATTAGCTGGAGGAGATGGCAGACCATTCTAGTATCTTTTCCAGGGTCATGGAAAGTCACAAAGAGTTGAACATGACTGAAATGACTCAACAACAAAAGTAACTCAAAGCCTAATTCTCAGGCCACTGTTATTGCCTCTTGGCTTAGGTACATAAGAATAAAAAAGTAAGACATACATCCATTACTGCCATTTACAAGACAGGCTTACTGCCTTTTGGAAAGGCAAGCAGGCATTTAGCTTTCTTTAGGAAAGTTCTAAGATATACCCTGCATGTACAATTGTACCATTCATTCATCAGCACCCAGGGGTTCTGACTTCTAACTAGGTAGGACCTAGGATAGTAGCACTCTATGAACGAAGTTCAAACATGTTTTAAAAGATCTGTGCGGCAGTGGAAAAAACTGACCTTAAAGTCAGGAAACCTGGGTTCTTATTTCAGTTCTGCCATTACTTTACCATGTGATTTCCGCTGTCACTTAGCTTTTCTGGATTTCAACTACCTTATCTATGGAATGGAGAGATTGATCTAGATGATCTCTATAATCCCTTTCAGGTCTAAAATTCTATGAATCGAAAGGGAGCCAGTTGGTTTTAGTGAGGCATCCCCTATATTCAGAACACTTCTGGAAGAACATGAACTAAACCAATGAGACAAACTTTCCTTTTTTCTTTTAGTACAGTGGAACGCTGACCTCACTTACAAGGACATTATTTGCTTCTCTATTTATGAAGGTATTTCTCACAGAATACAAACTAAGCTCAGCCCTGCCAGTGAACTCCACGTTTTGGTAAGAGAGTTTCAGAATGACTCTGGGGACAAACCCAACAGAAGAATTCAGGGGGGAAAGGGGGCTAATGGTAGATGGTCTTTCCACACTCCATCATAGTTCACATATATTTGGGAAAGTGATCTCTCTTGTTAGCTCAGTTTTCTAATCTGCAAAATGGAGCTCCTGCTGCCTCACAGACATAGTGAACCAATTAAGAACTGTTGACCAAAAAATTATAGAATCACAAGATTAATGTTAGAAGAAACCTCAGAGATCATTTTATATATGAAAAAAATGAGACTCAGAGATGTTAATTAATGTGCCCAAGTCCACACAGATTCTAAGTAGAAGAAACAAGATTCAAGGCCTTCTAAAAAAGAGAATTTTAAAATTATATTATTAAACATTTCAATATTAAGATACTAAGAAAGTAAGCTATTACTGTCTTTGCCAGTTGTTTTCACTCTCTACCTTATTCACTTTATATCTTCTCCCTCCAAAAAAAAAATACTTTAAAAAAATGTTAGAAATGAACCTGCAGGTATTGTACAATGATCAACTGTGAATGACTTAGCTATTCTCAATGAGATCCAAGATAATTCCAAAGGACTCAGTGGAAAATACTGTCCACCTCCAGAGAGCTAACTGATGGAGTCTGAATACAGATTGAAGCACACTATTTTTTACCTTATTTTTTGTCTTTCTTGGTCTGAGTCTTCTTTCACACATGAATAAGATGGAAATATGTTTTGCATGATCGCACATGTATAACCTACATCAAATTACTTAAGTCTCAGAGAAGGAATCTGGAACTCCATTTTTTAAAAATGCATGTTTAAAATTGTCTATATACATGTAATTGGGGGGAAAATAAAATATTTTAAAAATTGAAAAAAATGAACATGAAGTATGAATACCTTTACATGTGATTAATGGCTCTGCCTTCAATATTTTACATGCTAGGATATTCCCTTATTCTAACCCACCACTATTCAATGCTTAGCATTAAACATTCTTAAAAGTAATCATTCTTAATTGCCTCTGTAAGACTATGAATTACAGATGACTTGCTAATCTGCATCAGTGGAAGAAATTTGCATGCCAAGAGATCCCCTACATTGATAAAATCCCAGGTCAGGTGAATGAAAAATACAATAAAAAACAGAAACTAACCCAGACATCTCCACCATTTGGTGTCTAGATAACTTGGTGAGGAGACCAGTTAGCTTCTGGAATCATGAAGTCCTTTCAGACAGTGGCTGGCACCTACCTTTTTCACAAGATAACCTTCCCTGATTTTCTTTGGTTCCATATCTGCTAGATGCTCTCCAGAGTCAGTTGTCTCTTCAGCTCTACCTTGTCTGGAAGCCCAAGGGAGCTACGGGCTTCTTTTTGTATAGCATGGTCACTTTCACAAGTTCCCCTCTGCCTGTCAGTCACATGAGCACATCCGGTTTCTCTTCACTGAGATAAAAAAAAAAAAAGAATAGGGAACCAGGGTGCTGAACCACCCTCTTGCTTTGCAAATTTTGGGGACACCAGTGTTAACAGAAAACTTGTGGTAAATATTTTCCTGTGTGTCACAAAAAAAGGAGGAGTATGTTTCTAGAAGTGGGGTAGGCATTAAAAAAAAAAAGTTCGGAGCAAGGCAAGGTGAAGAGGAAGGATTCTCTTCATGGAAATGTTGGTGTTTGAAAGTTATTGAAGGAAAATCCAGAATTTTAATAGAAATTCCAAGAAGCACAAAAATTTCCCACATGTGTGAATTAAAGAGGAAAATACTATTCCACTTTCTGGAAAGTATGTTTTATCTAGAGATAACCTTTTTCAAAGATGACCTTAATTAACAGTTGGAACCAGCCACAGAGCTGAATTTGATATTTCATTCTCTTCCTGTTTCTCTGTTCTCTTTAAAGCCAACAAACATTGACCTTTTGGAAGAGGTTCTCTTCAGGGAGCTCCCACTTCTGGAGCTGTCCAGAGGAGAGCAGCCAGGAAGATGAAGGGCGGTGATTCCATGTCATATAAGGACAGGTTGAAAAAAATGAGGTATGCTTATCCTAGAGAAGAGAAAGGGTTGGAGGGAAGTGGGGTGAGAACATGATAACTGTCCCCAAGTATTCAAAGAATTAGACAATCTATTTGGCCTCAAAGGGCACAACAAGGAGCAATGGGTAGAAATGAAAAGGAACACATTAAGAGTTGATATCAGGAAATCTCCCTAATGATTAAAGGTACAAGAAAGTGGAATAGACTGCTTTGAGAGGCAGTGGTGTGTCCCTCCTTGGAGGCTCACAGGTAGAGGGTGACTTGACCAGTATGCTATCATAGGGCTTCCTTTGGGATAGGAATTGGACTAGATGGCTGCTGAGGTCCCTCCTAGCTCTGAAATTCTGTAATTCTAACTCTTTTCTTTCTAGCTGCTGCCACAAGAGGTAGTGGTCACTGCATCTCATAGTTATTTTTCAATGTGACCAGAAAGAACAGATTGGCCACTGTCAATCATCTCCTCTTGTTAGCTACTCTCTCCTTCCTAGCTTTTTGCTCTTGATTCTCTTCCTACCTGACCACTATGAGTGTGTCCCCAAAGCTCTGGCCTAAGCCCTCTTATTTTTCCTCTATATATTCTCTAAACTGATGATCTCATCAGCATTCATTATTTGAATTGTCATCCAAGTAGGTGACCCAAATCAATATTCTTATCCCCTATGTCTCTCCTGATTTCTAACCCAATATTATCAACTGCCAGCTGTCCTCTCTACCTGGATATCCTGAAGGAACCCCAAATTCAGCATAACTAAAATACAATTCATTATATAGTCCACAAACCCATCCTTACTTTGAACTTCTCCATTTCTGCTGATGGTACCACCATCCTTCCAGTTGCCACCATGGAATCATCCACAACTCAATTGTTCATCAACTCCCTTATATTATAATTCAGTTGTCAAGTCTTGTCAATTCTGCCTTCAAAACTTCTATCCCCTTCTCTTCATTCACACAGCCTCTACTCCAGTTCAGGTCCTTATCACCGTTCTCCTGGATTATTGCAATAACCTCATAGGTGGTCTTCCTGCATCCAATCTCTCCCCTCTATAATCCATCCTCAACACTGCCTAATTGGTATTCCTAAAACATACACTTTACAATGCCACCACCCTGCTAAAAAAATGTTTTTAATAGCTTCCTCCTGCCTCTAGAAAAAAAATAAAAAACCTTAGCTTGACATTAAATCCAACCCCACCCCACCCCACCCCACCCACCACCACCACCACCACCCAATCTGGTTTCCACTAAACTTCCGATTTTATTTCAGACTACTCCCTTTCAAACATTTTTCATTTTGGTCACAGTAGAGTACAAGCTATTAATCAAAATGGTATTCTACTTCTTGTTTTCATAGCTTTACATAAGCAGCTCCCCCAGCTTCATATGCAGAATGCAATCCTTCCTCAGTCATCCTTGTAGAATCCCTAGCTTCCTTTAAAGTATGGTTCAAGTGACACTTCCTACATGAGACCTTCCCTGTACAGAAAAATATTTAAGAAATGTTGGTAGCAATTTTACCACATCATTGTTTAGACAAGTAACCGAGGGTTGTCCAGGGAGTTGTTTTGACATTGATCATCCTGAGAACCAGGATGAGAGTCTGTGGATCAGCCTAACTCATGACCAAGTTCATCTTAATGAGTTTAAAGGCCAAAGCCCCCTTTCAATGGCAGAGTAATATTTTGAAAATTATTTTTTATAGACTTGGCTCTTCTCAGTAATGCAAGGATCTAAGACAATTTGAAAGATTCATGATGGAAAATGCTGTCCACATCTAGAGAAGAACTATGGAGTCTGAATGCAGATTGAAGCATACAATCCCCCCCCCCTTTTTTGTTTCTTCTTTCTCATGATTTTTCCCTTTGGCTTTAATTCTTCATTACAATGTGACTAATGTGGAAATATGTTTAATATGATTGTACAAGTATAGCCTATATCAGATTGCATGCTATCTTGGGGACGGTGGGAGAGAGAGAGGGGGAGAAAATTTAGAATTCAAAATCTCATAGAAGTAAATGTTGAAAACTAAAAATTAATTAATTAAAATTTTTTAAAAATAGGGGGCAGCTAGGTGGTACAGTGAATAGAGCACCAGCCTTGGAGTCAGGAGGACCTGAGTTCAAATCTGGCCTCAGACACTTAACACTTACTAGCTGTGTGACTTTGGGCAAGTCACTCAACCCCAATTGCCCCTCCAAAAAGCAAAAACAAAAAACAAAAAAAATTTAAAAATAAAATTATTTTCTCCTCTTTCATAAAGTAGTCACAGAGCTAAAGAATCCTCAGTGGTTTAATTTTTTTTTTCTTCACATACCTTTAATGTGTGAGTACTTCCCAAGTTACAAAAACAAGACCAGAAATTGTTCCACATTCATCAAAAGTTGGTTGATACTGCCTGTTCAAGATAACTCTGAACCAAATGGCACCACCCAGTGTCAGGAATAGAACACTGATTCAAAGTCTCCCATAGTAGCTAAGCGGTTAAGTGGTTCAGTGGATAGAGCCCCAAGCCTGAGTGAGAAAGACCTGAGTTCAAATTCTATCTTAAACACTTACTGGCTGTGTAACTCCTGGGAAAGTCACTTAAATCCTATCCAATTCAGTTTCCTCAACTGTTAAAAAAAGGAAAATAATAACACCTACCTTGTTACATTATATAAATGCATGATAAAATTAAAAGCATTTGTCCCACATATTACTAATCCAAAGTAGTAGTCCCACGAGACAATACGGTGGTTCACTGAATAGAGCATCGGACTTGGAATCAAGAAGACCTATGTTTAAATTCCACATTTACTAGCTGGGTGACCCTGAGCGAGTCACTTAACCTCTTTTGTCTCTATTTTCCTTTCTATAAAATGGGAATAACAATAGCACTAACCTCCTAAGGGTGTTGTGAGTACCAAATGAATTAATATTTGTAAAATTATTAGCAAACCTTAAAGTGCAATATAAATACTAGCTATTATCCTAAAGCATTGAGTGATGCAATATTCTTTGCTTCCCATCTCAAAATTCCCAAGATGAAAACAAAAATATCTGTTCAGGCTAGAATCCACAAAGTGTTATCTTTGCAAATAAGAATACAAAGTGTCAGTTGGAGATTTGATAACAATGTCATCTGAGAGACACTGTGGTGTGATGGATAAGGAACTAACTTTGAAGTCATGAAAATCTGTGGAAGAGAGAGGTAAAGTGACTTGTCCATGATCATACAGTTAATAAGCATCTGAAGGCAGATTTGAACTCAGAACTTCCTAATTTCAGGTCTAGCACCCTATCCACTGCTCCACCTAGGCTGAGACTATAATGCATTTTCCTTAATCTCTTAGAACCAGAAAAAAACTTGAGACCTGCATTATACTGAGGCAGCGTGGGCACATATTATACTTCTTTGATATCCTTTGTCCTTCAAAATGACTCATACACTATCAAAAAGCCTCATAGTATGAGATCCTGTCTCTATGCCTTGAGATCTCAGAGTTGTTGTTACAATCATTGGAAGAGTTTTGAGAATAGGTGTGACATTTTTGCATCAATATATAAGAAAGATTACTCTGCTAAGTGTGAATAATGGTTTGGTTTGGTTTTTAGAGAGAGCAGAGGCAGCAAATCTTAATAGGAGGCTACAATAATATATTAGGTGGATGGTAATGAGAGCCTACACTGGTAGGAATAGAACTCGAAAGGGGAGGAAAGAGAGGAGAGATATTTTGGAGGTAGAATTCCTAAGGCTAGGGATATAGTTTCTGAACTACAAAGTTGATATATAATTGAATAACAAATACAAAAATTATTTCTATGAAGTCTGAAATATAACAAATAAATGATTTTTCTTCCTATTTCTGAAACAAAGTATTTTGAAAACAGACTTAAATTCACCTTAACTATTTACTAATTCCTCCTTGGTATATTACAATGATAGCTCTTTCTACTGTATATTTCCTTTTTATTGCAAACATGGTTTTAAAGTTTCATTATGCTAAAAATGGGCTATGATGGACTAGCCTTGGTACCTAGCTGCTACATATAATGTTATTTCTATGGCAAAGTGTCCCAAGGTCCAAAAAAATTGACTTAGAAACTTCTAAAAATAAACTTAATAGGGGCGGCTAGGTGGCTCAGTGAGTAGAGCATCGGCCCTGGAGTCAGAAGGACCTGAGTTCGGATCCAGCCTCAGACGCTTAATAAACACACAAACAAAAACCTAGCTGTGTGACGTTGGACAAGTTACTTAATCCCAATTGCCCTCCAAAAAGCAATTAATAATAATAATAATAATTAATTAATTAAAAAAATAAACTCATTCATCATCACCATCATCATTTTTTCCTCCTCTTCTTTCTACCCCTTTCCCTCTTTCTCTCTTGCTGATCAACATGAAAACTCTGACCTGTTCTGTTTTCTGACAGCCAGTTCAACCCTCCTAGGAAGCCGCTCCCTCTCAGGGGGGTCAGCATATTGACACCAGATTTAGTACAGATACCAGATTGGCTTTAGCTCCACTGCAGCTCAGAACGCAAGCAATCCATCAGTCTCAGCTTTTCCAGTAGCAGAGATGGCAGGTATGAATCATCATACCCAGCTAGAAGCTTCCTAAGTTCTGTGTAGTGAGTATGGACTTTTCTATATCCCAAGTAAGTGCTGAATTAAGTGATGAGTAGATGATTACAGGATTTTCTCTCATTGGGGAGTTGGCTTTCCCACAGAGTGATGCTGGTACTTTCACCTTATAAGAATGCCAACTCTTAAGAATAAATTGGGTGAAGGTATAGGGAGGAAGGAAGCTACTCACTTTAATGATCATGGTAATTTTTAACCAAGAATTCACTAATTTCAAGCTTTGTAAAAGGGAGCATTTCCAAATATTTTATAATAAAGTCAAGTGTTTAGCAGAAGGTAAGTATGTGTTTTATAATTCTTCCAAGCTGATGATCATGAGATCCTTTTCTAGGTATGGGAAATCAGCAATAAATTCATCTAATCCTAATTGGTAGGATAGTGCTTGGCTGGATCTGACCATATCTTTCTTTCACCAATTATGGTTCATAGTGGGGAGCCTTTAGAGCATTAGAAGCCTTGATCCCTGACTAAAATAGATACCTTTGAATCTCCCACATGTCACAAAGAGAACACAAAGGGAGAAGAGCAAAACCAAACACTGACTGCCACTATCACACTGTGTATCCCAGATATGACCCGAGGGCCCTGGGCTCTGACTAAGGAACTTTCACCTTATCTGACCTGGTTCCCAACTTCCTGTGCACTTCCTGACTGTCCCCAAGCCATGCTACTATTCTCTTATCCTTCCCTCCCACCCCATGTTTCACCTCTAGATACCTTTTCTGTTGTCTTTCCTTATTAGAATGTTAGCTCTTAGATGATAATGTCTGACTTGCTTGCTTGTTTTTGCGTTTGCATAACTGATAGGAGTGGGGAACCTGTGGCCTGGATGCCACATGTGGTCTTTTATTAAGGGGATTTATTCTGTGAAGTTTGGATTCAGTCAAAGGGTTCCACTTGAGGACCTAGAGGGCCACATGTAGCCTCAAGGCTACAGGTTCCCCACCCGACTCAATACCTGGCATGTAATATGCAATTGATAAGTGGTTTTATTCTTTTTAATTAATTTTAATTTATTTAATAATTTTTTATTTATACCAAACAGATAAATCATTCAATCAGTCATTTTTATTAACTATTTTTACAGAGTGACTATTGATAGTTTCAAAGAATAACACTTTCCAGCTCTTGGCATACCAGATAGTCAGGAAGTTCTAAATCCAACCCTATGACTAAGTCCCTTACCAAGCTGTGCCATCTGCTTCTCTGAATTCTAGGGCTGCTGAAAAGCCAACTCTTCCATAGAGGCCTTCAATAGTTAACAACAAAAATGGGAATAACAATAACTAAAATGTATATGCCACTTAACCGATCATTTGTTTTTCACTACAATCCTGTGGAGCAAACATTATTGGTATTAACTTCATTTTGCAGATTAGAAAACTGAGACTCAGAGAAGTTAAAAGAATAGTTCGAGTGTGCAAATCTAAGATGTGTCTATGGCAGGATTTGAATAAAAGTCTCCTCAGACTTGGAGTTCAGTTCTCTCTATGATAGACTGCTTCCCTTCAATGAATGAAGCCATTGCACCTCCAACTACTGCAATATTTCTTCATCTTGTGAACATAGGTCCTCAGTTTGGAGGGGTGTGAGTGTCTGTGTGTGTCTGTGTGTCTGTGTCTGTGTGTGTCTACAAGATCCTCCCATCTTTTTCTGCAGCCCTCCATCATGGTGTGCAGGTGACCCTGAGTTCTCAAAGGATATTATCAGTGGAATACTAGAACATTAATACATCAGAACAAGCTCTATGGCTCTGTAGTAAATAGATCAAGTATTAGTCTACATAAACTTGGAGAGATTCATTCATAGAAGGTTGACCACAAGATAATGAGAGGGTTTTGTTTTGTTCTGTTTTGTCACAATAATTCATGAAATAATCTATTAAAACATACAGAGATTGTGATAGCCATCAGTATTGGGACTGTACATATTGATGTGTAGGGAGACAGCTGTTGTTTTTTCAGTGCCCCTAAAAATGTTCTGGGGAGCACAGGATCCTCATGAGGGGTTAAATGGGAATTAGACGGTCTTTTCTAATCCTAAATCAAATAATTATCTGAGACAACAGATTTCGAATCATGCCATGTATGGATAGTCAAACGTATAAGTTTAGTTGTAGTACAAGAGGCTAATTTTTGTTGCCTACCCTTCACTAGATATGGTGGCCCAGAGCCCCTGAGACTATGCCAAAACTAAAAGTTCTCATCCTGTCTCATTAAGGAGAAGTTTTATTGAGTACCTTAATATAGAGGTGTCAAAAACATAGCCCACAGGCTGCACGCAGTCCACAACTCTTCCAAGTACAGCCCACAACAAATTAAAATGTAATCAGGAAATAGCTAACAAAATAAATAAAAATACAATAAAACATGAATATTACATTTGAAAACTAAGTCAATAGGTAGCCCACATGAATCCTTATGTACAGTCTCATGGCCCCCATTTCTATATGAGTGCCTTAGTAGTTGGGAACAGAGATCCAGCAGCTGGATCTCAATAGTAAAAATCACAGAAAAGGCAGCAAAGGAGTTTCTCAGTGATCAGAGGATTCAATGGGGTTAATCTGATGAGAGAGATGATGCTGAGAGGCAATAGTCCCAGTAAAGAGCAAAGACACAATGCCCACCAGAAAGCATTGTAATGACATCACCAGAGGATACCAGCAGTTCCAAAGCATCAGCGATATAAGTAGTGCTGGCCGTGTATTCCTGGTATATATTCCTTCACGTATGTTTCCCTGATTACATTTGTTTCTTATATGGAAGCTTTTCATGTTTGTTCCCTGGTTATGTATGTTCTGTGAATGAGCATCCTTCCCTGATGTTATATGATCACTTGTAGGAGAGTATGCTCCTGTGTGTGTGTGTGAGGGAGAACTTTCCTTGACCCTCTGTTTTCTGTGCTACTTGGTTAAACTAAAAGTAAAGCTAAAGTGTCCTCTGTCTGGCCGGTAATAATAAAAACATCAGGGTTTCTTGGCCGTGGTTTTGAGTGGATGGCGACTCATGCAGTAGCTCACACCTCCAACTGCTATAGCATTTCTGAGGGTCCACGAAAGCTACAAAAATTGCTGATCTTGAGAAGTATTCCAGTCAACTTATATTCTTAATCCTTGAGTCAGTTTCTTGCTGTCAGGGACCAAGTCTTCTATTTACTGCCATCTGTGCCAAAAGGAAACCCAATATAAAACAGCTAACTAGGATCAGAAATGTCCTGGTTCTTTAAGTTTTCATTAACCTCCAGTGACTACAGACCCAAAGTATTACTATCCCAATAGATTAGAGGGATAGGTTAGCTCTCCTCACTTCTGCACACTTCCACCTTCCAAGCAAGAATGTCACCACACAGAATCATAAGTTCATCATCATCGCCATCATCATGATGTTTTATTTTATTTTTATTTTATTTTTTATTTTTATTTATTATATTTTATAAAATATCTTTATTCATTTGTTTGCTTTTAGTTTATAGGATTCAATTCCACAATTCCTTGAGTTTCAAATTGTCTCCCCCTCCCTGCCCTTCCTGCCCCATGGCAGCATAAAATCAAGTATAGGATCTGCAAAATAGTTTCACATTACACATTAGTCAGGGTATAAAGAAGGATTGTATCGGATGGAATGAACAATGTGAAAGAGGAAACAAAACCAAACAAGAAAAAGACAGAGAGCAGGTAGTTTGCTTCAATCTACATTCAAACTCTGTTCTTTCTAGTTCTTTCTCCGAATGTAGACATCTCTCTCCATCATGAGTCTTTTGGAGTTGACTTATAACCCTGCATTGCTGAGAAGAGTCCAGTCTATCAAAGTTGGTCGTCACACATACGTTGTGTCTGTAATTGCGTACAGATTTCTCCTGGTTCTGCTCTTCTCACTCAGCATCAGTTCGTATAAGCCTCTCCGGGTAAATATGAAGTCCATCTGCTCCTCATTTCTTATAGCACAATAGTATCCCATTACATTCATATACCACAACTTGTTCAGCCATTCCCCAATTGATGAGCATCCCCTTAATTTCCAATTCTTTGCCACCACAAAAAGAGCTGCTATAAATATTTTTGTACATATAGGTACCATCATCATGATGTTGATTCCAAATTAATGTCTCATTTGATTTGAAAGTCCTACTGATATGAAAAGAGGGAGCATACAATAGAATAAATACCAGATTGGAAATCAAGGTGCCTGGGTTCCAGTCCCAGATGTACTTTGATCTACATGTATAACCCAGAACAAATCACTTCACCTCTCTGGGCCTCAGTTTCCCTATCTGTAAGATGAGGCATACTGGAAGACTTGAAAATCTCTAAGGTTCCTTCTAGTTGTAACAGTCCATACCAGGTACAGACATAACACATGGGGGCACTACAGCTTTGCAGGATAGACCCTAGGGTATATCCCCTGCACAACTTGGTAGAGGCAGTAAGCCCCCACCAGAGCACAGTAAAAAGTAACTGTAGGCACTTTCTGGTGGGGAGACTGTGATGGCAGTAGCTATTTGACTTAGTCCATAAGTTACAGCTAAAGATTATCATTTGTTTACAATTATCAGAAGTTGGGTCCCGAAGGTAATCACGACAGGCATTCTGGAGGTAGATGACCAATTCAGATCTTATACTTTACACCTGTTGTAAATCATCTTTGCTAATAGAGAAATCCATAGTAATCAGTAGTGACGAATAGCTAAAACAACTAAGACTAAGAACTGGACAGTCTTTATGGAAAACTGTTTTCTTGACTGGTAACCAAATTAAAGCTCAATTTGGTTCCAATAATAATCGCAGCTAGCATTTATATAGTACCTTACAAATATTATCTCATCTCATTGTATCTTCACAACAACCCTGAGAGCTAGGTGTTTTATTACCCTCATTTTACAAATAAGGAAACTGAGACAGACAGACTAGGTGACTTGCCAAGGGTCAGACAGCTAGTAAATGTCTGAGGCAAGCTTTGAACTTGGGTATTCCTTACTCCTGGCATTCAAGGTTCTCTGAAATCTCTAACCAATATAGCTTTTCATCTTGAATTTGGAATCAAAAGGACCTAGACTTAAGTCTAAGCCCTGACACCAACTATCTACGTGACTCAGGACAAGTCATTTAATCTCTCTGACTCCCAGTTTTGTCACCTATAAAATTAGAATAATGATAATATAGTACCTGTTTGAAAGAGTGATTATAAGAGAAATGCTTTGTGAACTGTAAGGTACAATAGATGTGAGTTATTGTTATCATGTATTTCATCCTAGCTAAACTTTTATAAATATACACATACCTCACACCCTTTCTCCATTTCATGACTTTGTTTACAATGTTCCTTAAATATGCCTTCTTCCCTTCAACCCCAGCCACTGTCATTTAGACATATTTGAACCCTATCTGCTGTTCAAGACCCTGCAAATTAAACCTCCTCCATGAAATCTTGATCCCCTAAATTGGAAATGATCTTGCTTATCTTGGAACTCACCCATTACCTTATTTATACCTCTCTTCTGCACTTATCACATTCTTCAGTAGTTTGTATAATGGTTATTTATGTATTTAACTTCTCATTCCTACTAGGATTTAAGCTACTTAAGGACAGAGACTGGTACCAAAACAGTGATTTGTCTAGAGTAGACATTAAATGAATATTTATAGGACCTGTTGAATTTATGCAATGAGTTCTTTTATTACACTTCTAACATGGTTCAACTACCAAAAAAATTAATTAAAACATTTTCAGGAAGTCAATTTATATAAAGACATACCTGTAAAAACCCCTTTAACTTTAAAAAGTAAAAATTGGCAAAAACATTATGCTTTCTAGGTAAAACGAGAAATTAATATTGCTTGTATCTAAAAATTGTCTTCAACATACATGCCAAAATGGTTAACCTTACATCTATCTATATCACTGTCACTGTGTGTAGATGTTTAGCTTTCAACTTGTCCAAACAAGTCCTTTTCTTAAAATGAGACACATCCATTTTTTTTTTATCCAATGCTGGCTTCTCACTTCTTAGGATACAGTTTCTTAGAATTCCCCTTGTTACTAAGCCATCTCACATATCCTACCCACGTCCAGCTGGGCTAAATTGCAATGAGCTTAGCCAAGGGCATTAAAGGGGTCGTGTAAGTAGGCTATTTTAAATAGTAGTGACTGACCCTTCATGAGCAGAAGCTATTTTTCTGAAATCAGTGCCAATCATCCTGCTCTTTGCAGCAGGAGTAGAATGAAAAACATTTAATGGTAGAGGCTCTATCCCTAAGAGTCAAGGAGACCATACACCAGACCTCCAGACACTAACCATCTGTGGCTCCTGAGCTCCCCCTTCTGGCTGCAATGTGGCTCCTCTAACTGTTAACATATTATCCCTAAGGAATTTTGGCCAAATGAAATTAGTTCAGAACTTAGGACTTTCTAGTTAGAAAACATCTTAGCTCCATTTCGGTGGAATGGACCCACTAGATGTTCTGAAAAAAAAACTATAGGAACAAAAACCTTTTATTCAGTCCACAAATTCATGCAAAATTTTAATATTTGAGTATTTCAGAAGGTCCTATTGTATGCAGAGCACTGTTATGGGCTCCAGGAGATTACAGTCCCTGTCTCCATAGAGCGTATAGGCCAGGACCAGGAGAAGATAAAAACATAGAGAATAGAGAGATTTACCCAAGCGTGCCAGTCTTGGAGCATGGCAGAAGGGAAGGAAAGGCATGGATATGCAGGGGTTGGCCTGTGAGTACATGCCCAGCAGGACAATGTTCTCAGAATGGATTTGAGTGGTCAGGACACTGTTGGGTCTGAAGAGGCGCAGAATCCCAAGCCTACTGACTAATTATAAAGTTAAGAATATAGAAGATAGATTATGGTGGGGTGGAAAAATACTGGGATTTTTAGATGATATAGGTTAGAATCTCACACTTACTACTTCCTCCAACTATGATCTTCACTCATTTGAGCGACAGTTGTATCTTCTGGAAAAGGAATCTCCAAGGTCCCTTGTGCTTCTGAATATATGCTTCTTCAACCTTGGCTATTATGTAGTCTAACATTTTTTTTCAAATGACAAAATTGAGTGCCAAGAGTAAGCTAAAGCCTGTATGGCAGTTCATGTAGTGATATAGTTAGGATTTGAATTAGGTCTTCTGACTCCAAGTTGAGAGATCTTTGTACCTCCAATATCTTCTGAGATAAAATTAACTGGGTGAAATAGGAAGCCAGTCTGGGACTGTCCTGATTTCTTTCAGTCCTCTCTGCTCCTGTAGTACTGAATCCTTTGCTTGTTCAATGTGCAGGATTTGTAGGTCTCTACTTTAGTTCCATGGATCTTGGGCCCTGAGCTCTCC
This sequence comes from Gymnobelideus leadbeateri, assembly GCA_011680675.1. Taxonomy (NCBI): domain Eukaryota; kingdom Metazoa; phylum Chordata; class Mammalia; order Diprotodontia; family Petauridae; genus Gymnobelideus; species Gymnobelideus leadbeateri. Next base: position 598,520 of record WOXC01003712.1, read on the forward strand.
TGGTCCACAGGTCTCTTGACCAGCCTGGCCCCTACCTTCTAAAATTCCTAGGGGGGACAAAGCTATAGACACTATTTGTTTCCACTTATTCACCTCCCAGCTCTCAACTACTTGCCATCTGGTTTCCACTCTCATCACTACAGAAATTTCCCTTTCCTCTGAAAAGTCTTCTTTAACTGCCAAATCTGATAGCGGTCCATTCCTTCTTATCTCTCTCTAGCTTCTGACACTGTTGACAGCCGCTTCCTCCCTGGATTTTTATTGTGTTGCTCTCTCCTAATTTTCCCCCAATCCATTTGGATAGTCCTCTTCAGTCTTCTTTATGATATCATCACCCATGTTCCTTCTTCCCCCTCCATGTGGGTATATTATAGGGTTCTGCCTAGGGCCCTCTTCTCTTCTCCTTTCATGGCAAGTTCCTTGGCACCCTTGGGAGCAAATACAATTTCTAAACAGATGACTTCCTTCCAAAACTCTATCATTGTTATCATCAGTTATTACTATTACCTCCTCCCTCCATGTTCTACGTATACATATGGGATATATGGAGTGTTCAAGGAGGACTGGCACCTCTGGTGTGAGGATTTGCTGAGCCCTTTTCAGGGCTGCTCATCCACCTTTGGTGTCCATCTGGAACTCAACTCACCTGTGACTCCAAGAAGTTGTTGCATGTGCAGAAGTCAAACCCTGGTAAAACGATCTTGGTAACTAACCTCAAGGCCTCAAACCCATCAGTGAGTTAGGAGGATGTCTAGCCCCTGCATGTGAAGACTTCTCCTACAGGAATGGGTTGATGGGAACAATTTGTTCCAATGGTCATGAAGACAGCTGAAGCAGATGTTGCAGAGCACTTAGAGTTTGGTCAGACATTGAAGATGCCAAAGTCATCCACTACATCTCAAATCATTGGCATTCCTTTTGACTCATTGCATGATGTCACTAGGCTTCTTTGAAAATGAAGGATGAACATCAATCTATTATATTCATATACATATATATATACAAAATATTATGTGTGTATATATATACATGTATGTATATATATGTATATGTATATATATATATATATATATATATATATATATATATATATATACTCATACACACAGATTTGTATATACAAATCTATTTGTAAAAACCTAAGCATTCTCTCAAATTCCAGTCCCATATTGCTGACTGCTTCTTTGTTATGGGAATGGGAATCTAAGATCTTCCCTGCTCCCAGGCCCTTTCATAGGTTTAAGTGACTCTGAGAACCTTCCCAGATTTGAAAATATCCTCTGCCCCCTAATAGGCTGAATGTGGTCACATGGAGTCTGTGGTGGGAGGTTTATTTTTCAGTAATGCCCAACCTTGGTATTTTGTGATTGAGCAGTGAGTCAAAAGGGTTGTGACATTCTCTGAGCCAGGAGAAGGCTATATATACCTTAATGTGGGATTTCGTTTTGAGAAGAGTTATGTGATATGACCAAACAAGACTC